>CM067170.1:18920652-19044590 GCA_034093135.1 Erigeron breviscapus
CTAACAGACCCGAATGAGATAACTGGTTCTGGCATCCAAACAAGGGTAGACCACGTACAAGAGCTTAAAGAAAGACAAGATTGGATATTTTTGACAAATCACTACTAAGGGGGAGATTGTTAGAAATATAATTTGTAGTAGTTGATTTGTATACCTTATGTAACTTTGTACTTAGAATATAACATTGTTAATATGGAAGGGGGCATAGTGTAAATTGTGCTCTTGTATATAAACCCCCTTCCACATGCATTATGTAACCTTTTGACACAAAATACAATCCAATCTTTCACTGAATCTCTCTCTACTCTCTCTCTAGAAACCGCCATTGATAAACTCTAAACACACACAAAAAGCTCGAATTCTACAATTAACAACAAGCTGTAAAATCGACCATGTATTCACTGTTTAATCAATGATACATATGATTAGACTTGCATATTTTCTTATACTTGAACTCTATTCTTGTTCTTGTTCTTTACTTTCTATTTACATTCTTGTCTAGATTAATTTAAAATAAAGTATTGCAAATCGTGGACTGTCAAGTGGTATCAGAGCCACTGTTTCTAAATTATTGAAACAAGATCTGTTTGCATACTTGTTTTTTTTCTTAAATTTTGTTCTCTCTTTTCTTTTCAAAATCTTCTAATACTTTTTAAGACAAGAACATGACTGCAGTACCAACTCTTGTGAACACCCGTGAATTTGGTTACGTGTCTGTACCTCCAAGATTCGAGCCAGATGACTTTGGATCTTGGAAGGAAAGAATGCTTCTTCACATAGTTGGTGTAGAACCCTATCTAATGACCATAATGACCAAAGGTCCATATGTACCCACTCTGGTACAAAGAACACCAGGAGCAACTGATGATGCTCCTGAGGTAGTGATTGACATTGTCAAACCAGAGGTACAATGGACTGATGATGAGCGTAGACTGGTAAATCTTGATTCCAGGCTCAAAAACATGATTGTCTCTACTCTTCCTACTGACATCATGAAGCTCGTCATCAAATATCCCACCTCTAAAGAAGTCTGGGATAGATTGTGTAGCATGTATGAGGGCTCTCTTGCTACCATTGCCACTAAAAAGATTGACCTTAAAAGAGCCTATGAAAATTTCTTTTCTCTTCCTAATGAAGGTCTCAATGGCACTTATACCCGATTTAAAGGGATGCTAACTGACATGACCAATGTTGGTATCACCCATGACAACTTTGAGGTGTGCCACAAATTCATTGATAGTCTTCCTATCAAGTGGCAAGGATTGAGACAAATCCTCAGGACCACAGAGAGACTCAATGGTCTTGATCTTGAATCTCTATTTGGCATGCTCCAGTTTGAAGAGAGAGCTCTTGCTCATACTCTAAGAGCTGCTGCTGACGCCCAACATAGTGCTGGTCCCTCCTCTTCTTCTACTTCTTCTTCTGCATATTCTGTTCTAGATCCTCTTGCCCTTGTCTCTGCTGAGCCCATTAATCTCAATATTGGTGCCAGCTCATCTAATCTTCCTCCACCTATTCAGTCTCTTGTTAATGATCTTGACGCTGAAGAGAAACAAGAGATGTTCAGCGACTTCATGGACTTTGCCTTGGTCGCTGGTAAAAGGTACTCCAGAAAATGGAACAACCGTAAGTCGGTTGCTCCATATAAGCCTCCTGTTGACAAATCATAAGAGGAATGCTGGAGATGTGGTAGAAAGGGTCACTACTAAAAGGAGTGCAGAGTTGCTTTAACAACTCCTGCTGCTCCTAAAACTAACCCCTCTAAACCTGCTGATGAGTACAGGAACAAATACTATCAGCTGAAAGCAAAGGTTGCTGAAATGGAGGATGCAAAAATACCAGCAAAAGGGCTGGTGGCTGAAGAGCACGACTAGGCTGAATCAGATGATTCAGACAGTGAAGAGTATGTCGATGCCATGTGTCTAATGGCCCTTGCTGATGGCGATGCACTGACAAAAGACCAAGTCTCCTCCAGTCAGTGGGTTAACGTCACCGTCAAAAAGGTACGTGCTCACTCTTCAGCCTCTGATGAAGATAAACCTAAAATCTTCGAATCTCTTCTTTGTGATATCCAGTTCATCGAATCTATACGAGCTGATATTCAATCCAAGCTTGACTCTGTCAGTTCCGAGTTGAGTGAAAAGAATGAAAAACTCAATGAGTTGAGGAATGTTCATGTTGAACTCCAATCTCATGCGTTACTGGCATAAAAGGTCCAACTTGAGAATGAAAAGCTTAAGCTTGAAGTTGTCAATCTCAAGAAAATTGTGACCTCCTGGTCAAAAGCTTCCAGGTTCCTTCACCAATGTCTGAATGAACAAGTCCCTGCCCAAGTTCAGGCAGTAATTGGTGGCGACTTTAATCTTGCTGCTAGTCTCGCTGACTTGTTCAATGATGAGGTGAAACCTGAAATCTCCATTCCTCCTTTTTCTGTTATGTCTCCTGAAGAGATGAAGAAATGGTACTTCACTAGAGGTGTCAATGATTACCATACTGAAATGGAAGCTGGTTCTACTCCCTCTACCACCAGCAACCCTTCAACCTCTGCTGAGACCAATGGTGCTAACTCTTCTACTAGAACCAGCATCCCTTTCTCTCATCTTCCCATTATTGGCATGATGCCAAATGAAGGAAGAGTTCAATACTCTTTTGGGGAATCTTTTGAAGGAGATATTGGTAGCGATGGCTTTAAAACCATCGCTCCACATCAAGTCACCATCCATCCTTCTGAACCCTTCAGAAGATGTAAGGTTGTTGTTCCTTATGACTATAGCTCGCCCCAGCAAGCTAATACTGTCAGTCAGCAACCTAAACAAGTTGCTCCTCAACCCTCTTCTTCGTCTTCATCCTCTCAACAAACTTTTGACCATACTGACAGTAAAACTGTTCAGCATGATCGTCTTATGAAAAGACGCGTCAGGTTTGGTGATGCTAGATATCAGCAAGTAGGACCTTCTCAGGTCATACCTGCGGGGAATCTTTTGAAGGAGATATTGGTAGCGATGGCTTTAAAACCATCGCTCCACAGCAGGTCACCATCCATCCTTCTGAACCCTTCAGAAGAAGTAAGGTTGTTGTTCCTTATGACTATAGCTCGCCCCAGCAAGCTAATACTGTCAGTCAGCAACCTAAACAAGTTGCTCCTCAACCCTCTTCTTCGTCTTCATCCTCTCAACAAACTTTTGACCATACTGACAGTAAAACTGTTCAGCATGATCGTCTTATGAAAAGACGCGTCAGGTTTGGTGATGCTAGATATCAGCAAGTAGGACCTTCTCAGGTCATACCTGCGGGGAATCTTTTGAAGGAGATATTGGTAGCGATGGCTTTAAAACCATCGCTCCACAGCAGGTCACCATCCATCCTTCTGAACCCTTCAGAAGAAGTAAGGTTGTTGTTCCTTATGACTATAGCTCGCCCCAGCAAGCTAATACTGTCAGTCAGCAACCTAAACAAGTTGCTCCTCAACCCTCTTCTTCGTCTTCATCCTCTCAACAAACTTTTGACCATACTGACAGTAAAACTGTTCAGCATGATCGTCTTATGAAAAGACGCGTCAGGTTTGGTGATGCTAGATATCAGCAAGTAGGACCTTCTCAGGTCATACCTGCTGATAGACAGATCCATCAGCAGGCACCCCAATCCATGCCTGTTTCTTCAAATATAAGGCATACTACTCCTCAAAAAGGAAGAATGCCTCATACTCAATATAGGTCTACTACTCCTCAAAGAGGACACTTGCCACATCAGCAAGTGAGACCTATTACTCCTCAGAAAGGACACTTGCCACATCAGCAAGTTAGGTTCGCTACTCCAAAAAGAGAGTATCTACCTCATAGGCAAATGAGGTCAGCTAACTCTCTTCAGCAATCAAGACCGATCACTCCCAAAAGGATGCATCAGTCTCTTCAACAGGGTCCTTCTTCTTCCTCTCTCCCTGCTATTAAGCAAGCTTGGAGTATAGTAAAGGGACCACAAAATCCTTCTACTTCTCAATTAGAGGATCCAAAAGGAAAGTCTATTTTAGGTCCTGCTCCTAAGATGCCTCAGCTGATACTTAAGCCTAAGCATAAGTCAAAGCAAAAGAAAAAGGCATCTTCTTCCTCTGATCCCCAAATTAACGAGCTTTCACAGTGAGTTAATGATCTCTCATCCCAGTTGAAGGAATTCTTCCTTCAGAATCAAAAAGGCAGCACTTCTGTTAAAAAGTGCTACATATGTGGCAGCAGAGGCCATGTTGCTGCTGATTGTGAGGAAAACAACTCCAGGGATGCCCCTGAAGTTGTCGTTCAACCAAATCCTCCTTCCTCAACAGCTGGTGCCTCGTCTAATATGGTCAGTGAAAGCTCTCTTTCTGTTGAAGCAGAAATTAGTGTAGGAGATACCACTGCTCTCACTGAGGAAAATATCGCTGAGTTTATGGCAGCTCAGCATGTATTTATTCCTCAATCACAAAGGATCATCTCAAATGCATCTACTGGATCAGCGACCATTATTAATATTAGTAATACTAATGTCAATAACAATATGACCTTTCTTGATAGTGGTAGCTCCACTTTTTCTATCAACATCATTCCATTAGATAACAATGACCCATCTTATGGCTATGTTGATATGCGCACTCTTCCTCCTCATCCCTCTACTCAAGCTGAAGAGGAAATCTCTGAAGCTGCCTCTTTCAACTATGCTGATATCGCTGTCAGCGAGTTTAACAGTGAACCCATCTAAATCCTTCTGTTATATCCATGCAGGGCTCGCTAGGAAAAGGAGTATGGTATTTGGACAGTGGCTGTTCAAAACACATGACTGGCTCTAAGACCCTGCTGGATAACTACGTAGAGGCTGCTGGCCCTACTGTAGTGTTTGGGGATAACTCCACTGGACAAACAAAAGGTTATGGCCTTCTCTCAAATGGTCTTATTAAGTTCACTAAGGTTTCCTATGTAAATGGTTTGAAACACAACCTTATCAGCATAAGTCAACTTTGTGATGCTGATTATAAAGTGACTCTTGATAAGCATCAAGGCACTGTTATTAATGTAAACAAGGAAGTCGTCTTGGTCGCTCCAAGAAAATGAGATGTCTATCTTGTTGACTTCACTCCTATTAAAACAGATAGTGAGACTTGTTTCTTTGCTAAGTCAGCAGCTGAACTTGATGGTTATGGCACAAGCGTATGTCGCATGTGAACTTCAAAACCATCAACTCTCTGGCCAAAAAGAACCTCGTTTGTGGCCTTCCTCATCTCTCTTTCGAAAAGGATAGCCTTTGTGGTGCTTGTGAAAAAGGTAAAAGCCACAGAGCATCCTTCAAAACAAAGCAGGCCAACTCTATCTCTGGCTGCTTTCATCTTCTTCACATGGACCTTTTTGGTCCAGTGAATGTCCAAAGCCTAAAGGGTAGTAGATACACCATAGTAATTGTGGATGAATATTCACGATTTACTTGGACTATCTTTCTTCGTTTCAAGAGTGATGCTGTTGAGGAGATTATCAATTTCATCAAGAAAATGGAAAATCTCAATAGCATAAGGGTTAAAAGACTCAGGAACGATCATGGTACTGAGTTCAGAAACCACACTCTTGAACCCTTTTATGCTGATCAAGGGATCTCACAAAACTTCTCTTCTACCAGAACTCCTGAGCAAAATGGTATCGCTGAAAGGAGAAATAGAACTCTCATAGAAGCATCACGCACCATGCTCAGTGAGTCCTCTTTGCCTAGTAAGTTCTGGGCAGAAGCTGTCAGCACTGCTTGTCACACAAAAAACAGATGTCTTATTATCAAAAGACATGACAAGACAACATATGAGGTTTTGAAAGGTAAGAAACCTCAAATAAAATACTTCCATGTCTTTGGGTGACCTGCTTTTTTTTTCTAAACAATAAGGATCACCTAGGCAAATTTGATCCTAAGGCTGATGATGGCTACTTTCTTGGCTATTCCTCCATCAGCAAGGCTTTCAGAGTATTTAATACTCGCCTTCAGAAGGTGGATGAATCTATTCATGTTACCTTCGAAGAAAGTTCTTCGGCATTAAAGGACATTCAATCCTCTTCTTCTAAGGTTATTTTTAATGAGCTCGCTGATCCACTTACTGAGGAAGCTGACTCATTTGTTGATTCTTCTTGCTCGCTGCCTGAAAATAATCAGCATTTCTCACAGGATAGTTCAGCTGACACTGAACTAGAGCAAGTTACGGCTCATATCTACTCGATTGAACCAGTTGAGCCTATCTTGAGATCAATCCATGCTGCATCAGCCAAATCTAGATCACTGGCTGATGATGTGCATGTTGATGACTATGCTGAAGAAGAGTTTCATGATGCATCAGCAAATGCTGATGATATAGAGTCTGCTGATGACTCAAACACCAATGATATCTCAAATCAGTCGAATGGCTCAACTAATCAACCACAAAAACCCATTCTTACCATTGACCTCTCTTCTTACAATGATCTCGCTGCTGCTCCCATCTCCCAGTCTTCCGCTGACACTCAACAAGGATCACCAAGTGCTCCTGCACTTAAGTGGACAGCTAGTCATCCAGCTCACCAAATTATTGGTGATCTTCAGCAAGGAATCACTACTCGATCAGCGACAAGAAATACATGTCTGTATGTTAACTTCTTGTCTATGATCACTCCCAAAAATATAGGAGAAGCAATGGTTGATCCTTCATGGGTTGCTGCCATGCAAGAGGAACTTACCCAATTTCAAAGACAGAATGTCTGGTTCTTAGTTCCTCTTCCTCCTGGAAAAGAACCCATTGGAACCAAATGGGTTTATAGGAATAAAATGGACGAAGATGGTGTTGTTACACGTAACAAGGCTAGGCTGGTTGCACAAGGTTACCTTTAGGAAGAAGGTGTTGATTATGATGAAACCTTTGCACCAGTGG
This sequence comes from Erigeron breviscapus, assembly GCA_034093135.1. Classification (NCBI taxonomy): domain Eukaryota; kingdom Viridiplantae; phylum Streptophyta; class Magnoliopsida; order Asterales; family Asteraceae; genus Erigeron; species Erigeron breviscapus. Next base: position 18,927,554 of record CM067170.1, read on the forward strand.
CCCGATTGGAAGCTATTCGCTTATTCTTGGCTCATGCTGCTTACAGAAACTTCACTGTATATCAGATGGATGTAAAGAGTGCTTTCCTAAATGGAAAACTCGATGAGGAAGTTTATGTTGAGCAGCCACCTGGTTTTGAAAATCCAGCCAAGCCACACCATGTCTATCGTCTCTATAAGGCACTCTATGGTCTTAAACAAGCTCCCAGAGCTTGGTATGACACACTTTCTGAATTTCTTCTCTCGAATAAATTTCAGCGAGGGTCCATTGATAGCACCCTCTTTATCTATAAAATGGGTGCTGATGTCCTATATGTTCAGATATATGTAGATGACATCATCTTTGGGTCCTCCAGCAAGAGATTTTGCACCAAATTCAACTCACTGATGTCCTCTCATTTTTAGATGAGCATGATGGGTGAGCTGACATTCTTTCTTGGTCTTCAAATTCGTCAACTACCAAATGGCATTTTTATCAATCAAGAGAAGTATATTCGAGACATGTTGGATAAGTTTGACATGTCCAATATCACTCCTATGGCCACTCCTATGTCTCCTCCAAATAATCTCCATGCTGATCCTAATGGTAATCATGTGAACCCCACTCACTATCGGAGTATGATTGGCTCGCTGATGTATCTCACGGTGAGTCGTCCTGATATCATGTTTGCTACTTGCTTGTGTGCAAGATATCAAGCATCTCCTAGGGAATCACACCTTCTCGTTGTTAAGCGTATCTTCAAGTATCTAAAAGGTACTTCCACACTAGGTCTCTGGTATCCCAAGGACTCCTCTTTTGACTTAGTTGCATATTCTGACTCTGACTATGCTGGTTGCATGTTAGATAGGAAAAGCACCAGTGGTGGATGTCAACTGTTGGGGGGGAAGCTGACTAGTTGCTCTAGTAAGAAACAGCATATAGTTTCCATCTCCACTGCTGAAGCAGAATATGTATCAGCAGCGAGTTGTTGTGCACAAGTCCTCTGGATGAAAAACCAACTCGCTGACTATGACTTAGAATTCTCTAAGATTCCCATTATGTGATAATACAAGTGCAATTGCTATCACACATAATCCCGTTCAGCATTCTAAGACCAAACATATAGACATAAGGTACCACTTCATTTGTGACCATGTCATGAAAGGGGATGTTGAAATATACTTCATTCCCACTTGTGACCAACTTGCTGACATATTTACCAAACCTTTGGATGAAACCAGATTTAAGTATCTAATCAGCAAGTTGGGAATGTTGAATGGTGAATCAGCAACGTGACTTGTCATGTGTGCTAAAATTCAACTTCTCTCTTTAAAAAGTTGAAAATTGACTCATGTAGTCAAAACCCTCACCAGCGAGTTCAAGTGTGTCTTACTCGCTGGCTGTTCAAAGCAATAGAGAGCTAAAAGTCTCTATCTAGTCCAGCAGCAAACGGCTGCTGGTAAAGACATATCAAATCCGTTAATCCCTGATGCTTTGGGAAAAAGCATAACAAGAGCAATAGAGAGCTAAAAGTCTCTATCTAGTCCAGCAGCAAACGGCTTCTGGTAAAGACATATCAAATCCGTTAATCCTTGATGCTTTGGGAAAAAGCATAACAAGAGCAATAGAGAGCTAAAAGTCTCTATCTAGTCCAGCAGCAAACGGCTGCTGGTAAAGACATATCAAATCCGTTAATCCCTGATGCTTTAGGAAAAAGCATAAAAAGAGCAATAGAGAGCCACTTTTATACGTTACTCACATACGTATTTCTTCAATTAAAAATGAGTATTTTGTACACTTCATATATATACAAAATCACTGTTTTTTAATTATTTAATATGTATATGTATATATTACGTATGAAAGAGAGTCATTGTGACGGTTCTCTTTTGCAGTAATGAAGCCCATATCCATGCCATATATATGCATATCATTTTCTTCTTAGACCATTATACTCTCATATTTCTCTCAAACTTTCTCAAATCTCTTAATTTCGTTTCTCATTTCTCCAATCTTTTCATCTTCTCTTCTTCATATCTCTAAATTCAAATCTCAAATGGCATCTTCATCTTAACAACAACACCAACCAGAACAACAACAACAATCAGAAAATCCTGAGATCTTATCTGAGGATCCAAACCTCCAAGAAACCCTAAAAAACGTTCCCCTATATCTTCATTCTGAAGTTTTTGATCCAGAAGGGATTGTTGCCTCCGATAAAGTATCCTTTCAAGCTCACAAGTTAGTCATCAAACCCAATAACTATCTTGGATCTTTGGAAGTGCCCTCCAAAGTAAAAGGGTACCAACAAATGCTTGATTTCATCAAAGCATGTCTTGTACGAAGGGCCATCTACATGGACCCAGAAGATATGTGTATTCATCTTCTGAGGGAATTTTGATGGACTTGTGATTATCACATTTCTAGCAGTTCCATCTCAAGCACTGTTATGAAGGAAAAATACACCATTTCTATTACTGTAGAAAAGATCCGAGAAGTTCTTCGTCTTCCTTCTCAGACCAAAGAAAGACCATATGCAGACTTGGCATCTGCTGAGGTTTGGAAAGCATGGTTACCCTCTATAGGCTACGGAACAAATGTAGTCCCAGCACAACCTGTTCCCAGCAATCCCACCAAAAAGAACCTGCCTGGAGTATGGAGGTTTCTTTTTGCCCATGTAATTCAATGTCTTGGTGGGAACAGCGGCTCATTCGATCAAGCCACTGCTGTCCAGATGCAAATGATTTATGCTCTGGAAAAAGGCCGCTTCATTGACTTTTCCAGTGTCATTTTTGAAGATTTGAAGGCTAAAGTCCTTGCTAGCAACAAATCTTGCACTATACCTTTCACTCGATTCCTTTCATTGATATTCAAGCATGAACTAAAGGACGATTACAAGCCCTTTGGTGCGAACAGCGGCTCATTCGATCAAGCCACTGCTGTCCAGATGCAAATGATTTATGCTCTGGAAAAAGGCCGCTTCATTGACTTTTCCAGTGTCATTTTTGAAGATTTGAAGGCTAAAGTCCTTGCTAGCAACAAATCTTGCACTATACCTTTCACTCGATTCCTTTCATTGATATTCAAGCATGAACTAAAGGACGATTACAAGCCCTTTGGTGCAACCGTGTTCTATGCTCCAAGAATAGGTTCATCAGTGTATAAGGCACCTGCCTATGACACTCAATTCTTTAACATCAAGTATGCTGAGCTCACTCCTGCAATGAAAAAGGTACTACACTCCCCTTATCCCAAAATCTATAAACAAGTTAGTGGACCAGCACCTGTACAACCCTCTGGGGTTATCACTGTTGATCCAGCTGAACACGCACCATCCCAAGCTACCAAACAAATCACAAAGGCAAGGACTAAGTTTAAAAAGTCCTCTGCTCTATCATCTCCTATTCCTGTTGGTCCTAAAAGAAAGAAGAAAACAACAAAGGGATTGGAACCCTCTCAACTCTCACTCATTGATGAGGAAGAAGCCCCTGCTGCTGCTAAAAACGTAGAGCAGCAACAACCAGAAACTGAAACTCTTCTATCCCCCACCCCTATCAGCGTCTCTATTGCTGAAAGGGACGCAACTACTGCTGATGCTCCAGAAGTGCAAGTTGCTGGTGGTGAAAATTTAACTGAAGGGGTTGGGCATGGTGTTGGTGATTTTGTAGTTGAAAGTATTGAAGAAAGAAATGTAGAAAGTGATGCTGGTGATATTGGTGTTGGTGATACAGCTGTGGAAGAAATTGAAAGAAGTAATGCAGAAGGGTCTACTGTTGAAAATGTTGAAAGTGAACAAATTGTGTTAGCTGAAGAAGAAGTTGTTGATGACGAAAGCGATTTAGACTTGGGCAATTTTCTCGCTGATGATTTTCAGCTGGATTCTTACAGCCATGCTGATGAAAAGGAGGCCAGTGACATGGAAATTGAAGAAGAAAATGCTGAAGAAATTCCTGTCACTGTGCCTATGACAAATGTTGAAGAGACCACTGAAGCAGTTTCTTTCACTGCAAGGCCTCAGACACCTCCGATGCAACCAGTGAACACCATGCTATCTCTTGGCATGCATTCTACTTTTTTAAGTGTTCCTGGCTGCTCATCCTCAGTTCGCCCTGAAATTGAACCTCAAACAGCTAAGTGTTTGGGAATTTCTCACTCCACTTACTCTGCTGATAGGATGGCCAGGGTGGAAAATCAATTGAATGATCTTACCAAAACTGCCAGCCTTGTCGTTGAATTAAAGGAGCAAGAATCCAGCAGGCTGATCTCTACCTTGACCAGCTGGTACAACAAGCAGAATGAAAATAGCACAGCTATCACCACAATGAAAGACAACACAATGTCAATAGCTGCTGCTCAAGAAAAGATAAATGCCAATACAACTATTATCAAACGTGATCAGCAGATCATTAAATCTGGTGCCATTTTGCTGAAGAAATGTGCAAATTCTGCCAGCTACTCAGCTAAAAAGGCGGCCAATACCAGTCTATCTACTGCTACTGAGGTCAAGAAGCTATGTAATCTTATATCACCTCTGGCCAATCAAGTTGAAAACAACACGAAGGCAATCAAAGCCTTGGAAAAACAAGTGGCAGATCTTCCAGTTCCTTCAGCATGCTTCACTGAGGAAGATCACCAGAGGCAAGTTAAATTGGAGATAAAAGTAGATGAGATTAAGAAGTTGTTGGCGCAACTTGTGAACTAACAATCCAAACAGCCAGCGACTGTGGAAGTTGTTATTAACACCACAATATCCAAGAGGGAGAAAGTTGATGCTGCTGTTTTAGATATGGTTAGTGAAGCAGTGCACAAGGCAGTTGCTCAAATCTATGAAGACTCTGCTGAAGACGTATTGGGAATGGATGACACAACCAAAGCTGATGATATGGCACTTGTGGTTGTAAACAAAGAAAATGAAGATGTTAATGTTGAAGTTCCCCCTGCTGGTGTTGAGGGGGAGTTTGAAAATGAAGATGTCAATGTTGAAGTTCCCGCTACTGGTGTTGAGGGGAAGTTTGAAAAAGATGGAAATGATGAAGCTCCCCCAGCTGGTATTAAGGGGGAGCAACAAATTGTCTCAGTTAATGTACCCCATGCTGCTGACGAAGGGCACATTGAAGCTTTTAGAAATGTGGAAGAACAGTTTAACCCTGAAACTGTTGCTGCTGCGTGGGAAGCTGGCTTTGCTGAAGAAATGGCCAGGGATAGATCAAATGAAATGCTCCCAGTCTTTCATAGACGATATCTGGCAAATGCTGAAATTACTCCTATGACTGAAACTCGTCGAAAGCAGCTCTCTGACTCTGGATTCTTCATAAAACCTTCCATCACTCTTCCAAAGAACAAGTGATTGCGGCTTCATCCTCTCCTTCTGCTGCTCAGTTATCCATCCAATCTTCAGCAGGTCATGAACACCAGGTGATAGATATTCTGGCATTGACTGCTGAAGGTAAGACTCATGAAGAAGCCATCAAGGAGCTGGATAGAATCAGAGTTAATCAAGAAAATGAAAAGAAAAATCTTGAGTACATCCAGCAGCTGCCTTTCCTTGAAAAAGATCAGCTAGATGGTGAGCAAAGAATGATACTAAAAACTGGTGGAGCTGAAGCACTGTACAGACAAAAGCATGTTGATGTTGAAGTACAACTTAGTGAGAAAAGAAAGAAGTTTGAAGAAGAAAAGGCCAAGTGGTTGAAGTATATGCAGGACAGAAAGAGGCCTCAAAGATTGTTGCTGCTGAAGCCTTTCGTGCTGAAATGGGTCTTAAGACCAACTTGAAAATCTTAAGAGAAGGTGCTGACAGGCCAATCAAAACTTGAAGGGGTCAAACCAACCACTATGGGTGCCTCTGAATGGTTTGAAGTTTACATGTTGGTGAAAGACAAGAAAGTCGTCAGCTATGACCAACTCCAAAAGATGCTCAAGGAATATTTTGAGAAGGCCAGGGAATATGAAACAAAGTTCAAAGTATACTTGCTCATGCTAAGGCAAGTGTTTGGTACTCCAGCAGCTATCTCCACCTCAGCAGGAAGAAGGGTTCAAAGAAAAAGGAAAGAAGAGCACCGAACCTTGACAATGGACCTTCCTCCTATCACCGGTGATGCTTTGCTGAAAACCAGACTTCCTCCCAGAAGCTTCTTTGAGGAAGGAAGAGTGATAGAGAATCCTGCTGGCATTTTCTTCACAAATTTTCAGAATAATCAGCTGTTCTTTCGCCTATCTGAAATTGAAAGGGCGTCCACTGGGTTCATCCTGAGCATAAGAAGAAGATGTGCTGAAACGACCAACAACAGATGGTTTATCAGCAAACTGGATGAGGAACTGGTTAAGCCTCATAGATATAATGACCAAGCAGTGCAGATTGCCAAGCAAGAACAAGTTTGGGATTTTGAAGCTGAAAATGTGTAGATGTCTTATAATGTAAATGCTTGAAGCATAAGCATGTAATGTTCAATGATAATATATAAGACATCTTTTCTTACACTCTTATGATTGTTGTAATTCTAGTTTGCTCAGCAAGTCTCCTCAGCGAATAGGGGGAGATTGTTGAGTCAACGATTCGCTGACCAGACTTGGTCGCTGACGTTGGTCGTTAACGAGTCATCAGCGGGTCCAGTGACTCTTCATCAGCGGACGGTTTACTTCCCAATTTGTTTGTCAAGACGAGAAGAATTCAAATCAAGTGAAGACAAGAGTCACATGGTGGTTCATCCAACTGGAGATTACCTTATATGGCAAAGGTACAGTTGGGACCAAAACAAAGGTTTTCTCCCTCATACCCATTTTGGAAAAGAAGACAAAGGCTCCTGGATCCAAGTACTTAGAGCCAATGGGACGTCGACAACCACCATTCCATCACTATCATTGTAAGGCTGTGTTGCCCTAATTCCTCCCCCTATATAAAGCAACACAGCCGCACAAGTTACACGATGTGTTTGTCACCACAAGTGTGTGTCACTTTTTTTCTTGTATTTGCTTAAGTTTTCTAGTTAGTCTAAAACTTAGCAATCGTATTGTTCTTGTAAGACAAGTTCTAAAATCGACCATGTATTCACTGTTTAATCAATGATACATATGATTAGACTTGCATAGTTTCTTATACTTGAACTCTATTCTTGTTCTTGTTCTTTACTTTCTATTTACATTCTTGTCTATGTTAATTTAAAATAAAGTATTGCAAATCGTGGACTGTCATGTTAAATAAAATACATGGTTGTTGGGGAACCAAGATATTACAAGTATGTAAATATCCTAACAACCTATGAATTACAAATGATCTATACTTGCTAAATATCTCCTAAGATCGAAATACTTAAAGTTGTGAAGTATGACTTTTAAGATCGAGAGTATTTGAGCAAATTCACCAAAATGCAAAAAGTGATTTGGAAGAGGTAAATGACTTAGTATTTATTGGCAAATAAATTCACCAGTGAATTTATTTGGCCGTACAAATATGGTTGCATGCATTTAAGGAAACAACTTTAAATACTTAAATGCATTGGTTAAGTTAAAGGATAAAGTCATGTTGATGTGACTTGTCAACCTTTTAACCAACCACCTTTACACGCGTGTTGTACTTTTAACAATAAACAAGTACATTGTCCGGATAAAAGCGTGTAAAAGCAAAAGTCAATACCTCATAATCAGTGTTCAGATTTTTAAGGTCTAGAACACTGATAAAGCTCCAGTCGTTGATCAGGTAAGACTGCTAGTGGGCCCCACAATTTGTCAGTCTTCTTTCTTCAGACTTCAGTCTTTGATTTCAGTGAGAATGTCTTCAGTGGAGTTGATCTGGACTGGAGTGAAGTCCAGTGAGCTGAAATCTGGTGACTTCCAGATTTCCTGTACAAGTAAGGCACTCACTGGTCTTCGATCATTTCTGGACAAATCTTTAGTAGCGCTCCAGTCTTCAAGTCTGGAGAGAGTCCAGTGAAACTGGACTTAACACATAATACTATAACACTACACAACAATCCCACCATCTCTTATACATCCCACCTTGGTTAACACAAGTATTACCACATAAACACGCTTGTATCGTGATACATTTGCAATTACGTTCCGAACTATAATTGTAAATGTATCCCTCCACACATGTGTTCACTACCTCAGTTGTATACCACCAACTATGCACTCCTCTTTTGGGTATTCACCAATAAATCCAACTATCACCATCCTTACAACTCATCACTACTGAGGTCTTTGTCTAGCCTAGTGAGCTTGATAACATTGACCGTAAATCACACCACCAGCTTCCATGTTCATTCACCACTTCCATTACTCCTAAATGGGATCACAATTCAACATATCATCCACAACATACAACACATTTCAAACTTACCGCAAAGAAAATAATACGACCGAATCGTCTATCAATAAACCCGAGAATTCGGCTACGGATGTAGCAAGACATGAAAGAATAGAAGACCTATCGAAAAAATATACAAGTAACAAGTGACATGTATAAAAGCCCTTATTCCTACAATCTCTCTCACGCCAACCCGTCTTAAAAGCAATCTATCACAAGGTTTAAGTCTAATCCTATGCCCCATAGAATATGGTTCACTTAAACCATCACTCTGATACCAACTTATAACACCTAACATTATGAAAATATGAATTTCAAAATTTTTTAAATAAAACAATCATTTAATGCGGAAAGGTTCCTTTTTAAAACATCATCGTTTCCTAACGGAAATATCAATCATAGTTTTGGTGTTACTTATTGCATCACAACGACAATTCAAGAAATCCATAAACAACCAAATGACAATAAAGTCTCAATCGACATAATAAATAAACGTCTAAGTAAATGAGGCAAAACTATGGCAACAATAAGTCTTCGTCATAGCAACCATCTACCCATGCCTCACTCTAAGCAAGCTTCAATGATCAACCTGTGGAGACACAACATTTTCAACAAAACAAGTGTCAGCTTAAAAGCCGAGTAAGATAACCACATGTTGTATAAAAAGGCTGCCAATTAAATCAATCTTATAAATATCATACGCATGTCAATCATATAGCAATCATCATCACATGTCAATCGAATAACACAATAGGAACCTATCATTCTTACATGTGCCTAGCAACCTCAATCATCATTATCAATCTCAATTTCAATCTCAATCATCAATCATAGGTTATGTCATTTTCAATCGTTAAGTAGTGACTTAAGTCACCTAAGTAAATCAATCGCGGGTTGTGCATAGGCGGTCATTCGACCTTTCAAGGAACCTTCCACCTGACATAATGGGTAATCCTTTCGGGGTCCATCAGCGTCGTTAAGGATAGGCATAACCAAATCAAGGAGCAAGCCGTTTAGCAAAGCATGGTGATCGGTCCTAACCACCCGGCAAACTCAAGCAATCGTGACCATGTCGTAAGGGGCATCATGACTACCCCGTCCGACCAACCGTAACAGACCAGCCCCTCCCGGGACTAGCATGGGTTAAGCTTAACAATTTTCAACCATAAGTTTATACTCGAGTTTATCAACTGTTTCAATCATATGTTTTATCAATCGTTTCAATCTCATCATTTTAGGGCCCCTACCGTGCAACCGTGAATCAAGGCAATCCTACATGAGTCTAGTGTACTACATGTATAGGCCAATCTAACATCAAGCATACAATCACAATCTAAATCAACCATGCCAACCATAAGAATATATCAACCGTAAGCAATCAAGTTAAACATATCAATCATCACAAGGTAAAGCATGCATTACATTAATAAGTAAAGTTAACTAAGGCATAGCATGCATAAAACCAACCATAATCCCTCCCGGAGTTCCCATAACTTAACAAGCGTATGAAAAGGTCTTTAACCATCGTTATTATGAAAACTAAGTTCTCATTGTGTTACTCGTGTCAAAAGGTAGTTATCTTACCTCACAAGATGCACAACAACTCACCAACGTGAAAGTCGAGCAAGCTACAAGATTCAGACAACCTATATCCATGTAACCATCGACATTAGACTCCAATTAAACCACCTAATAATTCCGGGTCATTCCCGAAACTCATAACAACTTGAAATGACTCAAAAGGCCATGAAATGAACCAAACAATAACAATCGGCCATCCCGTAGCATCATAGAACGCATTACCATACGAACCAGACCAAACAGAAGTTGAATGTGCCGCATCCAAGTGGATGCGTCGCATCATGTGTGATGCGTCGCATTGGGGGTCCGACCTGCACAATCTTTTTCGTTTAGCATCCAAACACCACCCAAACGATTACCAAACGACCCCAAACTGTAACAACCCTACTTTTTAAATGTTATATATGAGCTAGTTATGTTGTCCATGATCTCGCAAGCCATAGTTATACTTAAAGCTAGTAGATAATGCCCCTAAACTAGCAATCTAAAGCTATTGTTCAATTCTAAATATGAATTATAAAGTACCATTGAACAAAATTTTATTGATGGTCAATCAAATTAGCTAAATAATAATGTAAGTCTCACAAGTTGAGATAACCATCAAAAATCCTTACGAAGGTCCAACAATTTAATCATTTAACTAATTAAAGTAAATTTGGTCACGAAAATAAAATTTGCCCAATTCAAAACATGTTATAAGTTCTTATGCGCATAAAAGCGTTTAAATCATAATAAGTGTATATATATGCATATATGCTTAAATTAAATACAAGATTACCACCAATGAGCCTTGTAACAAATTAAAACACCAAAGGTATGTACATATACATACATACATATGGCACACACACTTATGTTTTGGACCTCACTAGCTAACATATTAGTGCAAACTAATACAAATAACCTTACAAAAATACATATTCTTACACCTAACACTTACATACATATTACACAACAAAATTTTATAAAAAAAAAGATGTGAAAGACCCCCCATATGCCCTAGAAGGGCCGGCCCACATCACCCCCTCACATACCCATTTCAAACTTCATACACTTCAATTTCTTCCTTGGAACTCACCACTTTTCTCACAACTCTTCCCTCTTCTCACATACTCTCTTATTCTCTCAAGACAAACTCTCTTCTCCCTCCTTTCTTCTTGATACCCACCGCCAAAAAGAGAGAAAGAAAAGGCAAACATCAATCCATATAAACATACAATAATAATAAGGGTTTAAGCTAGATTGTTAAGGGTTAATACAAGCAAGGTTCAAGGGTTGTTCTAGGCTTAGATTCAAGGGATTATAGAGGTTTGAAGGCCACAAAAATCTACCCAAATTCTTCATCCAAAACCAAGTTCAAGAGGGTATAATCTTCATCCTTTTTACTAGATCTAATCTTGTTTTGTTTATATTCAAAGGTTTTATCAAAAACTCATACTTTCTTCTTGTTTTCTTTGTAATATACACTTAATGAGGGCAAAGTTGATAGGATCTTTCTTTCCATGCTCATGCATGTCGAATCTAATAAGAAAGATCCAAGGATTCAACAAGTTTAAGACCCAAAAGTGTGGTTATAGATTAGTAGCTTTTAAAGTGACTTTCTTGTTGATAGATCTATAAGTTTTTGTATATTTTTGAAGAGTATATTCTGAGATTTTTCATATAAAAGATGTTTTTATATTGTTGAACGTTAGATCTATAAAAGTTGATAGTAAAAAGTGTTGATTTGAATGCATATATGCTAGTTTTAAGAAAGTTGGATCTTTTGTTGGATTATGAGATGGATATGGACTTGTTATAAGTGAAAAATATGTTAATATTAGTGTTAACATTCTGGAAAAATTGATAAAATATCAAGGATATAAAGCTTGAATCAAAACATGTTAAAATAAGCTAGAAATCACAAACCGAAAACACGCAAAAATGCATTTTGAGCACACACATGCACCATAATCTTATGACCAAGAAAATATGATAAACCTACTGGAAAAATGTTGAAATAAAAGCACAAAACTCAGATCTATTGGTTCATGACAACAACAAGCTCAAAAATCACCTTTTCGGGTCAAATAATCACTAACCGAAAGCACTAAATTGCACATATCACACCACCACCACTCTCACGATTTTGGACACCAAAATATGATGAACTTTCTGGAAATAATGAAACAAGAATGAAAATCCATTTTGAAGCACTTTAATTGCTCAAGAAATGAGGCTAAAATCACTATTTCGGTAAACGATTTTTAATCATAAAACCCTCAAAATAAGCAAGACACAAGAGAGGTTGAATGGATATGATTTTGTATGAATAAAAGTTGCCTAAAAGGCCTGAGATTTTAGACCAAAATGTTTAGTGATGATTTCTAAGAATTTCCATGAATTATTGAATTTAAATAGTAATTAAAAGACATAAAAATCCATAAATAAATTATGTAAATCAAGAATGAAGTTAAATCATCTTAACCATTGATAAAAGTAACTAAAACCTACTGGAAAAATGTTGAAATAAAAGCACAAAACTCAGATCTATTGGTTCATGACAACAACAAGCTCAAAAATCACCTTTTCGGGTCAAATAATCACTAACCGAAAGCACTAAATTGCACATATCACACCACCACCACTCTCACGATTTTGGACACCAAAATATGATGAACTTTCTGGAAATAATGAAACAAGAATGAAAATCCATTTTGAAGCACTTTAATTGCTCAAGAAATGAGGCTAAAATCACTATTTCGGTAAACGATTTTTAATCATAAAACCCTCAAAATAAGCAAGACACAAGAGAGGTTGAATGGATATGATTTTGTATGAATAAAAGTTGCCTAAAAGGCCTGAGATTTTAGACCAAAATGTTTAGTGATGATTTCTAAGAATTTCCATGAATTATTGAATTTAAATAGTAATTAAAAGACATAAAAATCCATAAATAAATTATGTAAATCAAGAATGAAGTTAAATCATCTTAACCATTGATAAAAGTAACTAAAACCTACTGGAGAAAAATAGCTAAAAGGCAAGAGATATGTGTTACATAATTTAAAGATAAATAATTAAGTAAAAACAATTAATTAAATATTATTATTAAAATAAATGGAAAATACACAAATAAAAGTATAAATCATGAAATTATAAATTAAGGAGCATATATATCAGAAGATAATTCAAATGAAATTATCCATAATTTACAAAGACAATTATGACACTTAAAAGTATTTTTAAGGAATTATTTAATTAATAAATCAATAAAATGAATAAATAATTAATTAAATAATATTAAATTAAACATATAATTACAAATCAGAAAAATATACATAAATATTAATATTATAAGACCACTAATGTCAAATATTATTACTAAGCAAAGTATACAATGGAAATCATATAAATCAAAGCCAAACTACCGAAATTCCAATAAACGTACAAAAACGTATAATGAGAAAACGACTTCTACCACCAAATCCCTTATACCCAAACAATGAGAACATCATAATGCACTTAAATTCCATAATCTAATGACAACCAAATATGGGCAAGTCTACTAGTATACATCTCATGATCTAGCTTACTAGTTCATGTCACGCGAACTTACGCCGCGAATATATACGTTATGGTTTAGGCTTGCTTGAGGCGCAACAAATCTAAGCGAAGGAATCACGTTTGATCAGCCCCTATTCACTCTCTAATCAAGTGAGTCATAGCCCCCTTTCAAACTCTTTTATATGTTTACTTACGGGGTGAAAAACATGATTAATTAAAATGACTTTCTCTTATGAAATGATTCTTTGAAATAATGATAATGATATGGGAATTATATTGTATGTTCAATGTGTTATATGTTATATGATGAGCTTGAGTACTGTCAAACGGTGGTCCCTGTACACTACTATTAACTCATTTGAGGCCTGTAGTTAGAGGGTTGCGCAACTAGGACTTGTCCCCTCATCCACTATTATAGGTAACGGTGGGATGTTTGGTCTGCCTTGGTGGCCACTATTTTGGACCGCTCCTTGGACGATGTGTTTATTTGTTGCATGTTGGACTAGTAACGCAAACATTTGATCTTTTGATTATGAATTTGGTTATGTAATGTTTATTAAACGTCCACTTGAACTTGTTACCTTTTGAATTCGAATGGCTTTTGAAACTTTATGTTGATGTTTGTTACTTAAATCTTTTGTACCATGTCGTTCTGTGGCACCTCGTGTTTCCGCTATAGTCGGGGTGTTACAGAAAAATGGTATCAGAGATCAAGGTTATAGAGAATTTTCGGTTTCTGCATTTATTTGGTGTTACATGCCATATCAAACAATAGTTCAAATGAAAACCCAACGGTTGCCCAACATAAAACAACCGTTCACACATCACTACATAAATTCGACATTAAATACGAAATGTAATGAATGTCTAAAGAAAGCATCGTCTAAGGGTAGCTAAGGCTCCTGCATTGCATCTACCCAAGCTCACACGTCCTGCATCTAGTTTCCATCAAGCTAAACCTGAGGGAACAACCACATTAAGAAGCAAGTGTTAGCTATAAGAATAGCTAAGTAAGATAACACTTAATTTAAAAGCATTTGTCCAATTAAAACAATCTTCATTATTAGACAAGTTTTATTAGGCACAACACACATCACACGTTCACACATATACTGCATTTCAACTTCGTTTCAATTAGGATAATCATCCTAAATGTGCCTATCCTGCATTAGTTCACACATTGTCACACGTATCTTCGTTAACTGCATATAGGTGTGCCCTGCATCACACCCGACTGGATGATTAGTCAAAAGACTACTCATCTTACGTCGTTAAGGAATGGCAAGCCAATCCTTGAGTAATCCGTATATGTAGGTTGGTCAAACCCCTCGTATTACTCGCCCTGCGTTATAGAGACCACGTTGCGAGGAGCCACCCAAGCAACAACTGCATCTACGCACTTGCCCGGCTAAGGCTAGTACGGGTTAAGCTTAACACTTTTCACTGCATCTGTTTTATGAGCTCAATTTCACACATATAGATTGGGTCCCTGCATTCCCAAACATTCACACACATATAGTCTAGGTAACACACATTCCTAGACATTCACACACTTTAACTTCATTACGTTTGGATCCTTAAACGTGCAAGTGACATAGTAACCTAGCAAGTCTAGTGAACTAGGCGTACAGGTCAGGCATGCATATCACACATCAACTTCATTTCTATATATCATACATATCAAGATACTTCATTAAACTACATCAACTGCATAACTACATATTACATTAAGCAATACTGCATTACACTACAATAGGGACTGCATCTCAGGTCTCATGGTCAACTGCATAACCCATAATACCTCCCAAGTAACCCATATGCCCACATGCAATAATAAGGTACCGAATGGAAGTGTTTACGATTTGAAACCAGCTTTTAGTTGATCCCCCAGCGTGTCAGAGTAGTGTATCTTACCTGGTAGTAGTGTACGCGTGCAACCAAATAGCTAATAGTGCTTATCAGTAATCCCCGACACCTATCGTACATTAACATATAAAGTATAAGTCATTTAGGACCTTAAATGGACCCTCGTACGAACTTAAGACTGACTACGTAAAATTCCAGAATTACACCTTACGAAGATAACCTTCGTACGAACTTAAGACTGACTACGTAAAATTCCAGAATTACACCTTACGAAGATAACCTTCGTACGAACTTAAACTTCGTTTAATACTTTACGAAAATGATTATAACTTGCGAAGATGATCTCTGAACGAATTTATATAACCAACGAAGATAGTTTACGAAATTAATCCTCTTTACGAACTTAATCTCAAAATCCTTTTTACGAAAGTTATCTACTCCTAACGAAGATAGCTCCAAACGAAGTCTATCTTCGTTCCGACGAACTTAGGCTCAATTTGCTTCAAACGAACTTAAAATTCGTTTTCCAAACAAATTTAGATCCCACAAAACGAACTTAAAGTTCGTTGGACAACACTTGAACCCAGAAAACGAATTTAAGATCCAATTTCGACCAGAATTCACAAAACGGCTTCGTCCTTCAATTTTCCAGAAATCATTCGATTTAGGCTTCACCCAAAACATGTTTTCGACATAATTAAACATATTTTGATCATCAAGATCGACTTTGGACTCGTTTAACTCCGTTTAGCACGTTAATTGACCAAAACACCATCTAAGCCCTAATTACGTGTATAATCCAATTTTAATCAGATCTATTTCATAAATTAACCAACCCCTAAACCTGAAAATACAACCAACGATTCAATGATTACCTGCTTGCTAGATGGCTGATCGATTCCAACACCAAAATACCCAACCGTTAGACCCAAAAACTAGATTAATTGCTTTAGAAATCAAGAAAAGATTAGAGAGACTTTGTGTGTGAGTTATTAATTGCTAATGGCTGCTAAATCAGCCCTAATTACACACATCAAATCCTTAAACCCGTTTTTAGATTTCAACCTATGTCAAAATCAGTCCCTGGACTTCTAAACCCTTCATTATTGGCCACAAACTGCATTATTGACCATATACAACATTAGTCCTTCATTAAAAGGCACTACATAGCCTTTAAGCGACATTAATCACACTTTTATTCGTCATTAAAATTTAGGCTTTTAAACCTAACTACTTTATCTACGTTAACCACACATAACTACATTCAAATATTAAGTAAAGACTTAACGACACCCCAAATTGACTTAACGGCATTAGTCAAACGTTAAATAAAAGTTCGGGATGTTACAAATACCTCCCCCTTAAGAGGATTCCGTCCCCGGAATCTCATCAGATAGGAACAACTCGGGATATTTCTCCTTCATTACTGCTTCAGTTTCCCAAGTCAAGCTTTCTCCATGATTATGCTTCCACTTTATCAAGACAAGTTCAATCACTTTTCGGCGTAACTTCTTTTGCTTTCTTCCAAGTATCGCTACCGGTTCGTCTACTATTCTCTTCATTGGGTCAATACTCACGTCTTTAATAGGAATCACACTCGACTCCTCAGCTAAACATTTCCTCAAGTAGGATACATGGAAGGTGTTGTGAATTCCATCCAATTCTGGAGGTAATTCCAACTGATATGCCACATCTTTAATGCGCTTCACCACTTTAAAAGGTCCAATGAAACGTGGACTCAACTTTCCCTTCTTTCCAAATTGGATAACTCCTTTCCAAGGTGATACTTTCAGCATCACTAAATCACCAACATTAAACTCAATCGGTCTCCTTTTCTTATCTGCATATGTTTTCTGCCTTTCTCTTGCCACACGTAAGGCTTCTTTAGCTACATTAACCTTTTCAGAGGTAATTTCAATAATTTCGGGACCGGTCAACTGCTTTTCACCGGGCTCCATCCAACAACTTGGAGTCCTACATCTCCTTCCATATAACATTTCAAATGGTGGCATTCCAATACTTGCATGGTGACTATTATTATAAGCAAATTCGATCAACTTCAAGTGTTCATCCCATGCTCCACCGTATTCAAGTACACACGTTCTCAACATATCCTCCAAGGTTTGAATGGTTCTCTCACTTTGCCCATCGGTTTGGGGATGATAGGCGGTACTCAAATTTATTCTACTACCCAACTCCCGTTGAAGACCCTTCCAAAAGTTTGACACAAACCTCGAGTCTCGATCCGAAACAATAGATAACGGGACTCCATGTTTCGCAACTACTTCATCAATGTACAACTTCGCCATCTTCGTTAAAGGCACATCTTGTCGGGTAGCTAGAAAATGAGCACTCTTCGTCAATCTATCTACAATCACCCAAATCATATCATTCCCTTTCGGCGTTTTCGGTAGCTTCGTTACAAAGTCCATCGTGATATGATCCCATTTCCACTCGGGAACGTCTAATTGATGCAACAAACCATACGGCTTTTTATGGTCCGTTTTCACACGTGCACATGTCAAACACTTTGCTACAAAATGAGCTACTTCACCTTTAATATCCGGCCACCAATAAATCGGCTTCAAATCTGCATACATTTTGGTGACACCGGGATGCATCGAATACCTACTTCTATGGACCTCTTCAAGGATCAACTCCCGGTTACCACCAAGAAGTGGCACCCAAATACGACCCTTGTATGTTTTAAACCCACGGCTATTAGTCTCCATCACAAGTCGTTTCTTCTTCCAATACTCTCTTTATCAATATTATCCTTCATTAATGCCATCTCTTGTGCT
The DNA here is from genome assembly GCA_034093135.1 of Erigeron breviscapus. Classification (NCBI taxonomy): domain Eukaryota; kingdom Viridiplantae; phylum Streptophyta; class Magnoliopsida; order Asterales; family Asteraceae; genus Erigeron; species Erigeron breviscapus. Next base: position 18,945,632 of record CM067170.1, read on the forward strand.
TCTTTAATTCGATCTAATAGACCCGACTTGGCCTGAACTTGCATGCTCATCAACTTACAAGAAGAGCTTCGCACTTTCCTACTTAGTGCATCCGCCACTACATTGGCTTTACCCGGATGGTATTTGATTTCACAATCATAGTCTTTAAGTAATTCCATCCACCTTCTTTGTCTCACATTCATCTCCTTTTGAGTAAACATATATTGTAAACTCTTATGGTCGGTGTAAAGTGTGCATTTAGTACCATATAAGTAATGTCTCCATAATTTCAATGCAAACACAACCGCCGCTAGCTCAAGATCATGGGTAGGGTAATTCTTCTCATGAGGCTTCAACTGACGTGAAGCATAGGCAATCACTTTGTCTCTCTGCATTAAGACACAACCCAAACCCGTAATAGAAGCATCGCTATATACCACTAAATCATCAGTACCTTCAGGCAAGGCAAGGATAGGAGCTTCACACAACTTCTTTTTCAACGTTTGGAATGCATTTTCCTGCTTTTCAGTCCACTCGTACTTCCCACCCTTCTTTGTTAATTCCGTCATAGGCTTGGCTATTCGGGAAAAATCCTGAATAAACCTTCTATAATACCCAGCCAAACCAAGAAAACTCTTAATCTCGGTAGGAGTCTTTGGCTGTTCCCAATTTGAAACAGCTTCAATCTTTGAAGGATCTACTTTAATACCTTCCGATGTAATAACATGACCAAGAAACTGCACTTCTCGGAGCCAAAACTCACATTTAGAAAACTTTGCGTTCAACTTCTTCTCCCTCAACACCTCCAAAACTGCTTTCAAATGCTCACGGTGTTCATCCTCTGACTTAGAATAGATCAAAATATCGTCAATAAACACAATAACAAAATGATCTAGAAAGGGGGGGCATACCCGATTCATTAAGTCCATAAACGCGGCTGGAGCATTGGTCAACCCAAATGGCATGACCAAGAACTCATAATGACCATATCTAGTCCGGAAAGCTGTCTTTGCTACATCTTCCTTCTTTACCTTTAACTGATGATAACCGGACCGCAAATCAATCTTTGAAAAATACGAAGCACCATGTAGTTGATCAAAAAGATCATCAATTCTCGGGAGAGGATACTTATTCTTGACCGTTCGTTTGTTCAACTCACGGTAGTCAATACACATGCGCATTGATCCATCCTTCTTCTTAACAAAGAGAACCGGAGCTCCCCAAGGCGAGGAACTAGGTTGTATGAACCCCTTGTCAAGTAACTCCTGTAGTTGCGTCATTAATTCCTTCATTTCTGTAGGAGCTAATCGGTAAGGTGCTTTAGCAACGGGTGTAGCACCGGGAATAAGATCTATCTGAAAAGTAACTTCACGATCGGGAGGAATACCGGGTAGATCATCGGGAAACACATCGGGGAAATTGGATACTACCTCAACACTAGCGATTGGAGACTTCTCTTTTCTTGCATCTATGACATAAGCCAAGAAATGGCTCTTGTTTTTCCTTATACATTTAATAGCTTTCATCATACTAATAATCTTTATTCCTCCTCTCTTCTTGTCTCCATACACCGTTATCACTTTACCCTCGGATATAGGCAATCGAATTATCTTTTGGGAACATAAAATACTAGCTTCATTTCTAGCCAACCAATCCATACCAATCACTACATCAAAACCACCTAAGGTAGTAGGTAATAGTTGGACTGGAAAAGAACGACCTTCAATCTCAATGTCACAATCGTCATATCCCACACGTATATTATTAACCGTACCATTAGCAATTTCTACCTCTAATGAACAATCTAAGGGAGTAGTGACTCTTTCTAGTTTAGGAGCAAATAATGTGGACACAAACGACCTATTTGCACCTGAATCAAATAAAACAGAGGCAGGCTTTGAATTAACAAGGAAAGTACCACTTACCACTTCATCGTTGTTCCTTGCGTCATCAACCGTCATTTGAAGAGCTCTCACTTTTGTTGCTGTCGTGGCGGTCTTCTTTCCAGCATTCTTCATCTGTGGACAATCGGCAATGAGATGACCCGTTTCTTGGCACTTGTAGCAACGAGTCTTGTCCCTACATTCAGTGGCAAGATGTCCCGACTTCCCACACTTATGGCACCTTCTTGTCTTGTCGGTACAATGCCCTTCATGAATTGTCTTGCAAAATGTACACCATGAACCATTCTTCTTTTTATCCTTGTCACCACTCGAACTACCACTTCCACGGAACTTCTTATTATTATTGTTATTGGAAGACCAATTTGACCTTCTTTTAAACCCCGGCTTCTTATCATCACTCTTCTCAACCTTCTTGTCCGAAGCGAAATCATCGTCAAGCTTCTTAGACTCCTTGATAGCTTCAGTCAGAGTCTTGTGCTGCCTGTAGATACCTCGATAACTCGGAGGCAAACCATCAACATAGCAAGCAACCTGATCTGCATCAGTACGGAATAAATGACCCACGAACTTCATCTTCTCCATGAAGGAACGAGCATACCCGTTGACCTTTCCGACTTCAGCCGTCAAGGCACGAAACTCCTTTTCCATCTTACGCTGCTCATGAACCCCAATATATTCCTCAATGAATTTCTGCTTAAAGTTAGCCCACGAGATAGCAGATACCATAGCTGGAGTCATCGAAATAGTAATGCTCTTCCACCAGTCCGAGCACCTTCTTTCAACATCCTACTAGCACACAACACTTTCTTATCCTCGGGACAATCACAAGCTTCAAAAACCATCTCAGTATCATCAAGCCATTCCATGCAACCTACTGCATTAAGTGTTCCATAGAATTTCTGAGCTCCACACTTCTGGAAACTTTCAAACTTGAATCGAGGGGCGTGAACATCATTAGGAGGAACCACATTAACATTAGCATGGGGAATAACAACATCATCGACCGGTGGCTCAGTGTGGTGAGAAGGCACAGAGTGACTGTTACCAGTTCCTTCTGCGTTAGCTGCCAACGCCTGATTCAACTGTTCTTGCGTTTGGGCCAACTGGGCCTGAAGAGTTAGCACAAGATTATACATCTCCGTCTGATCGGGAATCTGATCCACCACTACATCGTTAACTCTCGGAGGATTGCCAGGTGGTGGAGGCATCGGACCCAATGAGCCTGGTTGATTAACACGGCGGGGGTTCACACAATTCACATTAGCATTAGCAGCAGCATTAGCAGCATTAGAAGCACCTGCACCCGGATGGATGGACAGGTGGAGTAACGCTAGCAGTAGCTCCGTCGCGTTGGATGTTAGCAGCAGGACCCAATGAGCCATTAACACGGCGGGGGTTCACACGATTCACATTAATAGCAAGCATTAGCAGCAGCATTAGCAGCATTAGAAGCACCTGCACCCGGATGGACCGGTGGAGTAACGCTAGCAGTAGCTCCGTCGCGTTGGATGTTGCGGTTGCGAGTGTTAACCATTTTCCTTCAATAAAATGGTGGAGTCGATAAGCGCAAAATAAAACAAAAAAGCTCGTCGAGATAAGGCTAAAACATATCATCGTAACGTAAACATCTCGTAAGCCCTATCACACTCGCACTCATCCCAACCCATCCTACATCACATGTCATCTCTAGCTAAGGCATCCTACGAGTACCTAGCATGCACACCTTAAGTTTAAGTCCAAATCCTATGGTCAATAGGCCTTGGTTCACTTAAACTACTTCTCTGATACCAACTTGTAACACCCGTCGTTTAAAAATATGGGTTTTCAAAAACTTTTCACCTAACGGTGTTAACTTGCGGAAGTAAAGACTGTAAAAGTCGAAACCGATAGAAACATTTCGGTTTCTGCATTTATTTGGTGTTACATGCCATATCAAACAATAGTTCAAATGAAAACCCAACGGTTGCCCAACATAAAACAACCGTTCACACATCACTACATAAATTCGACATTAAATACGAAATGTAATGAATGTCTAAAGAAAGCATCGTCTAAGGGTAGCTAAGGCTCCTGCATTGCATCTACCCAAGCTCACACGTCCTGCATCTAGTTTCCATCAAGCTAAACCTGAGGGAACAACCACATTAAGAAGCAAGTGTTAGCTATAAGAATAGCTAAGTAAGATAACACTTAATTTAAAAGCATTTGTCCAATTAAAACAATCTTCATTATTAGACAAGTTTTATTAGGCACAACACACATCACACGTTCACACATATACTGCATTTCAACTTCGTTTCAATTAGGATAATCATCCTAAATGTGCCTATCCTGCATTAGTTCACACATTGTCACACGTATCTTCGTTAACTGCATATAAGTGTGCCCTGCATCACACCCGACTGGATGATTAGTCAAAAGACTACTCATCTTACGTCGTTAAGGAATGGCAAGCCAATCCTTGAGTAATCCGTATATGTAGGTTGGTCAAACCCCTCGTATTACTCGCCCTGCGTTATAGAGACCACGTTGCGAGGAGCCACCCAAGCAACAACTGCATCTACGCACTTGCCCGGCTAAGGCTAGTACGGGTTAAGCTTAACACTTTTCACTGCATCTGTTTTATGAGCTCAATTTCACACATATAGATTGGGTCCCTGCATTCCCAAACATTCACACACATATAGTCTAGGTAACACACATTCCTAGACATTCACACACTTTAACTTCATTACGTTTGGATCCTTAAACGTGCAAGTGACATAGTAACCTAGCATGCACACCTTAAGTTTAAGTCCAAATCCTATGGTCAATAGGCCTTGGTTCACTTAAACTACTTCTCTGATACCAACTTGTAACACCCGTCGTTTAAAAATATGGGTTTTCAAAAACTTTTCACCTAACGGTGTTAACTTGCGGAAGTAAAGACTGTAAAAGTCGAAACCGATAGAAACATTTCGGTTTCTGCATTTATTTGGTGTTACATGCCATATCAAACAATAGTTCAAATGAAAACCCAACGGTTGCCCAACATAAAACAACCGTTCACACATCACTACATAAATTCGACATTAAATACGAAATGTAATGAATGTCTAAAGAAAGCATCGTCTAAGGGTAGCTAAGGCTCCTGCATTGCATCTACCCAAGCTCACACGTCCTGCATCTAGTTTCCATCAAGCTAAACCTGAGGGAACAACCACATTAAGAAGCAAGTGTTAGCTATAAGAATAGCTAAGTAAGATAACACTTAATTTAAAAGCATTTGTCCAATTAAAACAATCTTCATTATTAGACAAGTTTTATTAGGCACAACACACATCACACGTTCACACATATACTGCATTTCAACTTCGTTTCAATTAGGATAATCATCCTAAATGTGCCTATCCTGCATTAGTTCACACATTGTCACACGTATCTTCGTTAACTGCATATAAGTGTGCCCTGCATCACACCCGACTGGATGATTAGTCAAAAGACTACTCATCTTACGTCGTTAAGGAATGGCAAGCCAATCCTTGAGTAATCCGTATATGTAGGTTGGTCAAACCCCTCGTATTACTCGCCCTGCGTTATAGAGACCACGTTGCGAGGAGCCACCCAAGCAACAACTGCATCTACGCACTTGCCCGGCTAAGGCTAGTACGGGTTAAGCTTAACACTTTTCACTGCATCTGTTTTATGAGCTCAATTTCACACATATAGATTGGGTCCCTGCATTCCCAAACATTCACACACATATAGTCTAGGTAACACACATTCCTAGACATTCACACACTTTAACTTCATTACGTTTGGATCCTTAAACGTGCAAGTGACATAGTAACCTAGCAAGTCTAGTGAACTAGGCGTACAGGTCAGGCATGCATATCACACATCAACTTCATTTCTATATATCATACATATCAAGATACTTCATTAAACTACATCAACTGCATAACTACATATTACATTAAGCAATACTGCATTACACTACAATAGGGACTGCATCTCAGGTCTCATGGTCAACTGCATAACCCATAATACCTCCCAAGTAACCCATATGCCCACATGCAATAATAAGGTACCGAATGGAAGTGTTTACGATTTGAAACCAGCTTTTAGTTGATCCCCCAGCGTGTCAGAGTAGTGTATCTTACCTGGTAGTAGTGTACGCGTGCAATCAAATAGCTAATAGTGCTTATCAGTAATCCCCGACACCTATCGTACATTAACATATAAAGTATAAGTCATTTAGGACCTTAAATGGACCCTCGTACGAACTTAAGACTGACTACGTAAAATTCCAGAATTACACCTTACGAAGATAACCTTCGTACGAACATAAACTTCGTTTAATACTTTACGAAAATGATTATAACTTGCGAAGATGATCTCTGAACGAATTTATATAACCAACGAAGATAGTTTACGAAATTAATCCTCTTTACGAACTTAATCTCAAAATCCTTTTTACGAAGTTATCTACTCCTAACGAAGATAGCTCCAAACGAAGTCTATCTTCGTTCCGACGAACTTAGGCTCAATTTGCTTCAAACGAACTTAAAATTCGTTTTCCAAACGAATTTAGATCCCACAAAACGAACTTAAAGTTCGTTGGACAACACTTGAACCCAGAAAACGAATTTAAGATCCAATTTCGACCAGAATTCACAAAACGGCTTCGTCCTTCAATTTTCCAGAAATCATTCGATTTAGGCTTCACCCAAAACATGTTTTCGACATAATTAAACATATTTTGATCATCAAGATCGACTTTGGACTCGTTTAACTCCATTTAGCACGTTAATTGACCAAAACACCATCTAAGCCCTAATTACGTGTATAATCCAATTTTAATCAGATCTGCACAAGTTCGGGATGTTACACATGAGAGCTATGCACAAGTTGAATTCTAGTCATTACTTTAATTATAAATGGTTATGTCGGTCGTGCGAGTCGAGTTGGTCGTCGGTTGTGAATGGTCATGTCGTTGTTTGGTTGTTAAGCTTGTGAGTCGTTGGTCGAGTTGGTTGGTTGCTTGTCAAATGGTTAAGGTCGTCTCATGGTCCGTCGAGTCGTCTTGCTGTCCGTAAGTTGCCATATGGGTCGTCAAAGGTCAAGTCGGTCGTCCATGGTCGTCTAAGCGTCGAGTCAAGTCGTCATCTCACGCCTTTGTGAAACTTGTGTAGGAACATCATGTCACGAGCAAGTGGAGCTTCCGGATCAGCCCTTAGACCAAGGAACTTGTACGGATTCGTGGACTACTTGGAAGAGGAAGAAAGGAGAAGCCTAGAGCAAGAGCAACCTCCCCAACCACTCCCAGAAGAAGAGGAAGAAGAGACCGATCCAATGGAAGACCCATCGGAAGACGATAATGCTAGAAGTGTTGCCCCTAGCCAACCTGAACGTCGCTCACCCTCGCCACCACCATCACCACCTACCCCTAGAGCACCTACTCCGCCGAGGCAAGATGCACCTATGAACCTAAGCGATGGGCGATTTCCAGCCCAAGATCCCTACTTTCAGCCACGTCTTCCTCGTGATCATCCCTGGTACCATCTTGGACATAGGCGTCAAGGAGAGGAGCCACACCGCCCAGTCTATGGAGTTCCCCCTCCACCTCCCATTGGTATGACTCGTGAAGAAAGGGAGAGGGTGTGGGGAATAGCAAACGGATTAAGGGATGCTAGAGTAAGGGTGAGGACTCAAGAGGTGATGATGGAAAGGGCCTTAGGAGTTATGGATCGAACGGGAGACTATGCAAGCTTGGCGATATCAGAAGTCCGACGAGTTAATGAGGTGATATTCATTATGGGATGTGTGCTTACGGCTCTTTGCACTCTCGTAATAACTTATTCGATGTATGAACGTTTGTACTTGTTTCACTTTCTTGAACTTTCTAGCTTTTGTGTGACGATGATCACATAGTATTTGGCATGTAGCAATTTTGTGAACTCATATTGAATGATATATATGTATGCTTAATGCCTCTCTATGGTTACATGATGTTCTATCCTTGTGGTGAAGAAGTTATCTCTATTATAAAAGTTATAGTTACAGCAGGAAATCAGTTCTGACCACTTTTAGTAGAACGGCCATATCTGGAGTTCTATTTCGTCTTTTGACCTGATTCCAATTGGAGGTGAAACTTAACTCATAGGGCTAGGTTTCATATTTTATGAGTTTTGCTCAGATCGTCCATCTTAAGCCACTTTTACGTGCTCCAAGTTCGTACACAGATTCTGTATTTCTCTTAATTAACCTAGAAAGCATGGTTGATTAATTTTAGAAATTTCCTAACCATTACTTACTCATAATGACAAGTGAGCCGTGATTATAAAAAAGGAATATGAGTCGGGATATACATATACATATGTGTGCAAACGAACCCTCTATGCACTAAATAACTTTAGATATACTCGTGTGAGATCAAGAAGTCGTGAGTCGAGTTTATGTAGTATGATTCAATGAACGAATAACTAAACTATATTATCCTTTGTAGAGACATGGCACCACGAAGGACCGGCGGAGAAATGAGTGAAGAGGCCCAGCGAAGAGCCGAGCTAGCCGAGCTTATCTCTCAACAGATCAATGCCGCCATGCCAAACATTGCTACCCAAGTTGCGGAGAATGTGACCGCTACACTCAACACGGCTAGAAGACAAGATGGAGGGGAAAATGCTATTGACAGGAATGCCTACAAGGCTTTCACGTCTTGCAATCCCAAGGAGTTTCATGGGACAGAAGGTCCTGTTGCGTTGCTTACTTGGTTCCAAAGCATGGAAGCCAACTTGAACATCATTACCTGTGCACCGGCTGACCGTGTTAAGTTTGCTGCTAGTAAGCTTTAGGGAAGAGCTCTTACTTGGTGGAATCTCCAAGCGACTACTAGGGGTCCTGCAGCAGTCAATGCTTTGACTTGGGAGCAGTTTAAAGATGAGTTGAAGCGTGAGTATTGTCCACGAGAAGAGGTACAAAAACTAGAGATGGAATTCTGGAACCACGCCATGAGAGGACTGGAATTGGAGGCCTATGTGATCCGCTTTCACGAGTTGAGCGTGTTGGTGCCAGAGATGGTAACCCCTGTGGCTAAGAAGGTCGAGAGGTTTATCTATGGATTGGCGCCTGAGGTTAGGTTGATGGTCACTGCAGCAAGTCCTACCACTCTGGAGCAGGCTATAAGCTTGGCAACCAGGCTAGTGAACGATTTGGTTAGGCGTGGGAAGTATACAAGAGGTGAATCAAGTTCGAGACAAGGTGGAGGAAATCGGTTTGGCGATTGAAAAGGGAATGGACCAGATAAGAGGCAAAAGATTGTGAGAAACTATGGGGTTGTGGAGGCTAACCCCAATCCATATCGTGGCATGCCCCCAAGGTGCAACCGATGTGGTTATAGTCACTTGGGTGAATGCAAGCGTTGCATAACTTGCAACCGCATGGGTCACCTTGCTACTCACTGCCGAAGCGGGCCAAGGAATGAAGGACAACGAGGAGGATGTCACGAATGTGGAAGTACAGATCATTGGAGAAATGCTTGTCCTAGGTTGAGAAGAGCGCAAGGCAACCGTGGGAATGGAAATGGTAACCGTGGTAACTTTAGGAATGTTGGGAATCGCGGGAACCAAGCAAACCGAGGAAACAATGGAAACCAAGTCAACCGAGGGAATGTTGGGAATCAAGCTAATATTGGGAATCAAGGCAACAACGTCAACCAAGGAAATCGTGGGAACCAAGGAGGTCAAGCCCGAGGAAGGGTGTATGCCATGGGAGCAAATGAGGCACGTGATGACCCTAATGTCATCGTAGGTACGTTTCCAATAAATAATGTTTATGCATCTATGTTGTTTGATTCTGGAGCCGAAAGAAGTTTTATTTCCTTTGAATTTAAAGAACTGATTGATAAGAAACCTAGTGAACTGGAGGAAACTTATTATGTTGAATATGCCAATGGAAACGAGTATAAGGCTAAGGAAATTATTGCTGATTGTAAGTTAACTTTAGATGAAAAGGACTATAGTATAGACTTGATCCCCATAGAAATAGGAAGTTTTGATGTGATAGTAGGAATGGATTGGTTGTCGAAAATGCGTGCTGAAATACTTTGCCATGAAAGGATCATTAAAATTCCCTTAGATAGCGGTGAGGTGCTAATAGTTCAAGGCCATAAGGCGGGAGTCCAACCTAAGTTGGTGTCGTCCATGAAGGTGAGAAAGTACCTACGGAAGGAATACCACACATACTTGGCACAAGTAGTGGATAAGCGAGTGAAAGATAAGGATCCTCTCAAGGTAACAGTGGTTAGAGATTTCTAGATGTGTTTCCGGACGAACTACCTGGACTTCCCCCAGTGAGACAAGTAGAGTTTACTATCGATTTAGTTCCTGGGGCAGCCCCCGTGGCTAAGGCACCATATAGACTAGCGCCCTCCGAAATGCGAGAACTCTCGGAGCAATTGCAAGAATTGCTTGATAAAGGTTTAATCCAACCTAGTTCTTCACCCTGGGGTGCGCCGATTCTCTTTGTCAAGAAGAAGGATGGATCTTTGAGGATGTGCATCGACTATAGAGAGTTAAATAAATTGACAATCAAGAATAGATACCTGCTGCCGCGAATAGACGATTTGTTCGATCAACTGCAAGGAGCGTCGCATTTCTCGAAAATTGACCTTAGGTCCGGCTATCATCAGTTGAGGGTACGAGAAGAAGATGTACCTAAAATGGCTTTTAGAACTCGCTATGGGCACTATGAGTTCCTAGTGATGCCCTTTGGTCTCACAAATGCACCAGTCGTTTTCATGGACCTAATGAATAGGATCTGCAGGCCGTACTTGGATAAGTTCGTCATAGTGTTTATCGATGATATCTTGATATACTCTAGAAGCAAGGAGGAGCACGAGAAGCACCTGAGGATAATCTTGCAGCTACTTAGGGACGAGAAGCTATATGCTAAGTTTTCTAAGTGCGAATTTTGGCTCCGTCAAGTCCAATTTCTGGGGCACGTTGTGAACGAAGAAGGGATTCATGTAGATCCGTCTAAGATAGAGGCAATCAAGAAATGGGAGACACCCAAGACACCGACGGAAGTGCGTAGCTTCCTAGGCTTGGCGGGTTATTATAGGAGGTTCATTCAGGGATTTTCTAAGATTGCGGTACCTTTAACCCAATTAACCCAAAAGGCAAGAGAGTTCGAATGGGGTGAAGAACAAGAGCAAGCGTTTCAAACGCTTAAGGACATGTTGTGTGAAGCACCAATACTAGCGTTGCCGGATGGAATGGAAGGATTTGTAGTATATTGTGATGCGTCGAATAAAGGACTAGGGTGCGTACTAATGCAAAGAGACAAAGTTATTGCGTACGCATCTAGGCAATTGAAGCCACATGAGAAGAATTATTCAACACACGATTTGGAGCTGGGAGCCGTAGTGTTTGCCTTGAAGATATGGCGACATTATCTTTACGGAACCAAGTGCACCATATTTACTGATCACAAGAGCTTACAACACATCTTCGATCAGAAGATGTTAAACATGAGGCAAAGAAGATGGATGGAACTACTTAACGATTACGAGTGCGAAATTAAGTACCACCCAGGAAAGGCAAATGTTGTTGCTGACGCCCTTAGTAGGAAGGTGAGCACCAGGGTGTCGAAGACTAGAATTTATCACCTACAGGTGAAAATGTCTCTAAGGGACAGATTCTTAGAAGATCAAGCAAAAGCTTTTGAAGGGAAGAACATTGAAGAGGAGGCATTGAGTGGAGTAGAAACAAGGTTCGATAGGGATGATGAAGGCATCTTGTATTTCAAGGGAAGAGCTTGGGTCCCAAATATCAACGGACTGAGAGAGGTGTTAATGAATGAAGCTCACAATTCAAAATACTCGATTCATCCAGGAGCAGATAAGATGTACCAGGGTCTAAAAAGGGACTTTTGGTGGCCTGGGATGAAAGGTGATGTAGCTCTATATGTGAGCCGATGCATGACTTGTGCGATGGTCAAAGCTGAGCACCAAAAGCCAGCTGGACTTTTAAAGCAGCCGGAAATACCCGAGTGGAAGTGGGAGCAAATAGCAATGGACCTAGTGACAAAATTGCCTCGGACGAAGAAAGGTCATGATGCTATATGGGTGATTGTTGATCGTCTTACGAAATCAGCCCATTTCATCCCCATCAAAGAAGATTGGAACACTGAGCGTTTAGCACGTTTGTACGTTGAAAAGATTGTGACATTGCATGGTGTACCTCTGTCCATAATATCCGATAGGGATGGTAGGTTTACCTCACGTTTCTGGGGTCTTGTGCAAGAAGCAATGGGCACTACGTTATCATTAAGCACGGCTTACCACCCACAAACGGATGGGCAAAGTGAGCGTATAATACAAACATTGGAGGATATGCTAAGAGCTTGCGCATTAGAATTTAGTGGAAGTTGGGATGAACACTTGCCATACGCAGAAATGTAGATCACCCATGTGTTGGATAGAGGCGGGCGAGAGAAGCCTAGCTACCGTTGATTTTGTCCAAGAGACAACGGACAAAGTGGCGATCATTAAAGAAAAGCTTAAAGCCGCGAGAGATCGGCAAAAGAGTTATGCGGATAAAAGGAGGAAGCCCCTAGAATTTGAGGTTGGCGACAAAGTACTATTAAAGGTGTCGCCATGGAAGGGAACCGTAAGGTTCGGCAAAAGAGGAAAGCTGAGCCCCCGATACATCGGGCCATTTGAAATTGTTGCTAGAATAGGCCCCGTAGCCTATAAGTTGAAATTACCCCAAGAATTGGGAGATGTTCATGACACATTCCATGTGTCGAACTTGAAGAAATGTGTAGCGGATGATTCGAAAGTGGTCCCACTTGAAGAGCTACGTGTGGAAGATAAGCTCCAATTTCGTGAGGAGCCAATAGAAGTTCTCGATCGCGATGAAAAACGCCTAAAGAGGAGCAAGATCCCTATTGTAAAAGTTAGATGGGATACGAAACGTGGACCAGAGTTTACATGGGAGCGCGAGGACTTTATACGCGAGAAATATCCGCACTTACTCCCTAAGCAAATTCAAATTCCGAGACGGAATTCTTCTTAGGGGGTAAGGATGTAACAACCCTACTTTTTAAATGTTATATATGAGCTAGTTATGTTGTCCATGATCTCGCAAGCCATAGTTATACTTAAAGCTAGTAGATAATGCCCCTAAACTAGCAATCTAAAGCTATTGTTCAATTCTAAATATGAATTATAAAGTACCATGGAACAAAATTTTATTGATGGTGAATCAAATTAGCTAAATAATAATGTAAGTCTCACAAGTTGAGATAACCATCAAAAATCCTTACGAAGGTCCAACAATTTAATCATTTAACTAATTAAAGTAAATTTGGTCACGAAAATAAAATTTGCCCAATTCAAAACATGTTATAAGTTCTTATGCGCATAAAAGCGTTTAAATCATAATAAGTGTATATATATGCATATATGCTTAAATTAAATACAAGATTACCACCAATGAGCCTTGTAACAAATTAAAACACCAAAGGTATGTACATATACATACATACATATGGCACACACACTTATGTTTTGGACCTCACTAGCTAACATATTAGTGCAAACTAATACAAATAACCTTACAAAAATACATATTCTTACACCTAACACTTACATACATATTACACAACAAAATTTTATAAAAAAAAAAAGATGTGAAAGACCCCCCATATGCCCTAGAAGGGCCGGCCCCCATCACCCCCTCACATACCCATTTCAAACTTCATACACTTCAATTTCTTCCTTGGAACTCACCACTTTTCTCACAACTCTTCCCTCTTCTCACATACTCTCTTATTCTCTCAAGACAAACTCTCTTCTCCCTCCTTTCTTCTTGATACCCACGACCAAAAAGAGAGAAAGAAAAGGCAAACATCAATCCATATAAACATACAATAATAATAAGGGTTTAAGCTAGATTGTTAAGGGTTAATACAAGCAAGGTTCAAGGGTTGTTCTAGGCTTAGATTCAAGGGATTATAGAGGTTTGAAGGCCACGAAAATCTGCCCAAATTCTTCATCCAAAACCAAGTTCAAGAGGGTATAATCTTCATCCTTTTATTAGATCTAATCTTGTTTTGTTTATATTCAAAGGTTTTATCAAAAACTCATACTTTCTTCTTGTTTTCTTTGTAATATACACTTAATGAGGGCAAAGTTGATAGGATCTTTCTTTACATGCTCATGCATGTCGAATCTAATAAGAAAGATCCAAGGATTCAACAAGTTTAAGACCCAAAAGTGTGGTTATAGATTAGTAGCTTTTAAAGTGACTTTCTTGTTGATAGATCTATAAGTTTTTGTATATTTTTGAAGAGTATATTCTGAGATTTTTCATATAAAAGATGTTTTTATATTGTTGAACGTTAGATCTATAAAAGTTGATAGTAAAAAGTGTTGATTTGAATGCATATATGCTAGTTTTAAGAAAGTTGGATCTTTTGTTGGATTATGAGATGGATATGGACTTGTTATAAGTGAAAAATATGTTAATATTAGTGTTAACATTCTGGAAAAATTGATAAAATATCAAGGATATAAAGCTTGAATCAAAACATGTTAAAATAAGCTAGAAATCACAAACCGAAAACACGCAAAAATGCATTTTGAGCACACACATGCACCATAATCTTATGACCAAGAAAATATGATAAACCTACTGGAAAAATGTTGAAATAAAAGCACAAAACTCAGATCTATTGGTTCATGACAACAACAAGCTCAAAAATCACCTTTTCGGGTCAAATAATCACTAACCGAAAGCACTAAATTGCACATATCACACCACCACCACTCTCACGATTTTGGACACCAAAATATGATAAACCTACTGGAAAAATGTTGAAATAAAAGCACAAAACTCAGATCTATTGGTTCATGACAACAACAAGCTCAAAAATCACCTTTTCGGGTCAAATAATCACTAACCGAAAGCACTAAATTGCACATATCACACCACCACCACTCTCACGATTTTGGACACCAAAATATGATAAACCTACTGGAAAAATGTTGAAATAAAAGCACAAAACTCAGATCTATTGGTTCATGACAACAACAAGCTCAAAAATCACCTTTTCGGGTCAAATAATCACTAACCGAAAGCACTAAATTGCACATATCACACCACCACCACTCTCACGATTTTGGACACCAAAATATGATAAACTTTCTGGAAATAATGAAACAAGAATGAAAATCCATTTTGAAGCACTTTAATTGCTCAAGAAATGAGGCTAAAATCACTATTTCGGTAAACGATTTTTAATCATAAAACCCTCAAAATAAGCAAGACACAAGAGAGGTTGAATGGATATGATTTTGTATGAATAAAAGTTGCCTAAAAGGCCTGAGATTTTAGACCAAAATGTTTAGTGATGATTTCTAAGAATTTCCATGAATTATTGAATTTAAATAGTAATTAAAAGACATAAAAATCCATAAATAAATTATGTAAATCAAGAATGAAGTTAAATCATCTTAACCATTGATAAAAGTAACTAAAACCTACTGGAGAAAAATAGCTAAAAGGCAAGAGATATGTGTTACATAATTTAAAGATAAATAATTAAGTAAAAACAATTAATTAAATATTATTATTAAAATAAATGGAAAATACACAAATAAAAGTATAAATCATGAAATTATAAATTAAGGAGCATATATATCAGAAGATAATTCAAATGAAATTATCCATAATTTACAAAGACAATTATGACACTTAAAAGTATTTTTAAGGAATTATTTAATTAATAAATCAATAAAATGAATAAATAATTAATTAAATAATATTAAATTAAACATATAATTACAAATCAGAAAAATATACATAAATATTAATATTATAAGACCACTAATGTCAAATATTATTACTAAGCAAAGTATACAATGGAAATCATATAAATCAAAGCCAAACTACCGAAATTCCAATAAACGTACAAAAACGTATAATGAGAAAACGACTTCTACCACCAAATCCCTTATACCCAAACAATGAGAACATCATAATGCACTTAAATTCCATAATCTAATGACAACCAAATATGGGCAAGTCTACTAGTATACATCTCATGATCTAGCTCACTAGTTCATGTCACGCGAACTTACGCCGCGAATATATACGTTATGGTTTAGGCTTGCTTGAGGCGCAACAAATCTAAGCGAAGGAATCACGTTTGATCAGCCCCTATTCACTCTCTAATCAAGTGAGTCATAGCCCCCTTTCAAACTCTTTTATATGTTTACTTACGGGGTGAAAAGCATGATTAATTAAAATGACTTTCTCTTATGAAATGATTCTTTGAAATAATGATAATGATATGGGAATTATATTGTATGTTCAACGTGTTATATGTTATATGATGAGCTTGAGTACTGTCAAACGTTGGTCCCCTGTACACTACTATTAACTCATTTGAGGCCTGTAGTTAGAGGGTTGCGCAACTAGGACTTGTCCCCTCATCCACTATTATAGGTAACGGTGGGATGTTTGGTCTGCCTTGGTGGCCACCTTCATCGCCAGTCTGGCCTCGCGGTGCTCTAACTACTATATATTTATGGGCGTCTCCATGGCACGACCCTTGGTTATCTTTATGCACGTGATTGACAGCATGTGCTTATCATTATCTTATCATTTGGGACATTATATCTGATTATTGGGACATAACCGGTCTTAGTAGTGGCTCAAGAACAATCTCATCAAATTATGTCATGGTAGTCTTACCATTGACCCAGAGGTATTGATATTATATTATGGATGGCAATTATTGTTTGAACATACGGTTTGGGTATGGACAGTATGATGGAATTCTTGGAAATTTTATGACATATTCTTTCTTGAATTGGATTAAATACATGTGTGTTGTTAGCATAATCCTATGAACTCACTCAACTCTCGTAGTTGACACTTTTTCTTCATGCTTTTCAGGTCTAGGGCAGTAAGTTAGCTTTTGGACCGCTCCTTGGACGATGTGTTTATTTGTTGCATGTTGGACTAGTAACGCAAACATTTGATCTTTTGATTATGAATTTGGTTATGTAATGTTTATTAAACGTCCACTTGAACTTGTTACCTTTTGAATTCGAATGGCTTTTGAAACTTTATGTTGATGTTTGTTACTTAAATCTTTTGTACCATGTCGTTCTGTGGCACCTCGTGTTTCCGCTATAGTCGGGGTGTTACACAAACCACCACCACAACTTTTGAACATTAAAATACAGTAAAATAAGGGTCTATTGATGCTATGAAATCATCATTTATCCCCCGATTGATTTACAAGACAACGGTTAATATATTAGGTCACCTAATCGACGAAAACGAGTGATTTCAATCAACAAACACCCTCCCATGATCAAGATCAGATGTGACACTCATATTAAACACATATTATCAGAAAAATATCAGCAATATCACGTTCAAACCTGTATGGAATCACCACACCTCAATCGATTGAAATAAAGGTTACCGATGACCCGAAATCACCATTTCTATCAATAAAACGTATTTAATCAACCACCAATCAAGAAACCCAAGTATAAACAAATTAATAGGATGAAAATTAATTATATTGAACAAATATTTCGATCAATACCTTAATGGATGATTAGAGATTCAGATCCTAGCACCAAACGATCACAAATCGACCCAAAATCATTGATTCTAACAACAAAACGTATTCAATTGATCAAGAACGACTTTGAACGAATTGAATAGATGAAAATGATAAAAAAATCAGTAATGATTTCAATCATTACCTTTATGGATGATTAGGGAATAAAAATCAAGCCCTAGATCACTCCGAATCGACCCGAAATTGAAGGAATAAAGCAAGGAATGCTATGAAGGCACACACACCTTCAACCTCACACACATTTCTGGAAAAAAAAATGAGAGATTAGGGCTGCCTAATCGCCCTCAAAACCGTCCTCTCCTTTCCACAATTACCAAAGTGCCCTTAACTTAAATTTATTGACCGTTAAGGCTCAAACTAACGAACCGGAAACTCAAACGACCGAACGAGCACCCTAATAGCTAACCAACAACTATAATAACATATTATGATCATTAATAACTAATTACTTAAGCATTTAAGCAACTAACGACGTCAACGCAACTAACAATCAAAGTGAAAGTCAAAGATAGAAAAGTTTAGGATGTTACAGTAGACATGAAGGACCACCCCGTATCTACACTATGGCTTAGGCAACCGTCCAGAGCAACAGGGAGTGTAGACGGTCAGGTGCTTCTCATAGGATGGCAGGGATTTCTTTATGTGCGGGTAGTAAAA
Organism: Erigeron breviscapus; assembly: GCA_034093135.1. Classification (NCBI taxonomy): domain Eukaryota; kingdom Viridiplantae; phylum Streptophyta; class Magnoliopsida; order Asterales; family Asteraceae; genus Erigeron; species Erigeron breviscapus. The sequence continues at coordinate 18,963,823 of CM067170.1, forward strand.
CTAACTCTAAGTAGTTTATAACGATCCTATTTCGCATGCAATACAAATAGGAATATGGCACCAATCATGTTAACACACATTAACACATAAAGTTTCGTGAAATAAATGTTTGTGTGGCACTTGGTCATAACCTTACGTGAGATAAGGCATAAATAAGACACAAACAATATGCATGCAATTAAAACAACCCTTTTAATTTTCTTATTCGTTTCACAAAACTTAAGGCGAGATTAATCTAGTTCTAAAAGAACATTAACCTCTTTTAAAACTCATTTTAATCTATTAAAACTCCTTTTATTATTTGAAAAACAGTTTCAAATCGTTTGTGTAAAACTCACACCTTCAATCTCACACACATTTCTGGAAAAAAATGAGAGATTAGGGATGCCTAATCCCCTCAAAACCGTCCTCCCCTTTCCACAATTACCAAAGTGCCCTTAAGTTAAATTTAACGACCGTTAAGGCTCGAACTAACGAACCGGAAACTCAAACGACCGAACGAGCACCCTAATAGCTAACCAACAACTATAATAACATATTATGATCATTAATAACTAATTACTTAAGCATTTAAGCAACTAACAACGTCAACGCAACTAACAATCAAAGTGAAAGTCAAAGATAGAAAAGTTTAGGATGTTACAGTAGACATGAAGGACCACCCCGTATCTACACTATGGCTTAGGCAACCGTCCAGAGCAACAGGGAGTGTAGACGGTCAGGTGCTTCTCATAGGATGGCAGGGATTTCTTTATGTGCGGGTAGTAAAACTAACTCTAAGTAGTTTATAACGATCCTATTTCGCATGCAATACAAATAGGAATATGGCACCAATCATGTTAACACACATTAACACATAAAGTTTCGTGAAAGGAATGTTTGTGTGGCACTTGGTCATAACCTTACGTGAGATAAGGCATAAATAAGACACAAACAATATGCATGCAATTAAAACAACCCTTTTAATTTTCTTATTCGTTTCACAAAACTTAAGGCGAGATTAATCTAGTTCTAAAAGAACATTAACCTCTTTTAAAACTCATTTTAATCTATTAAAACTCCTTTTATTATTTGAAAAACAGTTTCAAATCGTTTGTGTAAAACTCACACCTTCAATCTCACACACATTTCTGGAAAAAAATGAGAGATTAGGGATGCCTAATCCCCTTCAAAACCGTCCTCCCCTTTCCACAATTACCAAAGTGCCCTTAAGTTAAATTTAACGACCGTTAAGGCTCGAACTAACGAACCGGAAACTCAAACGACCGAACGAGCACCCTAATAGCTAACCAACAACTATAATAACATATTATGATCATTAATAACTAATTACTTAAGCATTTAAGCAACTAACAACGTCAACGCAACTAACAATCAAAGTGAAAGTCAAAGATAGAAAAGTTTAGGATGTTACAGCAGACATGAAGGACCACCCCGTATCTACACTATGGCTTAGGCAACCGTCCAGAGCAACAGGGAGTGTAGACGGTCAGGTGCTTCTCATAGGATGGCAGGGATTTCTTTATGTGCGGGTAGTAAAACTAACTCTAAGTAGTTTATAACGATCCTATTTCGCATGCAATACAAATAGGAATATGGCACCAATCATGTTAACACACATTAACACATAAAGTTTCGTGAAAGGAATGTTTGTGTGGCACTAGGTCATAACCTTACGTGAGATAAGGCATAAATAAAACACAAACAATATGCATGCAATTAAAACAACCCTTTTAATTTTCTTATTCGTTTCACAAAACTTAAGGCGAGATTAATCTAGTTCTAAAAGAACATTAACCTCTTTTAAAACTCATTTTAATCTATTAAAACTCCTTTTATTATTTGAAAAACAGTTTCAAATCGTGTGTGTAAAACTCATTTCGAGGCATCTCATAAATCTCACGTTTTAACAAATAAAGTATTTGCACTTTCTAATTTATAATTACATATGCCGGTTCAACCATTATGAACCCTAAAATAAAAGTAAGTATAAATACTTCCTTTTATCTTAATGACTCGTCTAAGCTCCCACTCAATTCAAGACATCTACTGTCGAATAAACGGGCTCCAAACTGATTTACGTCTTCTCCATAACTTCGAAATTTTGAGCATCCCTTTTATAAAATTTTATATTTCAAAAATCTTAATTAATTAGACCTTTAATTCACCAAACAATTTTATACTCAAAATTTAATTTAAATTTATCGAATAAATCTAAAAGGGGAAAACAACCAATCATGACGCAATTCATCTCTATGGAATAATATAAACAATATGCAAATATTAAAAACACACAATTTTGTGACCAAGACAAAAAAACTACATTAAATGGTCACACGGTCGATTCGACCCGATATGCATAAACATACGGGTTCAATTAACCGATTGATTTATAAACTCTTATAAATCATTTATCTATTTTAGCCACAAATATCCATGCATGATCTACGCTCTGATACCACTGTTGGAATTTCGTTAATCGCGCAAACACTTTGGGTCTACAATGAACGTTCTATTTCCGCAAGGTTATTAGAGTCATTATTAAAGCATGAGGGGTATCTTTTGTAAATAATTAAAACGGTTAATTATTTAAATTCAAAACAATTTGTATTAATTAAAATCATGTTTTGTAAAACCACGAACGTTCATAATTAACAATCATTAGTCTCAACATAAATGAATTAATACGATTAATTCATTTAGACAATTAATCTAGTTTAGTCGTCTAGAAACTAATACTGTTATTTAAAAGCGGAATAATTAACGAAACAATTAAATCTAATTTAATTCCTAATCATATAATCAAAGCCAAGGATCTAACATGCATGCAAATATAGCAAACTAAAATAGATAAACATAAATAAATAGAACGAAAGAATACTAACCTTTTAGCGCGTGAAACCCTAATTCGACTAGCTAAGGTCGATCACCACGAACCGGACTCGAACACAAACACCTTGCCACGAACTAAGAGTCCAAGTGTAGAACTCCTCAAGAGGTGCACACACACAAACAAATCTTCAAGACTAGCTAGTTGCTAGCCTTAACTTGTTATTTAATATATATATAAAAATATATATAATAAATATATATTAATTAAATACATAAAATATAACTAATGTGCAAAAGTGTAACACCCCAACATTTTTAAGATAAATAAATTAACCCTTTTTGTAGTTTTGACATTAAAATGATTTCCTAGTATTTAATTTTTGGATCCGGGGTTAATTTAGTTGGAACTTTAACGGATAGTGGGTATTTTACCAACCAAAAACCAATTGAGGGCGTGGCATCAAGGGAGAGATGCCAGCCATCCCATTGCTTATGAATCACCATTTTCCACTAATTCTTCCATTTCCTTCTTTTTCTTATTCTCTTAATCCTTTTCCAAATCAAACAACAATTCAATTCTAGAATCACTCAACAATAACAAATAACAATAATCTTCCTTTATTCTTCTAAATTGAAAGATTGAATTTGAAGGTGTGTGGTGGTGGTGTTTGGGTCGAACTCAAAGAAGGAAAAAGGGGAAGAATAGAAGTGTCATTTTAATTCTATTCAAGTATGTTTATCTTAATCAATCAAATCCTCCCAAAATAATAATAATAATCTTCTCAATTAGTTAACTAGTGATTTGGAGTTTTGGGTGTGAGTGTGGGGGTGGAGGCCGAACCACACCAAGGAACAAGGAGAGAAAGGATTTTGATTCTAGTTGTTCAATTCCATTTTAGTAGATTACTTCTCCAAGGTAAGGATTCATCTAGCCTAGCTTTGATTTTAGTTCAAGAATTAGGGTTCTTGCATGCACCTAATTTGGGGGTTTTGGGTTGGATTATAATTTGGTTATTAATTTGCCCAAATTCTAATTTCATTTTGATACAAGAGCATAGTAATGCATGAATGGGCTGATTTGAAATGATAATGACCATAATGGTCAAATTGAGAATTTGATAATTTTGATCAATGAGATGAATTGACCATATGATGGTGGTAAAAAGAGGTTTTAGTAAAATGATGATTATGAAAGATAGAAATTTTTGTTTGTTGAGAATTGGAAGTGAGCCAACTCAAAGAGAATGAGTTGGATATAGTTAGGAATGCTAGTGAATCGATAGTATGGCTAAGTAAGTTAGCCAAGATTGTGAATAAAGTCTTATATGCTTATTGTATTGATTTGTTAGGTTGAAAGTTTTGCATTTGTTGTGGCAATCTTGATTATTGTTAGTCGCGGAGGAGGTGAGTAAATTTGCATACTCTTATATGTGCGTCGGGTCGATTACCATATGATGGTGGATTCCGTGTGTGGTAATCGATTTGGCGTTAGTGCCTAATTATGAGGCCGGGGCCTAAGAACCCCATAGTTGTATTGAGACGGGGCCTAAGAATCCCATAATTGTTTTGAGATGAGGCCTAAGAACCTCTTTGATTATTGTTTAGCGTATATGGATCCATGTATGTATTTGTTAGCGCAAAAGTGAGTATGCAAGTGATGGTATGACGGTACCATTGGCTACATACAATAGTCTTTTGTGTTTTTGCCCTCCTTCGTATATATATTTGTATGCAAGTTTATTCACTAAGCATTCGCTTACGTTTTTAGTTGTTTACCCTTTTTATAGGCGATTCCGGGAAAAGAAACTAAGTTTTGTGGACTTGAAGTTGAAGTTAGAAGTGCTCTTTGAAGATTGAAGGTAATACCATTGACGAAAGAATGGTATTTTGTTTAGATACTTAGATATCCCACCTCTTTATGGCTCTTGATCTATTTGGTCTTTTTGGTAAAGTTTAGTCTTGATATATTTCTGCAATGTAAAGTGGGTGTATGGTCTTTTGGTACTTGAACTTATCATGTTGATTTGAAATGTGTCAAAATGGGTAAACGACCCATTTAAGTGTGTTTGTAAAGGTTATATCTTTTGGATATGGTATTGTGCTAGTCTAAGTTCTGTAAACATGTATGAGTCCAGGTTTTTGTGGTCATTGGAAGTTTGGTATTGATTTGATTAAGTTGCAAGTCGTTTCAAGTGTCAAAATGTGTTTTGTTCTGTCAGGTGGGTTTATGCGCCGCATAAATCCTTCATGCGGCGCATAAATGCTAAACTCAGGTTTTGTGCGGTGCATAGATCTTCTATGCGGCGCATGTGTAAATTTTCTGAAAGTTCTGTTTGATTTTTGGGGATTCTGTGCGGCGCACAAATTTTCCATGCGGCGCATATGTCGAATAGTTGGGTTTATGCGGCGCATGGATTATCCATGCGGCGCATATCGAGCTGTTTCTTAAAATAAATAAAAAAAATAAAAAAAATAAATAAAAAAAAAGAGTCGTGTCGTTTCAAGTGGTATCAGAGCCGAGGTTTAAGGGATTTAGGTATTCCCCGTTTAGTGAATGCCTAGACTTAAACCTTAGACATGACTTGACCTTAGGTGTTCGATAATTTTATATGGGACCCGAAAGAATGTTTGATGATGTTAGTTTATAAACTTGATATTATTAAAACACAATAAGGCCGACATTATTGTGATTGAAGTACTAACAACTTTATAAACTAACCGCATCAAACTTTGGGAAGGTCTAGTATAAAGTTGTAGGTTTTGGCTTGTGGTTCTTAGAAATTAGGATTAGGCCTTGTGTTTAAGACTTTTATCTACTCTTATTATAGTATGGATAAGCAATTCAACGCTGACGAAACCGAGACTAGTCAACGAAATGAAGAAGGACCTGTGTTTCCCGAAGATAGTATGGATATTTCGGACCAAATAGGAAGAGCTCTCGAGAAATACTCAACGGTTATACTCAGGAAACTTAATGATACCTTAGAAGGAGCTATGAATAATCATATAGCTCAAATGATAAGGGAGGAAGTGGCTCTCAATGTCCAAAAGGATTTTGAGAAACGGGATAGCAAGGGTAAAGGTGAGAAGGAAGATAACGGTGAGAAAGAAGTTGAGGTGTTGGGAGAGAAAACATATAAGAAGAAGTTTACCTTCAAAGACTTTGATGTTTGTCATCCTCCCACATATGATGGTAACCGCGACCCCATTGTTTGCACAAGATGGGTGTTAGAAATTGAAGGGACTTTCCGTACTAGTCAATGCCCTACGGATCTTAAGGTTGTGTTCGCAGTGAGCATGCTTCGTGATGTTGCCAAGAGATGGTGGGATGGTTTGTTGACGGTGAATGGTGAAGCGACTTTGCCCATGTGGAATGGCCCGAATTTAAAACTATGTTCTTCAAAGAGTTTAGATCGGAGGCCGAAGTGACTAAGTTGATAAGTGAATTTATCAATGATTGTCAAGGAAAATTAAGTTTGAACGAATTTCGCTCTCAATTTCTGGACAAAGCTCAATTTTGTCCGGAATTTCTGGAAAATGACCAGTTGCTCAAGGAGCAAATTTACTTGAAGTTGAAGAAGAGCTTGAGAGAAAAGATAAGTTTGCGTCAAATGGAGTCTTTCTCCATGTTAGCGGATGTGGCTCGAGATCACGAAATCGAGCAAACACGAGTCGATGAAGAAATCACGAGAAGAAGGGTTGAGAGTAGTGATTCACCAAACAAGAAACCTAAGCAAGTTGAAAGTTCAAGTGGAGGATTCGCAAAGAACGACGTTCCTTTTTGCCAACAATGCAAAAGGAACCATTCGGGTGTGTGCAAGGCGTCAATGAAGGGTTGTTATAATTGTGGACAATTGGGGCATATAAGTCGGGATTGAAAAATGGGACCGGAAAGCCTATCATGTGCTTTAAATGCTTTGAAGGTAGACATATGAGAAGTTCTTGCCCATTGTTAACCGAAGAAGAAAGACAAGAAGAAAGGAGAAAGGAAGTGGAAAGAAGGAATGCACGTGCTCATGGAAACCAACAAGGTAGGTCTTTCCAACTCACCCTAAAACAAACTAAGGATACTAATAAGGTAGTCACGAGTATTTCTCTTGCGTATGTTGATTCGATACAAGTCCTTTTGAATTTTGGGACCAATACATCATCCGTTGCTTCTACAGATGGTTTATATTATTCCTGTATCGAAGTCACTTTTAGGTATCGCATTACAAGTCGAAGCTAGGAGTGGTAAAACGAAGTTAGTGAAGGATAGGTATAATAAGTGTGTATTAAAAAAAAAAAAATCTCTCAACCTAATTCAAATTCCCTTCCGATGGTAGAATTTGATGTAGTACTAGATATGAATCAGTGAAGTCCTTTCAATATTAAAGTGTGTGTGTGATGAAGAGGCGATGCAATGTAAGACTTCTAAGAATGGAGATTTGGTTGACAATCGAAGGGAGCGTTCTATACCGTTTGAACTTTTGCTCGTGCCCGTCGTTATTTATCCCGGAGCAAGCCAATCATGAGATTCATTTATGGTAGGCGTTTAAAACCTTATGTAAGGAGAAGTTTTATGCTAAATGTCAATGGTATGATTTATGAATAAGGGAGGAGTAATCCCGTGGTTATGTAGTCGAAAATGAAGAAATCGTGACTAGAGTTGGTAAGGTTGCTTATCATTTAAAATTTACCGATGGGCTTTCGGGTGTTTACTTTATTTTTCATGTGCCACATCTTAGGAGGTACCTTGCCGATAATGCTACTTAGTTGCCTTTGGAAGAAATTCAAGTCGACAATAAGTTGAATTAGGATAAAGAACCATGGCCATAGTAGAATAAAAGCTTAGAGAAGTTTAAACCAAAATTTGTGAGATTGTACAAGATTTATTGGAAATTTAGAAAAATGACCGATTGTATTTGGGAGTCCGAGAATGATGTTCTTGTGTATCACTGTCTTTGAATATAGCGTGGATCACGAGGTCGTGATCCATTCCAAGTGGGGGAGAGTTGTAACACCCCAATATTTTTAAGATAAATAAATTAACCCTTTTTGTAGTTTTGACATTAAAATGATTTCCTAGTATTTAATTTTTGGATCCGGGGTTAATTTAGTTGGAACTTTAACGGATAGTGGGTATTTTACCAACCAAAAACCAATTGAGGGCGTGGCATCAAGGGAGAGATGCCAGCCATCCCATTGCTTATGAATCACCATTTTCCACTAATTCTTCCATTTCCTTCTTTTTCTTATTCTCTTAATCCTTTTCCAAATCAAACAACAATTCAATTCTAGAATCACTCAACAATAACAAATAACAATAATCTTCCTTTATTCTTCTAAATTGAAAGATTGAATTTGAAGGTGTGTGGTGGTGGTGTTTGGGTCGAACTCAAAGAAGGAAAAAGGGGAAGAATAGAAGTGTCATTTTAATTCTATTCAAGTATGTTTATCTTAATTAATCAAATCCTCCCAAAATAATAATAATAATCTTCTCAATTAGTTAACTAGTGATTTGGAGTTTTGGGTGTGAGTGTGGGGGTGGAGGCCGAACCACACCAAGGAACAAGGAAAGAAAGGATTTTGATTCTAGTTGTTCAATTCCATTATAGTGGATTACTTCTCCAAGGTAAGGATTCATCTAGCCTAGCTTTGATTTTAGTTCAAGAATTAGGGTTCTTGCATGCACCCAATTTGGGGGTTTTGGGTTGGATTATAATTTGGTTATTAATTTGCCCAAATTCTAATTTCATTTTGATACAAGAGCATAGTAATGCATGAATGGGCTGATTTGAAATGATAATGACCATAATGGTCAAATTGAGAATTTGATAATTTTGATCAATGAGATGAATTGACCATATGATGGTGGATTCCGTGTGTGGTAATCGATTTGGCGTTAGGGCCTAATTAGGAGGCCGGGGCCTAAGAACCCTATAGTTATATTGAGACGGGGCCTAAGAATCTCATAATTGTTTTGAGATGAGGCCTAAGAACCTATTTGATTATTGTTTAGCGTATATGGATCCATGTATGTGTTTGTTAGCGCAAAAGTGAGTATGCAAGTGATGGTATGATGGTACCATTGGCTACATGCGATAGTCTTTTGTGTTTTTGCCCTCCTTCGTATATATATTTGTATGCAAGTTTATTCACTAAGCATTCGCTTACGTTTTTAGTTGTTTACCCTTTTTATAGGCGATTCCGGGAAAAGAAACTAAGTTTTGTGGACTTGAAGTTGAAGTTAGAAGTGCTCTTTGAAGATTGAAGGTAATACCATTCATGAAAGAATGGTATTTTGTTTAGATACTTAGATATCCCACCTCTTTATGGCTCTTGATCTATTTGGTCTTTTTGGTAAAGTTTAGTCTTGATATATTTCTGCAATGTAAAGTGGGTGTATGGTCTTTTGGTACTTGAACTTATCATGTTGATTTGAAATGTGTCAAAATGGGTAAACGACCCATTTAAGTGTGTTTGTAAAGGTTATATCTTTTGGATATGTGTTAGGTCCAGATTTACTGGACTCGCTCCAGACTCGACTACTGGAGCCTTACTGGAGATCTGTCCAGAAACGTGTTCTACTGGACCTACTCCAGACTTGGAACCTGGAGTCCCTCTGAAGATTTGTCCAGAAATAATGGAAGACCAGTGAGCAAATACTTGTATAGGAAATCTGGAGTATTCTCCAGATTAGCTCACTGGACTTCACCCCAGTCCAGATCTACTCTACTGAAGACATTCTCACTGAAATCAAAGACTGAAGTTAGAATAAAGAAGACTGACAAATGGCGGAGTCCACTGGAAGTCTTACCAGATCTGTACACTGGAGGATTGTCAGTGTTCTAGACTTTACAAGTCTGAACACTGATATCGAGTAATTGACTTTTGCCTTTACACACTTTCCAAAGAACAATCCACTTGTTCTTTCCCAAAGTTTATACGTGTGTAAAGGTGGTTGGTTAAAAGAATAAAGTCATATTGATGTGACTTTATCCTTGTACCTTATCCAATGCATTTAATGTTCTTGTCGGATTATTAAATGCATGCAACCATATTTGTACGGCACAAAATTCACTGGTGAATTTTGTTGCCTATAAATACAAAATCATTTCCTTGAGAAAATTACTTTTAAGCATACATTTTGCATTAGAGTGAATTTGTCTAAATACTCGATCCAAAAGAGTTATTTGACAAATATAGATCATTTGTAATTCATAGGTTGTTAGGATACATACTTATTTGTATTATCTTGATTCCGCACAACCTTGTATTTTATTTAACATCATAAATAAAATGCACCTTGAAAAATACATAATGTTTCACTTTACTTGTTTATTGCTTTAAGTCTTGTATTACTTTATTTATATACTTGCATTTATATTTAAGTAATACTAGTCCATTCTAGTGATTATTAGACTTGTTGTATTTTACACTTTCAGGGTTAACCATCGAATTTAAGGGACTCACATTTGGTATCAGAGCAGAAGGCTAAACATTGCCTAGATCTGCTTCTTTGATGGGCACCCCTGAAAATACACAAGGAAGTTTTAATTTTGGTCTCGATCCTACGTTAGGATCTCCCAAGATGTTTTCTACGGGATGAGCCTTCATAATGTGTTTTTGTATGACACGATCAACATCAAGATTTCCTCCCAAATTGGTGGAAATCTCTTCCTCAATATGAACTGAGGGATGCTCCTCTGTCACACCATGTCCAGAAGTATTCTCAACCGAAGTATCTGGACCCATTGGTTCATCAGATCTTCTTGAGATAACTTCTTGTTTAGAGTCCTGTCGTCCTTTTCTATCTTCAGAGATTACGTTAGATATAGGTCCTCCGTAAGATGGTGATGCAAAGATATCATTATCACAGACCACCATAATATCATCTGAGTTATGCAACTCTATCATAGATGGATTAAGAGAATTGAAAATATCTTCATAATTGAACATTTTCTCAGGACCTGAATGAATGCCGGGTGAGCAACTTGTAATCTCAACATTTATGCAATGTCAACCTTACCGGTTACTTTGTTATAAACACGAAGATTTGGTGTTCCTGGAACATATCCAAGAAAATACCCCTCAAATACTTTTTCATCAAACTTCGCTAAGTTTGGCTGAACCTTTAAGAAGGTACATGGTACACCAAATGGTTGCAAGTGACTCAAGTTTGGTTTTCTATTGTGTAACAGCTCATAACACGTTTTGTTAAACCGTTTCACCGTGAGAACCCTATTGAGTACATAACAAGCAGTGTTTATTGTTAGAAATCCAAAAATAGTGATAAATTGTAATCTAGAATAGAAGAATTTCTTGTTGTTAAGTCATAGATAAATGATCACTAAGGTTGAGGGGCTAATTGTGACAATTAGCATAATTGAATAGTTAGACTATAAATAGCCCTCTCATACCTTAGAGATAGAGATCGAGACATAATTTTCACATACTTCATAACTTTAATTCCAGATTTACACACAGTCTCACAATTCTCTCTCAAAACACACACAAACACCAAGAACACACACTCACCAAATCCACCATTGATGAATCGAATTCAGTAGTTAAAATCGTGTTATAACAAGTGGTATCAGAGAGAAACATCAATCTGATGACGATCCATACCTGAATTCAATCACAAATTCATCAAAATCAAATTTAATTTCAAATTCTGTTCGTAATTTTTCATCTACTGGTTCATCAAAATTCATACATCAAATCACATAAAATCACAATTATTTGTTCATCAATAGTTTTGTGGTTGTTGAAAACATAATCCTGTCAAGTTTCAAGTTCCAATTCAATCTAAATCTCGAGATTGAATTTTGAGTTTTGGCGCGAATTTTGAGGGATTTGAAGCTGTTGTGTTTTGTGTTGAAGTTTGTTCATAATTTGATTGCGGACATGAATTCAAACAGTTTGCCAGTTATTTCGTGATCTAACTCCTAGTAATTCAAAAGATATTGAAGTTTTAGAAAGTTGTTAATGGAGTTTTTCTGGAAAACTGTTGAGATGAAGAAGATGACCAAGACGATCTTCACTAGGACGATCTTCCTAAGACCGTTTTAGTTCCAGTGATTTGTGACTTGTTAGACGATCCTCACAAGATCGTTTTAAACAAAAGTGTGTTGTGGTAGTGTTTGTTTCTGGCTAATTAATCCGAAAGGATTGGTTGGGTCATTTCAAATACTTAGAAGTTTTGGGGAAGAAATCTAAAACGATCTTCATTCGAGATCGTTTCATTTCCTATTAACTCAAGACGTTTCATTTCATTAACCAAGATCGTTTCATTTCTCATACTTAACCAAATTTTCACAAAAGTTTCCAAGACGATCTTCACAAGATCGTTTCATTTCCTGTTCTCAAGATCGTTTCATTACCTAATTAACTCAAGATCGTTTCATTTCCTGGATTAACTCAAGATCGTTTCATTTCCTAATTAATTCAAGATCGTTTCATTTCCTGGATTAACTCAAGATCGTTTCATTTCCTGATTAATTCAAGATCGTTTCATTTCCTGATTAACTCAAGACCGTTTCATTTTCAAGATCGTTTCATTTCTCATACTTAACCAAATTTTCACAAAAGGTTCCAAGACGATCTTGCTTAGAACGATCTCTTCCAAAACGATCTCATCCAGGACGATCTTCACAAGATCGTTTCATTTCCTGTTTCTCAAGATCTTTTCATTTTCTATTAATCACAAGATCGTTTCATTTCCTGATTAACTCAAGATCGTTTCATTTCCTGATTAACTCAAGATCGTTTCATTTCCTGATCTTACCAAGATCGTTTCATTTGCCATTATAAATTCAATTCAATTTTTCAAATCAAATCAATCTCTAATGGCTTCTCGTGAAGCATTGGCATTGGGTTCAGATACAAGACCTCCAGTTCTCTACCGTGGTTCTTACGGACTATGGAAGAAATGATTTATGGACTATGTGGAAAGTCAGACAAATGGTCACATGATGAAAGATTCCATCCTTAATGGACTTGCCGTTCATCGCCATCCCACTACTGATGCAATTATTCTGACTCCTGATCTGTTGAATGCTGAACAAAAGGATCGAACAGCTGCAGATAACAGAGCTAGGTCATGCCTATACAAAGCTCTACCGGATGAAATCTATGGCTCTGTTGATTCTTATGATACAGCCAAGGAGATATGGGATGAGGTGGCTAGACAGATGGAGGGAGCTGACGTGACTTCGACCATAAGATTGACAAATATTCTGACTGAGTTTGACAACTTCTCCAAATTGCCTAATGAATCTCTTGAAACTGTCTACTACAGATTCTGCAATGTCATAAATGAGCTAAGGAAGAACAATGTCAAGAAAACTGAGATTGAGCTAAACATCAAATTCATCAAAGCTCTTGGTCCAGAATGGGAAGATTTTGGAACACAGATCAAGCACATCAAAATCTGACCAAGTTCACCATTCATACTCTTTATGAATCCTTCAAACTCAATGAAAACCAAGTACTAAGCAAAGCTTCATCAAACAAAATGCCAGAAGTTGTATCTTCTGATCCTTTGGCATTGATAGTTGAGAAGAAGATTTCTGAAGCTCTTAAGAGGCAAATGGTGGTTGTTTCTTCGTCTGATGAGGAGGGAGATGATCTGATGGCTACAAGAGATGGTGTTTCAGATGAACTATATCAAGCTCTTGCCGCGGTAACAAAGCATTTCAAGAGGAAATTTTACAAAGCGAGGCCAACAAACAACAATCTCCGCACCTCTTCTACAAGTGCATTTCCCAATAAGGAACACTATCATCCAAGGAGCAATGAGCAAGGTGAAGCTAATGGATCAAGGTATGGTGAAAAGAAGGAAGCCTATGAGAAACCAACTGTTGAGAAGGGTAAGGCATCAGACAAAAAGTGCTACAATTGTGGTATTCCTGGACATTTTGCAGTTGACTGCAAACAACCTCGAAAGCGGGACTATGAGTACTACAAGCAGAAGATGCTGTTAGCCAAACAAGTTGAAGCAGGACATGCATTGCTTGCCGAAGATGACAAATGGCTGTTGCTCACTGATGATGAAGATCAAGATCTCTCCGCTAATGTTTGCTATATGGCAAGATTGACCAAAAACAAAGTCCTTGAAGGAGAAAGCACTGATGATGAATACCCAGATGATGAGGTAAATCTCGACTCTACTTTTCCTTTGGTTAAAGACAAAGAGTCTTGTAGATTAGCTTTATCTAATTTAACAACTCATATCAATTCTTTAGCCAACAAAAATAAAAAGTTGACAAATAGCATTTCATTTTCTAAAAGTGAATTTACAAAACTTCTTGAAGAACATTCAAAATTACTTTTTGAATATGATGCTATTAAACAAAATTTTCAAGCTTACAAAGATAAGATGTTGGTTAAAAAATGTGAGTTGAATGTCTCTCCTGATTTTAAGTTATTACAAAAATGTCAAAATCTAGAAAAAACCATTCAAGATCTTGAAAAGACCAATCAAGATCTTGAAATTCAAAAGACCAATGAATGGCTTCGGGCAAATGCAAGACAAATGGATGTTGATATTCTCAATAAAAAGCTTCAAGAAGCTAAACCAAACAATGTTGAACTCGAAAGGATGATTTCTGATTTTGTAAGTCCCAACTTGTTAGATGGTACTACTGAAGACACCTCTATGTCGATGGTGGAGTTACTTTGCAATATACTTACTGAACTGGAGACGACCAGTTGCAGTGGTATATACCAAGTTCTAGATAGATTACTTATATAAAAGACAATAAGTAAAGAACAATGCAATAATACAAATAACTTGTAAACAATCTTGATGAGACAATATGTAGTTTTCAAAGTGTAATTTATTTATTGATATTAAACAAATTACAAGGTTGATGCGGAACCAAGATAATACACGAATGTAAATATCCTAACAACCTATGAAATACAATTGATCTATACTCGGAATTTCTCTTCAACAATCGAAACACTTAAAGTAGTGAAACGTTCCTTTTAGCGATTGAGAGAATATTGCACAAGTTCACCAAGAATATTGCAGGTTTGCAAAGTATGAAGTTATTCGTTTTGTGAAGTAACTTGAAATTCTTGGTTGTGCAATGACTTGTATTTATAGGCAAAGTTAACATTGGGATGTTAACTTTAGCCGTACAAATGTGGTTGGAAGCATTTAAGGAATAGCATTTAATTCCTTAAAAAGTGTTGTAAAGTCGCATGTTACAGTGACTTTACACAACCACCTTTATGTACCTTTTAATACTTAAATAATAAGATAAGGCTTATTATCCGGGTAAAGGTACATAAAGTATACAAGTCAATTCCTCGTAATCAGTGTAAAGCTTTGTAAAGGCTTTCCACTGAAGGTCTCCAGTTTGTAACTGACTAGAATGTCAACTGGGCTTCGCTGCCATTGCCATTCTCTTTCTTCCATTTGTTGTCTTCGACTTCAACTGGAATGTTTCTTCAACTTGGTCAGTTCTCAACTGGAGGAAGTCTTCAGTTGCGTTGACTGTACGGTGCAACTGGACTTCATATATTTCTCAACAAATCTTCTTGGTCACCAGTTTACTGGTCACCAGATGCAACTGGTGAACTGGTCAGTGTGAACTGGTGACTGGCCAGTTCCAGGTGAACTGGTCCTAACAAATTCCCCCTATTTGTCTAGAAATATAGTCTAAGTCTTTTTCTAGTTCTTGTATCTATACAAGTGTGAACTATAGAGACTTGTTTGATTTAAATCTATTTAAGTTATCTAAGGCATTTTTATAGATCAATAAATGCCTTAGGTTTTTCTTTTTATGTTTGTTAGATTTTAATCTATTATCTACCTTGTGGTTACAAACTGGTAACTTCATTTATACAAGGAATGAAATTTACACAAGTTACAACAGAATGTAAAACAAATAACAAGTAGATAACTGAAGACAAAACTTAAACAGATGGCCCTTCGCCAGTTCTTCTTCTTTTGGTCACTAGAGAAATAGGTTGAGTGTCTTCAGGGTCAATATTCAGCCTTTGTTCCAGATTCTCTTTATGTTGAATCTTGCCCTTTAGGAAATTTACCCATGCCTTCTCAAACCTATTCTTTTGTGCCTTCGCATCTAGCACACTTACCATCTCGACCCATTCACTGAACCCAAATTGCAACACACCAGGATCATCAGTTCTCACTAGTGGCCCACCAGCATACTTTACTTCAACTTGAAAGACCTTGGTGCCTGGCTTAATTGTAATATTGACATTAGTGATAGTACCACCATGTCTCCTGGTTGACATGATCTGGGAGTAGTAGTTTCTTGCTTCAGTTTCATTAGTGATTTTAATACTCCCAGCACCAGCAGCCAGTACGGCGGACTTAATGTCTTCATTTGTTACCTCGCCAGTTGGTTCAACGAATGTTCTAAGATCAGCATCCCTGGCAGCTTTGGTCAGTGGTCTTCTAGGTTGTGGAATCCTTCTTCTTGGTGGATTCATCACTTCCTTCACAACCTTCTTTACATTGGCAATTCTTTTCAGAATCCCACTGGCCCTTAACTCCTTAGCCCTCTCCAAAGAAATGTTCAAGCTTCTGGCATCAAATTCAGCCTCATCCTCATGATAGTGTCTTTCCAGTTCAACATCTAGCATTTCATTTAACTGGTCAACTATCCTAGGATCATTCTTAACACTGAGATACTCCTCCTTAGAGATACCTAGAAGATTGGCATCACTCATATCTAGCAAATTTAATTGTGTGAGATGTGCCCTGGCTTCAGCTTGGTTCCTTTGTTTCATTTTCTTTCGTTCTTTCACGTCATTACCAAGTCTGGCCAGTCTTCTACTATCACTGTCTGAAACTGGAGGCAGTACATCAACATTACCAGTCTCAAGCATTTCCATTTCAGTGGCCGGCTGGGCTTCATCAGATGCTTTGCCCTTTCCCTTATCTAACACATTCCCCCTTTCACTAGCCTCACCAGTTTGCTCACCAGCATCAGTACTGGTAGCTAAGCTCAATTCCCTTCTATGTACAACTGGTGGTGCAAGGACTGTACTTCTTTCCCCCTTGGCAGTATCTAGACCTGCCCTTATTGCTTCCCATTCAGAGGGGTGTGATGGCAACCGGTCAAGAGGCTGCCACGACTGCATGTCCTTGCACTCTTTGAATATCCCACACATCATTCTGAAGGACCTCCAAAGGTGGCTGGTTTCTTTAGACTGGGCCAAGACATTTGTAACAACTTTGTCTTGACCAGTTTTCAATTCATTTTAAACCTTTGATTCTTCATCAATACCAGCAACCACCTTTTCCTTCATATCATCATCCCTCTTCTTCAAATTCTCCACTTCATTGGTCAGTTTATTCAATGTTTCAGTATGAAGAGATACTTGGGTGCTCAAACCTTCAATGCTGCCCCTCAACTGGTTGATCTCACTGGTAAGTGGGCCAGATCAACCTGAGGAGTGGCCAGCTTGGTGATCTCAGATATCACCCTTTCAACCAAACGCTCTTCCCTAGCACCCAACGTATCCTCTATCTTTTGACCAACTGAAGATACCAACTGCTCTCCAAGGCCAGTTAAATCTAGGCCAGGTCTCTCAATTAGTTCCTTGACCTGCCTTTCAATCTCCTTCAAATCTACTTCAGAAGTTCTGACAGTGTTGGTAAGTAGACTTGAGATAGAACTGGTGACCTTGGAGTGACTTAGGTCAAAGGCTTCCTTCAATGTACCTGCCAGATTGTTACTTCCAGTGACCAACTCATTCAATTTATGAAACACCAAGTCCTCATTTGATGAGAACTTGTTTATCCCCAGATCAACCACCTTGATATTTGTCAATGAGTCTTTGTGGTATCTGGAGAAGGACTTGGTGTTCTTATCAAGTGTCTTCTGAATCTCCTCCACCCTGGTAAGAAGGTTTTGGAGATCGGATTGTATAGAGACAACTTGACTGTCCAGTGACAAAGGAGAAGGTGTCACTGGACCACGAGCAGTTACTACTGGAGCAACTGGAGGAGGCAAACTAATGGAAGTCTCCCCAGTTGTCAGGCCAGCAGTTGAATATATAGGAGGAGTGGTAGAAGAAGAAAGGATTGGAAATTCAATGTGTTGTTCATGCTGAGAAAGCTCAGGTGTGAACAACGGCGACGGTGGTGGGGGCATTTCTCGAGCAAGTGAGAATTGCCCAGTTGGTAAAGGAGCGGTATATATTGGTAAGGAAATATTTGTAGGCACATTTTGCTCAGATGGTGAAAGTGAAATTGATGCGTCTGGAGGGCAGACTGGAGATGAAGGGTCTTGTGCTTGTACAGAAGCATCAAGAATCTCCAAGTCTATTTCAGTACCTTCTGAATCCGAAGATTCAATAAGGATTTCCTCATCGTTAACACCCATGTCCAGATCCATGAATGTGACAGAGGGCTGACCAGTTACCTGGTCAGTCTCCAGATGACCTTCCCCAGTTTCCTGGATGGGTACATCTGTTGGTGGATCAGATACCGAAGTATCGTCACCAGGGATAGATGTGATTGGAGTTGCTTCAGTTATGGTAGCTCTATCCTCTACCACAACATTAGACACACTGGAGGGTCCCTCATTGTTTTGAGGCCCGCCCAGTTGCCTTTCTGACTCACCTACAAGAGGTGCATCAGTTGAAGCGAATGCCAGCTGCATTCGTTCAGGAATTTCAACCTCACCAGCTTCAGATACTAGTGAGTCTAGATTCCTAAGCATATCTGGGGCATTGAATGGAGAGTTTGTATCATTATATGCTTCCCTGCCCAGAATTTGCTTAAAACAGAGTGAGAGGAACCTTGAAAAGGGGATACATACACCCCTGGAGCCCTTCAGTTTTTGTACCAGGCTTCTGTACAAAATGTCTGCAAAGTCCACCCTCAAACCGTTCCACAAGCAGTAAGCCATCTCTGCTTGTGAGGAGTTGATCTGGTCAAGTCCACCAGAACTCCCACCCATACTTTCCACCAGGTGGATGAAAAAATACCTCCATGAAGGGGTAAGACCCTTCATGGTCATCGCACCTTTTGTCTTGAGCACCCCATTCTCCAAGCACTCTTTGTGTCCCATTTCCAGGAGCACTTGGCGAAAATTTATGCTAGGGGGCAAGACGACTGGAGATTCATTCTCTCTCCAGTAGTTAAGGCGTAAGGCATCCCTTAACACGTCAGAGGACAAGGTACACTGGATTGTTCCATCCTTTAAAGTGAAACTGATGGAGGAACAATCAGAAGAAAGAACAGCAGTGTACCAAAACTCACACAAGTAGTTGTGAAACAACTTGCGTGGGTTTAGAGAGAACGAGGGTCCTATTGGAGAATTCTTTAAAAACTTTCGAATTCTACCAATAAGGGTATCGGACCCTTGATTTCCTCGTAGGCTGGCCATAGGATTATTTGGATTTAGTTTTATGGCAGCACTATAAGGAGCACCAGGTGCCTGTGAGGCATCTGGCGAGGGATTATATGGAACAGTCAAGAGATTTACATCTCTCGAACGGGATGATCTAGGAGCCATAGAATGAAACTGAAATTTAGGATTTAGGGTTTTTGATTTGTGAAGCAAAGAGAAGAATGAAGCAATGTTTATGATTGGAAGTAAATGAAGAGAGTAAATGAAGAGAATGAAAAAGAAAGTAAATGAGTTTTGGAGTAAATAAGGGTATTTATAAGGGGATTCAAGATCCCAATGTAAAACCAAAATTATATTTTATTAAACCAAATCAATTTTGAAGATATTTTGACAAAATGATTTTGAATTTTGAAATAAAAATATAATTTTCCATGTAAGCATTAAATGTTACCATGTCAGCATTAAATGCTACGACGGCTTACTTTACCCATGACCCCACACACTTTTTGTTTTCCCAACACAAACAGTTGTCAAGTACTAAAAATGGTTTCATACACGTCAGATCACGATATCAAGTGGTTTAAAACACTCGAGTATCATCACGTGTCACACATATTGACCAGGTATTTGTAACGTTATAAAATTTAGACAAAGACTGAACCTGGTAACTGGAGGATTAGTCCAGTACCAGTTTCCAACTGAAGAGTTCTCCAGTTGCATTTTTCAAACAAAAACGAATTTTAGTCAGAAAATTATTTTGAGTCTTTCCCCCTAAAATGATGATCCAGTAATCAATTAGTGCCAAGATAGTATCACAAAGGCGTTCGATAGCCTGGCGAGCAAAGATTATCTGGACCTCCTCAACTGGAGAACTTCATCAGTGTCACTGACGCGTTCAATAACAAAGAAAGCTCCAGTTAAGGGTTTAACATTCCCAGTTCGCTGATGAGATGTTTAAAAGTTTTCTCATCGAGAGGTTTAGTAAAAACATCAGCTAACTGTTTGTCAGTGGGGATGAAATGAATTTCAATATCACCTTTCATAACATGATCTCTAATGAAATGATACCTGATATCAATATGCTTTGTTTTTGAGTGCATCACTGGATTGTGAGAGATAGCAATTGCACTGGTGTTGTCACAAAAGATTGGGTCTTGGTATACTTCTGACCATAATCTAGTAACTGGTTTTTGATCCAGAGAATCTGGGCACAACAACTGGCCGCAGAAATGTACTCTGCCTCAGCAGTGGACATAGAGACTGAAGTCTGCTTCTTGCTGGTCCAACTCACCAGTTTTCCTCCAAGGAAATGACAACCACCAGTTGTGGATTTTCTATCAATCTTACAACCTGCATGATCAGAATCTGAATAACCCATTAGATCTAATCCTGAGCCTTTGGGGTACCAAAGACCAAGATTAGGACACCCTTTCAGGTATCTAAAGATACGCTTTACAGCGTGCAAATGTGATTCTTTAGGGTTAGCCTGAAACCTGGCACATAAACATGTTGCAAACATTATATCTGGTCGACTGGCAGTTAAGTACATCAGTGAACCAACCATACCTCTATAGTCAGTTATGTTAACTGGTTTGCCAGTTGGGTCAGAGTCCAAATTCAATGGTGCTGCAATAGGTGTGTTTTTCGATGGGATTGAATCATATTTGTATTTTCTTAACAAATCTCTGACATATTTTCCTTGGTTTATGAAAATTCCATTTTCAGTTTGCTTAATCTGAAGACCTAAGAAAAATGTTAATTCACCCATTAAACTCATCTCATACTCAGATGACATGATTTTAGAAAACTTTTTACACATTGCATCATCAGTTGAACCAAAAATAATGTCATCAACATAAATTTGTACCAATAAGATATTACCTCTTTCTTTCAAGATAAACAAGGTATTATCTATTGCACCTCTTTGAAAGCCATTTTTAAGAAGATGTTTAGTTAAAGTATCATACCAGGCTCTTGGGGCTTGTCTTAGACCATACAATGCTTTGTTCAGTCTATAAACCCAATGAGGATGCTTCTCATCGATGAAACCTGGAGTCTGCTTAACATAAACTTCTTCTTCCAATGTTCCATTAAGGAACGCACTTTTGACATCCATCTGGAAGACCTTGAACTGCAGATGGGCTTCATCAGCTTTTGCATCAAACTTTCCAAGCTGACTGGAATCGTTCAGTATATAAACTGGACAACCAAATACATGGAAATATCCAATATTTGGTTTACGATTCCTGAGTACTTCGTAGGCAGTCTTCTTATGTCTCTTGATGTAGACTGACCGGTTTTGGGTGTGACAAGCAGTTGCAACTGCCTCAGCCCAAAAACTGGTGGGAAGACCAGATTCAGATAGCATGCTTCTGGCCGCTTCTATCAGTGTACGATTCTTTCTTTCAACAACTCCATTTTGCTCTGGAGAGTGAACTGATGAGAAGTTTTGAGAGATGCCAGTGTCAGTGCAAAATGTTTCAAGTACCTTATTTTGGAATTCAGTACCATTATCACTTCGCAACTGACAAACTTTTCGAGTGTACTTGAGCTCAATTCTTTTGATAAGGGAGATGATTTCAGCAGGTGCATCACTTTTGGATCTGATGAATACCACCCAGCAATATCTGGTGAATTCATCAACCACAACTAGAGTGTATTTCTTTCCAGCTCTAGTTTGAACATTCACTGGACCAAAAAGATCCATATGAAGCATGTGAAGAGGTTCAGTGATGCTAAAATTTTGCCTAGTTTTGAAACTGGCTCTCTTCTGCTTGCCCATCTCACACCCTGGACATGGCTTTTCCTTATTGAAGGAAATCTGGGGTATCCCATCAACCAGTTGTTTGCGAGACAACTTGTTAATGTTCTTGAAATTAAGGTGGGATAACCTTTTATGCCATAGCCAGTTGGTGTCCTCATCAGCTTTGGTATAGAAACATTGCTCTTTTGGAGCTGGTTCCATATCCATGATGTACACATTCCCTTTTCTTGGTGCAATCATCACCACTTTCCAATCCTTGTTAAATATGGTGCCTTGTGCAATATCGAACAATACTCTGAAGCCATCATCGCAAAGTTGGCTTACACTGATCAAGTTATATTTCAAACCATTCACAAATGCAACTCTTTTGAATTCGACTTGTCCATTATTGAGCACACCATATCCTTCAGTCTTTCCAGATTGATCGTTACCAAACGTCACTGTCGGTCCATCTTGGACAGTGAACTCTTCCAGTAGGGGCTTACATCCGGTCATAGTCCGGCCAGCAGCGCTGTCCAGATACCAGATATTTTTCTTTCGATCGCCCTACACACACACAAAAATCATTAGTTATTTTTGTGAACCCATCTTTTCTTGATGGGTCCACTGGACTTCTCTACAGAAGCCACAGTTGATTGTTGAGGTGTTGAACTGGAGGCTACATCTGGAGCATTATCACCAGCTCCAGGTGCAGAAGTAAAAACGATTGGTATTTGATACTTACTCACCTTAAGTTTACCAGATTTTGTTTTTGAAGGAACATTCTTTTGTTTAGGTACAGAAGGGAGTGATTTAATATTTTGTTTTAAAACTGGAGGTGGTGAACCTCCTTCCAGATTGTTAATCCGGGCAGTACAACTCTGAACCTGCCGAGACAAAAGTTGGAGTTGCCTTTCCAGATTAACCAAAATATTGTTTTGTTCAGGCAGTTGAACCTTGGACATTGGTTCAACTGGAGATTTAGTCTGTCGGGTCTTGGGCTCCTTAGACTTATGAGGTAAAGGCTTGTTAACAGTGGCCTTTTTGACTGGAGCTTTAGCCTGTTTGGCTCCAGTTTTAACCTCAATGGGGGTGGTCTCATTGGTTTCAGTTTCAACAGCTTCAGGTTGATCATAAGGTGTTTCAACCTGGAGAGCTGGAGGCAATGCATGAAGATCTGGTATAAGAGCTGCCATCTCCAGATCTTCAGATTTCCATGCATTTTTCTGGGCATCGATAGTTCTTGAAAATGCATCATAGTTTTTGCCAGATGCTTTTACCCAGGACTTGATAATCTTTTGATTATCAAGTTCTAAAGCCTCAATCTTTAAAACTGACTCCTTGAGAGCCAACTGGACACTTTGCAAATCATTCAGTTGTGGTTTGACATTGTTCAGTTCAATTAAGATAGTGTCTAAATATCTTTCACTATCAGCTCTAACAGTTTCTACAAATGCCAAATCACCACTTAATGATTCAGCCAGGTCCAGTTTTAATTCAGGGTCAACCTGGTGATCATAATCACATACCTTTTTCAGTATGATGTCCACCCATCTTCCAGAGATGACATCATCTTTCACCACATGCTGCTGTTGTTGATCTTCCAAGGCCATGAAACACATGTCCCTTTCCTCTTCTTCATCTTCAGATGAGTCATCAGAGTACTCCCATTTTCCCTCAGTTTGTGCCATTAAGCACTGATCCTTTTCCTTTTGCATGGACAGGAGGGCAATCTGGGCCTTAAGCTGCTTGTATTTAGCTTTGTAGCTATCATCAGGCCGATTGTAATTAGGGACAGAGGGGCCAGTTTGGTTATTCAACTGACTAGATCTGCATTCCTTCATAAAATGACCTTTCTTGCCACACTTATAGCATGTAAGATTGGTCTTATCCAGAGAGCTGGAGCTGGAAGCATTGTTGGGGCCATTAAATCTTTTAGATTTATGCTTAAACCTATTAAAGGTTTTAGCAATCATGGCGACCAGATCATCATCGTCAGTTTCATCATAACCTTCACTGTTTTCAGTGGTCAGCCCAGAGTTTAAGAAACTGTTCAACATCTCCTTCATCGAGTGTGCCTGGACACTCTCAGCAGACATTAAAGCAGCACAAGGTCGCTCAATTGTATTAGCAACCTTGGGACTCTGAGCATGGTTCATGGCATCTTGCTCAGCCACAAGTCTTGCAGCATTATTATCTTCAGTGAATCTGAAGGCTCCATAGAGCGATGCAAGAGTGTGAGAGTGCAAGGTTTTACCTTGTCTCAAGACAAGAACCATGTTTTCCCATTTGGAAGGAAGAATATCACAAAACTTCTCAAGAAGAATATCCTTATCCTTCTCTACACCCAAACCTCTCAATTGATTGATGAGGCTAGAAAATCTGGTATATTTACCAGTTAAACTTTCATTGGGCAAGGCAAAGAAGGATTCATACTTCTTGTTCAAGGCAACTTTTCTGGTGACGATTGTGTCATCACCTCCTTCAAATTGAATCACTAATTCATCCCACATAGACTTGGCACTGGGAAACAACACAAGTGTTGGAATTAGGTCTTCAGGGACAGCCCCAAGGATCATGTTTTTCAGTCTGGTGTCCAAGTCCACCAGTCTGCGATCCTCATCAGACCAATGGTCTTCTGGCTTTTCCCTTGAGCCTCTTCTTCCAGTTGGATCAAGAAGAGGACTCACCCCAATAGACATAGGTATATATGGTCCATCCTTAAGGATTTTCAACATATACCTCTCAATACCACCAAAATGCAACAGCATTCTAGCCTTCCATGTACCAAAAGTCTCACTGTTTCCATCAAATTTTGGAACAGGAGTGTTGGAGTAATGTACATGGACGTGGTTTGGGGTAGAAGGAGGAGGAGGGTTGGTGTTAACGTTTTGAAAAGGTTGTGCATTAGTGTTCGATGGGTTTTCACCTGAACCAGAACCATCTCCACCTTCAGTAGTGTTCATCTTTGCAGATCTAGGCAAGTTTATTAGCCTTCTGCTCTGATACCACTTGTAAGTCCCAACTTGTTAGATGGTACTACTGAAGACACCTCTATGTCGATGGTGGAGTTACTTTGCAATATACTTACTGAACTGGAGACGACCAGTTGCAGTGGTATATACCAAGTTCTAGATAGATTACTTATATAAAAGACAATAAGTAAAGAACAATGCAATAATACAAATAACTTGTAAACAATCTTGATGAGACAATATGTAGTTTTCAAAGTGTAATTTATTTATTGATATTAAACAAATTACAAGGTTGATGCGGAACCAAGATAATACACGAATGTAAATATCCTAACAACCTATGAAATACAATTGATCTATACTCGGAATTTCTCTTCAACAATCGAAACACTTAAAGTAGTGAAATGTTCCTTTTAGCGATTGAGAGAATATTGCACAAGTTCACCAAGAATATTGCAGGTTTGCAAAGTATGAAGTTATTCGTTTTGTGAAGTAACTTGAAATTCTTGGTTGTGCAATGACTTGTATTTATAGGCAAAGTTAACATTGGGATGTTAACTTTAGCCGTACAAATGTGGTTGGAAGCATTTAAGGAATAGCATTTAATTCCTTAAAAAGTGTTGTAAAGTCGCATGTTACAGTGACTTTACACAACCACCTTTATGTACCTTTTAATACTTAAATAATAAGATAAGGCTTATTATCCGGGTAAAGGTACATAAAGTATACAAGTCAATTCCTCGTAATCAGTGTAAAGCTTTGTAAAGGCTTTCCACTGAAGGTCTCCAGTTTGTAACTGACTAGAATGTCAACTGGGCTTCGCTGCCATTGCCATTCTCTTTCTTCCATTTGTTGTCTTCGACTTCAACTGGAATGTTTCTTCAACTTGGTCAGTTCTCAACTGGAGGAAGTCTTCAGTTGCGTTGACTGTACGGTGCAACTGGACTTCAATATATTTCTCGACAAATCTTCTTGGTCACCAGTTTACTGGTCACCAGATGCAACTGGTGAACTGGTCAGTGTGAACTGGTGACTGGCCAGTTCCAGGTGAACTGGTCCTAACAGATTTAAATCATAATTATTTTCTAAAAGGCATTGAGATTGAGAATCTTGAAAAACAAGTTGAGGAATTTAAAAAGAATATACTTTTCTATCAAGAAAAGCTATATAAAGTTGAACAAAATCCTTTCTTGAATTTCACTGCCTATTTCAACAAGTCAAAAATTGACAAAACAGAACTTCTTCTCGGGTTGGGATTTGAGAATATCACACCATTGCAAAAAGCCAAAGAGGAAATTGAACCCTTGTATGATGAAAAATTTCTACGACTTGGTATGATACAACAATTTATTCGTCCATTGAATGATGAATTTGAGACTGATGACGTTGAGAGAACACCAAAACAGGAATTTTTGGTTAATTATGATGCAATAAATGATTCATACAAAACAAAAGAATCTTCAATTTTCAAATTGGAAGAAATTGAATCAAATTTTCAAAACCAAGAATCTGTCGGTAATCCACCCAAACCAACTAAAATGTACTTTCCAACCACAATTTTGGAAAAACAAATAGAGGGTTTACAACAAAAGGTGGAATCTCAACAAAAAGTTATTAATCACCTCAAGTCTCAAAGTCCGAACTCAGAGGATAAATGTATTGCTGTTGATACTAAGAAAGTTTGTGAGAATGTTTCTACTCAAACTGACCAAAAAGCCTCAGTAGAAAATTCTACCCAAAATACTTGTGATTCATCCACCAATACCTCTACCCAGACCTTGACTGATTCTCTTGAATGTACTTGTCAAAATACTGCTACTTTTATAGCTGATGATTGTGTGCAATCTGATTTTTCTGATGAAGAAATTGCACATAGTTTAGTTTTGATATGGTACTTCTATAGGTTTTTCACATGCAACACTGTTGATGAGTTAGTTGTTCACCCTAAGCCTAGTGCTAGTATAGGTGTTGATACGTCTACTCAATTTTCTTGTGAGACCAAAGATGTGTCAGTTCAAGTTGACCTAATTTCTGAGAATACCCATGATGTGAAGTTGGACACCAAGATTCCTGATTTTTCAAAACTTTCAAATGAATCTGAAACTAATCAATCTCCATTGAAATTTTCATTTTCCAAAGATTTCACAAAGAATGATTTTGATAAATTCATGGAGGGAGAATATGTTTTTAATTCAGAAACTGAGAAAAAGATTGAATCTACCAAAAACAAAAGTGGAAACAAAAGTGGAATCTCAAAAACCATTGTCCAAAGCTCCAACTTCATATTACTCAAAGAAACGAGTTAAGACCAAACTCGTCAAGACTGAACCAAAGACCATTAAGTTAGAAACCTTCGTTGCTACCCCAGTGAAACATGTCAAAAAGGAACAAGCTGAAATCCCACACACGACAAAGTACACCAAAGTGAAACTTCCGAAAGACTATCCTAATGCTTCTCAATCTAGCTCTCAATCTAGCTTTTTACCTAAGGTGTCTAAGTCTAGCTCAGTTTCGCTAACTAAAGATACATCAAATGGTTCAACTAGATATAGAGATAGATATGGGTAGTTTTCTCATGATAAACCAAAGAAGCAAGAAGTTTCCTCACCTCCAAAAGATTCCAAAAAGATAAGAGTGATTAAAACTCCTAGTTCTAATCTTCTTAATGTCAATTCAACAGGTGGAAAGAGTTTAACTAGTGGTGCTAGATGGGTTGCTAATACTTTAGTACCTAAGATCACTAGTAATCTAAAGAATGTTGAAAAAAAAAAGATGAAAAGAAGGAGGAGAAAATCTGTCAATGGGAGGAAAGGTGTTACTGTAAATCAAAACAATTCATCTTTGTATAATAATGTTGAATGTGCCAAGGCAAGGCCTTGTGAGCTTGTAAACAATTTTAATTCTCGTGTGGTTGATGTGAATGCTTGTAGACATGTTACTTTTAACTCTAATGTGAATGTTCATACCTTTTATTCAAATGTGTTTGTTGATAATGTGCTTGTCAATGCTTATGTTGATTCAACAACATGTTTGAATGCGAATCCTAAGTTATATCCCCTGCCTGTTTTAACTAACCATAAAGGACCCGTCCTCAAGTGGGTACCTAAAATCGGTTAAATTTCATTGATTACAGGAAATAACCATCTGTGTTTGGATACTCGATTCCGGGTGTTCGAAACACATGACTGGAAATAAATCTTTGCTCAAGAATTTCGTTGAAAGATTCATGGGAACAGTTCGCTTTGGAAACAACAATTTCGCTCCTATCTTAGGTTATGGAGACATTGAACGAAATGGAATTATCATCAAGAAAGTTCACTATGTTGAAGGATTAAGTCACAACTTGTTCAGTGTTGGACAATTCTGTGATAACAATCTTCATGTGTTTGCAACATGTATGTGTGCTAGATATCAAGCTGCTCCAACTGATTTACATTATCAAGCTGTGAAACGAATATTTCGTTATCTGAAGGGGACACCCGATTTAGGTCTCTGGTATCCAAGGGATACTGGATTCAATCTAACTGCATATTCAGATGCAGATCATGCTGGTTGTAAACTTAATCGCAAGAGCACTTCCGGTACTTTACAATTTTTAGGCGATAAAATTGTGAGTTGGTCTTCCAAGAAACAAAATTGTGTGTCACTATCAACGGCTGAAGCTGAATATGTGGCTGCGGCTAGTTGTTGTGCTCAGGTTTTATGGATGAAGACACAACTAACTGATTATGGTCTGCAATATGATCATATTCCTATCTATTGTGATTCTCAGAGTGCCATTGCCATTGCAGTCAACTCAGTAAACCACTCTCGCTCAAAGCATATTGATGTTAGATATCATTTTCTCAAAGATCATATTGAGAAAGGTGATATCGAGCTCTACTTTGTAGGTACTGACTTTCAACTTGCAGATTTGTTCACAAAACCATTGGATGAAAAGAGGTTTAACTTTCTTATCTCCAAGCTTGGTATGTTAAATCTTAAACCTTAATTTTTTTCCATTTTGAAGGAATTCTTGATACATTCCAGAAAACCAAAATACAAAATTTGAAAAGAGAAAATCAAAAACAAAATATAATATTTTTTCAAAAATACACAAAAAGATATTTATTTCGATGGCTTGTATATACTATGTATGCAACCCGTTCTTAAATGATATATTTATTTGTAGAGTGTTTTTTTTACATTCTAAGATATTGTTATTATACATATAAATTGATATAAGATAACAAGGAATCGAACGCCTTTGTGTACTTCCAAGTGTTCTTATATTTATTCGTGTTATAACATTTATAGCTTCACCCCAGAATAAGGTGGGAAGCTTAGAGTCAACCAACATTGTTCGTGCAGCTTCAATTAGTGTTCTTTTCTTTCGCTCTGAAACTCCATTTTGCTGAGGTTGATATGGAGCACTAAATTGTTGTTCAATGCCTTTGCTGAGACAATAAAACTCCATCATCCTATTCTTGAATTCTGTTCCATTGTCACTACGGATTCTCTTAATTCTTGTGTCATAGACATTTTCCACTTTGGCAAAGAAATGCACAAGTATTTGATATGTCTCATCCTTAGAGGTAAGAAAGAACACCCATGAGAATCTTGAAAAATCATCTGTGACAACTAAACAGTAGTACATTCCTCCGATACTTCTCACACTCACTGGACCAAATAAGTCCATGTGTAGAAGCTCAAAAGGACTGGTAGTAGAATTTAGAGACTTGGACTTGTGAATAATCTTGTGTTGTTTGCCCTTTTTGCATGGAACACATTTATCCTCACTACCATATCTCTTTAATGGAACACCTTCCACCAACTCATTTTTGGTGATAAAATTCTTTTTACGAAAATGAAGATGTGCCATTTTTCTATGCCAAAGCAAAGAGTCTGATTCAGAGGCTTGATACAGAAGACATGTTGTCTCAATCTCAGGATTAGAGATACCCAATGCCATTTCATATATATCTCTTTTCCTTGGAGCCCTCAACAGAATCCACTCTTCAGGAATCACATATCCAGGTTTTAGGATAAGTGCTTCCTCTTTGGTGAAATGAACAGGATTCCCTTTATCACAAATTTGAGATACACTCATCAAGTTGTGATTTAACTGTTTAACGTAATTCACCTTCTCAAGCTTCATTTTCCCATTTGTGACATCACCAACTCCGGTAATTGAGCCACCTTTGGGACCAGCAAAGCTTACATAAGCTCCCAATATTTCAACAAAGTTTGACAACAATGATTTATCTCCTGTCATATGTCTTGAACAACCACTATCAACATACCATATACTAATGGCCCTTTTTAATAGGTCATGTTGTTCATCAGGAATATTCAACTTTGCCATGAAGTTAACCAGATCATCCACGTCCATTTCCGCTGAGACCTCAATTGTCTTCACTTCAACTTTATCGACACACTCTGCAACCTCACTATCAGAGCTATCAATGAAAGGCCCTGTACTATTTGTCTCTGCCAAGAAGGCATTAAACACATGTGTCTGACCATTGTTTTCTTTCAAATGATGAACTATCAACCCTTTTGAACCTTCATCATGTGTAGTCTGATAGTTTCTTTGTTGCCATGTATTGGAAGCATTTTGTGCC
The DNA here is from genome assembly GCA_034093135.1 of Erigeron breviscapus. NCBI lineage: Eukaryota > Viridiplantae > Streptophyta > Magnoliopsida > Asterales > Asteraceae > Erigeron > Erigeron breviscapus. Next base: position 18,994,304 of record CM067170.1, read on the forward strand.
ATTCCACCATTGTAGAGATCTTGATAGGTCACACTAGCCCTATCACTATTTCTAGGTCTCTGGCATTCCCTCGCAAAGTGTCCAAAGCCATCGCAACTGTGACACTTTACTTTTGACTTATCAAAGCCAAGTTTGGAACCTATGACCTTTCGCCCTATTCTTGATAGGAACCGTTTAGCCCGAAGAGTTAGCATAGCCATTTGCCATTGCAGATCCATCTCTTCTAGATTCAAAGGATCAATCTGCTCATAGTCTTCCTCTATAAGACTAGGATCTTGAACCTTTCCTTGGATAAATTGTTCATATAATGTCACAAATGATGCAAGAACGGATAAGTGACTTTCCGCACATTTGACACTTATAGGCACGGTGGAACTAGCACTGGAGGTAGGATATCCATGATTGCCTACATTTTCGCTCTGACTTGAAACAAGACATATGTTCCCTTCAGAGTCAAACAAGATCTTTTGTAAGTCAACATCTTCACTCAGGAATGCCCTTGTGCTTCCATCAGGGGAACATGGACTTACATTGATTGAAGGCCTACCGTAATAAAGCTCGGGAATCTGAGCATTATTATATCCTGCTTCCCTCCTTTTTAGTTTCATTTCCTGTCCCCTAAACTTAGCAACTATCTGAGTCAAAGACATATCAGAGAAATCTGCTTTTTCCTCTAAAGTGGTTATATAATTACTCCACTTTTCCGGCAAGGAACTCAAAAATTTCTAGACTTTTTCTTCCTCAGAATAGGTAACTTCAAATGCTTGCAATTCTACTAGCAAATGATAATACCTTGTAATTAGTTGATCTAAGTTTTCACTTCTTAACCCATTAAATACATTATACTGATGCTTTAGAAGGTCTCTACGATTCTTTTTAAGTGTTTCATCCCATTCACAATGATTTTTTAATGCTAACCAAAGTTCTTTTGATGTATTAAATCCATTAAATAAATGTAATATTTCTTGTGGCAATGACATTTTTAAACATGAAAGTGCCTTTTTCTCTGCCTCATACATTTTTTTTATTAGATTCAGTCATATCTTGGTAAGCATATACTTTGTTAACACCATTGTCCTCATATGTTGGGGCACTATATCCTTCAGTCATACAAGTCCACATTCTAATATCCGTGAATTGCATAAAGGATTCGAATCGACCTTTCCAAGAAAAGTATTGGTCAATGATCATTAGCTTGGGTGGTGAATAACCCTTACCAGTCTCATGGTCCATAAGTATTAATTGGTTAAGATAGTTTGTGGCCATTGTGTATTATGTCCAAAATAAAAACACGCAAATCACAAGAACACGCAAATGGGAACACGCAAATGAAACACGCAAAAGTGTAGAAACACGCAAATCCTCAAGAACTCTCAATACCTCAAGAACTCTCAAATCCACAAGAACTCTCAAAGCCTCAAGAACTTTCAAATAGAACAAGCAAACCAAGAAAAAACACAAATTTCCTTGTTTGTAACGAAAATACGCAAAAGGTACAGTACCAGAAACGCGCAAAAGGTACTGTTCACGAACACGCAAAAACACAATTTCTCACAATTTCTTAGATCCCGAATCCGATATTGTTCCTTGATCAATGAAAACTTGAGAAAATGATCTTAGGAATGAGATATGTCTTATTTTGGCGTCAAGTTTGAACCTTTATTTCAAAACGTGCCCGAAAACACTTCTCCACCTAAGAACACGCAAAAGCGGGATACCCAAACCGTAATCAATCTCGAACCAAGGTTGTTAATAACCTGGCTCTGATACCAGTTGTAAGTCCCCCGGGTCTTACCGAACCGAGATTGACTTAAGGATATGTCGAGGTGCGGAATTTCTCGAGATAACCCACGGTTTCTATATCTACCTTTTATGATATATATATATATACTATATATATATATATATATATATCTTTTGCGTGAATATAAACACCCGTATTTGGTTACTATAGTGAAACAGCTCTCCGGACAAACTTTACCAACCAACGTGGTAATCTAAGTCTACGAGCCGTCCAAACCGGGTGTGTGTTTGCGGTTCGTGCGTGATTCGACAACCCACAAGGAAACCGTGCGTGTTCTTAGTTTCTCTCTCTAGGATTTGCTAGTTTCTCTCACTACACTCTTGTTCAAACACGCATGGACACACACCCATATATATAGGCGCGGCCAGGAATACGCAAAACCCTATGGGTTTGCGTGTTTCTTAGGCCCAGGCCCATTAGGGTTTGGCCATGTTTGAGAGTTCTTGTGTACAAGCATACTTTTGCTTGTTTCCACAAAAACTCTCAAACCATTTGAGAGTTCTTATGAACAAGCAAACTTTTGCTTGTTCCTTAGAAACTCTCAAATGACCATTTGAGTGTTCTTTCCACAAGCAAACTTTTGCTCGTTCCCAAGAACCCTCAAATGACCGTTTGAGTGTTCTCTCCACATGCAACTAATTGCTAGTTCCCGAGAACACTCAATTAACACTTAGGAATATTTGAGTTAATGTTTCAACTGCTGTCAAGACGCGGAACCAACATTAACTCAGCCAATGTTTATACTGCTGTAGATATACGCAGAAACAACATTGTCTATATTACCTATTGGAAGTATTCACTAAGTTAATGTTTCTCCTACTGTAAATACGCAGAAACAACGTTGTCTATATTACCTATTGGAAGTATTCACTAAGTTAATGTTTCTCCTACTGTAAATACGCAGAAACACAGTTAACTTAACTTTCCCTTTGGAAGTACATTAAGTTAAAATTTCAACTGGTGTTAAACGCAGAAACAATATTAACTTAATGACTCTTTACATGTTATGTATAAAACCTGTAAAACACAAATAATAAATAAACACATAAACATAAATGGATCCCAATATGATCAACAATATATGCCAAGGTAATATTATTGACCAACGGTAATTACAAGATAAATTACAAGACTTGAACATATGAAAATATATGTAACACATCTAAAATGATTTTGTCACCGAGAAACATGCACTAACATTGTGAGTCCCTGAAATACGATGGTTAACCTAGAAAGTGTAAAATACAACAAGTCTAATAAACACTAGAATGGACTAGTATTACTTGTAAATAAATGCAAGAATATATAAACAAAGTAATACAAGACTTAAAGCAATAAACAAGTAAAGTGGAACATTATGTATTTTTCAATGGTGTATTTTATTTATGATGTTAAATAAAATACAAGGTTGTGCGGAATCAAGATAATACAAATAAGTATGTATCCTAACAACCTATGAATTACAAATGATCTATATTTGTCAAATAACTCTTTTGGATCGAGATACTTAAAGTTGTGAAGTATCCCTGTTTAAGATCGAGAGTATTTAGACAAATTCACTCTAATGCAAAATGTATACTTAAAAGTATTTTTCTCAAGGAAATGACTTTGTATTTATAGGCAACAAAATTCACCAGTGAATTTTGTGCCGTACAAATATGGTTGCATGCATTTAATGATCCGACAAGAACATTAAATGCATTGGATAAGGTATAAGGATAAAGTCACATCAAATGACTTTGTATCATTTTAACCAACCACATTTACACACGTATAAACTTTGGGAAAGAACAAGTGGATTGTTCTTTGGAAAGTGTGTAAAGGCAAAAGTCAATTACTCGATATCAGTGTTCAGACTTGTAAGGTCTAGAACACTGACAATCCTCCAGTATACAGATCTGGTAAGACTTCCAGTGGACTCCGCCATTTGTCAGTCTTCTTTATTCTAACTTCAGTCTTTGACTTCAGTGAGAACGTTTTCAGTAGAGTAGATCTGGACTGGGGTGAAGTCCAGTGAGCTAATCTGGAGAATACTCCAGATTTCCTATACAAGTATTTGCTCACTGGTCTTCCATTATTTCTGGACAAATCTTCAGAGGGACTCTAGATTCCAAGTCTGGAGTAGGTCCAGTAGAACACGTTTCTGGACAGATCTTCAGTAAGGCTCTAGTAGTCGAGTCTGGAGCGAGTCCAATAAATCTAGACCTAACAAATTCCCCCTATTTGTTTAGAAATAATGCAAGTGTTTTCAAGCTTAAATCTATACACTTTGTATGCTTGAAAAACACAAGTTTTGATTTTAGTCTAAAAAATCTAAGTTACTGGAAAACACTTTATAGATCATGAGTGTTTTTAGTTTCATCTTTTAAGTTCTAACTTAGACTAAATCTGATCATTTACTTTTATGAATCAAAAATTGCAACTAATATTACATACATCAGCTGATAAATAGTTACAATTTTCATTTAAACAATAAATTACAACAAGTAAATGATACAAGAGTCAGGCCCTTCTTTTCGATGTCTGTCCTGGAGCATCTTCAGTAGCCTTTCTCTTTGGTGATGGAGAAGATGGTATTGATTCTGGCGATTTTATGCCCATTGCAACTTCCATCTGTTGCTTTCTTCTCCATACCTTTTCAACCCTCTTCAGAAATGCTTTAACATCAGTCGACACATTTGTCTTCCCCCTGAACGTTAAAGCAATCTCTTTCAGTTCACTCCATCCAAACGCTTGGACTGAAGTACTCTTCCTTTCATCAGTAAAGTTACCCTCCCTGGTCAACTTTACTTCAAACCTGGACATGCCTTCATGATTTTCAGCTAATTTGATCTCAGCACCAGTGATCCTTCTAGCATCAGCCCTGAAATTTAACATTTCATTGTACTTGTCTTTCAACTTGGCTGTCTGGATCAATGCTTCAGTTTCCTTAGACACTCTCTTTTGTTCTCCAGCAGACTGGAGTTGTTGACGATTTATTTTCATAGAAGTATCCAGGGGAATGAATTTGCTTACATCAGCATCTTTAATCGTTTTGATCTGTTTGGCAGTCAGTTTTGGTAAGCCAGTCAGTTTCTTTCTGTACTCTATCTCCAGAGCACCAGCGTTCTTTCTGATCTTTTTCTGGAGGCTTACCAGTTCCTCCTTCCTTTGTCTGATGAGTTCTGGTACACTTACACCATAAATTATAGAATCATAAACCTGTTCTTCTTCGGCGTAAAAGGAGCGTACATGAACATCATTCAATGCATTCAGACATTGATGAACTCTGGGGTCTTCCTTCATCTTTTTATACACTTCAATATTTATGCCTAACCTGCCAGCATTGTAAGAATCCAGAGTCCCCATAGATGCCATCTCCCTTTGATGGGCCAGCAGTTCATCTTTTTGATTTCTTTTGAAGATCTCTATCATAATGCATTCTTGTTCTAACTTCTTGGAGGTTTCATCATTAGCATCTTCAGCAGTTTGCTCTTCTTCTCCATATACCATTTGTTGTTTTCCCTTAACTGACTTCAGAGTTGTTGGTATATCTGGGAAGGACTCAAACTGGGGCTCACTGGCTTCAGTACCAGCAGCTTCTTCAGACAGCATAGTGGCTTCTGTGCCATATGCTCTTTGTGCCAAGTGTTTCAGTGTCACTTGTTTTTGGTCACCAGATGACTTTTCCCCCTTGGAATGATCACCAGTTCTGGACTTGAGATCATTCCATAATTGTTCAAGCATATGTCTGTCCAGTGCACCAAATGTTGTTCCTGCCACTGGAGTTGTATCAGTCACAACTTTCTTAAGTGCCTGCACTTCCTTTTTAACAGTTTCGACTTCTTTAGGCAAGTGCTTTGGCAACTTTTCATCCAGCAACTTCTCCACTTGGGGTAACACCCCATCTTGAATGGTACGAAGAACAGTCTCAGAAATCTCTTCAGATAATTCTTTCAGCATACTGATTCTGAACTTCTTTGTACATTCATCACTAATTGTACTAACAACTGCATCCTGGTCAAGTGTGGATCTACTCTCTAGAGAACTTACCCTGGAAACCAACTTCTGAACTTCTTCTTTCAGACCTGCCAGTGGTTGAACAAGTTCACCAGTCACTGCAGTCTTAACTGAACTAACCAGCCTTGTTCTTATATTGGTGTAGGTATTTCAAATGTTTTTGGATAAGGTGGGTTCCATGTAGAATAAGAGATATATAAGATTGATTTATATACGATGGGGACAAGGATAACCAATAGGGGAAGGTGATCAGGTTTTAAGTTAATCAGCAAGAACGTGGGCGAGTAACATAATGGTTCAAAAATAGTGGGAGGTTGTCAGGGTGGACTTGGAGAGAGAATCCTGAGCGGCGCGGGGCGTGTGATTGTAAAGATTTCTTTTAGATAGAACTTGATAGAGTTTAGAGTAAGAAAACAATAGATTGCAGTCCAGTTAGATTGAATATACATGTTGAAATGGGCGCATGAGATTCGAGAAAGGCAAAAATCATGAAGGTCTCTTTAGCAAGGGAAAAGGGATGTGAAAGAAGGTTAACGTTGAGATGGCTAAAATGGGATAAAAGGGGAAAAAGCTAAGGGTGTTTGAGTGTATGATAACTTAGGAGGGATGGTTTAGAGTATGGGAGGGGATCAGGGGAGAGTGAGGTTGCTGTTAGTGTGGGTTGACAGGTACGCAGGGTGTGTAGTTAGTGGAAGATAAACGAGATCATGTGATTGTTTAACATCTAGAAATAGTTAGGAAAGGAAGGGGGCATAAAAAGAGAGCATGGGAAGATTGCTTTGATGCGCAAGTAGGTTTTTTAAGGGGGGTCGGTGTAAGAAAATTTGTATTGGGGGTTCATCTCACAAAGTTTGTATGTGAGAATGAGGAGAAAGACTGGGTGAATGGGAGTTTAGAAGCTATTTGCAATTGACTATATAAAAGAAAGGGAAAGTGCAGGGGATAGGTGAAAGTAATTTGGGTCGAGAGAGTACTAGGATGGAAAGTGGCTGCGAGATGGCGGACGGTTAAGAAAGAGTGGAAAAGTGTAATTATCTAGTTGATGAGGTCAAGAAGAAAGGGGATGAAGAGTGATTTAGAAGACAATTGCGATGAATTCTTCTTTCAGACCTACCAGTGGTTGAACAAGTTCACCAGTCACTGCAGTCTTAACTGAACTAACCAGCCTTGTCTCTAATCCCTGGACTGCCACTTTGAAATTTTCAGTATTGTTGTTTGTGGCCAGTACCAGTTCATCAAGCTTCTCAAACACAAGCTTCTCATTCCCAGCAAACAGATTCATCTCAGATGCAAGGTTATTTGATAATAAGGATTTGAAGTCTGAAATAACCTGCGATGAAGTCTGGAGTGATCTCTCCAGGTCCGCCACCTTACTTAAAAGGCCATGGACCTCGGTAGAAGATGAAGTGGAGAGACCACTGTGAGGTTCAAGATTTGAAGGCAATCTGGTCATAAGAGGTACTTGTGCCCAGTCCTCTTCAGTTGCAGCTTGTTCAGATATGGTGACTGGAGTTTCAATTGGTGGAGATTGAGATTGTGAAGTTTGAGTGGTTGCAGGAGTGAAGTATTGAGTATCTCTAGGAATTGAAGGTGGTGGTGGCATGTTTGATTCTGGTGGTGGTTCATTTGATTCTGGTGGAGGTGGTGGCATTTCAGCAGATATAATTGGTTGGGTGACTGAAGCAATAGCAGATGTGCCAACATTTTCTTCTTCATCACCCAGGAAGTTCATGTTTACATCAAAGCCTTCAGACATTGGGGAATCTACATCATCCCATTCAGGAGCCATCCCAACTGTCTGATAACCAGTCTGTTCACCAGCCTGTTCATTAACTTGTTCACCAGCCTCTACATTCAAGTCGATTTGAGCCTCTTGCTCACCAGATACATGTTCATCAGTCTGAACATCTTGTTCGACTTCCTCAACAACCTGCTCAATAATCTGGGCAACATTTTCTATTTGTTCATCAGTCACCTGCCCAACATTCTCTTCAGGTTCATAAATTGGAGACCCATCCAGATTCATTACATCACCAGGATGTCTTTCAGAATTCACCTGAAGTCCAGCTCTCATCAGACGCCTGTTTGTTCTAGGTTGTCTAGAAGGTTCAATAATTTCTGGTCCTTGACCTTCAGGAGCAATTTGTCTAATAGGTTGTACAGCTTCTATGATCTGTACATCTTGATCACCAGAGGGTCCTTCAACAGCTTGACCTCTACCTGGAGCCATTTCAGCTTCTTCTCTCTGAAAGGAGAGCATGGACTGAGGAATATCTACCTTGTTCAGTGGAGATCTGAGGTTGACCAGATCCCTCATATACTCACTCACAGAAAAGTGAGTAGTCTCAAAATCATACTGGTCTCCAAGAGCTCTTTTAAACATGAGTGAAAGAAAACGGATATAAGGAACAAAGGGTTTTCTACCTTTCACTCTAAGACGCTCTACCAGGTCATCAAAAAGAATCTGAGCAAAGTCCACTCTAAGCCCAAACCATAGGCAGTAGGCAATCTGGAGATGGGTTTGATTTATCTGGTCTAACCCTCCAGAACTGCCTCCCAGATATTCAACAATGTGGGTGAAGAAGTATCTCCATGAGTCTGAAAGTTTGCTCATGTAGATAGTTCCTTTCCTGGATAGCTGGCCATGCTCATCCATGATATCTGTGTGCCCCATCAGTCTGCACACTTCCCTTGTATTTATACCAGAGGGAAGTTCGATTGGCAACTCATTCTGTTCAAAATAGTTTAACTGTAGAACAGACCTGAGTAGACTAGCAGTGAAACCAAGGGATCTGGTACCTCCCTTGAGAGTATAATTGATAGATGAAGTTTCATCATCATATTTTGCAGTGTACCATAATTCACAAAGGTAATCGTGGTACATCCTTCCTGGATTTAGTGTCAACGCACCATATAATGGGCAAGAGAGAAAAAATGTGTTTAATCTCCCAATAACAGATTGGGCATCATGAACACTGGAAAGAGAAAGTCTGGCCATCCAGTTGTTCATGTTTATTCTTATGGCATTTGCCTCAAGAGTGATATGAGGTGCCCTGTCAACATTTTCAGAAGGAGTATATTCAGCGGCAAGCAGATTTTTAAGCGATTTGGATTGTCTAGGTGCCATTTTATAAAGAATAGATAAAGATGAAATTGAATATATATGGTTATGATGAAGATTTGATGAAGAATTGAATGGAAATGGAGTAAATAAGAGAGATAAATATGATTGGAAATTGAATGAAGAAGTAAATGAAGAAATTTGAAAGATTTGGGAGTAAATATGTTCGAAGTAAATGCAAATGAAATTGAAAGTGGGTATATATAGGAGAGAGAATGTGGAACTCAAACGGTTTGATTTTAAATTATCAAATAAAATTTTGGTCGGGTTTGAGATCCGCATTAATTACATCACATCACACATAAATGTGTGACGGTTTACAGCCCACAAACATTAACAAGTTGCTCTTTTTGACTTCCCAAGGTAAAAATACCATCATTACGTTGAAAAAATTTGCATGCCACGTAGGATTAAAATATCTTTAAAAAGGTTTGCTTACGTGGCACACACAATGACCAAGTATTTAGAAAATATTATGACATATTTCAGTGCATCTGGAGGTTGACTGGACACTCCAGTATCACTGGTGGATTAGTCCAGTGAACATGTACTGATGGTACACTGGAGGGACACTCCAGTAAAGTACCAGTGAAAACCATTTTGAAAGACTGGTAACCTCAAACGTGCACGTCAACTAATACAGACAAATGAGAGGGACACATTTACAAGGAGACATAAGTCACCTCAAACACGCACTTCAACCTGTCCAATTACCAGTGAGAGGGACACATTTACAAAGTACCAGTAATATTTTCTGAAGAATTTGTCCAGTGAGAAAATAAATTAATAAATTCCCCCTGAACTTAAAACACTTTTAAGAACAAAAATATCTTTCACGTCTTCCCCTGGAATGTTGATCCAAAAATCTATTAAAGCAAAGATAGTACACAAAGGCGTTCAATATCTGAGCAGTCACCAGATTTAAGGGTTTAACATTCCCAACTCACAAACAAGATATTCAAAAGTTTTGACATATAGAGGTTTGGTAAAAATGTCAGCGAGTTGTTTGTCAGTGGGAATAAAATGGAGTTCAATGTTGTTTTTCATAATATGATCACGAATGAAGTGATACCTGAGATCAATGTGCTTCGTTCTGGAGTGCATGACTGGATTGTTTGAGATAGCAATGGCACTGGTATTATCACAAAAGATTGGGGTTTTTGAATATTTAATACCATAATCAAGCAACTGGTTCTTCATCCAGAGTATCTGAGCAGAACAACTGGCTGCAGACACGTATTCAGCTTCAGCAGTGGACAATGAAACTGAAGTTTGCTTCTTAGTGGTCCAGCTGACCAGTTTGCCACCAAGGAAATGACATCCACCAGTAGTGGATTTCCTGTCTATCTTACAACCTGCATGATCTGAATCTGAATAACCCATTAGATCCATGCCTGAGCCTTTGGGATACCAAAGACCTAGACTGGGAACACCTTTAAGGTACTTCAGTATGCGCTTTACAGCAAGCATATGAGATTCCTTTGGATTAGACTGATATCTGGCACATAAACATGTTGAAAACATAATATCTGGTCTACTGGCAGTTAAATACATTAGTGAACCAACCATGCCTCTATAGACAATGGTGTTCACTGGTTTACCATCTGGATCGGAGTCCAGTGTCAGTGGTGCAGAAATTGGAGTTGGTTTAGATGGTGAAGAGTTCATATCATATTTCTTTAAATGATCTCTAACATATTTTTCCTGATTAATAAAAATGGCATCTTTGTTTTGTTTAATCTGGAGTCCAAGAAAATATGTTAATTCACCCATCAAACTCATCTCATATTCAGTTGACATAATTTTTGAAAATTTCTTGCACATGTTTTCATCAGTAGACCCAAAGATAATATCATCAACATAAATTTGTACCATCAACAGATTACCTTTTTCATGAAGAATAAATAAGGTATTGTCAATTGCACCTCTTTTGAAACCATTTTTCAACAAATGTTTAGTCAGAGTGTCATACCAGGCACGTGGGGCTTGTCTGAGGCCATAAAGCAGTTTGTCCTGACGATATACCCAATGTGGATGCTTTTCATCAACGAAACCTGGTGGTTGTCTGACATAAACTTCTTCTTCAAGCTTTCCATTCAAGAAAGCACTCTTTACATCCATCTGGTAGACCTTTAACTGATGATAAGCAGCGAATGCTAAGAATATTCTGATCGCTTCAAGTCTAGCCACTGGAGCAAATGATTCATCAAAGTCGATATCTGACTGGCAGTAGCCTTGTGCTACCAGTCTGGCCTTGTTTCTGATTACGTGGCCATCTTCATCTACTTTGTTCCTGAAGACTGATGTGCTAAATCGAGTTTAAAACTTAAAACTAGAAGTACCTCGAAACTCACTACTACACACTATCGGGCAGTGGACCCGATCGTATGCAATATAGTTACAAAGTAAGTCCAGGTTCGTTCACGGGGATTGGTTTGAATCAATTGTCTAATAAAGTGGTTTGGAAAACAGGGTGGAACACTTTGAATCACACTTTACAATTAAATTAAAGTAAATTTAAAAAGGCAAAACACTTAAAAGTAAAGAAAAGCTGCAAACAATAATAGTAAAGATCATCCACCTTGACTTCGCTAGACTTCAAACATGATTGCATTCAATTAAGACCACATTCATTTAGAGTTGACAAGATAATCGTGAAAGGATAAAATGCTCGCGTGGTACCACCAACCGCTCACAAAACACCCAAACACCTAAGTTGCTAGTTTAATTACCCAAGCCGGTACCACCAATGCCTAGACAACCTTACCAACAATTAGTTTGCTTGATCAACAAATTACCAATTGTGCCTATGTGAAAATAACATGGTACCACCAACCGTTACAAAACACGTTGACAAAATTATTCCTTTTATTAAAATGACATTCAATATCATACCATGAACTAGTGATAGTTGCTCATAGACAAGAAACCGTTTGAAAATCACAAATGTATTCAACTAGTACCACTAACGAAGAACACACATGCCACCAATATCATAATAATATATATTAAGGAATTAAATCATCAAGATCTCGACACAACGATAATTGAAATCAACTCTTTGAATTAAAACATATAGCAATCACATCATTCGTCTAGTTTCATCAAGGTGGATGATTAAAAGATTAGCCACTCATGATTAAATTGAAATAACAATCAAAATAAAGGAAGAACATGATGTACCAATCGTTTGAGAAATAGAAATTGCAGAACAATAAAATAGATACGATCTAAGTGGGTGCACGTGAATCTTTAATGAATCGGAAGATGATGAAATCTTGATTTGATCCATGAAGGTATTCCTTGAAGTGCAGCTCTTAGAAAGAAAACTTCCTCTCCCCGGGAATTAGGTTTTGTTTTTTTATTTATACCCCCCTTCCATCAGATGCAAAAGCTGCCCAAAACCTTTCAGCCCCGCACTCTCACTGCGGCGCAGTGGGCGAGTGATGCCCCCACTACGGCGCAGTGCTTATACACTGCCTTTGGTGCTCGTTTGTCAAGGCTGACTGCGGCGCAGTGGGCACACGCACATCCCACTGCGGCGCAGTGTAATATTACTGGTTGAATCTCCTTTTTCCACTAGCTGACTGTGGCGCAGTGGGCCTTGATCACCCCCACTGCGGCGCAGTATAATATTACTGGACTCGATGCTCTTTTCCTTGAGATGACTGCGGCGCAGTGGGTACATGCATTCCCCCACTGCGGCGCAGTCCAATCATGCTGGTCCGAATAACACTTTTTTCACTATGAACAACTCTCGGACGCACAAATCAACATCTTGGCCAAAGAAACATCCGAACTTGCAACAAATGAGCGCGTAACCTGTTTAGAGCCTGAAACACTAACAAACAACATAAACGCGCCAAATGCACATAAAATCGACTTAAAACGCTTAATAAAATGGCCAATAATGATGTGGGCGATAGGTATAAATTGGTCACATCAAATCCCCCCACACTTGTTCCAATTGATTCTTTCTTTCCAACTGGGAAAGGAACCAGATACCAGACTTTGTTCCTTTCAAACTGGTGAAGCTCTTCTTGCATAGCAGTCACCCAGCTTGGATCTTCCATAGCCTCGTCAATCTTCTTTGGTTCCATCAATGATAGAAAACTAACATATAAGCATTGATTACTGGAGGCTCTTCTGGTCTGAACTCCTCTACTGGAGTCACCTATGATCTGATCAATAGGATGAGCTTTTGTCCATCTGGAGTACTGACCAGGATTGTTACTGACAACAATATCAGTGCAAGAATTTAGTTGAGTCTCCTCTGGAGTTGCTCCAGGAGGAGGATCTTGCCAGACTACTTCAGTGTCTTCATCTGAGTCATTTAAATCACGATTTGCATCATGAAATTCTTCATTTGAAGGCATTTCTTGAAGTACTGGTTCAGTTTGGATTTCTTCATAAGAAGACATTTCTGGTATATGCTCAACTGACACTGATACTAGGGGAGTAGTACGAACATCTGATCCAATATTAATTTCAGAGGGTAGTTTGAAAATAATAGAAGGATAGAATGGAGCACTACTGCAGAGTTTCTTTTTCTGAACAGGTTCCAGATCAGGATGACTGGAAACTGTGTCTTCTGAATCTTCTTTATTGGCGTTTATAGGATCAGATTCACAGAAGACAATTGGAGTTACTGGGGGAGTGTCAAGGGCTGGCTTCTTGTTGATTGCTGCATTTGATTCATCAAATGTGACATGAATTGACTCATGGACCTTCTCCAGTCTCTTGTTGTAGACTCTGAAGGCCTTGCGAATGGTTGAATAGCCTAAGAAATACCCTTCATCAGCTTTGGCATCAAATTTGCCTAACTGACTGGAGTCATTCAGGATGTAAACTGGACATCCAAAAACATGAAAATAACCAATATTTGGTTTTCTATTTCTTAAGACTTCATAGACTGTCTTTTTTTGTCGTTTCACATACACTGACCGGTTCTGGGTGTGGCAAGCAGTAGCAATTGCTTCAGCCCAGAAACTGGTAGACAGACCAGATTCAGCAAGCATACTCCTAGCAGCTTCTATCAGCGTTCGATTCTTCCTTTCCACCACTCCATTCTGTTCTGGAGAGTGGGATGATGAGAAGTTCTGGGAGATGCCAGTGTCAGTACAGAATGACTCCAGAGTTGCATTCTGGAATTCTGTTCCATTGTCACTTCTTAACTGACACACCTTTCGACTGTACTTGAGCTTAATTTGCTTGATAAGACTGATGATTTCAGCAGCAGCTTCACTTTTAGACCTCAGAAAGATCACCCAACGAGAATTCATTTACGATCACCAGGGTGTATCTTTTACCAGCACGAGTCTGAACATTCACTGGACCAAGAGGTCCATATGAAGCATATGAAGGGGTTCAGATATGCTGAAATTATGTCTGATCTTGAAACTGGTACGTTTCTGCTTACCCATCTCACATCCTGGACATGGCCTTTCCTTTTTGAAGGAAACTGAAGGTATCCCATCTGCAAGTTGTTTTCTAGACAACTTATTAATATTCTTGAAATTTAAATGGGATAACCTTTTGTGCCATAACCAGTTTGTGTCTTCATCAGCTTGAGTATAGAAACACTGCTCTGAAGGAGAGCTTTCCATATCCATCACGTACACATTCCCTTTTCTGGGAGCAATCAACACTACCTTCCAGTCCTTGTTGAATACGATACCCTGAGCAATATTAAATAAAACTTGATAGCCATCATCACACAGTTGGCTTACACTGATCAGGTTATATTTCAAACCATTCACAAATGCAACACGTCTGAACTTGACTTGTCCATTGTTCAGAACACAGTATCCCTCAGTCTTTCCACAACCATCATTTCCAAAAGTAATGGAGGGTCCATCAGAAATGGTGAAATCCTCCAGCAGGGTCTTACATCCGGTCGTCGTCCTGCCAGCAGCACTGTCAAGATACCAGATATATTTCTTTCGATCGTCCTGCACATACACCAGATATTATCAGTTAGATTTGGGAACCCATCGACTGATGGGTTCACTGGACCCTCCCTTATAGGTCCCTTGGGCAATCTGGTTTAGTTCACTTTCTTCAACAGTGGTCTTAGTTGAAAAGACCACTGGGGTTGATAGTTTAGAAACCTTTTTCTTTTTCTCAACTGGAGAAATAGATTTAACTTTCTTTGCAAAAGGTTTTGTATTTTGTCTAGGGCCAGATGAAGTACCCTCAATAAAGTTTAATCTTGCATTAAAACTTTGTAATTGACGAGTCAGTATTTGAATCTGGCTCTCTAACCTTGACAAAAAAAATTCATCAGATGATACCTTAGCCTTTCCAGTCCTAGGCTTAGGTAGGGGATTGGTCTGAGGCAAAGGTTTATTCCGATAAACCTCTTTAACTGGAGCAGTCATCTGGAATGCTCCAGTCTTAACCTCTGGGGATTGAACTGGGTAGATATTGGCCTTGGGAGTTACAGGCTCATCATAAACAGTGGTGGGCCTGAACCCTCTGGTAATCGATCGATTACTGGTATTAATGATGCTACATGAGTATTTCCATCTAAATATGCACGTTTTTGAGCAGGAAATTGATTTACTCCAGCATCATATGGCTTTTTGGTTTCTAGCCATGATTTAATCACCAGTTTTTCTTTCTCTAAAATCACTTCAAGATCTTGTTTTTCTTGAATCAATTGTTCAGTTACCAGAACCTGGGCTTGAAATGCCAGTTCAATGTCTTGAAGTTCTTTCAATTTTGATTTTAAGACAGTTATTTCAGAAAAATCTGTTTCTAGACCATTTACACAATTAGATCTAACAGTTTCTACAAATATCAAATCAGAATTAAGAGCTTCAGCAATGTCCAGTTTTAATTGTTGGTCAGTTGCACTATCATAATCACTAACCTTCTTAATAACAATGTCCACCGATCGTCCAGATGAGACATCCTCCTTCACCAGGTGCTCTTCGTCTGCCAGAGCCATGTAACAGCAATCTCTTTCTTCTTCTTCATCAGCAGATGATTCATCAGAAGGAACCCACTTCTCTTCAGTTGTTGCGATCATGCACTTATTATTGTTTTCCATTTGTTATGCCATGAGAGCAATCTGGGCCTTAAGCTTTTTATATTTCAATTTATAGCTATCATCAGGCTTATTATTTGAAGAGAATGGACCAGGCTTGGATACAAACTGGCTGGACCTGCAATCTTTCATGAAATGACCCTTTTTGCCACACTTAAAGCATGTCAAATTGGTCTTATCAGTTGAAGAACTGGATGCAAATTGTCCAGATGGCCTATTTGCTCTTGCTTTGAAACGGTTAAACGTTTTAGCAATCATTGCAATGAGGTCATCATCATCAGTTTCCTCACAACAGTCTGGAGAGATTTGACTGGACTCTCCAGAATCCATGAGTTCAGACACCATCTTCTACATAGAAAATACATTCTCAGAAGATATCAGTGCTGTACTTTGTGGTTCAGTATGACAAACCACATTAGGACTACTGGAGGCATGGTTAAAGGCATCTTGTTCTGCCACCACTATCTGAGCTTGATTTTCTTCAGTGTACCTGAAAGCTCCATAAAGAGTTGAGAGAGTGTGTGTGTGCAGAGTTTTTTCTTGTCGTAAGACCAGGATCATGTGAGACCATTTGGTGTGCAGAATATCACAAAATTTCTCCAGAAGTATATCCTTATCCTTCTCAACACCAAGACAACTCAACTGGTTTATGATACTCAGAAATCTGGTGTAAGTACCAGTGAGAGACTCATTAGGCTGAGCAAAAAATGACTCATACCTCTTGTTTAAGGAGACCTTTCTAGTGACAATGGTGTCATCTCCTCCTTCATGCTGGTTTAGAAGTTCATCCCACATGATTTTAGCACTAGGAAAAAGAACTAGTGTGGGAATTAGGGTTTCTGGAGCGGCCCCGAGGATCATGTTTTTGAGAAGGGTGTCTAGATTCACCAATCTCCTCTCTTCTTCAGACCAATGTTCCTCCCTCTTTTCCCTTCCTCTTCTAGATCCAGAAGGATCAAGAAGGGGATTGATAGGTGATGTAGGGACATAAGGACCTTCATTTAAGATTTTCATCATGTTCCTCTCAATACCAGTGATATACAAAACCATCCTAGCCTTCCACGTACCAAACTCATCACTGTTCCCACTGAATTTAGGAACAAGATTGTTTGAATAGTGCACATGCACGTGTGGAGAAGCAGGAGTAGGAAGAGGAGGTGGATTAGTGTTATTAACAATAGGTGGTTCATTTTGATCATTAATATTAACATTAGGATCGGGACCAAGATTAAAACTTCCTTGTGTATTTTCTTGGTTAGCCATCAAAGAAACAGATCTAGGCAATGTTTAGCCTTCTGCTCTGATACCAAATGTGAGTCCCTGAAATACGATGATTAACCTAGAAAGTGTAAAATACAACAAGTCTAATAAACACTAGAATGGACTACTATTACTTGTAAATAAATGCAAGAATATATAAACAAAGTAATACAAGACTTAAAGCAATAAACAAGTAAAGTGGAACATTATGTATTTTTCAATGGTGTATTTTATTTATGATGTTAAATAAAATACAAGGTTGTGCGGAATCAAGATAATACAAATAAGTATGTATCCTAACAACCTATGAATTACAAATGATCTATATTTGTCAAATAACTCTTTTGGATCGAGATACTTAAAGTTGTGAAGTATCCTTGTTTAAGATCGAGAGTATTTAGACAAATTCACTCTAATGCAAAATGTATGCTTAAAAGTATTTTTCTCAAGGAAATGACTTTGTATTTATAGGCAACAAAATTCACCAGTGAATTTTGTGCCGTACAAATATGGTTGCATGCATTTAATGATCCGACAAGAACATTAAATGCATTGGATAAGGTATAAGGATAAAGTAACATCAAATGACTTTGTATTTATAGGCAACAAAATTCACCAGTGAATTTTGTGCCGTACAAATATGGTTGCATGCATTTAATGATCCGACAAGAACATTAAATGCATTGGATAAGGTATAAGGATAAAGTAACATCAAATGACTTTGTATTTATAGGCAACAAAATTCACCAGTGAATTTTGTGCCGTACAAATATGGTTGCATGCATTTAATGATCCGACAAGAACATTAAATGCATTGGATAAGGTATAAGGATAAAGTAACATCAAATGACTTTGTATCCTTTTAACCAACCACCTTTACACACGTATAAACTTTGGGAAAGAACAAGTGGATTGTTCTTTGGAAAGTGTGTAAAGGCAAAAGTTAATTACTCGATATCAGTGTTCAGACTTGTAAGGTCTAGAACACTGACAATCCTCCAGTGTACAGATCTGGTAAGACTTCTAGTGGACTCCGCCATTTATCAGTCTTCTTTATTCTGACTTCAGTCTTTGACTTCAGTGAGAACGTCTTCAGTAGAGTAGATTTGGACTGGGGTGAAGTCCAGTGAGCTAATGTGGAGAATACTCCAGATTTCCTATACAAGTATTTGCTCACTGGTCTTCCATTATTTCTGGACAAATCTTCAGAGGGATTCCAGATTCCAAGTCTGGAGTAGGTCCAGTAGAACACGTTTCTGGACAGATCTTCAGTAAGGCTCCAGTAGTCCAGTCTGGAGCGAGTCCAGTAAATCTGGACCTAACAAACATTATATATATTATGACATTTGAAGAGACATAATGGCATTTCCTAAGACACTAGTATAGGACATAAACGAGTACAACCAAATTCCGGTACTTACTGAGTGACTTGTGGACAATGTGGGGCTTTTGGACATATAGTGGACTTGTTTCGGGTGTATCTGATTGTTCGCATTCTTGTCCTTGATCTAGGGTACTTATACTTGTGCTGCTTTCAACTGAGTTTCGTAGCCCC
Source organism: Erigeron breviscapus (assembly GCA_034093135.1). Lineage (NCBI taxonomy): Eukaryota > Viridiplantae > Streptophyta > Magnoliopsida > Asterales > Asteraceae > Erigeron > Erigeron breviscapus. Next base: position 19,013,094 of record CM067170.1, read on the forward strand.
ACTTTTTACGTGCTTTGGGGAGGAAAGTATACTTACACTTTTTAAAACACTTTGTCGATTTCTGTTTATGTTCAATATTGAGCCGGTTCTTATAGAGTTACTAATGCCATGTAACATGCTTGTTCTTGTTTGTATGTGTGTGATTATGTGCTTGATGATTGTGCTTACTGAGTTGTACTTTTTGTGGGCATTGGAGACTTATACTAAGGCAGGTTGTTGAACCGTAAGGCCACCAAGGCAAGTTGTTGAACTGTAAGGCCACATATCATTAATAAAGGCAGGTTGTTGAACTGTAAGGCCATGTATCATCACTAAAGGCAGGTTGTTGAACGTAATGCCACACTTGGGGTACTTTGGACTTTACGTGCTATGAGACTTGAGTACCTTGACTTATGGCGTAACTCTGCTCGTTATATATTGAACAACTACTTCTTTTGTACTTAAAGATTCGACATAAAACTTATTTCATCACTGTGATCTTTTTGACTAAAACCTACGAGCTCACCAACCTTTGTGTTGACACATTTTAGTATACTTTTCAGGTTTTCAAGCAAATTAGGGATAATGACTTGCATGCTAGGACTGGACATCGGAGATTTATGCTCCTTTTTCTTTTATTAGACTTTAAGGCCACATGCCTTGGACTATTTCAGTTTATGAAGTTATTGTGATAAGTTGTTCTAGCATTGTGATGACTTTGAACTCATGTTTTTGGGAATATATTTATTATATTCTATTTCATTTTAGCAGTATCTATGTAATTCCATGTCGTGCTGTACTTTTCATGGCATCTCATGTTTCCGCCGACGGTGGGGTGTTACAGAATAGTATCAGAGTCGTGGTTGTAGAGAATTAGGTGGAAAAGCCTAGACTATAACCTAAGAACCCCGTATAGAATTTATGATAGGAATCATAGATGCATTCTAGACGTGCTAACGTCGCATATATTTTGAGTTCATGTTCTTTTGAGAATTATTATCCCTATGCTTATTTCGACTAGCTGTCATTTGGTGACTGTGTACTTTTGGTGACTGTGTGCTTTTGGTGCCGTTGTGATTATTTGTGTGTATTAGAGCAAGATGAAGTGTTGGCACTAACTAGTATTGCAGGTAAGATAGCAAGGAAACGCCTGATCAACGTTCTACGATTATCTTCCTCTTTTACGACAGTTTTTGTTCTCATGGATTACACTTCTAGTAAGAGTGTGGTAGCAACCCTAGTCTGCTTAATGGGTGTTGGTTGGGTGGAGGGTTAGCCGCTGGTACACCTTGTATACATACCCAGCCAATACCTAGAGAGCATACCAGTACCGTGATCCGACCTTGCATTAGATGTACTAGTAGTGTGGAGGGTTAGCCGCTGGTACACCCTGTATACATACACCACTAGTGCATCGGATGTAGGTGTTAGATTCGGACCACATTTAAAGTATGATTTAGGGTTATATATTAGTAGTATATATACGTATTTATATTGCATTGACGTAGACTACATGACTAGTTTAAGTTCTTGATAGTATCCCTTAGACTATAAGACGAGAGAGCTTGCTCAGTGTGACATGTGACATAGACATTGACATTTTTGAGCGTTTCTTCGCGTCTAACATTCTGGATATATACTAACGTGTGTGGAATAACGGTGAGACGAGAGCTACTTCGAACGGAGACGATCCCCGTGATTATTCAAGTCGTCAATGTTGTCCTTACACGAAATACACAAAATGCGACGAATGAAGGGCCGACTTGTAATGAAGCAGAGGATGCGTAGTATAAGGAAGCAGTGAACGAGAAGACCGGTGAATACTATGAAGACGCTAATGAGAGAATTCGTATTGGAAATGTACTAAGAGAGCCTAAAAGTGGTGTTAGATGTTTTACTTACAAAAACTTCAAGGATTGTGGTGTGCAAGATTATGACGGCAGAGGTGGAGCAATGGAGTTATTCAATGGTTAGATAGATGGTAGCTGTGATTGACATTAGTGGGTGTAATCCTGGTCAGTTATGTGACAAATCTCTCTGGCTTAGATGCGCTGTCTTGGTGGATTGGTCAGTGTCGAGCTAGAGGCAGAGTAGTGGCTGAGGCGATGTCTTGGTAAATTTTTAAGGAGTTGTTGACGAGAAAGTTCTGTACGGCAACTGAACTGATAAGGTTATATCGAGAACTTTTGGAGCATAAGATGATTGGTGCTGATCATGTTGGTTATGCTACATGTTTTAATGAGTTGTCAAGACTTGTTTCACATTTGGTTAATCTTGAGAGCTAAGGCATCGAAGTACCTTCGTAGGTTGATCCCTCAAGTTAGGTCAACTATGGCTGTTGTTAATCCGCATACTCTGGAAACGACTGTGTTGAGATCTGAGGCTATGACTGATGAGTTGGTTCAGTGTGTTGGACGACAGTTTCAAGTAGAAGTTCATCCTAATCAGCTACATATTGCTGGACTGTGAGACCCTGAAATACGATGGTTAACCAGGAAAGTGTAAAATACAACAAGTCTAATAATCACTAGATTGGACTAGTATTACTTAAATATAAATGCAAGTATATAAATAAAGTAATACAAAACTTAAAGCAATAAACAAGTAAAGTGGAACATTATGTATTTTTCAATGGTGTATTTTATTTATGATGTTAAATAAAATATAAGGTTGTGCGGAATCAAGATAATACAAATAAGTATGTATCCTAACAACCTATGAATTACAAATGATCTATATTTGTCAAATAACTCTTTTGGATCGAGATACTTAAAGTTGTGAATTATCCCAGTTTAAGATCGAGAGTATTTAGACAAATTCACTTTAATGCAAAATGTATGCTTAAAAGTATTTTTCTCAAGGAAATGACTTTGTATTTATAGGCAACAAAATTCACCAGTGAATTTTGTGCCGTACAAATATGGTTGCATGCATTTAATGATCCGACAAGAACATTAAATGCATTGGATAAGGAATAAGGATAAAGTCACATCAAATGACTTTGTATCCTTTTATCCAACCATCTTTACACACGTATACTTTGGTAAAGAACAGGTGGAATGTTCTTTGGAAAGTGTGTAAAGGCAAAAGTCAATTACTCGATATCAGTGTTCAGACTTGTAAGGTCTAGAACACTTACAATCCTCCAGTGTACAGTTCTGGTAAGACTTCCAGTGGACTCCGCCATTTGTAAGTCTTCTTTATTCTGACTTCAGTCTTTAACTTCAGTGAGAACGTCTTCAGTAGAGTTGATCTGGACTGGGGTGAAGTCCAGTGAGCTAATCTGGAGAATACTCCAGATTTTCTATACAAGTATTTGCTCACCGGTCTTCCATTATTTCTGGACAAATCTTCATAGGGACTCCAGATTCCAAGTCTGGAGTAGGTCCAGTAGAACTCGTTTCTGGACAGATCTTTAGTAAGGCTCCAATAGTCGAGTCTGGAGCGAGTCCAGTAAATCTGGACCTAACATGGACCCATCAGAATAGAGGCGATCAAGTTCAAGCTGCTAGGGGTCGTACTTATGTACTAAATGCTACAAAGAGTACAGGGACTTTCTTTTGAATGATCTTTATGCTACTGTTCTTTGACTCGAGAGCTGACTATAGTTTTTCGCGACTAGTTTTGTCTCCTTATTGAATACTAGACCGAGTCTTACGTATATATATTTTGACGTACAAATGGTTAACTGAGAGCTAGTCAGACTAGACCGGGTCATTCGTTCGTGCACATTAGTTCTTAATAACTATGCTTTCTTTATTGACTTAGTACCTTTTGAAAAGGAGAGTTTTGACGTTATTGTTGGTATGGACTGGATGTATTTGGTCGATGAGACGATACTATGTAGTGCAAAAATCGTTAGAGTTCCCTTACCTAATGGTGAGATACTAGAAGTTCTGGGCAAGAGGTATGAGTCTTTTGAGGGTTATGTCATGAGTACGTGTGTTAAGGAGGTTAACTTGATTAATGTCCCCGTCGTTCGTGACTATCAGGATGTTTTCCCTGATGATTTACCCGGCTTACCTCCGTCTTGACAACTTGATTTTCGTATTAGTCTTATTCCTAACGCAACTCCTATAGTAAAATCCCCTTATAGACTAGCGACGGCTGAATTACAAGAATTGGTCGTACAACTAAAAGAACTTCAGGACAAGGGATTTATTAAACCTAGTCAGTCACCGTAGGGAATACCTGTTCTATTCGTCAAAAAAAAGGATGGTTCTTTTCGTATGTGTATTGACTATCATGAGCTGAATAAGTTGACAGTAAAGAATCGTTACCCCTTTCCCGGGATTGATGATTTGTTCGACCAGCTCCAAGGCGCAAAATGTTTCTCAAAAGTTCACTTACGTTCAGGGTATCATCAATTACGTCTACATGAGGATGACATAACAAAAACCGTTCTTAGGGTAAGATACAAACAATTCAAATTTATAGTCATGCCCTTTGGATTAACTAACGCTCCGACAGTGTTCATGGACTTGATGAATAGAGTGCGCTAACCGTATTTGGAAAAGTTTGTTATTGTGTTTATCGATGACATTCTGAATTACTCAAAGACAAAAGAGGAACATACTGAACACTTAAGAAAGGTACTGGAATTGTTGAGGAAGGAAAAACTGTATGGAAAGTTCTCTAAATGTGAATTTTGGCTGAATGAGGTACACTTTTTGGGACATGTTGTGAGCAAGGATGGAATACATGTAGATCCTAGCAAGGTTGATTCAGTTAAGAATTGGAGAACGCTAGAGACGCCGACTGAGGTTAGACAGTTCCTTGGTCTGGCGGGTTATTATAGAAGGTTCATTGAGAATTTTTCTAAGATTACGTTGCCACTAACGTAATTGACGCAGAAAGACAGACCGTATGTTTGGTGTGAGAAACAAGAAAAAGCGTTTCAGATTTTGAAGTATAGGTTGTGCAATGCACCGATTTTGAGTCTACCTGAAGGATCAGATGATTTTGTAGTGTACTACGATGTATCGTGTCAAGGATTAGGTTGTGTACTCATGCAAAGGGGCAAAGTGATCGCGTACGCTTCGCGACAATTAAACGATCATGAGAAGAACTACATAACTCATGATATGGAGTTAGGAGCGGTGGTCTTTGCACTAAAGTGTTGCAAGCACTATTTGTATGGAACCAAGTGAGTATTCTATACAGACCACAAAAGTCTACAGCATATCTTCACGCAGCAAGATTTGAATATGAGGCAAAGGAGATCACTTGAGTTACTTAGTGACTATGATTGTGACATTCGTTATCATCCGGGGAAAGCCGACGTTGTTGCCGACGCTCTAATTCGTAAGGAAAGAGTTAAGCCTAGACGAGTACGTGTTATGAGTATCACAATGCAAAGAATTGTTAGAGATCAAATCATAGAAGCACAGTCAGTAGTTGTTGGTAATGAAGAATTTCTTAAGAAGGAATTGCGAGGTATGAAGCAACATTTGGATAAAGGGGAAGATGGTGGATTGTATTTCGTGGATAGACTATGGGATCATTTCACTAGTGATTTATGGACATTTAATTATAAATGAAGCTCATAACTCAATGTATTCGGCACATCTGGGGACTGAAAGATGTACTATGACTTACAAGAGTTGTATTGGTGGATTGACATGAAAAAGGATGTTGCTAAATTTGTAAGCCCATGCATGACCTGTTTACGAGTGAAAGCAGAACACCAGAAGCATGCAGAAATACCTAAACAACTAGAAATCCCTGAATGTAAGTGGGAATGTGTGACTATGGATTTTATTACAAAACTACCTATAACGAAAGAGGGTCATGATATGATATGGGTGATCGTTGATAGATTGACAAAGTCTGCTCATTTCTTGGCCATACGCGAGAAAGACCCCATAGAGAAATTGGTAAAGAAGTATGTAAAGGAAGTCGTGTCGAAGCATGGCGTACCGGTTTTGATTATTTAAGACAGAGATACTCGTTTCAATTCCCAATTTTGGCGAGGGTTTTCAAAGGCCTTTAGGACTAGGATAGGACATGAGTACGGCGTACCATCCTCAAACCGATGTCAGAGTGAGTGTACGATTCAGACTTTAGAAGACATGTTGAGAGCATGTGTCTTAGTTTTTTTTGGAGGTAACTGTGATGACCATCTACATCTAATAGAATCTTCTTATGACAATAGTTATCAAGTGAGTATTAATATGACACCTTTAAGGCATTGTGTGGATGAAAGTGTAGATCACCTATCGCGTGGGACTTTGGTGATAGTCAGTTGGTTGGACCTGAGCTTATTGAAGAGACTGTAGAGAAAATAATTCAGATTAAGGAGCGACTTAGATTAGCACGTGAACGGAAAAAGAAGTATGCTCATGTGAAACGTAGACCTTTAGAATTTAGTGTCGGGAATTGTGTACTTCTTAAGGTTTCCCCGTGGGAAGGTGTGGTTAGATCTGTCAAGAGTGGAAAGCCTGGACCACGATTTATCGAACCCTTTGAAGTATTGGAAAGAGTGGTAAGGTAGCTTATCGGTTGAGACTTTTGGAAGAGCTTAAGGGTGTTCATGATGTATTTCATGTATCACACCTTCAAAAATGCTTAGCCAAGGAGGAACACCATGTGCCTATGGACGAAATCTGGGTTGACGATAAGTTGAATTTCGTTGAAGAGCCTATGGAGATTGTGGATTGCAGGGTACTCAAACTAAAGAAACCATGTATACACTTGTCAAGGTTCGTTGGAATTCAAAGCGAGAGCCAGAATATATTTGGGAACGCGAAGATCATTTCAAGACAAAATACCCCCAATTGTTTAATAGGACTAGTGCGAGTTGAATTTCGGGACGAAATTCTTTTAACGGGGTAATGCTGTGACAACCGTCATCTGAGCGTATTTTCCCGAAGTACTTTTCCGGTCATTTTAGTTCATTTCGTTTATCTATGTCCTTACACTTTAAGAATTTATCATGGAATTAATGGATCTATGTTATATGCGGGCCTTATGAGCATTTAGACTTTAGAAAAATTGTGCATGGACTCGAGAACAGGAGGAATACTAGTTGTCTTGTGGAAATGCCAAATTAAATGAAATACTTAAAATTTAATCAATTAAAGATTTAATAAACAAATATATACATGTTTATATCCATTAGAAAGCTATTGAAAAGTTACATTTAAATACGTCGATGAAATTTTTTAACAGGTCTCGGGTTTTCAGGAAATGTCGAGTCAAACAAAATTTTGTAGGGGTCAATGGTTGGTCAAAGTCGGTCAAGGCTAAGGGAGTGCAACAAAACCCTAATTTCCCATCACTCTCTCCCTCATTTCTTGCTTTCACACCCTCTCTTCTCTCTTTTCTCTCCACAGCCGCCCCTCTCCCTCTCTCTCCCTTTCTCGGCCGCCACCTACAAACCACCACTGAACCACCACCGAACCACCATTATCTTTTTCAATCTTCATATTTTCTTCATCTTTTATTCAAATATTGAGATTCACTTGGATTTAATTTTGATCTTCATCAAAAGTCAATTTTTTCTTGTTTAAATATATATATAAGAACCCAAAAATCTTTTCTTATATATATGTAAATCGTGTATATTTGTGTATAGATAGTTATAAATCCGAAATCTTTACAAACATATAATTATAAACCCGTTTTTCATGAAGATTTTCGGTTGTGTTTTAGTATATGTTCATAGATCCGAAATTTCTTGACAAAAATATATGTTTTTCGGTTTAATTTGGGAATATGTATACATATTTATGCGAAAACTTTTAGATCCGAGATGTTTGAGCCGAAAATCTCTTAAATCCGAAAAGGGACATCCGAAATCTCCTCAAATCCGAAAACCTTGACCCGAAAACCTTCTTGTTGGTTGAGTTTGATGTTTGCTTTTATCTTTTCGGATTACATATTATCATATAAACCGAAATCTATCATCTTGGTATGTTTTGATTTTTGATCTTGTCCTATGAGATCCGAAAATATATAAATAAATTCGATGTTAAATTAAACCGTGGGTATATGTATGGTTTTCGGTTAGATCTAGCTTAGATCCGGGTTGTAAAAGTGATTTGGATTGTGTATCGTGTATGGATCTAGACTTGTTCTTGATTTTTGGTTCGGTCAACCACCGGTCAACGGTGGTCAAAGGGCAGATTCATATTTTCTCTATTTTGGTCTTTTTGACAAAAATTAGGGTTTGTGTTATTTAGACTTTTGGGTCAAAATTGATTGGATTTTTTAGTCAAAATTAGGGTTTGGTTATATTTGGTACCTTTGGTCAAAACTAAAATAGGATTGGCAAAGTCAAAATTAGGGTTTTGGTTAAAGTCAAAATTAAGGTTTCTTGGTCAAAAATCAGATTTGGGTTTTAGTCATTTCGAACCGTGTTTATAATTGAATCAAAAATGTCGTAATGTCGGAGTTAATATTGCTATCACTATATATATATATATATATATATATACATAACATTTTTAACTAATATAACTAGGACATATGACACTATACATATATAAGGGACTTTACAAAGTTTATATAAATCATACGGCATTTCGAAGTTAATATATTTTAATACACCGCTCCATACTAATATAAACATATTATAAACTTTGAGACAGTCATCATTAAAACGAATCATTTCATTTGGACAAATTATAAAGACAAGGACTATTATATATATTATGACATTTGAAGAGACATAATGGCATTTCCTAAGACACTAGTACAGGACATAAACGAGTACAACCAAATTCCGGTACTTACTGAGTGACTTGTGGACAATGTAGGACTTTTGGACATATAGTGGACTTGTTTCGGGTGTATCTGACTGTTCGCATTCTTGTCCGTTGATCTAGGGTACTTATACTTGTGTTGCTTTCAGGTGAGTTTCGTAGCCCCACTTTTTACGTGCTTTGGGGTGGAAATATCATTAATAAAGGCAGGTTGTTTAACCGTAAGGCCACATATCATTAATAAAGGCAGGTTGTTTAACCGTAAGGCCACATATCATTAATAAAGGCAGGTTGTTTAACCGTAAGGCCACATATCATTAATAAAGGCAGGTTGTTTAACCGTAAGGCCACATATCATTAATAAAGGCTGGTTGTTGAACCGTAAGGCCACCAAGGCAAGTTGTTGAACTGTAAGGCCACATATCATTAATAAAGGCAGGTTGTTGAACTGTAAGGCCACATATCATCACTAAAGGCAGGTTGTTAACTGTAAGGCCACATATCATTAATAAAGGCAGGTTGTTAACTGTAAGGCCACATATCATTAATAAAGGCAGGTTGTTAACTGTAAGGCCACATATCATTAATAAAGGCAGGTTGTTGAACCGTAAGGCCACCAAGGCAAGTTGTTGAACTGTAAGGCCACATATCATTAATAAAGGCAGGTTGTTGAACTGTAAGGCCACATATCATCACTAAAGGCAGGTTTTTAACTGTAAGGCCACATATCATTAATAAAGGCAGGTTGTTAACTGTAAGACCACATATCATTACTAAGGCAGGTTGTTGAACCGTAAGGCCACCAAGGCAAGTTGTTGAACTGTAAGGCCACATATCATTAATAAAGGCAGGTTGTTGAACTGTAAGGCCACATATCATCACTAAAGGCAGGTTGTTAACTGTAAGGCCACATATCATTAATAAAGGCAGGTTGTTAACTGTAAGGCCACATATCATTAATAAAGGCAGGTTGTTAACTGTAAGGCCACATATCATTAATAAAGGCAGGTTGTTAACTGTAAGGCCACATATCATTAATAAAGGCAGGTTGTTAACTGTAAGGCCACATATCATTAATAAAGGCAGGTTGTTAACTGTAAGGCCACATATCATTAATAAAGGCAGGTTGTTAACTGTAAGGCCACATATCATTAATAAAGGCAGGTTGTTAACTGTAAGGCCACATATCATTAATAAAGGCAGGTTGTTAACTGTAAGGCCACATATCATTAATAAAGGCAGGTTGTTAACTGTAAGGCCACATATCATTAATAAAGGCAGGTTGTTAACTGTAAGGCCACATATCATTAATAAAGGCAGGTTGTTAACTGTAAGGCCACATATCATTAATAAAGGCAGGTTGTTGAACTGTAAGGCCACATATCATTAATAAAGGCAGGTTGTTGAACCGTAAGGCCACCAAGGCAAGTTGTTGAACTGTAAGGCCACATATCATTAATAAAGGCAGGTTGTTGAACCGTAAGGCCACCAAGGCAAGTTGTTGAACTGTAAGGCCACATATCATTAATAAAGGCAGGTTGTTGAACTGTAAGGCCACATATCATTATAAAGGCAGGTTGTTGAACCGTAAGGCCACCAAGGCAAGTTGTTGAACTGTAAGGCCACATATCATTAATAAAGGCAGGTTGTTGAACTGTAAGGCCACATATCATCACTAAAGGCAGGTTTTTAACGTAAGGCCACATATCATTAATAAAGGCAGGTTGTTAACCGTAAGGCCACATATCATTAATAAAGGCAGGTTGTTAACCGTAAGGCCACATATCATTAATAAAGGCAGGTTGTTAACCGTAAGGCCACATATCATTAATAAAGGCAGGTTGTTAACCGTAAGGCCACATATCATTAATAAAGGCAGGTTGTTAACCGTAAGGCCACATATCATTAATAAAGGCAGGTTGTTAACCGTAAGGCCACATATCATTAATAAAGGCAGGTTGTTAACCGTAAGGCCACATATCATTAATAAAGGCAGGTTGTTAACGTAAGGCCACATATCATTAATAAAGGCAGGTTGTTAACGTAAGGCCACATATCATTAATAAAGGCAGGTTGTTGAACCGTAAGGCCACCAAGGCAAGTTGTTGAACTGTAAGGCCACATATCATTAATAAAGGCAGGTTGTTGAACTGTAAGGCCATATATCATCACTAAAGGCAGGTTGTTGAACGTAATGCCACACTTGGGGTACTTTGGACTTTACGTGCTATGAGACTTGAGTACCTTGACTTATGGCGTAACTCTGCTCGTTATATATTGAACAACTACTTCTTTTGTACTTAAAGATTCGACATAAAACTTATTTCATCACTGTGATCTTTTTGACTAAAACCTACGAGCTCACCAACCTTTGTGTTGACACATTTTAGTATACTTTTCAGGTTTTCAAGCAAATTAGGGATAATGACTTGCATGCTAGGACTGGACATCGGAGATTTATGCTCCTTTTTCTTTTATTAGACTTTAAGGCCACATGCCTTGGACTATTTCAGTTTATGAAGTTATTGTGATAAGTTGTTCTAGCATTGTGATGACTTTGAACTCATGTTTTGGGATTATATTTATTATATTTATTTCATTTAGCAGTATCTATGTAATTCCATGTCGTGCTGTACTTTTCATAACACCTCATGTTTCCGCCAACGGTGGGGTGTTACAGAATGGTATCAGAGTCGTGGTTGTAGAGAATTAGGTGGAAAAGCCTAGACTATAACCTAAGAACCCCGTATAGCATTTACGATAGGAATCATAGATGCATTCTAGACGTGCTAACGTCGCTATATTTTGAGTTCATGTTCTTTTGAGAATTATTATCCCTATGCTTATTTCGACTGGCTGTCATTTGGTGATTGTGTCCTTTTGGTTCCGTTGTGATTATTTGTGTGTATTAGAGCAAGATGAAGTGTTGGCACTAACTAGTATTGCAGGTAAGATAGCAAGGAAACGCCTGATCAACGTTCTACGATTATCTTCCTCTTTTACGACAGTTTTTGTTCTCATGGATTACACTTCTAGTAAGAGTGTGGTAGCAACCCTAGTCTGCTTAATGGGTGTTGGTTGGGTGGAGGGTTAGCCGCTGGTACACCTTGTATACATACCCAGCCAATACCTAGAGAGCATACCAGTACCGTGATCCGACCTTGCATTAGATGTACTAGTAGTGTGGAGGGTTAGCCGCTGGTACACCCTGTATACATACACCACTAGTGCATCGGATGTAGGTGTTAGATTCGGACCACATTTAAAGTATGATTTAGGGTTATATATTAGTAGTATATATACGTATTTATATTGCATTGACGTAGACTACATGACTAGTTTAAGTTCTTGATAGTATCCCTTAGACTATAAGACGAGAGAGCTTGCTCAGTGTGACATGTGACATAGACATTGACATTTTTGAGCGTTTCTTCGCGTCTAACATTCTGGATATATACTAACGTGTGTGGAATAACGGTGAGACGAGAGCTACTTCGAACGGAGACGATCCCCGTGATTATTCAAGTCGTCAATGTTGTCCTTACACGAAATACACAAAATGCGACGAATGAAGGGCCGACTTGTAATGAAGCAGAGGATGCGTAGTATAAGGAAGCAGTGAACGAGAAGACCGGTGAATACTATGAAGACGCTAATGAGAGAATTCGTATTGGAAATGTACTAAGAGAGCCTAAAAGTGGTGTTAGATGTTTTACTTACAAAAACTTCAAGGATTGTGGTGTGCAAGATTATGACGGCAGAGGTGGAGCAATGGAGTTATTCAATGGTTAGATAGATGGTAGCTGTGATTGACATTAGTGGGTGTAATCCTGGTCAGTTATGTGACAAATCTCTCTGGCTTAGATGCGCTGTCTTGGTGGATTGGTCAGTGTCGAGCTAGAGGCAGAGTAGTGGCTGAGGCGATGTCTTGGTAAAATTTTAAGGAGTTGTTGACGAGAAAGTTCTGTACGGCAACTGAACTGATAAGGTTATATCGAGAACTTTGGGAGCATAAGATGATTGGTGCTGATCATGTTGGTTATGCTACATGTTTTAATGAGTTGTCAAGACTTGTTTCACATTTGGTTAATCTTGAGAGCTAAGGCATCGAAGTACCTTCGTAGGTTGATCCCTCAAGTTAGGTCAACTATGGCTGTTGTTCATCCGCTTACTCTGGAAACGACTATGTTGAGATCTGAGGCTATGACTGATGAGTTGGTTCAGTGTGTTGGACGACAGGTTCAAGTGGATGTTCATCCTAATCAGCTACATATTGTTGGACCCATCAGAATAGAGGCGATCAAGTTCAAGCTGCTAGAGGTCGTACTTATGTACTAAATGCTACAGAGAGTACAGGGACTTTCTTTTGAATGATCTTGCATGCTAGAACTGGACATCAGAGATTTATGCTCCTTTTTCTTTTATTAGACTTTAAGGCCACATGCCTTGGACTATTTCAGTTTATGAAGTTATTGTGATAAGTTGTTCTAGCATTGTGATGACTTTGAACTCATGTTTTTGGGAATATATTTATTATATTCAATTTCATTTAGCAGTATCTATGTAATTCTATGTCATGCTGTACTTTTCATGAAATCTCATGTTTCCGCCAACGGTGGGGTGTTACACATTGTTTTTGTATCGATTGGTCGTAGCAGCCGTTGGAGGTGTTATATTGGTTTTTAGGGTCTCGATTTCAAGTGGTTAAAGGTTTCAGCGCCGTTTGCGACCTCGAGGGCTCGTATTACCTCATCCAGTTCGTTTTGGGACCTGGGTAGCTAATTGCGACCTCGTAAGTTCAATTGCGACCTCGTGTTTCGTTTGCGACCTCGTGAGCTCAATTCGACCTCGTCAGTTCAATTTGCGACCTCGTGAGCTTCAATGACCTCGCCAGTTCAATTACGACCTCGAGTTTTAATTGCGACCTCGTATTTCTTTGACCTCGTAAACTTTTGCGACCTCGTTTTTTAAACAGCTCGTAAACTTTGCTAGCTCAAAGAAAATGACGTCTCAGTTACCCGCAAATCATCAAGCACTGCTGAATCAATTAATACTGATGGATCATGGGACCGGAAAGGCCAATTCACCGCCCAAATTGATAAGCCTTAATAGATATTTCAGTTGGAAGGGCAGATTCGAGTCATATTGGAGACTCATGGACGTTAGGATGTGGATTTGTATCGTTAATGGTTATGTTCATCCTACAGTCATTACTGCAGCAAGTGACAAGGACGTTTATGGCTCAAGTGGTTCGAGTGGTGTAAGAGCAGCTACATATGAGCAAATGACTGTCGATCAGAAGAAAGATTATGAGGCTGAAAGTAAAGCTCTAGGATCACTTCGAATGGCTCTCCAAGGGGAATTTCTGCACCTATTTGAGAAGTATGAGAGTGCTACAGGCTTATGGGATGCACTCAAAGAGCATTGTGAAGGTGACGAGGATCTCAAGAAGAGGAGAAAAGACTTGCTGAAGAAACAGTACTATATTTTCACAAGTTTTAAGGAAGAATCTCTTGATGAGACATTGGTTCGTTACATTCATCCGCTGGTTGAGTTAGCATATTTTGGGTACAATCCGGATCCAGAAGAGGTGATCGAGAAGTTGTTGGAATCTCTTCCAGCTAAGTGGGAAGGGGTTTATCACTTCAATCCAACAAAATCCCGAATTCAGTACCTGGACACTGGATCAAATCATCCTAAAGCTGAGGGGCCAAGATATGAAAAGAAAGTCGAAGGAAGCAGGTGGCAGTGATTTTGTTCAGAGGCCTGAACTCTATCATAGCAAGTCAAGCGTTCCTTCGGTAAAATCTTCAAGTTGAGGGATTACACCCTTCTACAGTGGAGATGATGAGAAGAAGATGATGATAGTGGATTCTGACTGCAACCAAGTGTATGTAAATTCTCCGGAATCAGCTATGGTTGTTCGTAATGGGATTCAGAGTAGTGGTTCTCCAAGCTCGGGTTACACAGGGATGCCGATGAGCATTAGATCTGCCGAGGGACATTTAGGGATGCTTGCCTCATTTGTTTCCGCTCATGAAAGGTTGATTGGTGGAAGACTTACTGATCCTGATCTGGTTAGGGAGGATTACAAACAGGTTGACCCAGATGATCTGGAAAAGATAGACCTGAACTGGCAGTTAGCCATGTTGACATTGAGAGTTCAGAGGTTCACTGATAGAACCAGAAGGAAGGTTGTTGACGGAAAGGTGGGATTTGATAAGATGTCGAGTCCCAATGTTAATTGTAAATTTAATGATGACAAATCTGACCTATAAACACTTAGTAATCTTTGGTTCTTGTAATCTGATTTGGGTCAGACTAAGCTGACACAACTTATGATCTGTCTCTGACCCAGATCATACTTCATACTTGTAATTGTAATATCTTATGGAAGCCAAACTGCTCTCCTCTTGAAGATGAAGACTTCAATTTTGAAGAACTGGTTGTACCTGAGAATGAGCCTCTAATAAATCCTCCAGTTGGAGCTAATAATGCTCAAACTTAGGGGGAGCAACTCATTGAAGAAGAAGAAGAAGTTCCAATCTTTGAAGATGCACAAGCTGATCCTACTCCTCCTGAAGTTATTGTTCAGAATCCATTAAATGACTCTCCAACTGGTTCAGACTCCTCCATTCCTATCCAAGCTGATCAGCCTCTTCCTCAAGCTGATCATGCTGAACCATCTAATCTGAATCAGTCCATTGTTCCAGTTACTAGATGTACAAAGAGTCATCCAATCAACCAAATAATTGGTGATCCACTCTCTGGTGTGAAAACAAGAAGAAAGGCAACAGGCAACTTCTGCATGTTTGTCAACTTTGTGAGCAAGATGGAACCAACTGAGGTTGATGAAGCTCTGGAAGATCCCTCTTGGGTTAGTGCAATGCAAGATGAGCTAACATAGTTTGAAAGAAATAAGGTTTGGGAGCTTGTTCCAAGACCTCATCACAAGACTATAATTGGAACCAAGTAGGTCTACAGAAACAAAATGGATGAAAGGGGAGTTGTGACCAGAAACAAAGCAAGATTGGTAGCTCTTGGTTACAGACAAGAGGATGGAATTGATTATGATGAGACTTTTGCACCAGTGGCAAGATTAGAGGCAATCAGAATGTTCTTGGCCTTCTCTGCTCACAAGGGTTTCAAGGTCTATCAAATGGATGTGAAGAGTGCATTTCTTAATGGAAAGTTGGAAGAAGAAGTCTATGTTGAACAACCTCCTGGTTTTGAAAATTCAAAGTTTCCTGACCATGTGTTCAAGCTTGACAAGGCTCTTTATGGGTTGAAGCAAGCTCCAAGGGCATGGTATGATACTTTGTCTAAATTCTTATTGGCTAATAACTTCAAAAGAGGTAATGTAGATGATATAATATTTGGGTCTAGCAGTGAAAGACTTTGCAAAAAGTTTTCTAAATTAATGTCTAAAAAGTATGAAATGAGCATGATGGGAGAACTAAACTATTTTCTAGGTTTACAAGTTAAACAGACTAAAAATGGAATTTTCATAAACCAAGGAAAGTATGTTAAAGATCTCTTAAACAAATTTGGTTTTACTGATTGCTCACCTATGAAAACTCCTATGGGAACTGGTGATAAGCTGGATAAGGATAAAAATGGGAAATCTGTTGACATCACAGCTTATAGGGGTATGATAGGATCATTACTTTACTTGACTGCTAGCAGACCAGATATTATGTTTGCTACATTTCTTTGTGCAAGATATCAAGCTAGTCCTAAGGAATCTCATCTTAAAGCTGTGAAGAGAATCTTTAGATACCTTAAAGGTAGTCCCAATCTGGGTCTTTGGTATCCCAAAGACTCAGGATTTGATCTAATTGGCTATTCAGATTCTGACTTTGCAGGCTGTAAGATTGACAGAAAAAGTACTTTAGGAGCTTGTCAATTACTTGGCAATAGACTTGTAAGCTGGTCCAGCAAGAAGCAGCATTCAGTTTCTATTTCCACTGCAGAAGCTGAATACGTTGCTGCAGGAAGTTGTTGCTCTCAAATTCTTTGGATGCAATATCAGCTTCAAGACTATGGTGTCACTGCAACAAAAACTCCAATCTTTTGTGACAGTACCAGTGCCATAGCAATTTCAAACAATCCTGTGCTTCATTCAAGGACCAAGCACATTGATATAAGATATCATTTCATCAGGGATCATGTGATGAAAGAAGATGTTGAGCTCCACTTCATTCCAACAGACAATCAGCTTGCTGACTTGTTCACAAAGCCATTGGATGAATCAAGGTTCAACTACCTCGTAAGTAAGCTAGGTATGCTTAATTTGTAGTATGTAGTGAGCTAAGTAATAGCAAATCTGACCCCTTAGAGTTATTATAAACTTTTGAGGGTAAGCTGTGTTAGACCCAGACTACTCTTTTGCACTTGGTGCATTTCGAGTGAAAGAGGGTAAGCTGAGTCTGACCCAGCTTCGTGGTTATTTTTGTTATTAAATATCTCAGTGCGCTTTATTACTTTCATTATTTTATTAAGTGTACTTGGTTGATCCTATTGGAGTGTGACACGTGTAGTGGTCCTACCGGTTACTGAAAAAGTACCACCACTACTTGTTGATCCTCCAATCAAAATCT
This sequence comes from Erigeron breviscapus, assembly GCA_034093135.1. NCBI lineage: Eukaryota > Viridiplantae > Streptophyta > Magnoliopsida > Asterales > Asteraceae > Erigeron > Erigeron breviscapus. Next base: position 19,030,378 of record CM067170.1, read on the forward strand.
TTCTCTCTCCAACTTTTTTTTTCAAATAAGATATTTTGGGTTTTGTATATAACTTTTATTTAACCTAAATCCCAAATCACTTGCTCTTATTTTCTTAAAATCAATTATTTTTTTTCTCTAATCTGATTACTGTTTTATCAAATTAATTTCTTCTAAAATTTATTTTCAAAATGGCATCATCATCTGTTTCTATCCATTCTAATGATTCTCAATCTAGTTCTGAATCTGAAAGTCGATACCCAGCTCCTATAAGCGCAAACAAGCTGTCTCCTTATGTGGTGGGAGATAAGGTAGTAGTGGTTCCAGCTGATCTTGATACTGGTAAAATCAAGATTCGCAGTCTGCTTTATGCCAATATCTATCCTCCTTCTTGGGCAAAAGGATACGATGAGATCGTGGCTTTCTTATGGTATCATCCTTTCGGCAAGGTGATACCATAAGAAAGCGTGGGTGTTTCAAGATCTTTTATGTGAATTTTGGGCGAGCTGTGTTGTAAAAGAGAATAAGAAAGGAGATGCTGCAATCTATGGCTCAATCCTCCACGGTAAGAAAAAGGTAAACATTTCTTATGAGAGGCTTAGGTCTGCTTTTGAGCTGTCATATATGCCTGATGATGAATATGATGTTGTTGTGTCTCATACTGAAGCCAAAAATGTTTTACAAGAAGTTGGATATACTGGTCCATTGGCTTCAGTAGTTAAAATGAAACATTTAACTGGTATTTGGAACTACTTATTGAGCATAATTTTGAAAACCTTACAAGTAAAGGCAAGCAGCTTTGATCAGCCTAATGTCCTAGAATTGCAGATTTTTCATGCAATGGTCACCATGACCAGAATAGATTTTGCTGCTTTAATCTTTAAGGACCTTGTTGATCGTGTTCATTAGAAGAGTCTTACCATACCTTATGGTAGGCTTCTTGCTCTTATCATTGAAGCCATTCTTGACAATGATTTCAGTCTGGCAACTGGTCATACTGTTGAATGCAAATCTATCAATAACAACATTTTCAATAGTCCAAAGGTATCTGTGCAGGGTCTGACCCGAGCAATGCAGATCTACCTTTATTTTTGCAGGAAAAGAGAAGAGGAACAAGAAGCACTTAGGGAAGCTGTCCCTTCTGGGTCTGACACTTAATCTGCTAATCAGGGGGACCCAGGTACACATGCTTCTGAACCCTCAAACTCTTCTGAATCCGTTCAACATTCTACTCCTACAAAAGAGGGTGAAGGGTTGGCCAAAACATCAGCCTCCCTAACCACACCTTCGTCCATTCGCTCAAAATCCGACTCTAAAAGACCCCTTGTTGAGGACTTAGTACCTCTCAAGGCCAAAAAGAAAAGATCAAATAAGAAATCTGTGTCAGCTTCTAGGGTTGATAATGCAACATCATCTCTTGAGATCCCCCAAGGTGCAGGGAAAGCTAAGGAACGTTTTGAAGCTGTACCTGCCACCCAAGCTGACAAGCCGAATACACCACGCCCATCTGCACTCTCCCAAAAGAGTGTAGACGAGTTAAAGGGAACACCCGTTGCTACCGAACCCTCCAAACAGGGCGAAGGTATTGAAAGAAAGACCTCCTCCCAAGGTCATACTGTGTCAAAACCGAATTCACCATCATCAACCTCCCAAAAGGTTGATGATATCATTAAAGGGGTAACAGAGGATCTAGCCCAGATCCAAAGTGAGTCAGAGTCTATGCACATCATTTCTGAGGATGGTCAGCCTAAGAAGAGAAGTATCGAACACATAGGTGACACTGCTTCCCCTCCCCAAGCTGATCAGACTCCTTCTATCTTACACTCTGAGTCTGTACAGGCTGCCAATGCCCCTTCTATGTCACAAGGAGGGGTACAGGCCTCAATTCTCCCTAAGGATACTTTGGTGCAACAACACACCTCTGTTGAAGGGAAATCAATTACACAAAACATTACACCTGCAGAGTCTGTGTCTGCATCTGTCCTTGGACAGAGGGATTCTACAGGTTACTTGGCTGTCTTTAAGGCAGTCATGTCAGCCCCTTGTGCAGCAAAGGGAACCATTGATGGTCCTCTCGATGTCAATGAGAATATGATCACTATCTCCGGAAGTGATTCTTCATTCGATGATGAGTTTGCCCATCCATCCTCAAGGGATGCTCTGATGGAAGATGCCAGTGGAGGAGCTGATCAAAATCAAGATCAACACATTCCCACTGGCCCTCAGCCTGAATTAAACGTTAATCTTTCTCAGGATGACCAACTCATCATCAATTCTGACAGATCCCCTCATGAGACTCACTCTCATGAGCAAATGTTCCAAGACTCCTTAAACCTCCACCCCCTTCTAAATATGCCAAATGACCCTGAAATTAAGGATTGCAGGCTGCTCTTTCCAGAGTCAGTGGCTTTTAAGCCAACTGCAAGTTCTTCCTAAGCTGCCACTATCTCATTCTTAGATGTGGTGGGTCAGCTCACTGAGTTCATTTCAACCTCTAAGGTTGAGAGCTCAAAGCTGACCGAATGCTTGGAAAAGATCCAAAAGGATCAGGATTTGACGGATAAGAAGGTGGACAAGCTGAGTCATGATCAGACTGCATTGGAAGAAAATGTTAAGAAAGCAGTTGATGTGATGCAGCAGAACCAGAGCAAGCTGACAGAGTCTCTTGATAGTCTAACTAAGGCAGTCAATGAAGAAAATGAAAGAAACAAGAGTACTCTGGGTCAGATTGAAAATGCTGCAACCAAATTCAAAAGGGAAGTCACCATAGAACTTCGATCTTCAAACAAGTCACAAGCTGACTTCAAGAATGATCTGATTGAAGCTTCTAAGGGTGTTAAATCACAGATCAAACTCCTCCATGAAGATTATGTTGAGCTAAGAAGAGCCTGTTGTCTCACCAATATAAAGATTGACTTGATCAACCAAGAACTTAAAGGCCTCTTTGCCACTCCAGTGAGCTCTTTCCCTGCTGATGATGACAAAAAGGGGGAGAAGAATGCCACTAAAAGAAAAAGGGGTGCAATGAGTGAAGCTGAATTGGAGCTAGAAAGACAAAGACAAAAAGCTCAGGTTGACAAGGAGATTGAAGATTACTTTGAAAGATTGAAAGTGAGACAGGAAAAGGCCAGAGCTGAGGAGGCACAAAATGATAGAATATTGGTTGTGCATGGTTCTAGAGTGGAAGGTGAGAAGGAAGATGTAGAAGAGATAAAAAGACCAGAATCTGAGTCTGGTGGTGAAACTGTTAGAAGATTGAATGAAGAAATTGTAAAGGAGAATGATACAACCAAGGGGGAGATTGTTAAAGAAATGGGAGATATAAGGAAGGAAGTTGGTGTTGAAAAAGGAAAGAAAGTTGAAAAGAAAAAAAAGTCCTCCCAAGCTGTTCCTGTGCAAGCTGTGCCAACTTAAGCTGACCCAGCTCCCAAAATGCAAATTGATGAATCTTCATCTAGTGAAGACACATCCACTCTGTCCCAGTTTATGATTAAGAAAAGAACAACTGAAGCTGGGTCAAGTGGTGTGAAGATCTTAACTGAGAAAGAAAAGGATTGGGAGATTGCAACTGAAACTGCTCCACAGCTTGGGGTAACAGTTGAGATGGCATATAAAATGATCAAGGAGGACAGACTAGAAAGAGAAAGAATTGCTACAACTAAGTCTGATTCTGAAATTGCCAAGGCTGTTCAAGAACAATTAAATAAGGAAGATGAAGAAGATCTTGCAGCCATTGGTTCCAAAAAGAAAGTTGTAGGCAAAGGAAAGGAAAAGAAGAAGATGGTGGTTCATTCTAAACCATCTCAGAAGGTTAAAGATGTGGTGCAAAGTGTGAAAGCCCATAATTGGTTTGATGCCTTGGAGAAAAGACAAGTCACTGAAAATATCCATTATAGAAGGCATCCAGAACCAATCCTCCAAGTTATACTAAAAAGGCGAAAAGGAAAGAATATTCCCAGCATAAGGTTTACAAGGAAAGGTTATGAAACCAACTGGGAAACCCATGATCTTGACAAACTGCTTGATCTAGGATACACAGAGTGAGTGGAAATACATAATATCATTACTGGTATGTCTGGAGTTCACAAAGAGACAGTCTTGGAAGCCATTGAGAAGAAGTTAGCTGCTGTTGTAAAGTACAAGATTGATATCTTTGGCCTTCCAAGACCAATTGCATATGATATGGATTATGAAGATGAGTCAGCTGAGCCACTAAAAAAGAAAAGAAAAAGGTATGAAAGGATTGATGCTCCTGGAGGTGACCATTCAGTTTTTCTCCAAAACTTGTCTCCTACAAAGTTGCTAGCACAATTATCTTCTGGTGCAATTGACAAGATTCTTGATAATCTTAATCTGTCTCTACCTGCTGGTGTCAAAGATGCAAGATGTGGGAAGTTCATAACTGAACCTGAGCATGGGATGTACTTTGTAGATGCTAGAGGAAATTTGGTGTTTCAAAGGACTGCTGAACTAAAACAAGTACCATCTATGCACCTATTTACCTTATACAGATTCTGCAGAAACTTTAGTGAAGAAGGTAATGGGTATGAGCAGTTCCTTATAGATGAAGGGTTAGATAGGCAACTAGATGTGAGAGTTGCTCCATCATTTGAGGTTAAGCAAGAAGCAATTGAAATGCTTTGAGAATAGTGATGTAGATTGTAATATCTTTGGTTTACTCTCTATATATACAAAGGCAGTTGTACAAACTTAGCTTCTTGGTTAAAATTTCATATCAGATTGAAAAGAACCCAAAAGATTCAAAGGGTCACAAGCTGTTAGTCATATTTTCATTTGATTCTTTGTAAGCTGATAGTTAGAAGTGTAGTTGGGTTTTGTCATCATCAAATAGGGGGAGATTGTTGAGTCCCAATGTTAATTGTAAATTTAATGATGACAAATCTGACCTATAAACACTTAGTAATCTTTGGTTCTTTTAATCCGATCTGGGTCAGACTAAGCTGACACAGCTTACGATCTGTCTCTGACCCAGATCATGCTTCATACTTGTAATTGTAATATCTTATGGAAGCAAGTGTTATCAAATTGTATTAGCATTCAGTCCAAGTCGAAGAGGAGGATTGAAGATAGAAGACCAAGATGTTAGTGGAAGACAGCTTGGGATTAGCAGTCAGCTTGGAAACACTTAGGCAGATTGGTGCCTTGACAAACGGCCCAATCTGTGTCTGACAATCAAGTGAAGATAACAACCTGGATTGAAGATAAGGACAAATGACGTGACTAGGAAGAATCCTAGGATCCAAGTTGGTGGTTGTTTACATATGCGTGTCCATACTCCTATTGGTAGATGAAGAATGTGCGTCAGTACGTGGGGGACCACAAGTACCATGAAAGGCACGATTGATTATTCCTTCATCAACCACTGAATGAATTACACGTAGCTGCAACGGACACCTAATGAATGAGCGCTTGTGCCTATAAAAGCCTCATTCATGGATTGCATATGTGTGGCATTTTTCCTGAGAATCATTCTTCACACAAGTTTCTCTGCTCTTACACACAGCTTAGTCTGTACGAGATCAGCTTGGGCTGATTCTCATGAGCTGAAACTAATTGATTGTTGTTTGTCATTTCATAGGGTTGTTTAGATATCTATAGGCTATCTTTATTCCGCAATAACCCTGTAATTCTTTGTATAGATTATTTTTTAATAAAGGATTACATTTGAAAATAACAATCTGTGTTCAAGAATGTTTTGATTCCTTTACTGCTTTACTGTTTTAATGATTCCTTCACTTTACTTACTTGATATTCTTTATCTGAATCTTAAAACGTTTTGTGTTTAAAAGTTTGTAAAGATTGTGGAAAGTTGTATTCACCCCCCTCTACAACTGTTCTGTGTTCAATATACTTTGGTATATTGATACACCGTGGGACGTATCATAAGACAAAAGTGAAGTGTTTTAATTGTGATGGTTTTGGACATTTTGCATGTGAATGTCAGAGGCCAAGACGTGATAACACTTCAGCAACAGGTCGTCAGAACTTCAATCAGAGTGGTTCTATTTCGAGTCAGAATTCTGGTCGTCAATTTGCTAATACTGGGAACAGAAACTCAGGAGTTACTGATAACTCGAGAGCTTTAGTTGTTCAGAATGATGGTACTTACAATTGGGATTCGACTAGTGCCGATGATCAAAATCATGCATTCATGGCAGAAATTCAAGATTTGGATGGAGGGATGAACGATCTAAGTGATAATTCATTCGACTATACATTATATGCCAGCACGAATGATAATGATAGTTTTCATCAAAAGGTAGAAGAAGAGCCTGAACCATCAGAACCAGTAAGAGCTACTAAAGAAGCTTCCACTGAAGCTAATGAAGTTGTGGAACCAATGAACATTAACGAAGATGTGAAGATTGAGATACCTGACAATCTGAGTACAGGAGAGCTTGTAAACTTTGTAGCTGATCTTGAAGCACCAGAGCCGCAGGTAAGTCTATCTTTACAATCTTTAGTTAATGTATGCAAACATAGCATAGGTTTGTCTTGCAACGTAACTGTCCTTAGAAAGGAGATTGACTCAATGAAGACTTTATTAACTAATACAACTAGTGATAGAACTAAGTTAGCAACAGACGAAATGGTTTATAAAGGTCATGCTAAAGAATATCTTAATCGGATAAAATCTGAAGAAGATAGGTTTGAGTCACTTAGAGTTGAGTATGCTCAGTTATTAGGCAGAAAACAAATGCTTGATGAAGACTTTGAGACGGTAGTAAAAGAAAGTGCTGATAAAGACAAGGAATTAGCAGATTCTAGGGTAAAAATTGTTGAACTAAGTGGCAAACTAAATCAAATGAGAGACATAGGAACTATGATGGGTCACCTTAGGGATGCTAAAGATAAAGGTGAACAACCTAGTTTTGTTAAAGAATATAATGCAGTTCCGCCACCTTTTGGTCACAATTATGATAGTTTTCAAAAGCTTACTTTAGAAGAAACTGATATATCAAAGCCTGAAACTGTACCCAAGACTACCCCTTCAGAGACCAAAGCTAGTGATGTTCATATTCCCAATATTCCTGAGACTGAGGAATCTATGAACAAGACTAGTGAACCTAAGGCTCACTCAGACCCAAGTGAAGTCAAAAAGACTGTGGATAACAAGTTGAAAGGAGTAGAAAAAGAAGTTAAAATGGAAACAATTGTCTATTTTACTATAAAAGGTAAGGATAAAGTGTTTTCAGCAAAAGAGTCAGATTTTAATGGTAAATATCCTAAAAACATTGATCAAATTTGGAGTCTTGAGGAATCAGTAAAATCTGAACAATTGCCAAAACCTGTTAAAAACAAGGATTTTAAAGATAAAATTTTCAAGAAAGGTTTTGTTCAAACTTCTACAATAGATGCAGAAGGTTCAAGTGTTCAAACTGAGACACAGGAACAATTTGCTGAAAATAAGATAAAAGAGTTGTTGTCCATAGGTCCAAGGGTTCAGACCGTCAAGAGGTATGCTAGTCCCATTAAGGCTCCTACCACATGGAAGAGGCTTACGCAACTCTTGAATATTTAGATGAGCTAAGAGGTCATGGAGTCCAAATGCCTGATATAGTTTATGGTGATCTACCAAAGAAGGTTTCTAAAAGGTCATGTTTTAAATGTCGTGAGGTAGGTCACGTATCAAGCTGTTGTCCTTATAAGAAATCCAACAAATCTAGGGTGTCATCTGAAAAATCTAAAGGTAGTGCGGATTCAAGTGAAAATAGTGGGTCTTCACATAGTATATCCGTGAGAGAGTATCAGAACAAGTATTATGAGGATTATGCTAAGAGAAATCCGGATAGTCTAGCTGCTAAGAATTATCTAAGATTCAGAGATTTTAAGAAAGACAACAAGACTAATTCTAATAAGCCTAGAAGTGTCTCTCTTAGAGAAGGTTCTAGTAGTTTGAGTCAATCAAGTAGTGGAAGAAGTAAGTCACCACACAGGGTTAAGTCGAATGATGCTTTTTATGATAGGATTTTCTCTAATGTGAAAACTGACCCAGTTGACCGATTTCAACGACATAGTCCTAGGAGATTAACTTCTTCATCTCCTGAGAGAATGTCAAGAGTTCAAAAGAACTCAAAGGATAGAATGACTCCTAAAAGGAGGCATAGCGATTCACCGAGTCGCATGCCTAGTGCTGGGAAAAATTCGAGAACTTCACCTAGCAGAAGGCAAGTTGATCGATCGTCAGCTAAACCAGCAAAGGCATGGGTGCCTACTTGAGGATATTGGGCCGATATAGTGTCTGATGAAGAGAATGATAGACCCAGAGCAGATATGGCTAAGGGTCCTTGTGAGAACTAATTATTTTGTGAATTTGTAGGAGCTGCTAAGGAAGACCGCAGGTTTATGGTTTGGCAATAGTGGAAGCTCTAGGCACAAAATGGAGGACAAGGGTCTATTAACGGAGTTTACTTCTGTTAAAGGGTCCTATGTCTGTTTTGTTGATTCCAAAGGCGGAAAGATTTCCGGGGTTGGAAGAGTTGTTAAAGGTAGTATTCTAATCGATAATGTTAATTTTGTTAAAAAACAGGATCAAAACCAACTATCAGGTGTATCAATGTCTAAGAAGGACTTAGAAAAAGAAAAAGTCGATCTTATTCATTATACTTTGAAGGGTAGCGATCGAGTTTTTACCGAGATGGAATTTTCAAGATTTTGTTTTCCTCGGGTTTTGATTGATCAAGTTTGGAGTGTGGAAGTTAACAAGGAGGATCGCAGTCATGAATGTCCAAAGGTTACACCTCTTGTGTTAACTCCTGAACATAAGGAGATTTGTAAGTCTCATGAGCAAACAGTCAAGAACTTTGAAGATGTGTTAGATGGATGAAAAACGAAGCTCCATGAAACTCATGATCATTGTTCCAAGAAGAACTGTTTTTAATTATGTGTTTGTTTATTATTGTTATTAAGAGACAAAGTACTATAGAAGATCATGTCTAGATGATGATCTATAGTACAGTTTTTATGTTTTGTGCTTTTATTGGTTATTGATATATGTCAGTTCCAGAAGTCCATTAGTTTAGTCACAGGGATGAAGAAATTAGTGTTCTTGAGGAAATGGACGTCTGTGGATGTCAGTCTTAGGTAAGGGATTGGAATACATGACAGCAAGTGAATGCTTGTTCACAGGCTCTGGTGATCACGGTTAGAATTCCTTTATACTTCCATAAAGATAGACAATATATTCACTATATCGATTACCAATAATCCTGTTAAGCACAGTAGGACTAAGCACATAGACAAAAGGTTTCATTTTATTCGTGATTGTGCTGAAAAGAAACTAATAGTCCTAGAGAAGGTGCCGAGTGACTTTAATTTAGCTGATTTGTTCACTAAGGCTTTCGACCGAACTCGTTTTGAGTTGTTAGTCCAATTGATTGGAATGAGAAATCTATAGTGACAGTGTCTCTCAAAAGGAACTTTGTAAAATGTATCAGTGTTTGTGTCATTGTATATGTGTCAAATAGTGTCAGAAAAACAAAATAAAAATCAGAAAAATCAAATTGTTATCTAGTTTAACCAAGTTGGATACTAGTGTGATGAGGCAATCATAGGAGTATTCCATATGGTATAGATGAAGTAGTGCAAAAATATAAGTGATTAGGTTTCAGTTAGATTTTTTTACAGAGTTAAGAACAAGTGACTTTAGAAACAAAATCTATATAAGTTTGCATAATTGGAAGACCTTAGGATAGGTTATCCATAGAATGATAAGACAGAGATCTTACGGTTCAAGTTGAGATTAATAAGCAATAAGATAGAGTTCTTAAGGTTTAGATTAATAAACAATAAGACAGGGTTCTTATGGTTTAGATTAATAAAAATAAGACAGAGTTCTTAAGGTTTAGATCGATTTTTGACGATTTGTAGTTCCAGACTAAGATAATGTCATACTTTTATGACTAATGATAGTGAAGAATAACAAATAAGGAGAAGAAATTGAAGAATGTAGTTCTAGATTAAGTCGTTGCTATATTAGTGATGAAGTAATGAAGAATAACATTATCATTTTTATCTTGCTTGTATTTGTCATGTTTCAACACTCTTGTAATTTTAAGCTTATATGTGAAGGTATTAGCACAAGAAACTGTATTTTCAAGTTTTATCGGAAGACTTTGATCATGGTTTATGAAGAAGGTTATCCGAAGAAACATAGGGATATAGAGACTTTAACAAAAGTATTGTTGAAACAGGATGGTTCATGTTCCTGAAGTTTGAGCTTCAAGTTTCAAAGTTTCTGGTTTTCATGGGAATTAACTAGTTCAGGATTGATCGTTGGTAATTTTACTTCTCTATTATATGTTGGTTATGCAAGGCAAGCAGGGACTCGAAGCAGTGATCCAGGAAGGAAGATTGCATATGCTTAATTCGGAGGGATTTATCGTTGAGGGGGAGAACTACAACGAGCTTTGGTGCGCTAGTTGATTATCATGACGATACAAAGAGTTTGAAGTTTGCTGATCAAATCTAAAGTTTCAGAACATCAAGTTTCGAGTATAGCAATAAAATTTGTTGTCTCGAAGTAATTGTGTTCAGAGTATTTGCTCAGAAATCAAGCAAAATTCTGAAAAGCCAAGATCATCAGGTTTTTATGATATATTATGTATATAGTAATTACAAGATGATGATAGCAATGTTTATACTAGTTGAAGATCTTAGATATAGAAATTTTTAATTTGAATATGAAAGATTATCAACTTAATATGTATTTACACCTTAGACTTAGACATATTGTGAATGTAGTAGGTTAAGTAAAAACCTTAGACATAGATTTTATGTGAATGTAAAAGGTTATGTAAACCCTTAGATATAGACTTAATGTAAATGTAGAAGGTTATGGAAAACTTTTGACATAGACATTAAGTGAATATAAAAGGTTACATAGTTAACATTTTACCTTAGACATAGATATATCGTTTAAATTTGAAAGGTTGTAGATATATTAAAAAAGAAAAAAAAACAAAACCTTAGAAATAGAAACGTTTATATAAATGTTAAAAGGATTTTGTTCAACCTTAGACATAAGTGTTATGTTTTGATATCTAAGGTTAATTCGAAACATATATATATATATATATATATATATGTGTGTGTGTGTGTGTGTGTGTGTGTGTGTGTGTGTGTGTGTGTGTGTGAAAGGTTTATAACAATTACTTGTTAGTTAGATCATATAGTTATGAAATATTTTTATAACAATATGACGTAATTAATCAATATAATTTATCTCTGATCATAGTTATGTATCCTGTTAGGTCCAGATTTACTGGACTCGCTCCAGACTCGATTACTGGAGCCTTACTGAAGATCTGTCCAGAACTGGTATATTACTGGACCTACTCCAGACTTGGAATCTGGAGTTCCTCTGAAGATTTGTTCAGAAATAATGGAAGCCATTGAGCAAATACTTGTATAGGAAATCTGGAGTATTCTCCAGATTAGCTCACTGGACTTCACCCCAGTCCAGATCAACTCTACTGAAGACATTCTGACTGAAGTCAAAGACTGAAGTCTGAAGAAAGAAGACTGACAAATGGCGGAGTCCACTGGAAGTCTTACCAGATCTGTACACTGGAGGATTGTCAGTGTTCTAGACCTTACAAGTCTGAACACTGATATCGAGTAATTGACTTTTGCCTTTACACACTTTCCAAAGAACAATCCACTTGTTCTTTCCCAAAGTTTATACGTGTGTAAAGGTGGTTGGATAAAAGGATACACTTGCAATTTGATGTGACTTTATCCTTATTCCTTATCCAATACATTTAATGTTCTTTTCGGATCATTAAATGTATGCAACCATATTTGTACGACACAAAATTCACTGGTGAATTTTGTTGCCTATAAATACAAAGTCATTTCCTTGAGAAAATTACTTTTTAGCAAATTGGTGAACTTGCTTAAATACTCTCGATCTAAACAGTTATACTTCACAACTCTAAGTATATCGATCAAAGGAGTTTATTTAGCAAGTATAGATCACTTGTAATTCAAAGATTGTTTAGATACTTACATACGTGTAATATCTAGGTTCCGCAACGATCTTGTATTTTGTTTATACATCAATAAAGAAAATACACTTGAAAACTACATTTGTGTTCCACCATTTATTTACTTGTTTAAATATTGCTTAAGTCATTTATTACTTTGTTTATATTCTTGCATATTTATATTGAAGTAATACTAGTCCGATTCTAGTTCATACTTGTCTTGTTATTTTACATTCGTGGGTTAAACCATCGTGTGAGGGACTTTACAATTGGTATCAGAGCAGAAGGTTAATATACTTACCTAGATCTGTTTCGCGATGGCAATCCCAGAAAATCAACAAGAAACTCATGAAACAAATTTTAATGAACCACCCACTGGAAATAACAATCCACCACCTCCTCCTCCTGCTTCTCCACATGTGCATGTGCATTACTCGAATAATCCTGTTCCTAAATTCAATGGGAGCAGTGATGACTTTGGTACGTGGAAAGCTAGGATAATATTGCATGTTACTAGTATTGAAAGGAATATGATGAAAATTTTAAACGAAGGACCCTATGTGCCAAGACTTCCTATCAATGCACTTCTTGACCCTACAGGATCAAGAAGTGGGAGGGAAAAGAGAGAGGAACACTGGTCCGAAGAGAAGAAAAGATTAGTAAATCTTGATACACTTCTTAAAAATATGATCCTCGGGCTGTTCCAGAAACTCTTATTCCCACACTAGTTCTCTATCCCAGTGCCAAAAGCATGTGGGATGAACTGGTGAACCAGCATGAGGGAGGTGATGATACTATTGTTACCAGAAAAGTCTCCTTAAACAAAAAGTATGAGTCATTTTTTGCTCTCCCCAATGAGTCCCTTACTGGTACTTACACCAGATTTATGAGCATCATAAACAAGTTAAGAGGACTAGGGGTAGAAAAAGACAAGGATATACTTTTGGAGAAATTTTGTGATATTCTTCCAACAAAATGGTCTCACATGATTCTGGTCTTGAGGCAAGGTAAAACCTTGCATTCCCATACTTTGTCAACATTGTATGGAGCCTTCAGATTCACTGAAGAAATCAAGCCCAGAGGATTGAGGCAGAAAAAGATTCTTTTAATCATGTTTCCAGTAGTTCCACAGTGGTCACTAATACTGCACCACCTTGTGCGGCATTAATATCTTCTGAGAATGTATTTTTTATGAAGAAGATGATGTCTGAACTAATGGATTCTGGAGTCTGTAATGATATCTCTCCAGACTGTGATGAAACTGACAGTGATGACCTGGTTGCAATGATGGCCAAAACGTTTAACCGTTTTAAGGCCAGAGCAAATAGGCCCACTGGACAACATGCACCCAGTTCTTCCACTGACAAGACCAATCTGACATACTTTAAGTGTGGCAGAAAAGGTCATTTCATGAAAGAGTGCAGGTCCAGTCAGTTTGTCTCTCAGCCTGGTCCAACTGCTTCTTATAACAAGCCTGATGATAGCTATAAATTGAAATACAAAAAGCTTAAGGCTCAGATTGCTCTCTTGTCTAAACAGATGGAAGACAATAACAAATGCATGATAGCAACTACTGAAGAAGCATGGGTTCCCTCTGATGATTCATCAGTAGATGAAGAAGAGGAAAGAGATTGTTGTTTTATGGCTCTGGCAGATCAAGAGCATCTGGTGAAGGATGATGTCACATCTGGTCGTTGGGTCGACATTGTTATTAAAAAGGTTAGTGAGTATGATCTTGAAACTAATCCTGAACTTAAATTGGACATCGTTGAAGCTCTAAATTCTGATTTAATTTTTGTGGAAACTGTTAGATTTGACAGTCTAAATGGTCTAGAAACAGATTCCTCTGAAATGGCTGCTTTAAAATCAAAATTAAAAGAACTTCAAGATATTGAACTGGCATTTCAAGCCCAGGTTCTGGTAACTGAACAATTGATCCAAGAAAAACAAGATCTTGAGATCATTTAGAAAAAGAAAAACTGGTGATTAAATCATGGCTTGAAACCAAAAAGCCATATGATGCTGGAGTAAATCAATTTCCTACTCAAAAACGTGCATATTTAGATGGAAATACTCATGTAGCATCCTTAATACCAGTAATCGATCGATTACCAGAGGGATTCAGGCCCACCACTGTTTATGATGAGCCTGTAACTCCCAAGGCCAATACTTTCCCAGTTCTTTGCCCAGAGGTTAAGACTGGAGCTGTCCAGATGACTGCTCCAG
>CM067170.1:19045590-19137744 GCA_034093135.1 Erigeron breviscapus
ATTAAAAGGTACATAAAGGTGGTTGTGTAAAGTCACTGTAACATGCGACTTTACAACACTTTTTAAGGAATTAAAGTGCTATTCCTTAAATGCTTCCAACCACATTTGTACGGCTAAAGTTAACATCCCAATGTTAACTTTGCCTATAAATACAAGTCATTGCACAACCAAGAATTATAAGTTACTTCACAAAACGAATAACTTCATACTTTGCAAACCTGCAATATTCTTGGTGAACTTGTGCAATATTCTCACAATCGCTAAAAGGAACATTTCACTACTTTAAGTGTTTCGATTGTTGAAGAGAAATTCCGAGTATAGATCAATTGTATTTCATAGGTTGTTAGGATATTTACAGTTCGTGTATTATCTTGGTTCCGCATCAACCTTGTAATTTGTTTAATATCAATAAATAAATTACACTTTGAAAACTACATATTGTCTCATCAAGATTGTTTACAAGTTATTTGTATTATTGCATTGTTCTTTACTTATTGTCTTTTTTATAAGTAATCTATCTAGAACTTGGTATATACCACTGCAACTGGTCGTCTCCAGTTCAGTAAGTATATTGCAAAGTAACTCCACCATCGACATAGAGGTGTCTTCAGTAGTACCATCTAACAAGTTGGGACTTACACACCCACTAAATAGGTAACGGTGGAATGTTTGGTCTGCCTTGGTGGCCACCTTCATTGCCAGTCCGACCCGAGCGGTGCTCTAACTATCTTTATATTATTGGTCGTCTCCATGGCATGACCCCAATTGTGATTAAAGCACTTGATTGACAGCTTGTGCTCTGAAATGAAATATTATGTTGTTGGGACATGTAAAATGGTCGTAGTAGTGGCTCAAGCATATACTCATCGAATTATGCCTTTTGGCGGAATGGAAATTATTATTGTTGTGGATGGAAATTATTGATTGAACATACGGTTTGGATATTGGACCTTATATGGAATCTTGGAAGTTGTTGAATTTGACAATAATGAAGTATTGACGACCAAATGGTTTTGGTATGATGAATGATTAATCGATTGATATATTTTTCTCTCACAATAAATGTGACAAATGAGAACTTTATAATTTACCATGGATTTCTCAACTATTTTGAAATGGATATGTAACGAGATTTACTTGTAAACCTATGCACTTACCAACTACGTTTTCGTAGTTGACACTTTTTCTTCATGCTTTTCAGGAATTAGCGTAAGCTTTGAGGAATTATATGCATCATGATTGTTTGCATTGCACTTTGGAGTCAAAGATCAAACCTTGTGACGGGCAATGGAATCCGCCCTGATCATTGTAGTATACCATCTCATGTATTTGTTATTTGTTTCGTGGACTCAATACCCAAGTATAGTAGACGTATTGTACTTGGGAATTGGTTCACATGCTTGTGCATTGTAAAATTATTTTTATCAACTAAAGCTATGGTGAATGTTATCTATTATCCTTTGTTTTGAATACTCGACTTTCTGTACATCTCATCGTTCCGCCTTGGTTGGGGTGTTACAACAAACATTTAAAAGTCCAAACCAATAAATTCAGCTTGGTTTATTCATTAAATGGTGTTACTTGCCATATCATTGAAACAAGTCTAAATGGAAATCCATCGGTTGCCCAACATAAAACAACCGATCACAAGTCTTAACAATTCATAAAAAATCTTTACATAAAACAAAGGTCTAAAGTGAGCAGCCACTATGGGTAAGCTAAAGCCATCCTCAAGACAAACTACCCATGCCTCGCTCTTATTCATCATCCATCAAAGACTTGCTAAACCTGAAGGGAAAACACATTTCAAGAAACAAGTGTTAGCTAACGAATTAGCTAAGTAAGATAACACGTCATTTATAAACGTTTGTCCAATTAAAACATTATTTAAAACCGCATTACATCATTAAGGCACATATCATCTCAAAACATCACATCATTGCATTTAACATATTTCATATAGGATAAATCATCCTAAATGTGCCTATACATCATTAGCATCTTCACATATCACATCTACACATCATATAGTGGTGACATAAGTCCCACCCGACTAGATGGTTAAACCTTACGGCTGTCCATCAATGTCGTTAAGGAATGACAAGACAATACAGGAGTAGTCCGTATGTTCAAAGACATTGGTAGGTAATCAGGCCACCCGGAGATACTCTACCACTTAACTATGTTGCAAGGAGCCACCCAAGCAACCACATATACGCACCCACCGGGCAAGGGCAAGTACGGGTTAAGCTTAACACTTCTCACATCATTTACGAGATTGATTTACATCACATATAGCTTAGGTGTCCACATTACCTAAACATTATCACATATCATATTAACGTTTGGGCCCTTAAACGTGCACGTGTCATGGTAACCTATTATGTCAAGTGAACTAGATGAACAAGCCATACGAACATGCACATTTCAATACATCTCATAGCTTTACATAACATCACATATCATCATTTCATTTCATATCATAGGGACTGCATATCAGGCCTCATTGGTCTTTCACATATCCCATATCACCTCCTGTATAACCCCGAATACTCATAAATGATCAAGATATCATTAGGGAAGTTAATATATGAAAACCATGTTTTTGTTGAACCTTCAGCGTGTCAAAGTAGTGTATCTTACCTTGATACGACTTACCAACAAGTTAAGAGTAGCTTATTGTGCTTGTTACGTGCTCCCGACTACCTATCATAAGTATAAGATTGATCTATAAGCTAAACAAAACATATGCACTAGACCAGACACAAATATGCGCCGCATGAGACCCTGGTGCGCCACATATTCTTTAAATAAACAATTATGCGTCGCATGGTCTGAATATGAACCGCATAAACCGCTAGCATTTTACACAGAAAACTCTCCAGATTTTCATCATTCGATCCATGCGCCGCATGGAACTTCCATGCGCCGCATAACGGGCTCCCCTTTAGAACCCATTTCGAATCTGGACAAATATGCGCCGCATGGACACAATATGCGCCGCATATTTCATCAAATTTTTCCACAGAAATACCCAACAATTTGAGCACACAATTTATGCGCCGCATAGAATTTCTATGCGCCACATATCGGGCTCCCAACCGGACTCCTTTTTCCAAAATTGGCATATATGCGCCGCATGAAAGACTCATGCGCCGCATAAAGCCCAGTTCGACTAACACTTTCAATTTTCAATCCTTCAAACGATTTCCTTTCAAACCTCTAACCATAATTTGTTAGGTCCAGATTTACTGGACTCGCTCCAGACTCGACTACTGGAGCCTTACTGAAGATCTGTCCAGAAATGGTATATTACTGGACCTACTCCAGACTTGGAATCTGGAGTCCCTCTAAAGATTTGTTCAGAAATAATGGAAGACCAGTGAGCAAACACTTGTATAGGAAATTTGGAGTATTCTCCAGATTAGCTCACCGGACTTCACCCCAGTCCAGATCTACTCTACTGAAGACATTCTCGCTAAAGTCATAGACTGAAGTCAGAATAAAGAAGATTGACAAATGGCGGAGTCCACTGGAAGTCTTACCAGATATGTACACTGGAGGATTGTCAGTGTTCTAGACCTTACAAGTCTGAACACTGATATCGAGGAATTGACTTTTTGCCTTTACACACTTTCCAAAGAACATCCACTTGTTCTTTACCAAAGTTTATACGTGTGTAAAGGTGGTTGGTTAAAAGAATAAAGTCATATTGATGTGACTTTATCCTTGTACCTTAACCAATGCATTTAATGTTCTTGTCGGTTTATTAAATGCATGCAACCATATTTGTTAGGTCCAGATTTACTGGACTCGCTCCAGACTCGACTACTGGAGCCTTACTGAAGATCTGTCCAGAAATGGTATATTACTGGACCTACTCCAGACTTGGAATCTGGAGTCCCTCTAAAGATTTGTTCAGAAATAATGGAAGACCAGTGAGCAAACACTTGTATAGGAAATTTGGAGTATTCTCCAGATTAGCTCACCGGACTTCACCCCAGTCCAGATCTACTCTACTGAAGACATTCTCGCTAAAGTCATAGACTGAAGTCAGAATAAAGAAGATTGACAAATGGCGGAGTCCACTGGAAGTCTTACCAGATATGTACACTGGAGGATTGTCAGTGTTCTAGACCTTACAAGTCTGAACACTGATATCGAGGAATTGACTTTTTGCCTTTACACACTTTCCAAAGAACATCCACTTGTTCTTTACCAAAGTTTATACGTGTGTAAAGGTGGTTGGTTAAAAGAATAAAGTCATATTGATGTGACTTTATCCTTGTACCTTAACCAATGCATTTAATGTTCTTGTCGGTTTATTAAATGCATGCAACCATATTTGTACGGCACAAAATTCACTGGTGAATTTTGTTGCCTATAAATACAAAGTCATTTCTTTGAGAAAATTACTTTAAAGCATACATTTAGCATTAGAGCGAATTTGTCTAAATACTCTCGATCTTAAACAGGGATACTTCACAACTTTAAGTATCTCGATCCAAAAGAGTTATTTGACAAATATAGATCATTTGTAATTCATAGGTTGTTAGGATACATACTTATTTGTATTATCTTGATTCCGCACAACCTTGTATTTTATTTAACATCATAAATAAAATACACCTTGAAAAATATATAATGTTCCACTTTACTTGTTTATTGCTTTAAGTCGTGTATTACTTTATTTATATACTTGCATTTATATTTAAGTAATACTAGTCCATTCTAGTGATTATTAGACTTGTTGTATTTTACACTTTTGGGTTTAACCATCGTATTTGGGACCTCACACTTGGTATCAGAGCAGTAGGCTAAACATTGCCTAGATCTACTTCTTTGATGGCCACCCCAGAAAATACACAAGGAAGTTTTAATTTTGGTCCCGATCCTAATGTTAATATTAATGATCAAAATAATGAACCACCTATTGTTAATAACACTAATCCACCACCTCCTCCTCCTACTCCTGCTTCTCCATACATGCATGTGCACTATTCAAATAATCTTGTTCCTAAATTCAGTGGAAACAGTGATGAGTTTGGTACGTGGAAGGCTAGGATGGTATTGAATATCACTGGTATTGAGAGGAACGTGATGAAAATCTTAAATGAAGGTCCTTATGTCCCTACATCACCTCTCAATGCTCTTCTTGATCCTACTGGATCTAGAAGGGGCAGGGAAAAGAGGGAGGAACATTGGTTTGAAGAGGAGAGAAGATTGGTGAATCTAGACACCCTTCGCAAAAACATGATCCTCGGGGCCGTTCCAGAAACCCTAATTCCCACATTAGTTCTTTTTCCCAGTGCTAAAACCATGTGGGATGAACCTCTAAACCAGCATGAAGGAGGAGATGACACCATTGTCACCAGAAAGGTCTCCTTAAACAAGAGGTATGAGTCATTTTTTGCTTAGCCTAATGAGTCTCTCACTGGTACTTACACCAGATTTATGAGTATCATAAACCAGTTGAAAGGTCTTGGGGTTGAGAAGGACAAGGATATACTTCTGGAGAAATTTTGTGATATTCTGCCCACCAAATGGTCTCACATGATCCTGGTCTTACGACAAGGTAAAACTCTGCACACACACACTCTCTCAACTCTTTATGGAGCTTTCAGGTATACTGAAGAAAATCAAGCTCAGAGAGTGGTGGCAGAACAAGATGCTTATAACCATGCCTCCAGTAGTCCTAATGTGGTTAGTCATACTGAACCACCTATTGTTAATAACACTAATCCACCACCTCCTCCTCCTACTCCTGCTTCTCCATACATGCATGTGCACTATTCAAATAATCTTGTTCCTAAATTCAGTGGAAACAGTGATGAGTTTGGTACGTGGAAGGCTAGGATGGTATTGAATATCACTGGTATTGAGAGGAACGTGATGAAAATCTTAAATGAAGGTCCTTATGTCCCTACATCACCTCTCAATGCTCTTCTTGATCCTACTGGATCTAGAAGGGGCAGGGAAAAGAGGGAGGAACATTGGTTTGAAGAGGAGAGAAGATTGGTGAATCTAGACACCCTTCGCAAAAACATGATCCTCGGGGCCGTTCCAGAAACCCTAATTCCCACATTAGTTCTTTTTCCCAGTGCTAAAACCATGTGGGATGAACCTCTAAACCAGCATGAAGGAGGAGATGACACCATTGTCACCAGAAAGGTCTCCTTAAACAAGAGGTATGAGTCATTTTTTGCTTAGCCTAATGAGTCTCTCACTGGTACTTACACCAGATTTATGAGTATCATAAACCAGTTGAAAGGTCTTGGGGTTGAGAAGGACAAGGATATACTTCTGGAGAAATTTTGTGATATTCTGCCCACCAAATGGTCTCACATGATCCTGGTCTTACGACAAGGTAAAACTCTGCACACACACACACTATCTCAACTCTTTATGGAGCTTTCAGGTATACTGAAGAAAATCAAGCTCAGAGAGTGGTAGCAGAACAAGATGCTTATAACCATGCCTCCAGTAGTCCTAATGTGGTTAGTCATACTGAACCACAAAGTACAGCACTGATATCTTCTAAGAATGTATTTTCTATGAAGAAGATGGTGTCTGAACTCATGGATTCTGGAGAGCCCAGTCAAATCTCTCCAGATTGTTGTGATGAAACTGATGATGATGACCTTATTGCAATGATTGCTAAAATGTTTAACCGTTTCAAAGCAAGAGCAAATAGGCCATCTGGACAATTTGCATCCAGTTCTTCAACTGATAAGACCAATTTGACATGCTTTAAGTGTGGCAAAAAGGGTCATTTCATGAAAGATTGCAGGTCCAGAGAGTTTATCCAAGCCTGGTCCATTTTCTTCAAATAATAAGCCTGATGATAGCTATAAATCTAAATACAAAAAGCTTAAGGCTCAAATTGCTCTCATGGCACAAAATATGGAAAACAATAATAAGTGCATGATCGCAACAACTGAAGAGAAGTGGGTTCTTTCTGATGAATCATCTGCTGATGAAGAAGAAGAAAGAGATTGCTGTTACATGGCTCTGGCAGACGAAGAGCACCTGGTGAAGGAAGATATCACATCTGGACGATGGGTGGACATTGTTATTAAAAAGGTTAGTGATTATGATACTGCAACTGACCAAGAATTAAAACTGGACATCGCTGAAGCTCTTAATTCTGATTTTATTTTTGTTGAAACTGTTAGATCTGACTGTGTAAATGGTCTAGAAACAGATTTTTCTGAAATAACTGTTTTAAAATCAAAATTGAAAGAACTTCAAGACATTGAACTGGCATTTCAAGCCCAGGTTCTGGTAACTGAACAATTGATTCAAGAAAAACAAGATCTTGAAGTCATTTTAGAGAAAGAAAAACTGGTGATTAAATCATGGCTAGAAACCAGAAAGCCATATGATGCTGGAGTAAATCAATTTCCTGCTCAAAAACGTGCATATTTAGATGGAAATACACATGTAGCATCATTAATACCAGTAATCGATCGATTACCAGAGGGGTTCAGGCCCACCACTGTTTATGATGAGCCTGTAACTCCCAAGGCCAATATTTTCCCAGTTCAATGCTAGAGGTTAAGACTGGAGCATTCCAGATGACTGCTCCAGTTAAAGAGGTTTATCGGAATAAACCTTTGCCTCAGACTAATCCCCTACCTAAGCCTAGAACTGGAAAGGCTAAGGTATCATCTGATGAAAATATTTTGTCCAGGTTAGAGAGCCAGATTCAAATACTGACTCGTCAATTTCAAAGTTTTAATGCAAGATTAAACTTAATTGAGGGTACTTCATCTGGCCCTAGACAAAATACAAAACCTTTTGAAAAGAAAGTTAAATCTATTTCTCCAGTTGAGAAAAAGAAAAAGGTTTCAAAACTATCAACCCAGTGGTCTTTTCAACTAAGACCACTATTGAAGAAAGTGAACTAAACCAGATTGCCCCAGGGACCTATAAGGGAGGGTCCAGTGAACCCATCAGTCGATGGGTTCCCAAATCTAACTGAAAATATCTGGTGGATGTGCAGGGCGATCGAAAAAAATATATCTGGTATCTTAACAGTGCTGCTGGCAGGACGATGACCGGATGTAAGACCCTGCTGGAGGAGTTCACCATTTCTGATGGACCCTCCATTACTTTTGGAAATGATGGTTGTGGAAAGACTGAGGGATACGGTGTTCTGAACAATGGACAAGTCAAGTTCAGACGTGTTGCATTTGTGAATGGTTTGAAATATAACCTGATCAATGTAAGCCAACTGTGTGATGATGGCTATCAAGTTTTATTCAATATTGCTCAGGGTATCGTATTCAATAAGGACTGGAAGGTAGTGTTGATTGCTCCCAGAAAAGGGAATGTGTACGTGATGGATATGGAAAGCTCTCTTTCAGAGCAGTGTTTCTATACTCAAGATGTTGAAGACACAAACTGGTTATGTCACAAAAGGTTATCCCATTTAAATTTCAAGAATATTAATAAGTTGTCCAGAAAACAACTTGCAGATGGGATACCTTCAGTTTCCTTCAAAAAGGAAAGGCCATGTCCAAGATGTAAGATGGGTAAGCAGAAACGTACCAGTTTCAAGACTAGACAGAATTTCAGCATATCTGAACCTCTTCATATGCTTCATATGGACCTCTTTGGTCCAGTGAATGTTCAGACTCGTGCTGGTAAAAGATACACCCTGGTAATATTAGATGAATTTTCCAGATATGGTTGGGTTATCTTTCTCAGGTCTAAAAGTGAAGCTGCTGCTGAAATCATCAGTCTTATCAAGCAAATTAAGCTCAAGTACAGTCGAAAGGTGTGTCAGTTAAGAAGTGACAATGGAACAGAATTCCAGAATGCAACTCTCGAGTCATTCTGTACTGACACTGGCATCTCACAGAATTTCTCATCAGCCCGCTCTCTAGAACAGAATGGAGTGGTGGAAAGGAAGAATCGAACGCTGATAGAAGCTGCCAGGAGTATGCTTGCTGAATCTGGTCTGTCTACCAGTTTCTGGGCTGAAGCAATTGCTACTGCTTGCCACACCCAGAACCGGTCAGTGTATGTGAGACACAAAAAGACAGCCTATGAAGTCTTAAGAAATAGAAAACCAAATATTGGTTATTTTCACGTTTTTGGATGTCCAGTTTACATCCTGAACGACTCCAGTCAGTTAGGCAAATTTGATCCCCACTGATAAAAAGCTCGCTGATGTTTTTACAAAACCTCTTGATGAGAAAACTTTTAAACATCTCATCAGTGAACTCGGAATGTTGAATCCTTAAAACTGGAGAATTTGTTATGAACGCGTCAGTGACACTGACGAGTTTCTTCAGTTGAGGAGATCCATACAATCTTTGCTCGCCAGGCTATCGAACGCCTTTGTGATACTATCTTGGCACTAATTGATTTATGGATTACCATTCTAGGGGGAAAAGACTTAAATTATTTTTCTGACTAAAATTATTTTTTTTTGAAAAATGGTAACTGGAGAACTCTCCAGTTGAAACTGTCACTGGACTAATCATCCAGTGTACATGTTTGGTCTTGTCTTTAAAACTGGTAGTCAACCAGATTTCATAACGTTATAAAATACTTGGTCAATTTTAGTGACACGTGATTGCACTTGAGTGTTCATTTTCAAGTGTTAACCGTCGGCTGACGTGTCAAAGATATTTTTGTGTAATGACGCACTTTTTATGGGGATTGTGTAAAAGTAGTGGGCGCGTGGGAATACAAGCCATCGTAACATTTAATGCTTGGAACTTCGTATTAAATTAAATTATATTTTCAAATTTTCATAATTGAAAAACATCAACTCATTTTAAAAATTTGGGGAAATTAAATTTCTTTTTGTATTTACTTTGGGTTTTTAATCCCTTATAAATACCCCCACATTTACTTCATTTCATTTACTTCTTCTTTTTACATTCCTTCATTTACTCTCAATCATCATCGCTTCATTACTACCTCTGCTCTTCAAATCAAGAACCCTAATTCCTAAATTTCTTTCACTTCCAATTTCTTTCTCTAAAATGGCACCAAAAACATCTAGAAGTAGAGATATCAATCTACTTACTGTCCCGTATAATCCCTCACCAGATGTTAAAAAGGCAGATGGCGCCCCTTCTAATCCAGCCACCATCAAGTTAAATCCAAACAATCCGATGGCAAGTTTACAAGGAACTCAAAGGGCCAATACCTTGATTGGGAGAATCCAAAAGTTTCTTCGTGATTCTTCTCTTGGCCCCCAATTCAATGCAAGCCCACGCAAAATGTACCATGACTATTTGTGTGAGTTTTGGTACACTGCAACCCTAACTCCAGATTGTTCCTCCATCTCTTTCACTCTTAAAGAAGGAATAATCTAGTATACCCTAACGGTAGATACCTTGAGGGATGCCCTGCACCTCAACTACTGGAGACAAGGGGAATCTCCAGTTGTCCTTCCACCAAATATAAATTTCAGGCAAGCACTCCTTGAAATGGGACACAATGAGTGTTTGGAAAATGGGGTTCTTAAAACAAAAGGCTCCATGATGATGAAAGGCCTCACACCATCCTGGAGGTATTTCTTTGTGCACCTGGTGGAAAGCATGGGTGGGAGTTCCGGTGGACTGGGCCAAATTAACTCCTCACAAGCAGAAATGGCATACTGCTTGTGGAATGGACTTAGAGTAGATTTCGCTGACATTTTGTACATAAGTCTTGTGAAGAAACTGAAGGGCACCAGGGGACTTTGCATTCCCTTCTCCAGGTATCTATCTCTTTGTTTCAAACTGCTACTAGGCAGTGAAGAGTATAAAAATACACAGTCTCTCTTCACTGTGCCAGATTTGATGAGGAATCTAGACGCCCTAGTGTCTAAACCTAGGGAGGTTGATATTCCTCAAAGAATGCGACTGGCATTCGCAAAAACTGATGCACCAATCCAAGGTGAGTCGGAAAGTCAACTGGGCGGGCCTCAAAACAATAAGGGACCCACCTGTTCGTCTGCTGGTATTGTGACAGTTGTTGGGCCTGAACAACAGTCAAACCCCACCAGCTCCAGTCAAACAGTTCCTACAACTGCAACTGGACACCTCCCAATATGTGCTCCAGTTTTACAAAAGGCTCCATGACGATGAAAGGCCTCACACCATCCTGGAGGTATTTCTTTGTGCACCTGGTGGAAAGCATGGGTGGGAGTTCCGGTGGACTGGGCCAAATTAACTCCTCACAAGCAGAAATGGCATACTGCTTGTGGAATGGACTTAGAGTAGATTTCGCTGACATTTTGTACATAAGTCTTGTGAAGAAACTGAAGGGCACCAGGGGACTTTGCATTCCCTTCTCCAGGTATCTATCTCTTTGTTTCAAACTGCTACTAGGCAGTGAAGAGTATAAAAATACACAGTCTCTCTTCACTGTGCCAGATTTGATGAGGAATCTAGACGCCCTAGTGTCTAAACCTAGGGAGGTTGATATTCCTCAAAGAATGCGACTGGCATTCGCAAAAACTGATGCACCAATCCAAGGTGAGTCGGAAAGTCAACTGGGCGGGCCTCAAAACAATAAGGGACCCACCTGTTCGTCTGCTGGTATTGTGACAGTTGTTGGGCCTGAACAACAGTCAAACCCCACCAGCTCCAGTCAAACAGTTCCTACAACTGCAACTGGACACCTCCCAATATGTGCTCCAGTTTTACAAAAGGCTCCATGACGATGAAAGGCCTCACACCATCCTGGAGGTATTTCTTTGTGCACCTGGTGGAAAGCATGGGTGGGAGTTCCGGTGGACTGGGCCAAATTAACTCCTCACAAGCAGAAATGGCATACTGCTTGTGGAATGGACTTAGAGTAGATTTCGCTGACATTTTGTACATAAGTCTTGTGAAGAAACTGAAGGGCACCAGGGGACTTTGCATTCCCTTCTCCAGGTATCTATCTCTTTGTTTCAAACTGCTACTAGGCAGTGAAGAGTATAAAAATACACAGTCTCTCTTCACTGTGCCAGATTTGATGAGGAATCTAGACGCCCTAGTGTCTAAACCTAGGGAGGTTGATATTCCTCAAAGAATGCGACTGGCATTCGCAAAAACTGATGCACCAATCCAAGGTGAGTCGGAAAGTCAACTGGGCGGGCCTCAAAACAATAAGGGACCCACCTGTTCGTCTGCTGGTATTGTGACAGTTGTTGGGCCTGAACAACAGTCAAACCCCACCAGCTCCAGTCAAACAGTTCCTACAACTGCAACTGGACACCTCCCAATATGTGCTCCAGTTTTACAAAAGGCTCCAAGAACAAACGCCCTAGGCAACAGTCAGTACGAGCCACTGACAGTAGTACCCAAGCCAACCCTTCAGTATCCTCCTAACAGGATGCTGAAGATAGTCAAAGGGAACAACTGCAAGCAACCACTTCCGAAATTTCTGTAGGAGGAAGTGGTGAAGAGAATACTGGGTCAGCCCAACCCAGAGTAGAGTTAGAGTCTGCACAAACTTTAATTGGCCAAACTTCTAACACTACTATTGCACAAACTGATGATGTCTCCAGCCAGTCACAACTGGAGACTGAAGTTCCAATCTCTTCGGTTGATGATGTTGTAACTGAGAATAGAGCAGTTATTACTGAAGCAACCCCAGTGACCTCTATTCCTGGCGATAATGTCACCACGACTATGCCACCAACTGATGCTACTCTTCAGGAAACTGACCAAGTACATCAGGAGTCTGAACAGCTGGTTCAGCCACCTGAGACATTCATGGATCTGGACATGAATGTTAATGAAGGTGTTTTCCAAATTGAGTCTTCGGACTCTGAGGAAACTTTTTCAGATACAGAGATACTTGATGCTTCTGTACAAGCTCAAGTCCCTTCATCTCTTATCTCGCCTCCAGATGCTTCAATTTCAATTTCACCATCTCTACCACGTATACCTACTTCTACTCCCTCACTTATATCTTTTTTATTTGTGTCTCGAAATAGACACAATGCCCAACCTCCGCCGTTGAACACACTCGAGCATTCTTAGCATGTTCAACTCATTGAAAATCCTATTTTTTCAAACCCCACTGTTGGTTCTATTACTTCAACTGAAGTACCAACTGAAGAGGACCCTTTCAGTTTGCCTCCTCCAGTTGCACCAGTTGCCTTTGCTGCTAGTCTAGTGACACCTTCTCCTCCGTCACTTGACACTCAATTTGTCAGATTTCAAGCCGACATCCAAAACCTTATCAATAGGGTGGAGGATGTTCATAAGACAATTGAGAAAAACACCAAGTCCTTCTCCAGGTACAACAAGGATACCCAGACAAATAAGAAAGTTATCGATTTGGGTATCAACAAATTCACTCAGAATGAAGACTTGGTGTTCCACAAGCTCAATGAGCTGGTCAATAGCTGCAACACAATTTCTTCATCACTGAAGGAGGCTTTTGAACTTACTCAAACGAAGATGTACACAAACATATCCAATCTGTTGGGTACAACTGTATGCTCATCAGATGTGGATCCGAAGGAGATTGAAAGGCAGGTTCAGGAACTTGTGAACAAACCTGGCCTTAATGTGGTTGAGCTTGGTCAGCAAATGGCTACTTCAGTCGGCCAAAAGATTGAAGATACTTTGGCAACCAGAGAAGCTGCGCTGGTTGAAAAGGTGATGTCTGAGATCACCAAGATTGCTACTCCTCAGGTTGATATAACCCCACTTACAACTGAGATCAGCCAGTTGAGAAGCAGTCTGACTTCCTTAACAACTGAAGTATCTTTCCACACTACTGCAATAAACAATCTGGTCACTAAAGTGAGCAAGTTAAAGGACAAACCAGTTGAGAAGCAGTCTGACTTCCTTAACAACTGAAGTATCTTTCCACACTACTGCAATAAACAATCTGGTCACTAAAGTGAGCAAGTTAAAGGACAAACCAGTTGAGAAGACTACTGGTCTTTCTCCAGATGATGCACAAATATTTAAGGATCTCAAAACGGGTCAGACACAAACTGCTGATAATGTGCTGACCCACTCTAGAGAAGTTAATCATCTCTGGAGGTCTATGCGTTTGATCACATCTACGTTTAGACATTGCAAGGACAACCAGTCGTGGAAACCTCTAGGCGACCTCCTAAGTTCACCTGATGACTAGGGGCAATTCCTAAAGGCCTAGATGCTGCCAACGGGGAAAGGTCAGTTGCAGTCCTTGCATCTGGCCCAAATGAGAAACAAATAGTGGTTGTAAGGCAATCGGATACAAGTGATGCCAGTACTGATGCTGGTCAGCAGGTTATTGAAGGTGCTGGTGATAGGGGGAATGTCAACAAGGGCAAAGGCAAAGAAATTGAAACAGGTGGTTCTGCCCTTGTGACATCAACTGAAACAACAAAGAATGCAACTGACACTGATGTCAGTATGCTTGAAATTGGCAGGAAAGATGTACTTCCTCCAGTATCAGAAAGTGATTCCAGGAGACTTGATGTTATTGGTCGTGCACTTTATCAAAGAAAAAGGAAGAGAGCTGCAGACCAAAAACTGGCCAGAGAACAAATCAAGGATCTTGGTGCACTGGATGCCAAAGATGCCAGTATGTTGGGTATCACACTGGAGCAGTATGCTAGAGTTAAGCATGATCAGCGGATTGTTGGTGCTATCATGGAACTCTTAGCACTGGAGCTGGAGAAAGATTATCCAGATGATGAAGTGGCATTTAACTGCCAAACCATTAATGTTTCAGTTGAGAAGGCTAAAGAGTTGAGGGCTGCTGGTATAAAAAGAAGAACTGAACATGTCATGAAAACTGTCAAGAAGGTTCTTAATCCACCCAAGATCAGAGCCCAGAAACCAAAACCATTACCCAGGGATGCAAACTTGAGAACCTTTGTGGAACCAACTGGAGAGGTGTCCAATGACAATATAAAGGATGCAAATCAATCTGCACTTGCTGGTTCAATGAAAATTTCAAATGAATCTGAAGCAAGGAATTATCTCTCTTTGATTCTGGAAACAAGGAAACATGCTAGCACCATAACTGGTGTTAATGTCACCGTTTTTCCAGGCACCAAAGTCTTTCGTGTCCAGGTCAATTATCGCCAAGGGGTGCTGGAAACGACTGACAACCCACTGGTAACACAATACGGGTTCACTGAATGGGTGGAAATGGTTAATGTGCTTGAAGCAAAAGATGTGAAGAAATGGTTTGAGAAGGCCTGGTTAAAGCTACTGAAGGGAAAGATACACCACAAAGAACAACTTGAAGTCAAGTTGCATGTTGACCCTGAAGACTCTCGACCTATTGGTTCACTGACCAAGAGAAGAAGAACCGGCGAAGGGCCATCAAACTAATTTCTTCTTCTAAACTATCTACTTGTATTTTTCATTTACATTCTTGTAACTTTTGTAAGTATTCAGTTTCTTGTATAAACAAGTTGCCAGTTTGTATCTCACAAGATAGATAGTAGATTAAATCTTATGAACTCAAAAAAAAATTCTAAGGCATTTGATTATCTATACAAATGCCTTGGAAAATTAGATAGATTTAGTCAAACAAGTCCTTCAAGTTTGTACATTGTATAGATAGAAAACTTGAAAAGACTTGGTAATATTTCTAGACAAATAGGGGGAATTTTTTGGACCAGTTTCACTGATGAAACTGGCCAGTCTCCAGTTGCATCTGGAGACCTGAAGATTTTTCCAGAAATATGCGAAGACCAGTGGCCAGTGTACAGTTATGCCACTGGAGCTTCCCTCCAGTTGAGATATGACCAATACCTGAAGCCTTCCAGTTGAAGTCAAAGACAACAAGTGGAAGATAGAGAATGTTCATGGCAGCGTTGCCCAGTGACATTCTAACCAGATCAAAACTGGAGAATGTTCAGTTTAAAGCCTTACAAGCTTTACACTGATTACAAGGAAGACCTTATTGCTTTATGTACTATTACACGGATAATACATATTATCCATGTATAAAGTATAACGTGCAGAAAGTAGGTTGGATAAAGTGGCTTTATGCCGTACTTTATCAAGCATTTATAAGGATTTGAATATCAATCCTTAAATGCTCTCAACCATATTTGTACGGCAAAGTTGACATCCCAATGTCAACCTTTGCCTATAAATAGAGGTCTTTGCACAGCCAAAAAAGAAGCTTTGCACTCTGCAATATTTTTGGTGAACTTGTGCAATATTCTCTCAATCGCAAAAAGGAACATTTCACAGCTTTAAGTGTTTCGATGGTTAAGAGAATTTCCAAGTGTAGATCAATTGTAGTTCATAGGTTGTTAGGATATTTACATCTTTGTATTATCTTGGTTCCGCAACAACCTTGTAATTTATTTAACATTAATAAATAAATTACACTTGAAAATTACATATTGTCTCACCATTTACTTTACAAGTTATTTACTTATTGCATTGTCATTTACTTATAATTATCTCCTTATAAGTAATCTATCCAAACCTAGTATATACATACTGCAACTGATCGTCTCCAGTTCAATATTGATATTGCAAAGTTAACTCACCATTTACATAGAGGTGTCTTCAGTTAGTACCATCTAGTGAGTTGGGATTTACAAACATAACCAGACGGATAAACATGCTTGATCACGAAAGGGCCGGTCCACCTAGAAGTCAACTTTGGTTGCTTGAACTTATACTAAGAGAGGAACAACAAAACTTTATCACCGGTCTTAAAATCCTTCATTCTAATCCTACGGTCATGCCACACTTTAGTTCGTTCCTTGTAAAGTCTAGAGTTATCATAAGCATGCAACCTAAGTTCATCTATTTCATTTAGTTGCAAAGATCTCAACTCACCGGCTTCAACTAGGTCCATATTACAATTCTTGAGCGCCCAATAGGCTCTATGCTCAATTTCCATAGGAAGGTGACAAGTCTTGCCATAAAGCAACCGAAATGGAGTAGTCCCAATTGGGGTCTTGTAGGCGGTCCTAAATGCCCATAGAGCATCATCAAAGCTTGGTAGACCAAGACTTTGGGTTGTCTCCTATGGTTTTCTCAAGAATTCTTTTCAATGCCCGGTTAGTATTTTCAACTTGGCCACTCGTTTGCGGGTGATACGAGGTTGAAAAACGGTGGTTGACACCGTACCTCTTAAGCACCTTAGCGAGTTGGTGATTCGCGAAATAGCTTCCACTGTCACTTATTAAGGCCTTGGGCACACCAAACCTACAGAAAAGGTGTTTCAAAAATTAAATGACAACACGTGCATCATTCGTTGGCAAAGCTTTAGCCTCGGCCCACTTGGAAACATAGTCAACAACAACAAGGATATACAAGTTCTTATTCGATGGGAGAAAAGGTCCCATGAAATCTATGCCCCAAACATCAAAATCTTAACATACCTGAATGTAGTTCTAAGGCATTTCATCACGTTTAGAGATATTACCTTGTCTTTGACACACATCACAAACCTCTACCAAGGTTTGCGCCTCCTTGAAAATGGTTGGCCAATAAAATCCAGCATCATATACTTTCTTTCCGGTGACAGACGATCCATAATGACTACCGGTTGGCCCATGGTGACATTCATCAAGAATCTTTCGGGTTTCACCTCCCGACACACACCTCCGAATCATACCATCTGCACAAATTCTAAACAAAAAAGGATCATCCCAAAAATAATGTTTTATCTCCGAAAAGAATTTCTTCTTTTGTTGAGATGACATTTCTGGAGGAATCACATCTGCACAAAGATGGTTAGCAATATCGGCATACCATGGTACTTCCTCAACTTGAACCTGCATCAAAAACTCATCGGGAAAAGCATCATTAATCTCATGCTCTTGAAAATCCTCAAGGTGAGGGTTTTCGAGCCTACTTAACTGGTCGCCCGCCACATTTTCAGCCCCCTTTTTATCCTTGATCTCAATGTCGAATTCTTGCAAAAGCAAGACCCAACGGATGAGACGAGGCTTGGCATCTTGTTTAGAGAACAAGTACCTCAAAGCTGAGTGGTCAGTATAAACAATGGTCTTATTAAGAACCAAGTAGTGTCGAAATTTGTCAAAAGCATAAACAACGGCCAACAACTCTTTTTCAGTCACGGTATAGTTTTGTTGGGCTGGATTGAGGGTCTTGCTAGCATAAGAAATGGGACGGAAACGTTTATCCTCCCTTTGGCCTAAAACGGCCCCTAATGCAAAATTGCTAGCATCGCACATCAGCTCAAATGGTAATGACCAATCGGGTGAAGACATAATTGGTGCATTGGTCAATTTTTCTTTAAGTAAGTTAAATGCATTTAGACACTCCTTATCAAAATTGAATGGGACATCTTTCTCTAACAACTTGGTCATTGGCCGGGTGATTTTTGAAAAATCTTTTATAAACCGACGATAGAATCCGGCATGACCCAAAAAGCTTCTTATTGACTTGACATTAGCGGGAGGAGGTAATTTGGTTATAATATCAATTTTGGCTTCATCTACCTCTAATCCCACTTTCGAAACTTTGTGTCCCAACACTATCCCTTCCTTAACCATAAAGTGACATTTTTCCCAGTTTAAAACCAAGTGTGCCCTTTCACACCTTTCAAGCATTTTATCAAGACTATCTAGACAACTTTCAAAAGTACTACCAAAACAGAAAAGTCATCCATGAAAACTTCCATAGAAGTTTCGATCATGTCTTGAAATATTGCAATCATACATCTTTGAAAAGTTCCAGGGGCATTGCAAAGACCAAATTGTAACATCCCAAAACTTAATCGTATATGTTGACTAACGTCGTTAGGTCAAATTCTAAGTCCGTGATATGTTTATGTGGAAAATATGTGTTTATATGTTTATGTGCCCTATATGTGAGATTTAATTATCTTTAATGAGCGACAATAAAGTAGACTTAATGATGTGTAAAAGGCTTATGTAGTGTGCGAAAGTGCTTTAGTGTGTTATATGTATCCCCAATAGGTGTTTTCAAGCGAAATAAAGTCAATATGAAGTCCAGGGACTAGTTTTGCCAAAGGTGTAAAGTTAAAAACGGGTTTAGGTTGGGATTAGCTTAATCTAGGGTTATTTTCCAGCCTCAACAACATTAAAAGAATAAACACAAAGTTTATTAAAACCTTTTCTTGAATTCTAAAGCAAAATCTTCAAGTCTTGGTTAATCGATCGTGTGTTTTTGGCATTGGATTGAATCGGCCATTGTTTGTTCAAGGTAATCATCGATTTATTACTTATATTTTCAGATTCAAGGTTGTTTCATAATGATTCAAATCTGAATTAAAAAGGGATTTTGATAGAATTAGGGTTTAAAATATGTTTAAGTCAATTAATGTTCAAAACGATGTTTAACGAGTCTATAATCGATCTTGATGATCAATGGATGTTTATTTATGTCAAAAACATGTTTTGGGAGAAGATTTAATCGTTCGTTTATGGAAAAATCGAAGAACTTGGTCGTTTTTGAAATCTGGACGAAATTACGTTAAATTCGTTAGCTGAGTCTGATTTTGTACTTGCGAAGATAATCTTCGTTTTGCTATCTTCGTAAGAACAAATCTATCTTCGTTTTGCTATCTTCGTAAGAACAAATCTATCTTCGTTTTGCTATCTTCGTAAGAACAAACTATCTTCGTAAGAACAAATCTATCTTCGTTTTGCTATCTTCGTAAGAACAAACTATCTTCGTAAGAACAAATCTATCTTCGTTTTGCTATCTTCGTAAGAACAAATCTATCTTCGTTTTGCTATCTTCGTAAGAACAAACTATCTTCGTAAGAACAAATCTATCTTCGTTTTGCTATCTTCGTAAGAACAAATCTATCTTCGTTTTGCTATCTTCGTAAGAACAAATCTATCTTCGTTTTGCTATCTTCGTAAGAACAAACTATCTTCGTAAGAACAAATCTATCTTCGTTTTGCTATCTTCGTAAGAACAAACTATCTTCGTAAGAACAAACTATCTTCGTAAGAACAAACTATCTTCGTAAGAACAAATCTATCTTCGTTTTGCTATCTTCGTAAGAACAAACTATCTTCGTAAGAACAAACTATCTTCGTAAGAACAAACTATCTTCGTAAGAACAAACTATCTTCGTAAGAACAAACTATCTTCGTAAGAACAAATCTATCTTCGTTTTGCTATCTTCGTAAGAACAAATCTATCTTCGTTTTGCTATCTTCGTAAGAACAAACTATCTTCGTAAGAACAAATCTATCTTCGTTTTGCTATCTTCGTAAGAACAAACTATCTTCGTAAGAACAAACTATCTTCGTAAGAACAAACTATCTTCGTAAGAACAAATCTATCTTCGTTTTGCTATCTTCGTAAGAACAAACTATCTTCGTAAGAACAAACTATCTTCGTAAGAACAAACTATCTTCGTAAGAACAAACTATCTTCGTAAGAACAAACTATCTTCGTAAGAACAAATCTATCTTCGTTTTGCTATCTTCGTAAGAACAAATCTATCTTCGTTTTGCTATCTTCGTAAGAACAAACTATCTTCGTAAGAACAAACTATCTTCGTAAGAACAAACTATCTTCGTAAGAACAAATCTATCTTCGTTTTGCTATCTTCGTAAGAACAAACTATCTTCGTAAGAACAAACTATCTTCGTAAGAACAAACTATCTTCGTAAGAACAAACTATCTTCGTAAGAACAAATCTATCTTCGTTTTGCTATCTTCGTAAGAACAAATCTATCTTCGTTTTGCTATCTTCGTAAGAACAAACTATCTTCGTAAGAACAAATCTATCTTCGTTTTGCTATCTTCGTAAGAACAAATCTATCTTCGTTTTGCTATCTTCGTAAGAACAAACTATCTTCGTAAGAACAAACTATCTTCGTAAGAACAAACTATCTTCGTAAGAACAAACTATCTTCGTAAGAACAAACTATCTTCGTAAGAACAAACTATCTTCGTAAGAACAAACTATCTTCGTAAGAACAAACTATCTTCGTAAGAACAAATCTATCTTCGTTTTGCTATCTTCGTAAGAACAAATCTATCTTCGTTTTGCTATCTTCGTAAGAACAAACTATCTTCGTAAGAACAAACTATCTTCGTAAGAACAAATCTATCTTCGTTTTGCTATCTTCGTAAGAACAAACTATCTTCGTAAGAACAAACTATCTTCGTAAGAACAAATCTATCTTCGTTTTGCTATCTTCGTAAGAACAAACTATCTTCGTAAGAACAAATCTATCTTCGTTTTGCTATCTTCGTAAGAACAAACTATCTTCGTAAGAACAAACTATCTTCGTAAGAACAAACTATCTTCGTAAGAACAAACTATCTTCGTAAGAACAAATCTATCTTCGTTTTGCTATCTTCGTAAGAACAAACTATCTTCGTAAGAACAAACTATCTTCGTAAGAACAAATCTATCTTCGTTTTGCTATCTTCGTAAGAACAAACTATCTTCGTAAGAACAAACTATCTTCGTAAGAACAAATCTATCTTCGTTTTGCTATCTTCGTAAGAACAAACTATCTTCGTAAGAACAAACTATCTTCGTAAGAACAAACTATCTTCGTAAGAACAAACTATCTTCGTAAGAACAAACTATCTTCGTAAGAACAAACTATCTTCGTAAGAACAAACTATCTTCGTAAGAACAAATCTATCTTCGTTTTGCTATCTTCGTAAGAACAAATCTACCGTCGAAAGACTTCTCCATCAAGTCGGGTGTGAGGCTTCCTTGAGGTCGTATGACCGCCTGCACACAAACTCATACCCTATATGATAACGGTAACTTCGGTTACAACTTAACGGTAACTTCGGTTACAACTTAACGGTAACTTCGGTTACAACTTAACGGTAACTTCGGTTACAACTTAACGGTAACTTCGGTTACAACTTAACGGTAACTTCGGTTACAACTTAACGGTAACTTCGGTTACAACTTAACGGTAACTTCGGTTACAACTTAACGGTAACTTCGGTTACAACTTAACGGTAACTTCGGTTACAACTTAACGGTAACTTCGGTTACAACTTAACGGTAACTTCGGTTACAACTTAACGGTAACTTCGGTTACAACTTAACGGTAACTTCGGTTACAACTTAACGGTAACTTCGGTTACAACTTAACGGTAACTTCGGTTACAACTTAACGGTAACTTCGGTTACAACTTAACGGTAACTTCGGTTACAACTTAACGGTAACTTCGGTTACAACTTAACGGTAACTTCGGTTACAACTTAACGGTAACTTCGGTTACAACTTAACGGTAACTTCGGTTACAACTTAACGGTAACTTCGGTTACAACTTAACGGTAACTTCGGTTACAACTTAACGGTAACTTCGGTTACAACTTAACGGTAACTTCGGTTACAACTTAACGGTAACTTCGGTTACAACTTAACGGTAACTTCGGTTACAACTTAACGGTAACTTCGGTTACAACTTAACGGTAACTTCGGTTACAACTTAACGGTAACTTCGGTTACAACTTAACGGTAACTTCGGTTACAACTTAACGGTAACTTCGGTTACAACTTAACGGTAACTTCGGTTACAACTTAACGGTAACTTCGGTTACAACTTAACGGTAACTTCGGTTACAACTTAACGGTAACTTCGGTTACAACTTAACGGTAACTTCGGTTACAACTTAACGGTAACTTCGGTTACAACTTAACGGTAACTTCGGTTACAACTTAACGGTAACTTCGGTTACAACTTAACGGTAACTTCGGTTACAACTTAACGGTAACTTCGGTTACAACTTAACGGTAACTTCGGTTACAACTTAACGGTAACTTCGGTTACAACTTAACGGTAACTTCGGTTACAACTTAACGGTAACTTCGGTTACAACTTAACGGTAACTTCGGTTACAACTTAACGGTAACTTCGGTTACAACTTAACGGTAACTTCGGTTACAACTTAACGGTAACTTCGGTTACAACTTAACGGTAACTTCGGTTACAACTTAACGGTAACTTCGGTTACAACTTAACGGTAACTTCGGTTACAACTTAACGGTAACTTCGGTTACAACTTAACGGTAACTTCGGTTACAACTTAACGGTAACTTCGGTTACAACTTAACGGTAACTTCGGTTACAACTTAACGGTAACTTCGGTTACAACTTAACGGTAACTTCGGTTACAACTTAACGGTAACTTCGGTTACAACTTAACGGTAACTTCGGTTACAACTTAACGGTAACTTCGGTTACAACTTAACGGTAACTTCGGTTACAACTTAACGGTAACTTCGGTTACAACTTAACGGTAACTTCGGTTACAACTTAACGGTAACTTCGGTTACAACTTAACGGTAACTTCGGTTACAACTTAACGGTAACTTCGGTTACAACTTAACGGTAACTTCGGTTACAACTTAACGGTAACTTCGGTTACAACTTAACGGTAACTTCGGTTACAACTTAACGGTAACTTCGGTTACAACTTAACGGTAACTTCGGTTACAACTTAACGGTAACTTCGGTTACAACTTAACGGTAACTTCGGTTACAACTTAACGGTAACTTCGGTTACAACTTAACGGTAACTTCGGTTACAACTTAACGGTAACTTCGGTTACAACTTAACGGTAACTTCGGTTACAACTTAACGGTAACTTCGGTTACAACTTAACGGTAACTTCGGTTACAACTTAACGGTAACTTCGGTTACAACTTAACGGTAACTTCGGTTACAACTTAACGGTAACTTCGGTTACAACTTAAAGGGCAAGGGAAAATGGTCTTTGCGGGTAGCATCATTTAACTTCCGATAATCTATACACACCCGCCACCCCGTGACAGTCCTAGTTGGAACCAATTCATTTTTATCATTCAAAACTACGGTCATCCCACCCTTTTTCGGTACACAATGCACCGGACTCACCCATGAACTATCTGAGACGGGGAATATGATTCCCGCATCATGCAATTTGATTATCTCTTTTTTCACCACATCTTTCATGTTTGGGTTCAATCTACGTTGCCTTTGCACAACCGGTCTAACATTATCAATAAAGTTTATGGCGTGTTTTCAAAATTCTGGACTTATACCCGATATATCGGAAATTTTCCATGCAAAGGCCCTTTTATGGACCTTAAGGACGGTCATAAGTCTAGATTTCTCATCCTCCAACAATGAGGATGAGATGACAACGGATAAAAGAGATGTACCTTCTAAATATGCATACTCAAGATGATCCGGAAGCGGCTTGAGCTCCAAGTCGGTAGGAGGACTCTCAACCGATGTTAGCACCCGTGTGCTTCCATACACCGTGATCACTTCAAAGGTTTCATCTTCTGGTGGAGTTTCATCAACACTTAATGCCATTATCTTTTGCACCATCTCTCCAACCATCTCTTGCTCTTCTTCATTGCACGCGAGCAATGCTTCTCCCTCTTCCGTATCTAGAAAGTCCATTAACTCCTTCTCCAAAGCATCTTCTTCTTCAATAACATCTATCCTGAAACAAGTATCATCAGAAGAATAAGGATGTTTTAGAGCTCTATCAACATTAAAAATAATCCGGTCATCACCGACCCCTAAAGAAATCTCCCTAGCCTTAACCCGGATGATAGCATCCGCGGTATTTAGGAATGGGCGACCAAGAATGAGAGGGACTTTAGCGTCCGCCTCCATCTCGAGAATAACAAAGTTGACCGGAAATACAATGTGCCCTACTTTAATTTGTAAATTTTCCGCTATCCTCATGGGATATTGGAAAGATCGATCCGCGAGCCTAATGCTCATACAGGTAGGAGTTAACTCTCCTAAAGACAACTTTATACACACAGAATAAGGCATCAAATTAATGCTAGGCCTAAGATCGGCCAATGCCTCACATAAGTAAGCACCGAAATAACAAGCAATTAGAAAACTCCCTGGATCTTCCAACTTGGGAGGAATCTGATTCCTGTTAATAGCAGAACATTCGGCGCTCATAACTACAGTCTTCGCCTCTTCTAGCTTCTTCTTATCACTGACAAGTTCCTTGAGGAACTTAGCATAGTTTGGCATTCCTGCAATAAGATCCACTAAAGGAATAGTTATATTAACAGATTGAATAAGATCAACAAATTACTTAAAATGTTCCTTAATCTTCTCTTTCCTCAACCGTTGAGGAAATGGGATCTTCAATTGATATGGCTTCACCGTCGGTTTCTCAACGGGCTTAGATGGAACGACCGGTGTCTGCATGGCTGGGCTCGACTCCATTTCAATCTCATCATCCGCAATTTCATCAGCTTCATTAACCTGCACAAGCGGAGTAGAATCATCAGGTACATAATTTTCAAAATTATAAGTCTTACCTGCCCTCGTTGTGATTGCATTCACTTGCTCATTTCGAGCATTGGGAGGTGTATACTTCTGCCCTGATCCTTGATTGCTCGACTGAGGCTTAGGGTTCTGTTGAGTGTTGCTCGGTAGAGTACCGGGCTGCCTATTAGAATTCCCTAGCCTTTCAAGCTTCACTTCCAAATCCTTAATTGTAGCTTGATGGTTTTTCGCGTTCTGATCCAGCTTGTGCCCCAATCCATCCAAACGAGTATTCAAAGCATCCAATGTAGAATGCATCTTCTTTGAATCTTCGGCCACGTGTTCATTTGTTGCTCTCTGGGTGCTAATGAACTCCTTCATAATCTCCCTCAGCTCGGAATTCGAGCCTTGCTGATTACTGAACCCGCTAAACCTGTTACCACCAAAACCAGAACTATTAGTATTAAAAGAAGATGAGGGGTAAGCATTACCTGACTGCCGGTTTTGATAACCGGTGTTTTGGCTAAAGTTCCCCTGCTGTTGATTCTGAATGTAGCTATCATCCTGAGCTGGTTTTTCGGGGCAATCCTCAGTATAATGCAAGTCCCCACAGTGATCACAACCGTCAGCCATGACCCTCACATCTCTTTCAATGCTGGTGAATCTGCTATCTTTATTGTCAAACCTCTCATTCATTTGCTTAGAGAGAGCCTTAACTTCAGCAACTAACTTAGATTTCTCACTACTCTCAACTTTAGCCACAGTGCTTCTACTGCACCTCTTGGTTCGGTCCTCATCCCTAGTCGAGCTCTCCTTGGCCATATCTTCAAGAATCTTGTAGCCTTCTTTCGGGGAGATGTTGTTTAAGCTACCCCCGAATGCATAACTAAGTTCCCTCTTTGACCTTCTATCCAGTCCATCATATAAAATCTCAAAAATAACTTCAATACCCATACTATGTCCAGGGCAATTCCTTAGCATTTCCTTTAGTCTCTTCCAAGCATCTACAACATCTTCACCACCTTCCTGAGTAAAGGCCCTGATTAGATTCTCCAGCTATCTTTGAGTTCTTACCGAATAAAACTCAATAATAAATACTTCCCTGAGTTCAGCCTAAGTAGAAAAAGAATTATCAGGTAACTCCTTAAACCATGCATATGCCTCTCCAGCAAGGGTCAATGGAAAAAGCTCTAGTTTCACAGCTTCAGCATGCCCTTGCCCATACTGATACAATCTGCAAATCTTCTCAAATCTCTCAAGGTGTGCATATGGGTCATTTCTTCTAATCCCGTCAAACTTATCTTCTTCAACACTCTTAAGATGATTTCCTTTCAAAGAGAAGTATACCGGTATTGCAGGAGGGCGAATAGCTGTGCCCTGGTTAGCTGGGAAAGTTCTTCTTCGTTCCCCGAAAGGAACGTTATTCGGGTCTCGAGGTTGTTCGTCACCCATTTTGACTACTCTTGGTTGTGGAGTTTGAGTTTTCGATTCAGGTGTTTGACCTTTATCTTCTTCTTCTTCTGAGTTCTCACCTGATTTAAAGAAATTAGCTGCTTTCTCCAACCTAGTAATCAATTGAGTATCTGAATATTGGCCCGTTGGAAATTCGAAGTCGGTTTCTGAATCTATCTTTCCCGATGTAGAAGATTTCTGACTAGTTCTAGACAACAAACGACGTCTGACTTTCCCTGTGTTATACAAAGGACTACGCAAGGGTTTCCCAGATGCTCTAGTGTTCATCAACTAGCAAAACCTGCACATACACCTCTAGACAAACCGTCAACCGCAACTGGTAAAAACAAATAAAAATGAAATAAATTCTATCTAATAAAACAATTAACTTTCTCACAAATGAATGTGAGAAAGGGTCGAACTACTAAATTAAACAACTACTTAAATTTAAGTCCCCGACAGCGGCGCCAAAAACTTGATGTGTAAAATCGAGTTTTAAAATTTATAAACAAGTTTCACCTAATTAACGACTACTACACAATTATGGGCAGTGTACCCATCTGTATATGGTTTAGAAAATTGGTAAGACCAGGTCGAACACAGAGACTTAAGTAGTAATGGTTGAATAAAACAGTTCAGTTTAAATGGGGGTTTTGTGACCGCGTTGTCACTTTGAAATTAGCTAAATTAATTAGTAATCCCTCAAGATTATTCTAAAAGAGAGTTTTAAACAATAATTTAAAAGGCATTCATCTTGAATCCGCTCAACATGTTTAGATTGCACAAAAATGAAGTTCATATTCAAATTAAGTTGATTAAATAACCGAGACTCAAACAAAGCACCAACACCGTACCCGTCAAGTTAATGACATCATTTGACTCTCTTGCTTAAACTAGTTTCATTACAAAGACCGGTACCCCAAGACATCGTTTATAACTTCCCTAATCAAACAATGGTTTTGGTTATTAAAATAACAATTATATCTATCGATTGTACCCAACCGTTAACACATTTATTCCTATTATCATTGAATGATTATCTACCGTACCCGTCATAGATCTAATCATTTGTACCCAAACAATCAAAATGAACTATATGTAATCGATAACTACCATTAAAGACAGACATAAATCACCAATCGATTCAAGATAAATTAAAAGGAAGAAATACGCTAAGATCTCGATATAACGTTAAATGAAATCAACATTGAATTATAAAAATTGTGCAATCCTTATATATTGTCTCACTTCATCAAGATGAATGATAAAGTGATTAGCCACTCATATTAAATATGAAAGAACAAATCATAATAGAAGACTCATCGTTACCGAATACAAATCAATGAACACAAATTACGGAAATCGTCCAATCGTAATAAAGATCTTCAAAGATAATAATTCTAATGAAAAACTGCTTCAAAGGGCTTCAAAAACGGTCGGGAAAATAAAAGATAGGTTTTTAAGAATGTTTTCCAGTTATTTATAATTTCCCAAAAAAAATGCAAAAATCCCGACTCATACTGCGTCGCAGTCTTCACACTGCGTCGCAGTGTGCCTTTGACCTATGTTGACTTTGACTTTTATTGACCGGCATGCTGGCTAGTATAAGATCCCACTGCGTCGCACTTATCTCTCACTGCGGCGCAGTTACATATTCTGTTTTTGTGCTACGGCGCAGTGTAGCACTACGTCGCAGTTCCTGGTTGACTTTCGTTGACCAGCTTCTAACTTCGGTTTCGCGCCTCGTAAAACATCCATATTACTCATTTCACATTAAACACATAAGCACATAATTTCATAAACATATATAAGGCACATAACTTAACGATCCTAATGTTAACTAACGGAAAGTCAAATAGTCAAACACAAAACGTTTGGGATGTTACAATTACCTCCCCCTTAAGAGGATTCCGTCCCCGAAATCTCATCAGAAATGAACAAATCTGGATACCTCTCCTTCATCACTGATTCCGTTTCCCAAGTTAGACTTTCACCATGGTTATGCTTCCACTTGATCAACACAAGGTCAATCATTTTCCGGCGCAGTTTCTTTTGCTTTCTCCCAAGTATTACTACTGGTTCCTCAATCATTCTTTTCCTTGGGTCAATACTCACATCCTCAATAGGAATAACACTAGATTCCTCCGCCTAACACTTCCTCAAATAAGAGACA
Organism: Erigeron breviscapus; assembly: GCA_034093135.1. Classification (NCBI taxonomy): domain Eukaryota; kingdom Viridiplantae; phylum Streptophyta; class Magnoliopsida; order Asterales; family Asteraceae; genus Erigeron; species Erigeron breviscapus. The sequence continues at coordinate 19,074,359 of CM067170.1, forward strand.
TGAAATTTATTATGGATTCCATCCAATTCTTGAGGCAACTCCAATTGATACGCCACATCCTTGATACGCTTCAGAACCTTAAATGGTTTAATGAATCATGGACTTAACTTTCCTTTCTTTCCAAAACGGATAACCCCTTTTCCATGGGGAAACTTTCAGCATCACCATATCACCAACTTTAAACTCAACCGACCTTCTTTTCTTGTCGGCATAAGTTTTCTGTCGTTCTCTAGCTACACGAAGTGCTTCCTTTGCAATATTAACTTTTTCAGCGGTGATTTCTATAATTTTGGGACCTGTAATTTGCTTTTCGCCGGGCTCCATCCAACAACTTGGAGTCCTACACCTTCTACCGTAAAGCATTTCAAACGATGGCATTCCAATACTTGCATGATAGCTGTTATTATAAGCAGATTCAATCAACTTCAAATGATCATCCCAAGCTCCACCATACTCTAATACACAAGCCCTCAACATGTCCTCCAATGTTTGAATTGTTCTTTCGCTTTGCCCATCAGTTTGAGGATGATAGGCGGTACTCAAGTTTACTCTAGTACCTAATGCTCGCTGAAGACCTTTCCAAAAACTAGATACGTACCTCATGTCTCGATCTGAAACAATAGATAAAGGGACTCCATGCTTTGAGACGACTTCATCTACATACATCTTTGCCATGTTGGTCAATGGTACATCTTGACGTATTGCTAAGAAATGAGCACTCTTTGTTAACCTATTGTTAGGTCGAGAATCGACCATGTATAATTTGTTCAGAAATAGCTTGAAGTTTAGTGAAGACGTTTTATCAGAATTCTGAGATGCCTCAGAATTCCTTCACTGAAGCTTCACTTCAGTTCAGATCGAGACAAATCTGAAGCATTCATTCTGAAGTCAAAGACTGAAGTATGAAGAAGAGAATCACCTCAGAAGCGAGCAATCAGAGTGATTCTACCAGATCGAAGACTGAAGCATCTCAGTGTTAAAGTATTTACAACACTTTACACTGATTACGAGGAAGACTTTATCCTTACACATTTACCAAGTTGATAGATTTATCTATTAATAAAAGGTACAATGTATAGGTATGGAACGTAGTACTATAAGTCACATCAAGTGACTTATATACTCTTCCTAGTGCAGCATATAAGGAATTATGATCTAATTCCTTAAATGCTCACAACCACATTTGTACGACATTGTCCATGTCATCATAGACTTTGTCTATAAATACTAAGTCTTCTCATAACTTGCAAAAGGCTTGAAACTATTGCATTGCAACTTGTGAGATATACTCTAAGTAAACTTACGAGTATTTCCAAGTCATCTTGATCACTTGTATTTCGGGATTGTTTAGATATTTACACTTGGGTGTTTATCTTTGTTCCGCAACAATCCTTGTATTTGTTTATACATCAATAAATCAAATACATTAGAAAACAACGTATCTCAATGCTATTTACTTGATTATATTTATATATATCTTTATATAGTTTCTGCCATTTGTTCTTGCATTAATTTATATTGTCAATTGTTTCTTGTTATCCACATCTGGATCGTAAACTGAACTTGTCCATTCAAGATCAGTTGTACTTGCCAGTCGGGTTTATTATTCATCTATACATAGTTCGGGACTCACAATTGGTATCAGAGACAGGTTGAATTAGATAAATTCATTAACCTTTTGATCTGCATAGATGGCTGAATTTGAACAAGAACGACCTGACCCTAATAATGCTACCCCACCCCCTATCATCAACAACAATATACCCTTACACAATGTTCACGTACACTTTCCAACTAATCCTGTTCCCAAGTTTGATGGGAACAGTGAAAACTTTCAAACGTGGAAAGCGTGCTTACTTAAGTATATTGCTGGTGTTGAGAGACATTTACCAGACATTTTAAAAGATGGACCCTTTGTCCCTATGAATGCGTCAACTGTCGTCAGAAATGCCGATGGGACTCCTAGGCAGTCACCTAAGGAGAAGGATCATTGGTCAGAGGAAGATCATAGACTTGTTGACTTGGATACCAAGTTACAAAATATGATTTTATACGCAGTTCCAGAAACCCTTATGCCCACTCTTGTTTTACTCGAAAATTCTAAATTAATGTGGGCGGAACTACTGACACAGTTTGAAGGCACTAATGAGACAATTGTCACAAGAAAAGTTGCCTTAAACAAAAGATATGAGTCTTTCTTTGCTATTCCTGGGGAGTCCTTAACCCAAACTTATATCAGATTCACAAATCTGGTAAACCAACTGAAAGCCCTGGGAGTAACTAAAGACAAAGAAATTTTGTTAGAAAAATTTTGTGACATTTTACCTTCAAAATGGGAAAATCTAATCTTGGTCTTGAGACAAGGCAAAACATTACACAGTCATACTCTTGCTTCCCTTTATGGAGCATTTAGGTATACTGAAGAGAACAAAGCTGAAAGAGCTTTGGCTGAGCAGGATGCCAAGAACCATGTCTCGACAAGTTCTGGTACGGTTCAGTATTCTGAACCACAAAGCACTGCTCTACTATCTTCTGAGAGTGATATTTTTGACTCAATGAAGAAGATGGTTTCTCAAATGTTAAAAACTGGTGTCTCTGCTAATGTCACTCATGATTGTGATGAGGATGACAATGATGATCTGGTTGCCATGCTGGCTAAAACGTTCAATCGTTTTAAGGCCAAATCAAATCGATCTGGCAAACCCTTTGCTTCCAGCGCTTCTATTGATAAGTCCAATCTTGAATGCTTTAAATACGGCAAGAAAGGACATTTCATGAAGGAATGCAGATCTAGTCAACCTTCATCATCACAATCTGCTCCTAACCATTCTATTTTTCAGAAGTCTGATGACAGCTATAAGGCCAAATACAAGAAGTTGAAGGCTCATATGGCTCTTTTGGCACAAGACAACTCGAGCAACAGTTGCATGATTGCCAAGACTGAAAAGTGGGAAGACTCCGATGAATCATCTGATGATGAGGAGGAAGTTAGGGATATGTGTTTCATGGCACAAGAAGACCAAGGTCATTTGGTCAAAACTGATGTTGAATCTGGCCGCTGGGTGGATATAGTGATGAAAAAGGTCAGTAATTTTGGCTATGAAGAAGATGAGGAACACAAACTGGACCTTTTGGTTCTTTTAGAGGCTGACATCTCTTTTGTTGAGACAGTGCGTTCAGAAAGCCTAAAAATGTTTGAAAATAATACTTCTGAACTGAACGCCAGTCAGGCCAGATTAAAGGAACTGAAAGATGTTCATCTGGCCCTAAAAAGTTATCAATCAATGGTTGCCACTTTAGAGTTGGAAAAAGAAGAACTAAAAACCATCCTTGAAAAAGAACAAAAAATAATCAAATCTTGGATGAGTGCACCAAAACCAGATGCTGCAATTAAAAACACTTTTGCAAATCAAAGAACAGCATATGAATCTGGTGATCTTCACATGGCATCTATAATCACTGATTTAGATGCACTTCCAAAAGAAATGAAACCGGAAATTACTTTTCCTAAAGTTGGCAAACAAAAAATTGTGACTAATAAGGTCAAGGAACAATCTGAGGGAAATTCTGAAACAGCTCAGACAACTGGTTCAGAAAAGAAGGCTAAAACCAAAAAGCCATCTCCTCAGACTTCATCTAAGGTTCCAAAAGGACTAAAGAAGAAGAAAACTTTCTCCCCCTCTGAGCCTTCTACCTCAGATTCTGGTAAGGCTCAGGTGTCTAATGATGAATCTATTTTGTTAAGGTTAGAAAGTCAATTTCAACTATTGGCTAGACAAGTGCAGAGTTGTAATGCACGTTTAAAAAATGTTGAAACCACTCCTCTTCAACCTAAACAAAATGCAAAACCTTTTTCTAAGCAAATCAAGCAAAAATCTGAGAAGAAAAAGGTTGAGCACTCCATCAAACCAACAACTTTTGTGTCAACTGAGATAATGACTGAAATCCCATTTGACCCATCTGTTCCTCATATACCAAAGAAATCTGAGACTGCTAAGGGAGAGTCTAGTGAACCCATCCATAGATGGGTTCCCAAAAAGAACTAATCTTTGTTTGTGTGCAGGGAGACCGAAAGAAGAACATATGGTTTCTGGACAGTGCTGCTGGCCGAACCATGACTGGTTATCAAACCCTGCTGGAGGAATATAGGGTGCAAGAGGGGCCCTCAATCGTTTTTGGAAATGATGGAAATGGAAAAACTGAGGGATATGGTGTTGTGAATAATGGTCAAGTCAAATTCACACGTGTTGCATATGTGAATGGTTTGAAATATAACCTGATCAGTGTCAGTCAACTATGTGATGATGGCTTCAAGGTTTTATTTGATATTTCACAAGGCACCATATTCAACAGAGATGGAAAGGTAGTTCTGGTTGCACCAAGGAAGGGAAACATTTATGTCATTGATATGAATCCATCTATCTCTGAACAATGTTTCTACACAAAGGCTGATGTAGACACAAACTGGTTGTGGCACAAGAGGTTATCTCATCTGAACTTCAAAAACATTAATAAGTTGTCAAGAAAACAACTTGTTGATGGGATACCCTCTATGTCTTTCAATAAAGACAAGCCATGTCCAGGTTGTGAAATGGGTAAGCAGAAAAGAGCTTCATTCAAAACAAAGCAAAGCTTTAGTATAACTGAACCTCTTCACTTGCTTCACATGGACCTTTTTGGACCAGTGAACGTTCAGACCAGAGCAGGAAAGAAGTACACCCTTGTCATCGTAGATGAATATTCAAGATATTGCTGGGTGATTTTCCTCAAGTCCAAAAGTGAAGCTGCTGCTGAAATCATTGCTCTCATCAAACAAATTGAGCTCAAGTACAAGCGAAAAGTTTGTCAGCTCAGAAGTGACAATGGCACTGAATTCAGAAATGCCATTCTGGAGTCCTTCTGCACTGAAACTGGCATATCTCAGAACTTCTCCTCAGCACACACACCAGAGCAGAATGGTGTTGTAGAAAGAAAGAATCGTACGCTGATTGAAGCTGCTAGAAGTATGCTAAATGAATCTGGTCTTCCCAAGAATTTCTGGGCTGAAGCTGTTGCAACTGCTTGCTACACTCAGAACAGATCTATCTATGTCAAGAGACATAAGAAGACCTCCTATGAAGTACTCAGAAACAGAAAGCCTAATATTGGATACTTCCATGTATTTGGGTGTCCAGTATACATTCTGAATAACTCTAATCAGCTTGGAAAATTCGATGCTAAAGCTGATGAAGGGTACTTCCTAGGATATTCATCAATTCGCAAAGCCTTTAGAGTCTTTAACAAGAGACTTGAAAAGGTTGATGAGTCAATTCATGTTACCTTTGATGAATCCAATTCTGCAATCTTTAAAGATTCCATTCCTGTACCACCCTCAGAAAGTCCAATCAGTTTTGGTGACTCTGATCCCACTGCAGAATCTGATCAGTCACCTGAACATGTTTCTGAACATCTCCGTTCAGAACCAGAATTAAACAAGTCAAGCAACATTCCTTTTTATCCTCCAGTTAGTTTCAAACTACCTTCTGAACTAACCATTGGATCAGATGTATATGCTGCTACTCCAATGATATCAGACTCCACTGAGCAACCTCAATCTGAAGAATTTCATGATGCAAGTCATGATATGCAGGAAGAAGAAGAAGCTGAAGATGTATTTTCTGAAGCTCCTCCTGAAGTTACTCAGAGAAGTTCTTGCACTGATATCATTTCTCACCCTGGTCAATACTCTAAATGGACAAAAGCACATCCAATCGAGCAAATTCTTGGAGAGTCCAGTAGAGGGGTTCAGACCAGAAGAGCCACAAGCGATCAATGCTTATACGTCAGCTTCTTATCTCTAATAGAACCCAAGAAGATTGACGAGGCTATGAATGACCCAAGCTGGGTTGAAGCCATGCAAGATGAGCTCAACCAGTTTAGAAGAAACGATGTATGGGAACTCGTTCCTTGTCCCAGTAACCTGAAGAAGGAACCAATTGGGACAAGATGGGTCTTCAGAAACAAGATGGACGAAGATGGTCACGTCATTAGAAACAAAGCAAGACTTGTTGCAAAGGGATATGCACAAGAAGAGGGAATCGATTTTGATGAAACTTTTGCACCAGTTGCTAGACTTGAAGCTATTAGAATTTTCTTAGCTTTTGCAGCTCATCATCAATTTAAAGTCTATCAAATGGATGTCAAAAGTGCATTTCTGAATGGCGATCTAGAAGAAGTTGTGTATGTGCATCAACCACCAGGGTTCATCAATGAAGAAAGACCACATTGGGTGTACAGACTGAACAAAGCCTTATATGGTCTGAGACAAGCACCCAGAGCCTGGTATGATACACTTACTAAACATCTCCGTTCAGAACCAGAATTAAACAAGTCAAGCAACATTCCTTTTTATCCTCCAGTTAGTTTCAAACTACCTTCTGAACTAACCATTGGATCAGATGTATATGCTGCTACTCCAATGATATCAGACTCCACTGAGCAACCTCAATCTGAAGAATTTCATGATGCAAGTCATGATATGCAGGAAGAAGAAGAAGCTGAAGATGTATTTTCTGAAGCTCCTCCTGAAGTTACTCAGAGAAGTTCTTGCACTGATATCATTTCTCACCCTGGTCAATACTCTAAATGGACAAAAGCACATCCAATCGAGCAAATTCTTGGAGAGTCCAGTAGAGGGGTTCAGACCAGAAGAGCCACAAGCGATCAATGCTTATACGTCAGCTTCTTATCTCTAATAGAACCCAAGAAGATTGACGAGGCTATGAATGACCCAAGCTGGGTTGAAGCCATGCAAGATGAGCTCAACCAGTTTAGAAGAAACGATGTATGGGAACTCGTTCCTTGTCCCAGTAACCTGAAGAAGGAACCAATTGGGACAAGATGGGTCTTCAGAAACAAGATGGACGAAGATGGTCACGTCATTAGAAACAAAGCAAGACTTGTTGCAAAGGGATATGCACAAGAAGAGGGAATCGATTTTGATGAAACTTTTGCACCAGTTGCTAGACTTGAAGCTATTAGAATTTTCTTAGCTTTTGCAGCTCATCATCAATTTAAAGTCTATCAAATGGATGTCAAAAGTGCATTTCTGAATGGCGATCTAGAAGAAGTTGTGTATGTGCATCAACCACCAGGGTTCATCAATGAAGAAAGACCACATTGGGTGTACAGACTGAACAAAGCCTTATATGGTCTGAGACAAGCACCCAGAGCCTGGTATGATACACTTACTAAACATCTTCTTAAAAATGGTTTTAAACGAGGTGCAATTGATAAAACTTTGTTCATATTGCATGATAAAAGTGATATCCTTTTAGTACAAATTTATGTTGATGATATTGTGTTTGGTTCTACTAATGAGAAGATGTGTAAAAACTTTTCAAAAATCATGTCTTCTGAGTATGAAATGAGTATGATGGGAGAACTGACATATTTTCTAGGACTTCAAGTAAAACAAAATGAAGATGGTATTTTCATTAACCAAGAAAAATATGTCAGAGATTTACTAAAGAAATATCAATTTGATTCAGTCTCATCAAAAGATACTCCAATTTCTGCTCCATTAACTTTGGATTCTGATCCACATGGAAAACCAGTGGACCATACAAAATATCGTGGTATGGTTGGTTCACTGATGTATTTAACTGCAAGTAGACCAGACATAATGTTTGCAACATGCCTTTGTGCTAGATTTCAGTCTGATCCCAGAGAAGCACATGCAAATGCTGTTAAAAGGATCTTCAGATACCTTAAGGGTGTCCCCAGATTGGGTCTTTGGTATCCCAAAGGCTCCAGTCTAGATCTAATGGGTTATTCAGATTCTGATCATGCAGGTTGCAAGATAGACAGGAAAAGTACCACTGGTGGGTGTCATTTCCTTGGTGGCAAATTAGTAAGCTGGACTAGTAAGAAGCAGACTGCAGTATCACTATCCACTGCAGAAGCTGAGTACATCTCTGCAGCGAGTTGTTGTGCTCAGATTCTATGGATGAAGAACCAGCTGACTGATTATGGTGTTACTTACACAAAGACCCCAATCTTTTGTGATAACACCAGTGCCATTGCCATATCTCACAATCCTGTAATGCACTCGAAAACCAAGCACATCGATCTCAGGTATCATTTCATTCGTGATCATATTCTGAAAGGAGATATTGAATTGCACTTTATTCCCACTGATAAGCAACTCGCTGACGTTTTTACAAAACCTTTAGATGTCAAAACCTTTAAACATCTAGTCAGTGAGTTGGGTATGTTAAATCCTTAGACTGGTAATCTTGTTATGAACGCCTATGTGACACTGATCTGGTTCACCAGTCTGAGCGATCCATGTAATTTTTGCTCGCCTAGCTATCGAACGCCTTAGTGATACTATCTTGGCACTTATTAATTCATGGATCATCACTTCAGGGGGAATGTTAAACATTTTTCAAACTATAAAATAAACCTTCTTTCTGAGGGGGAACCTTTTGCTCAGAAAAATGTATTTAACTGAAGCACTTCAGAATATCAAAATATTTCAGTTGAATTTTAATGACTGAGATGGTTCAGATTTCTTCTGAAACTGACCATGCTCAGAATTTGTTTTGTCATCACTGAAATACAAAAATCTTTTCAAGATATTTTTGATACTTGGCCAATTGTGTGTACACGTGGCATACTGCATACTAGGTTTTTAACTTAGCATTGGTCATGCTTATGTGTCACACAAGTGGCGCCGTAAAAAGAGAAGAAAATGAGTACTTTTTATGAAAAAGTGTACAGGGTGGGGTCCCTCAAACGTCTCTGCATTAAATGCGGACGTGACCCCAGAAATTGTTTTAAATTGGAAAAATCCTTTTGTTCCACCTTAAATACAAATTCCTTATTCATTCTTTCATTTACTTCGTTTCATTTACTCTCTAATCATCAATCTCTCTCTTCTTTACTCTCAAAATTCATAACTCTTCATATTCCTTTTCATTTTCATTTTTCACTTTCACTTTCAAATCTCAAAATGGCTAAATCATCTTCTTCCTCACATAAATCACTCATTAACTTTGAATATATTCCTTCGAATGATGTGAAAACATCTGCCACATGGCCAAAGGATTTCACTCCATCACAAATTCGTTTTAACATGAGCAACTTTTTGGCTCAATTAAACGTGAAATCCGAAACGCTAATGGGAAGGATCAATAAGTTCTGGGAGGAATCCCCCTTCCATTATGCATTGACCGCAAATCCTCAAGCAATGTATCATTTATACTTGCTTGAATTCTGGTACACTGCTGTGGTGAGTAAGGATGAAAAATCCATCTCCTTCACTCTCAATGAAGGCACCAAGAAGTGTGTCATCACTCTTGAGGGGTTCAGAACTTCCCTTCATCTGAACTACCTCGAACCTCCCCAGATGTTTGTGAAAAGACTCAAAGGAGTAAATTTTAGGGAGGTTCTTGTCGCCACCGGTCATGGTGATATGGAGGATGATAATGGAAATTTGAAGACCTCTGGGCATATTTTCATGTCTGGTTTTGGTACTTGCTGGAGGTTCTTCTGGACACAAATTGTTGAAAGTCTTGGTGGCAACCATGGAGGGTTGGACCAACTTTCTTTACCTCAAGTAGAGATGGGGTACTATATATGGAATGGGATGCAAGTGGACTTTGCTGAGATTCTCTTCGCTCAGTTGATCACAAAGTTAAAGGGGAAGAGAAGTCTACACGTTGCATTCCCAAGATTTCTGAGCTTATGCTTTAAAGATATACTTGGAGAAGCTTATGATGAAGCTGGACCAGAAGCTTCTGTACCAGAATATAGCAGAGACTTTTCTAAGGCAACAATTACTGGAGATGAACCTGAACTCTCCTCTGCTATGATTCAGGTATTTGTTAAAACTGTCTCAGCCACACTAGCTGGTTCAGAAAGGTTACTAAGTGGGCCACAAAAGAATGTGGGACCCGTTAGTGTACCTATAATTGAAATTTTGAATCTGGTGACGATGCACCTGCTTCTGCAGATGTTGAACCAGAATCTGGTGCGGGTACTAGTGACCCAAACCAGGGCATATCTGACCAGATCGCAAAAGTGAATGCTTTCTGGGATGACGATGAGCCACTTCAGGAGAATCTCGATTCTCTTGCTAAATTTGAGTTTGACGAGGGCTTATTGGAGGCGAATCAATCTGATTCTGAGCCAGCCCCCATCCTCGCAAATGCCCCTCCTCCCCCAGAAATCCAACCAGATAACGAGCCATATGTTCCACCACCACCATCTCACCAAAATCCTATCTTTCCACCTGGCACCACACCCGCATATGTAACCGATCCTTCTTTCAAACCTTCACTTCAATTTTTACACCCACAAATTCACCATGTACCACCACCAATAAATTATGATGCCCCTTCAGAAAAGGATCTAGATTCTGAGACTGAATCTGAGAGTCCTACAGATGTTCAAATGAACAAAGTTTTACAAGGGCTGGGTAGTTTACCCTTTGTGGCTCCTGCTTCTGCACAACCCCCACCTCCTTTCAATATAGAAGCACAGTTAGAGAGAAACCAAACCGAAGTCCAAGGCCTTATTCGTAGGGTGGAGGACTTAACCAATTCTCTAACTGCCAACACTAGCTCCTTGGCGGATATGAAAGGTGCTCAGATGTTTCTTGGCACTGAGTTGACCAAAGTTGCAGGAAATGAAGGGCTAGTGGTTGGGAAATTGAATGAGTTGGTGATGACATGCAATAAGGTGAGCTCTGCAATCAGAGAAGCCTTCAGATTGACTAAGAGAGATGTTCAAGCTTCAGTTGTTGCGAACTTGACATCTGGAGTTGAGCTGTTGAAGCAAGAGGTTATGGCTGTAGGAAGTGAAGTACATGAGCTGGTACAGAAGCCAAGCATTAATGAAAAAGAACTTGGGGCTTCTGTGAGTGCTAGTATTGTTGAAGATCTGAAGTCTGAGCTATCTCAGAATCTTGTTGCTCAGATTTCAGAGTCTATATCTCAGAAAGTTGGACAAGAGGTCAGATTGATGATTGCTGAACTGACCAAGGATACAAATGACAAGGTGGAAAAGGCTGTAAATGAAGTTAAAAATTCAGTTTCCACGCTTGAAGGTTCAGTTCAGAATCAGTCAAAGCAATTGGAGGAAATCTTAACTCTTCTGAAAAAAGAACCTGTCACTGCTCCTCCTCCCCCTGCATCCTTCACTGATGAAGATCGAAAGATGCTTAAAGACTTGAAAGATCAAGAAGCACTGAACCTTAGTTCATCATTCAGACTAAAGTCTCAGTTTGCTACAATGGCTAAAGGCATTTGTGAGTGTCTAGAACAACAAAGTTGGGAACCACTGAAGGCACTCAAAACTACTCTTGATCTATATGCAAGAATGCCTTCAGAGATTCCCAAAGGGGGAAGTGGTGTGCCTATTGGTTTGCTGGCAAGTACTCAAGAGATGATTCAAGCAACCAAGAAGCAAACTGAGGTGCCATCTGAAAGTGCCTCAGTTCAGGGGGAACAAGTTCAGATTTCTGAAGCTGGTAGAAAAGATAAGGGAAAAGCCTTGGTGATGGCAGAGGAACCAAAGAAAGTTGTTAAAGGTTCTGGTCTGGTTGTTGGAGAGAATGTTGATGAACAAGGCTATCCACTCCACGATCCTAATGCTGATAGCAAGAAGTTAGAGACTCTGCAGAAGCAAGTCTCTAACCAATTTATTATGTGGAGTGAAAACAAGGAAAGGGAAAGGGTTCAACACCAGAGTATGGGAACCCTTGACCATATTGATGCTGCATCTCTTGGACTTTCACTGGAAAGGTTTCAGAAAGTCAAGCATGATCCAAGAGTGCAGAAGGCTGTGAAAGATATGCTGGATTACGAATATGGGGTGAACTACTCTCCTCTGGAACAAAAGCTGGACCATCTCACTTTCAAGATGTCCATCCAAGACTTGGTGAAAAATAGAGAGATGGAAATGGCCAGAAAGAAAAAGGAGATTCTGGCTGGAGTTCAGAATGTGGAGAAAGAGTTGTTCAGACCACCAACAAAGCCCAGAACTGGAACAAGGACTGGAAAGAAAGATTCTCGTGATGTTGTCCATACTTCAATCAAACCAATTTCTGATGATGCTGCTAAGATCCAAAGAAAACATGAAAAGGATCAGTATGATCATTATATGAATCATCGATCGCATCCAGCCAAAATTGTTGATATGGTAGTTGCTAAGGCTGATGGATTGAAGCTGTTCGATTTGGTTGTGAAAAGAGAAGGAAGGGCTACTGAAGAATATACTCAGGTTTCAGTTCATGAGTTTGGCATATCTGAGCACAGGGAGATGATCCAGGTTCTAAAAGGAAAGCCTAAGTCTGCCTTGACTGGTGCATGGCTAGCAAGAATTCAGCAAAAGATGCAAGCCAAGGTAGAAATTGAAGCAAGGCTATTTGGCAAAAGGGATCAGTCTCCACTGAAGAGAAAACCTACTGAGGCACCTTCTGGTTCAAGGCCTGCCAAGAAGTAGTTTTCTATTCAGAATTATCATGTACTTGTAAATATTTACATTTGTAACTTTCATTTCAGTGTGTAATATATAAGTTGCAAATTATGACAAATAAGTAGATGATAAGTTTAAGTTAGAAAAACACAAGTAAAATTCTGAGACATCAATGATCTATAAGATGTACTTAAGAAATTTTTACAACTTAAACAAAAACTTGCATTTCAGAGTTACAAACATGTATAGATAGAAGTCTGAGATGCATGCACTATTTCAGAACAAATAGGGGGAATTTGTTAGGTCGAGAATCGACCATGTATAATTTGTTCAGAAATAGCTTGAAGTTTAGTGAAGACGTTTTATCAGAATTCTGAGATGCCTCAGAATTCCTTCACTGAAGCTTCACTTCAGTTCAGATCGAGACAAATCTGAAGCATTCATTCTGAAGTCAAAGACTGAAGTATGAAGAAGAGAATCACCTCAGAAGCGAGCAATCAGAGTGATTCTACCAGATCGAAGACTGAAGCATCTCAGTGTTAAAGTATTTACAACACTTTACACTGATTACGAGGAAGACTTTATCCTTACACATTTACCAAGTTGATAGATTTATCTATTAATAAAAGGTACATGTATAGGTATGGAACGTAGTACTATAAGTCACATCAAGTGACTTATATACTCTTCCTAGTGCAGCATATAAGGAATTATGATCTAATTCCTTAAATGCTCACAACCACATTTGTACGACATTGTCCATGTCATCATAGACTTTGTCTATAAATACTAAGTCTTCTCATAACTTGCAAAAGGCTTGAAACTATTGCATTGCAACTTGTGAGATATAAAAAAAAAAAAAAAAAAAAAAAAAAAAAAAAAAAAAAAAAAAAAAAAAAAAAAAAAAAAAAAAAAAAAAAAAAAAAAAAAAAAAAAAAAAAAAAAAAAAAAAAAAAAAAAAAAAAAAAAAAAAAAAAAAAAAAAAAAAAAAAAAAAAAAAAAAAAAAAAAAAAAAAAAAAAAAAAAAAAAAAAAAAAAAAAAAAAAAAAAAAAAAAAAAAAAAAAAAAAAAAAAAAAAAAAAAAAAAAAAAAAAAAAAAAAAAAAAAAAAAAAAAAAAAAAAAAAAAAAAAAAAAAAAAAAAAAAAAAAAAAAAAAAAAAAAAAAAAAAAAAAAAAAAAAAAAAAAAAAAAAAAAAAAAAAAAAAAAAAAAAAAAAAAAAAAAAAAAAAAAAAAAAAAAAAAAAAAAAAAAAAAAAAAAAAAAAAAAAAAAAAAAAAAAAAAAAAAAAAAAAAAAAAAAAAAAAAAAAAAAAAAAAAAAAAAAAAAAAAAAAAAAAAAAAAAAAAAAAAAAAAAAAAAAAAAAAAAAAAAAAAAAAAAAAAAAAAAAAAAAAAAAAAAAAAAAAAAAAAAAAAAAAAAAAAAAAAAAAAAAAAAAAAAAAAAAAAAAAAAAAAAAAAAAAAAAAAAAAAAAAAAAAAAAAAAAAAAAAAAAAAAAAAAAAAAAAAAAAAAAAAAAAAAAAAAAAAAAAAAAAAAAAAAAAAAAAAAAAAAAAAAAAAAAAAAAAAAAAAAAAAAAAAAAAAAAAAAAAAAAAAAAAAAAAAAAAAAAAAAAAAAAAAAAAAAAAAAAAAAAAAAAAAAAAAAAAAAAAAAAAAAAAAAAAAAAAAAAAAAAAAAAAAAAAAAAAAAAAAAAAAAAAAAAAAAAAAAAAAAAAAAAAAAAAAAAAAAAAAAAAAAAAAAAAAAAAAAAAAAAAAAAAAAAAAAAAAAAAAAAAAAAAAAAAAAAAAAAAAAAAAAAAAAAAAAAAAAAAAAAAAAAAAAAAAAAAAAAAAAAAAAAAAAAAAAAAAAAAAAAAAAAAAAAAAAAAAAAAAAAAAAAAAAAAAAAAAAAAAAAAAAAAAAAAAAAAAAAAAAAAAAAAAAAAAAAAAAAAAAAAAAAAAAAAAAAAAAAAAAAAAAAAAAAAAAAAAAAAAAAAAAAAAAAAAAAAAAAAAAAAAAAAAAAAAAAAAAAAAAAAAAAAAAAAAAAAAAAAAAAAAAAAAAAAAAAAAAAAAAAAAAAAAAAAAAAAAAAAAAAAAAAAAAAAAAAAAAAAAAAAAAAAAAAAAAAAAAAAAAAAAAAAAGTATTAATTTATATTGTCAATTGTTTCTTGTTATCCACATCTGGATCGTAAACTGAACTTGTCCATTCAAGATCAGTTGTACTTGCCAGTCGGGTTTATTATTCATCTATACATAGTTCGGGACTCACACCTATCCACAATAAGCCATACCATATCATTTCCCTTTGGTGTTCTAGGTAGATTGGTCACAAAATCCATGGTAATATGATCCCATTTCCACTCCGGAATCTCCAATGGATGCAACATTCCATATGGCTTTTTGTGATCAGCTTTTACCCGTGCACAAGTCAAGCATCTTTCAACAAAATGTGCAACTTCTCCCTTAATGTTTGGCCACCAATAAATAGGCTTTAAATCTGCATACATCTTCGTAGCACCGGGGTGAACTAAATATCTTGACCTATGAGCTTCTTCAAGGATCAATTCGCGGTTACCATCAAGCAATGGTACCCAAATTCGACCCTTATTTGTCCTGAATCCACAGTTGTTCGTCTCCATTGCAAGACGTTTCGTCTTTCCAATACTTTCTTTGTCAATTCAGTCATAGGCTTAGCTATACGGGAGAAATCTTGAATGAACCTTCGGTAGTAGCCCGCTAAACCAAGAAAACTCTTGATTTCCGTGGGTGTCTTTGGCTGTTTCCATTTAGAGATAGCTTCAATCTTTGCGGGATCAACTTTAATACCATCAGAAGAGATGACATGCCCGAGAAATTGAACTTCTTGAAGCCCGAATTCACACTTGGAGAACTTTGCGTATAACTTCTTCTCCCTTAGAACCTCAAGAACGGCTCTTAAGTGCTCACGGTGCTATTCTTTAGACTTAGAATAAATCAGAATATCATCAATAAATACAATCACAAAATGATCTAAGAATGGGCGACATACCCGATTCATTAAATCCATAAAAGCGGCAGGAGCATTTGTCAACCCAAATGGCATGACAAGAAACTCATAGTGCCCATAACGTGTACGAAACGCTGTCTTAGCTATATCTTCCTTTTTGACCTTCAATATTACCGGACCGTAAATCAATCTTAGAGAAGTAAGAAGCACCATGGAGCTGATCAAAGAGATCATCAATGCGCGGGAGAGGATACTTATTCTTAACCGTTCGCTTATTCAGATCACGGTAGTCTATGCACATGCGCATAAAGCCATCTTTCTTTTTGACAAAGAAAACCGGAGCTCCCCAAGGCGAGGAACTTGGTTGTATGAAACCCTTGTCAAGTAGCTCTTGAAGCTGAGACATTAACTCTTTCATTTCTGTAGGAGCTAAACAATATGGTGCTTTTGCAACAGGAGTAGCACCAGGTACGAGATCAATTTGAAAAGTGACCTCTCGGTCGGGAGGAATTCCGGGGAGATCATCCCGAAAGACATCAGAAAATTCAGTAACCACATCAACATTAGAGATAGAAGACTTCTCCTTTCATGTATCGATAACATAAGCAAGGAATGAAATTGAGAGCCTTCATCAAATTAATGATCTTTATGCTCCCTTTCTTCTCATCCCCGTAAACAGAAATGACCTTACCATCCGGAGTAGAGAAACGCACGATCTTTTGAGAACATATAATAGTAGCATCATTTTGTGACAACCAGGCCATGCCTATCAGTATATAAAAACCGGCAAGAGTAGTAGGCAATAGCTGGACCGGAAAGGAACGACCCTCAATCTCGATAGAACAATCATAATAACCCACACCAATGTTACTAATAGTACCATTAGCAATTTCTACCTCTATAGCACAATCAAGAGGGGTAGTAACTCTTTCGAGCTTAGTAGCAAACAATGTAGACACAAAAGACCTATTTGCACCCGAATAAAAAAGAATAGAAGCAGGTTTAGAATTAACAAGAAATGTACCGCCTACTACCTCATCGTTGTCTTTGGCAGCTTCCACTGTCATCTGAAGAGCTCGAACATTTTTCTTTTGGGCAGCCACCTTCTTCCCATCATTCTTCATCTGAGGACAATCAACAATCAAATGGCCCGTTTCTTGACATTTATAACAATGAGTCTTGTCTTTACATACAGCTGCATCGTACCCCATATTACCACACTTGTCGCACCTCTTGGTCTTGTCTGAACATGGACCATCATGATGGGTCTTGCAAGCTGAACACCATGTTGTACTCTTCTTCTTGTCCTTTCCCTTATTCAAAGAAGAACTACCTTTAAACTTCTTATCAGAATTTGATGACCCATTGAACTTCCTCTTGAAACCAGATTTCTTATCATCATCTTTAGTAGCCACTTTCTCAGTTCTGAAATCATCATCTAACCTCTTGGACTCCTTAATCGCAGCAGATAATGTAGTATGTTGCCTACAAAGGCCACGATAACTAGCAGGGAGACCATCACAATAAGCTTCAATCTGATCAACTTCTCTACGAACCAGGTGACCAACAAACTTGAGCTTTCCCATAAATGAGTGAGCATACTCAGTTATGGCACCGGGCTTAGCGGTTAAAGCTCTAAACTCCTTCTCGATCAGCCTCAATTCACGAGTACCCACATATTCTTCCAAGAACTTCTCTCTGAAAGTACCCCAAGGCATGGCAGCTAGTACCTCGGGACTCAAAGAAACAGTAGTAGCTCTCCACCAGTTGCGAGCATTCTTCTAAACATACGGGAAACACACAACACCTTCATATCCTCAGGACAATAACATGAAGCAAACACAACTTCTATATCATCCAACCATTCCATAGCACCTACAGCATCCTGAGTACCATCAAACTCTTTCACACCACATTTCTGGAAGCTATCATACTTAAAGTTAGTGGCTCTAGGAGCAACCACAACACGAGGCTCCACTACATTTCCCCCACCATTCACATTAGCAACAACATTTTCAGGAGCAACTTGTGACCTTACCATAGATGGATCGATACGGTTTGAGCGATTGGAATAGTTTCCATCAGTATTCTCATCCCGTTGCAAGCTAGCTTCCCTTTCAGCTCTCATTTGAGTCAACTCCTCTTCATTCCTCAACAAAACAGCACGAATAGCCCTCAACTCTTCATGCATCTCAGCTCGAGTAGGTACCTGTTCGAGAATTGGGTTTGCCCAATCAATTTCTGACCTTGTGGGTTGTGCACCCGGAAGTGGCCTTCGAGGAGGCCTTTGGTTAACACCATTTCCAGCCCCATTTTGATCAGATGGAGCATTGGTGGGAGCTGCTCTCTCACGTTGACTGTTAGTACGAGTGGTAACCATGATGTCTACAATGCAATGACCACGGTTTGCAAAGGTTAAAGTGAGAACAACGAGATTAAGGCTACATAACATCAATTTTAGCAACATATAAACACATTCATGCCTCAATCTACACTCTCACTCAGTCCCAAACCCGTCCTAAAGCATTTCATTTCAATGGCTAAGCATACCTACTTAAGCCCTACCTGTCCTCTATCGGTTTAAGTCCAATTCCTATGGTAAACCTATAGTTCTTGGTTCACTTAAACCATTTCTCTGATACCAACTTGTAACACCCGACGGTTAAAAATAAGGATTTCCAAAAAAATTTCACCTAATGGTGTCAAAGAAAGCTGAACAAATGTAACAACCCTCAATTTCCAACTAGGACAATTTACTTAGACTTATCTAGGTATCAATCCCTAGAGGTTTACTAAGAGAATTGGCCTTCTAGACATTTCGGCATGGTGATAATTGCCCACTAGTTCAATGAAGTATTGTAGGTGACTAGCTATCTTAGAAATGCCATGAACAATAACTATAATCATTCAACACAATCTCAAGCTACAAATTAATTCTGATTGGACTTGATGAAAGGTCAACAAACCAAAAACTTTATTTCGAGGAGTTAAGTTATATAAATAATAATGTGAGTCTCACAAGTTGAGATAAAAATCAACAATTTTATAAATGTCCAACGATTCAAACACCAAGCCAATTAAAGTATATGTGGTCATGGAAATAAAATTTCTATCTCAGGATGAATTTATAAACTAATATGCACATAAAGGTGCTTGAATAATAATAATAAGTATATATAAATATGTCCAATATAAATACAAGTTCATGACAAGAGTTAAGAAACAAATTTAAAACACAAAAATGTATATACATACATATGTACATAATTATATCCTAAATACTAATAAACTAGTTATCTTAAAGGTCCATACATGCACCCATACTCACTTACAATTTATACAAATACATACACACTTAAAATACACTCCAAAAATTCAAAATCCCTCCCAAAAACACCACCCTAAAACCGGCCCCCTTCTCCTCATACACTTCACCCAATCAAAATTTAACTACTTCCTTTTTCTTACACTCCCAATACCCCCTTTCACTCCACCACCATTTCTTTCACACTCCCAACACACACACATGCATTTTCTCTCAAAAACACCATCTTCTTCCCCTCCTCCCCTCCATTTTCGGTTCAAGAACAAGGAAAAAGGCAAGGCAAAAATCATATCTATACTATATTAATAATAAGGGTTTGTTAAGGATTAAACAAGGATTATTTCAAGATATATTTAAAGGTTGTTCTAAGCTTAGATTAAGGGTTTTTGGAGCATCTCAAGCCACGAATTTTCTGCCCCTTTTCATCATCAAAACCGAATCCAAGAGGGTATAAATCTTCATCCTTTTTACTAGATTTAATCTTGTTCTTGTTTATATTCAAAGGTTTTATCAAAAGTTTATGTTTTCTTCTTGTTTTCTTTGTATTATACACTTGATGAAGGCAAGTTGATAGGATCTTTCTCCTCATGCATATGCATGTCGAAATCTATGAGAAAGATCCAAGGATTCAACAAGTTTAAGACCCAAAAGTGTTGTTATAGATTAGTAGCTTTTAAAGTGATTTTCCTTTTGATAGATCTATATGTTTTTGTATATTTTGAAGAATATATTTTTGAGATTTTTCATTAAAAAGATGTTTTTATGTTGTTGAAAGTTAGATCTATAAAGATTGGTATTGAAAAGTGTTGATTTGAATGAATACATGTTAGATCTAAGAAAGTTGAATCTTGTTGTTGGATTATGAGATGGATATGGACTTGTATTAAGTGAAAAATATGTTAAAAGAGGTATAATAATCTGGAAATTTGATGTTAAGAGGTATAAAAATAAAGTATTAATCTTGTAAATGATGAACTCAAGTGTTAATAAAGCAAGAATGGTCATTGGTGAGTTGTTTGGACCCAAATACCTTCTGACAGAATCATTCTCCTGTCTTTGGACGGATAAACTGAACATGTGAGGGCCTTTTCAAGAAAAACTTTCAAAATAAAAGTTGTAGATAGAGGAGTTAAGTGTAACCTCCAACTGGAATCACTCAAAAATAATAAACCAAACAAAAGATATGATTTTTCTACCAAAAGTGGTGAAAACTGGGTTTTTGTCTTAATGTTGAGTCAACTTTGACGATTTTTAATTCCTTAACGAATAGGTTTCAGAAGTTTAAACTTGGTGTGAACTGAGTTCAAAGTGTCCCTAACTTAAAATAAAATTGGGAGATTTTTCTTAAATGTCCATCATAGAAATCTTTTATAAAATATTTTGAGTCGCACAGCAGCTCTTGTTCTGGCCAGTTTTGGTTTGGTAATTTTTAGAGGTAGTAAACAATGTCTAAAGATTTAGCAAAAATTCACATAAATATAGGACACATATATGTCTCTGTATAAAAATCACCAACGTCCAAATAATTCAACTTAACCAAAAATGACTACTCAACATTTTATGAAAATAAGTGTTAAAACAGAAAATTCCAAGTAAAAGTTCTTCACAACAAAATAAGCTAAAAATCACTAGATTGCAACTTTAACCAACTCCAACAATCTCGTAACAAAAAGTACTATAAACCTACTGAAAATATGTCAAATAAAAGTGATAAAACTTAACTTGGTTATTAAATGGCAAAGACAAGCCTACAAATCACTAATTCGGTTCATATAAGCACTAACCGAAAGCTTTAATTTGCACACATCACACCACCACCACTATCATGACTTAAGACACCAAAATATAATGAACATTATGTAAATAATGAAATAAGTATGAAAATCCATTTTGACGCATTTGAATTGCTCGAAAAATGAGGCTTAAATCACTATTTCGGTAAACGATTTATAAGCTTAGGATTCTCAAAATGAGCGAGACACAAGAGAGGTTGAATTGATATGATTTTTCTACCAAAAGTGGTGAAAACTGGGTTTTTGTCTTAATGTTGAGTCAACTTTGACGATTTTTAATTCCTTAACGAATAGGTTTCAGAAGTTTAAACTTGGTGTGAACTGAGTTCAAAGTGTCCCTAACTTAAAATAAAATTGGGAGATTTTTCTTAAATGTCCATCATAGAAATCTTTTATAAAATATTTTGAGTCGCACAGCAGCTCTTGTTCTGGCCAGTTTTGGTTTGGTAATTTTTAGAGGTAGTAAACAATGTCTAAAGATTTAGCAAAAATTCACATAAATATAGGACACATATATGTCTCTGTATAAAAATCACCAACGTCCAAATAATTCAACTTAACCAAAAATGACTACTCAACATTTTATGAAAATAAGTGTTAAAACAGAAAATTCCAAGTAAAAGTTCTTCACAACAAAATAAGCTAAAAATCACTAGATTGCAACTTTAACCAACTCCAACAATCTCGTAACAAAAAGTACTATAAACCTACTGAAAATATGTCAAATAAAAGTGATAAAACTTAACTTGGTTATTAAATGGCAAAGACAAGCCTACAAATCACTAATTCGGTTCATATAAGCACTAACCGAAAGCTTTAATTTGCACACATCACACCACCACCACTATCATGACTTAAGACACCAAAATATAATGAACATTATGTAAATAATGAAATAAGTATGAAAATCCATTTTGACGCATTTGAATTGCTCGAAAAATGAGGCTTAAATCACTATTTCGGTAAACGATTTATAAGCTTAGGATTCTCAAAATGAGCGAGACACAAGAGAGGTTGAATTGATATGATTTTTCTACCAAAAGTGGTGAAAACTGGGTTTTTGTCTTAATGTTGAGTCAACTTTGACGATTTTTAATTCCTTAACGAATAGGTTTCAGAAGTTTAAACTTGGTGTGAACTGAGTTCAAAGTGTCCCTAACTTAAAATAAAATTGGGAGATTTTTCTTAAATGTCCATCATAGAAATCTTTTATAAAATATTTTGAGTCGCACAGCAGCTCTTGTTCTGGCCAGTTTTGGTTTGGTAATTTTTAGAGGTAGTAAACAATGTCTAAAGATTTAGCAAAAATTCACATAAATATAGGACACATATATGTCTCTGTATAAAAATCACCAACGTCCAAATAATTCAACTTAACCAAAAATGACTACTCAACATTTTATGAAAATAAGTGTTAAAACAGAAAATTCCAAGTAAAAGTTCTTCACAACAAAATAAGCTAAAAATCACTAGATTGCAACTTTAACCAACTCCAACAATCTCGTAACAAAAAGTACTATAAACCTACTGAAAATATGTCAAATAAAAGTGATAAAACTTAACTTGGTTATTAAATGGCAAAGACAAGCCTACAAATCACTAATTCGGTTCATATAAGCACTAACCGAAAGCTTTAATTTGCACACATCACACCACCACCACTATCATGACTTAAGACACCAAAATATAGGAAGTACCCATTTTGGATAAGTGAATAATATGCGGCATATCAAGGTGAGTCATAGCCCCCTTTCAAACTCTTTTATGTGTTTTACTTTCGGGGTGAAAAGCATGATAAATAAAATGGCTTTATATATGAAATGATTCTTGAAAGAATGATTATGAAATGGGATATTGTATGTTCAATGTCTTATATGTTATGCGATGAGCTTGAGTTCTGTCAAACTGAGATACTTCAGTACACTACTATTAACTCCGATAGTGGAGGCCTGTAGTTAGAGGGTTGCGCAACTAGGAGTCGTCCACTCACCCACTAAATAGGTAACGGTGGAATGTTTGGTCTGCCTTGGTGGCCACCTTCATTGCCAGTCCGACCCGAGCGGTGCTCTAACTATCTTTATATTATTGGTCGTCTCCATGGCACGACCCCAATTGTGATTAAAGCACTTGATTGACAGCTTGTGCTCTGAAATGAAATATTATGTTGTTTGGGACATGTAAAATGGTCGTAGTAGTGGCTCAAGCATATACTCATCGAATTATGCCTTTTGGCGGAATGGAAATTATTATTGTTGTGGATGGAAATTATTGATTGTGGCGGAATGGAAATTATTATTGTTGTGGATGGAAATTATTGATTGAACATACGGTTTGGATATTGGACCTTATATGGAATCTTGGAAGTTGTTGAATTTGACAATAATGAAGTATTGACGACCAAATGGTTTTGGTATGATGAATGATTAATCGATTGATATATTTTTCTCTCACGATAAATGTGACAAATGAGAACTTTATAATTTACCATGGATTTCTCAACTATTTTGAAATGGGATATTGTATGTTCAATGTCTTATATGTTATGCGATGAGCTTGAGTTCTGTCAAACTGAGATACTTCAGTACACTACTATTAACTCCGATAGTGGAGGCCTGTAGTTAGAGGGTTGCGCAACTAGGAGTCGTCCACTCACCCACTAAATAGGTAACGGTGGAATGTTTGGTCTGCCTTGGTGGCCACCTTCATTGCCAGTCCGACCCGAGCGGTGCTCTAACTATCTTTATATTATTGGTCGTCTCCATGGCACGACCCCAATTGTGATTAAAGCACTTGATTGACAGCTTGTGCTCTGAAATGAAATATTATGTTGTTTGGGACATGTAAAATGGTCGTAGTAGTGGCTCAAGCATATACTCATCGAATTATGCCTTTTGGCGGAATGGAAATTATTATTGTTGTGGATGGAAATTATTGATTGTTGGGTATTGGACCTTATATGTCTATGGAAATTATTATTGTTGTGGATGGAAATTATTATTGTTTGGGACATGTAAAATGGTCGTAGTAGTGGCTCAAGCATATACTCATCGAATTATGCCTTTTGGCGGAATGGAAATTATTATTGTTGTGGATGGAAATTATTGATTGAACATACGGTTTGGATATTGGACCTTATATGGAATCTTGGAAGTTGTTGAATTTGACAATAATGAAGTATTGACGACCAAATGGTTTTGGTATGATGAATGATTAATCGATTGATATATTTTTCTCTCACGATAAATGTGACAAATGAGAACTTTATAATTTACCATGGATTTCTCAACTATTTTGAAATGGATATGTAACGAGATTTACTTGTAAACCTATGCACTTACCAACTACGTTTTCGTAGTTGACACTTTTTCTTCATGCTTTTCAGGAATTAGCGTAAGCTTTGAGGAATTATATGCATCATGATTGTTTGCATTGCACTTTGGAGTCAAAGATCAAACCTTGTGATGGGCAATGGAATCCGCCCTGATCATTGTAGTATACCATCTCATGTATTTGTTATTTGTTTCGTGGACTCAATACCCAAGTATGGTAGACGTATTGTACTTGGGAATTGGTTCACATGCTTGTGCATTGTAAAATTATTTTTATCAACTAAAGCTATGGTGAATGTTATCTATTATCCTTTGTTTTGAATACTCGACTTTCTGTACATCTCATCGTTCCGCCTTGGTTGGGGTGTTACAACAAACATTTAAAAGTCCAAACCAATAAATTCAGCTTGGTTTATTCATTAAATGGTGTTACTTGCCATATCATTGAAACAAGTCTAAATGGAAATCCATCGGTTGCCCAACATAAAACAACCGATCACAAGTCTTAACAATTCATAAAAAATCTTTACATAAAACAAAGGTCTAAAGTGAGCAGCCACTATGGGTAAGCTAAAGCCATCCTAAATGTGCCTATACATCATTAGCATCTTCACATATCACATCTACACATCATATAGTGGTGACATAAGTCCCACCCGACTAGATGGTTAAACCTTACGGCTGTCCATCAATGTCGTTAAGGAATGACAAGACAATACAGGAGTAGTCCGTATGTTCAAAGATATTGGTGGGTAATCAGGCCACCCGGAGATACTCTACCACTTAACTATGTTGCAAGGAGCCACCCAAGCAACCACATATACGCACCCACCGGGCATGGGCAAGTACGGGTTAAGCTTAACACTTCTCACATCATTTACGAGATTGATTTACATCACATATAGCTTAGGTGTCCACATTACCTAAACATTATCACATATCATATTAACGTTTGGGCCCTTAAACGTGCACGTGTCATGGCAACCTATTATGTCAAGTGAACTAGATGAACAAGCCATACGAACATGCACATTTCAATACATCTCATAGCTTTACATAACATCACATATCATCATTTCATTTCATATCATAGGGACTGCATATCAGGCCTCATTGGTCTTTCACATATCCCATATCACCTCCTGTATAACCCCGAATACTCATAAACGATCAAGATATCATTAGGGAAGTTAATATATGAAAACCATGTTTTTGTTGAACCTTCAGCATGTCAAAGTAGTGTATCTTACCTTGATACGACTTACCAACAAGTTAAGAGTAGCTTATTGTGCTTGTTACGTGCTCCCGACTACCTATCATAAGTATAAGATTGATCTATAAGCTAAACAAAACATATGCACTAGACCAGACACAAATATGCGCCGCATGAGACCCTGGTGCGCCACATATTCTTTAAATAAACAATTATGTGTCGCATGGTCTGAATATGAACCGCATAAACCGCTAGCATTTTACACAAAAAACTCTCCACATTTTCATCATTCGATCCATGCGCCGCATGGAACTTCCATGCGCCGCATAACGGGCTCCCCTTTAGAACCCATTTCGAATCTGGACAAATATGCGCCGCATGGACACAATATGCGCCGCATATTTCATGCGCCGCAAATTATGCGCCGCATGGTTCCATGCGCCGCATAAACTCAGAATACGCCCAGACCATTCCATGCGCCGCATAGATTTCTATGCGCCACATATCGGGCTCCCAACCGGACTCCTTTTTCCAAAATTGGCATATATGCGCCGCATGAAAGATTCATGCGCCGCATAAAGCCCAGTTCGACTAACACTTTCAATTTTCAATCCTTCAAACGATTTCCTTTCAAACCTCTAACCATAATTTGTTAGGTCCAGATTTACTGGACTCGCTCCAGACACGACTACTGGAGCCTTACTGAAGATCTGTCCAGAAATGGTATATTACTGGACCTACTCCAGACTTGGAATCTGGAGTCCCTATAAAGATTTGTTCAGAAATAATGGAAGACCAGTGAGCAAACACTTGTATAGGAAATTTGGAGTATTCTCCAGATTAGCTCACTGGACTTCACCCCAGTCCAGATCTACTCTACTGAAGACATTCTCGCTAAAGTTATAGACTGAAGTCAGAATAAAGAAGACTGAAAAATGGCGGAGTCCACTGGAAGTCTTACCAGATATGTACACTGGAGGATTGTCAGTGTTCTAGACCTTACAAGTCTGAACACTGATATCGAGGAATTGACTTTTTGCCTTTACACACTTTCCAAAGAACATCCCACTTGTTCTTTACCAAAGTTTATACGTGTGTAAAGGTGGTTGGTTAAAAGAATAAAGTCATATTGATGTGACTTTATCCTTGTACCTTAACCAATGCATTTAATGTTCTTGTCGGTTTATTAAATGCATGCAACCATATTTGTACGGCACAAAATTCACTGGTGAATTTTGTTGCCTATAAATACAAAGTCATTTCTTTGAGAAAATTACTTTAAAGCATACATTTAGCATTAGAGCGAATTTGTCTAAATACTCTCGATCTTAAACAGGGATACTTCACAACTTTAAGTATCTCGATCCAAAAGAGTTATTTGACAAATATAGATCATTTGTAATTCATAGGTTGTTAGGATACATACTTATTTGTATTATCTTGATTCCGCACAACCTTGTATTTTATTTAACATCATAAATAAAATACACCTTGAAAAATATATAATGTTCCACTTTACTTGTTTATTGCTTTAAGTCGTGTATTACTTTATTTATATACTTGCATTTATATTTAAGTAATACTAGTCCATTCTAGTGATTATTAGACTTGTTGTATTTTACACTTCTGGGTTTAACCATCGTATTTGGGACCTCACACTTGGTATCAGAGCAGTAGGCTAAACATTGCCTAGATCTACTTCTTTGATGGCCACCCCAGAAAATACACAAGGAAGTTTTAATTTTGGTCCCGATCCTAATGTTAATATTAATGATCAAAATAATGAACCACCTATTGTTAATAACACTAATCCACCACCTCCTCCTCCTACTCCTGCTTCTCCATACGTGCATGTGCACTATTCAAATAATCTTGTTCCTAAATTCAGTGGAAACAGTGATGAGTTTGGTACGTGGAAGGCTAGGATGGTAATGCATATCACTGGTATTGAGAGGAACATGATGAAAATCTTAAATGAAGGTCCTTATGTCCCTACATCACCTCTCAATGCTCTTCTTGATCCTACTGGATCTAGAAGGGGCAGGGAAAAGAGGGAGGAACATTGGTCTGAAGAGGAGAGGAGATTGGTGAATCTAGACACCCTTCTCAAAAACATGATCCTCGG
This sequence comes from Erigeron breviscapus, assembly GCA_034093135.1. NCBI lineage: Eukaryota > Viridiplantae > Streptophyta > Magnoliopsida > Asterales > Asteraceae > Erigeron > Erigeron breviscapus. The sequence goes on from CM067170.1 coordinate 19,101,568, forward strand.
GGCCGTTCCAGAAACCCTAATTCCCACATTAGTTCTTTTTCCCAGTGCTAAAACCATGTGGGATGAACTTCTAAACCAGCATGAAGGAGGAGATGACACCATTATCACCAGAAAGGTCTCCTTAAACAAGAGGTATGAGTCATTTTTTGCTTAGCCTAATGAGTCTCTCACTGGTACTTACACCAGATTTATGAGTATCATAAACCAGTTGAGAGGTCTTGGGGTTGAGAAGGACAAGGATATACTTCTGGAGAAATTTTGTGATATTCTGCCCACCAAATGGTCTCACATGATCCTGGTCTTACGACAAGGTAAAACTCTGCACACACACACACTCTCTCAACTCTTTATGGAGCTTTCAGGTATACTGAAGAAAATCAAGCTCAGAGAGTGGTAGCAGAACAAGATGCTTATAACCATGCCTCCAGTAGTCCTAATGTGGTTAGTCATACTGAACCACAAAGTACAGCACTGATATCTTCTGAGAATGTATTTTCTATGAAGAAGATGGTGTCTGAACTCATGGATTCTGGAGAGCCCAGTCAAATCTCTCCAGACTGTTGTGATGAAACTGATGATGATGACCTTATTGCAATGATTGCTAAAACGTTTAACCATTTCAAAGCAAGAGCAAATAGGCCATCTGGACAATTTGCATCCAGTTCTTCAACTGATAAGACCAATTTGACATGCTTTAAGTGTGGCAAAAAGGGTCATTTCATGAAAGATTGCAGGTCCAGCCAGTTTGTATCCAAGCCTGGTCCATTTTCTTCAAATAATAAGCCTGATGATAGCTATAAATCTAAATACAAAAAGCTTAAGGCTCAAATTGCTCTCATGGCACATAATATGGAAAACAATAATAAGTGCATGATCGCAACAACTGAAGAGAAGTGGGTTCTTTCTGATGAATCATCTGCTGATGAAGAAGAAGAAAGAGATTGCTGTTACATGGCTCTGGCAGACGAAGAGCACCTGGTGAAGGAAGATGTCACATCTGGACGATGGGTGGACATTGTTATTAAAAAGGTTAGTGATTATGATACTGCAACTGACCAAGAATTAAAACTGGACATCGCTGAAGCTCTTAATTCTGATTTTATTTTTGTTGAAACAGTTAGATCTGACTGTGTAAATGGTCTAGAAACAGATTTTTCTGAAATAACTGTTTTAAAATCAAAATTGAAAGAACTTCAAGACATTGAACTGGCATTTCAAGCCCAGGTTCTGGTAACTGAACAATTGATTCAAGAAAAACAAGATCTTGAAGTCATTTTAGAGAAAGAAAAACTGGTGATTAAATCATGGCTAGAAACCAGAAAGCCATATGATGCTGAAGTAAATCAATTTCCTACTCAAAAACATGCATATTTAGATGGAAATACTCATGTAGCATCATTAATACCAGTAATCGATCGATTACCAGAGGGGTTCAGGCCCACCACTGTTTATGATGAGCCTGTAACTCCCAAGGCCAATATTTTCCCAGTTCAATCCCAGAGGTTAAGACTGGAGCATTCCAGATGACTGCTCCAGTTAAAGAGGTTTATCGGAATAAACCTTTGCCTCAGACTAATCCCCTACCTAAGCCTAGAACTGGAAAGGCTAAGGTATCATCTGATGAAAATGTTTTGTCCAGGTTAGAGAGCCAGCTTCAAATACTGACTCGTCAATTTCAAAGTTTTAATGCAAGATTAAACTTAATTGAGGGTACTTCATCTGGCCCTAGACAAAATACAAAACCTTTTGAAAAGAAAGTTAAATCTATTTCTCCAGTTGAGAAAAAGAAAAAGGTTTCAAAACTATCAACCCAGTGGTCTTTTCAACTAAGACCACTATTGAAGAAAGTAAACTAAACCAGATTGCCCAGGGACCTATAAGGGAGGGTCCAGTGAATGTTCAGACTCGTGCTGGTAAAAGATACACCCTGGTAATATTAGATGAATTTTCCAGATATGGTTGGGTTATCTTTCTCAGGTCTAAAAGTGAAGCTGCTGCTGAAATCATCAGTCTTATCAAGCAAATTAAGCTCAAGTACAGTCGAAAGGTGTGTCAGTTAAGAAGTGACAATGGAACAGAATTCCAGAATGCAACTCTCGAGTCATTCTGTACTGACACTGGCATCTCACAGAATTTCTCATCAGCCCGCTCTCCAGAACAGAATGGAGTGGTGGAAAGGACTGAGGGATACGGTGTTCTGAACAATGGATAAGTCAAGTTCAGACGTGTTGCATTTGTGAATGGTTTGAAATATAACCTGATCAATGTAAGCCAACTGTGTGATGATGGCTATCAAGTTTTATTCAATATTGCTCAGGGTATCGTATTCAACAAGGACTGGAAGGTAGTGTTGATTGCTCCCAGAAAAGGGAATGGGTACGTGATGGATATGGAAAGCTCTCCTTCAGAGCAGTATTTCTATACTCAAGCTGATGAAGACACAAACTGGTTATGTCACAAAAGGTTATCCCATTTAAATTTCAAGAATATTAATAAGTTGTCCAGAAAACAACTTGCAGATGGGATACCTTCAGTTTCCTTCAAAAAGGAAAGGCCATGTCCAAGATGTAAGATGGGTAAGCAGAAACGTACCAGTTTCAAGACTAGACAGAATTTCAGCATATCTGAACCTCTTCATATGCTTCATATGGACCTCTTTGGTCCAGTGAATGTTCAGACTCGTGCTGGTAAAAGATACACCCTGGTAATATTAGATGAATTTTCCAGATATGGTTGGGTTATCTTTCTCAGGTCTAAAAGTGAAGCTGCTGCTGAAATCATCAGTCTTATCAAGCAAATTAAGCTCAAGTACAGTCGAAAGGTGTGTCAGTTAAGAAGTGACAATGGAACAGAATTCCAGAATGCAACTCTCGAGTCATTCTGTACTGACACTGGCATCTCACAGAATTTCTCATCAGCCCGCTCTCCAGAACAGAATGGAGTGGTGGAAAGGAAGAATCGAATGCTGATAGAAGCTGCCAGGAGTATGCTTGCTGAATCTGGTCTGTCTACCAGTTTCTGGGCTGAAGCAATTGCTACTGCTTGCCACACCCAGAACCGGTCAGTGTATGTAAAGCGACACAAAAAGACAGCCTATGAAGTCTTAAGAAATAGAAAACCAAATATTGGTTATTTTCATGTTTTTGGATGTCCAGTTTACATCCTGAACGACTCCAGTCAGTTAGGCAAATTTGATGCCAAAGCTGATGAAGGGTATTTCTTAGGCTATTCAGCCATTCGCAAGGCCTTCAGAGTCTACAACAAGAGACTGGAGAAGATCCATGAGTCAATTCATGTCACATTTGATGAATCAAATGCTGCAATCAACAAGAAGCCAGCCCTTGACACTCCCCCAGTAACTCCAATTGTCTTCTGTGAATCTGATCCTATCAACTACAATAAAGAAGATTCAGAAGACACTGTTTCCAGTCATCCTGATCTGGAACCTGTTCAGAAAAAGAAACGCTCCAGTAGTACTCCATTCTATCCTTCTATTATTTTCAAACTACCCTCTGAAATTAATATTGGATCAGATGTTCGTATTGCTCCCCCAGTATCAGTGTCAGTTGAGAATATACCAGAAATGCCTTCAAATGAAGAATTTCATGATGCAAATTGTGATTTAAATGACTCAGATGAAGATGCTGAAGTAGTCTGGCAAGATCCTCCTTCTGAAGCAACTCTAGAGGAGACTCAAGTGAATTTTTGCACTGATATTCTTGTCAGTAACAATCCTGGTCAGTAGTCCAGATGGACAAAAGCTTATCCTATTGATCAGATCATAGGTGACTCCAGTAGAGGAGTTCAGACCAAAAGAGCCTCCAGTAATCAATGCTTATATGTTAGTTTTCTATCATTGATGGAACCAAAGAAGATTGACGAGGCTATGGAAGATCCAAGTTGGGCGACTGCTATGCAAGAAGAGCCTCACAAGTTTGAAAGGAACAAGGTCTGGTATCTGGTTCCTTTCCCAGTTGGAAAGAAAGAACCAATTGGAACAAGATGGGTCTTCAGGAACAAGGTAGATGAAGATGTCCACGTAATCAGAAACAAGGCCAGACTGGTAGCACAAGGCTACTGCCAGTCAGATGTCGATTTTAATGAATCATTTGCTCCAGTGGCTAGACTTGAAGCGATCAGAATATTCTTAGCATTCGCTGCTTATCATCAGTTCAAGGTCTACCAGATGGATGTAAAAAGTGCTTTCTTGAATGGAAAGCTTGAAGAAGAAGTTTATGTTAGACAACCACCAGGTTTCGTTGATGAAAAGCATCCACATTGGGTATATCGTCTGGACAAAGCGCTTTTTGGCCTCAAACAAGCCCCACGTGCCTGGTATGACACACTGATTAAACATTTATTGAAAAATGGTTTCAAAAGAGGTGCAATTGACAATACCTTATTTATTCTTCATGAAAAAGGTAATTTGTTAATGGTACAAATTTATGTTGATGATATTATTTTTGGTTCTACTGATGAAAACATGTGCAAGAAATTTTCGAAAATAATGTCAACTGAATATGAAATGAGTTTGATGGGTGAATTAACATATTTTCTTGGACTCCAGATTAAACAAAACAAAGATGGCATTTTTATTAATCTGGAAAAATATGTTAGAGATCTTTTAAAGAAATATGATATGAACTCTTCACCATCTAAACCCACTCCAATTTCTGCACCACTGACACTGGACTCAGATCCAGATGGAAAACCAGTGAACACCACTGTCTATAGAGGCATGGTTGGTTCACTGATGTATTTAACTGTCAGTGGACCAGATATTATGTTTTCAACATGTTTATGTGCCAGATATCAGTCTAATCCAAAGGAATCTCATATGCTTGCTGTAAAGCGCATACTGAAGTACCTTAAAGGTGTCCCCAGTCTAGGTCTTTGGTATCCCAATGGCTCAGGCATGGATCTAATGGGTTATTCAGATTCAGATCATGCAGGTTGTAAGATAGACAGGAAATCCACTACTGGTGGATATCATTTCCTTGGTGGCAAACTGGTCAGCTGGACCAGTAAGAAGCAAACTTCAGTTTCATTGTCCACTGCTGAAGCTGAATACGTGTCTGCAGCCAGTTGTTGTGCTCAGATACTCTGGATGAAGAACCGGTTGCTTGATTATGGTATTAAGTACTCAAAGACCCCAATCTTTTGTGATAACACCAGTGCCATTGCTACCTCGAACAATCCAGTCATGCACTCCAAAACAAAGCACATTGATCTCAGGTATCACTTCATTCGTGATCATATTATGAAAAACAACATTGAACTCCATTTTATTCCCACTGACAAACAACTCGCTGACATTTTTACTAAACCTCTAGATGTCAAAACTTTTGAATATCTTGTTGGTGAGTTGGGAATGTTAAACCCTTAAATCTGGAACCTTGGTATTGAACGCCATTGTGTACTACTGAGGATCTTTGATTTAAAGATTTATAAATTTATGACTGCTCAGATATTGAACGCCGTTGTGTACTATCTTTGCATTAATAGATTTCTGGATCAACATTCCAGGGGGGAAGACTTGAAAGATATTTTTGTTCTTAAAAATGTTTTATTTTTCAGGGGGAATTTATTAATTTATTTTCTCACTGGACAAATTCTTCAGAAAATATTACTGGTACTTTGTAAATGTGTCCCTCTCATTTGTCTGTATTAGTTGACGTGCATGTTTGAGGTCACCAGTCTCTTTCAAATGGTTTTCACTGGTACTTTACTGGAGTGTCCCTCCAGTGTACCATCAGTACATGCGTCATTGGACTAATCCACCAGTGATACTGGAAGTGTCCAGTCAACCTCCAGATGCACTGAAATGAGTCATAATATTTTTAAATACTTGGTCATTGTGCGTGCCACGTAAGCAAACTTTTTAAAGATATTTATTTTATAATCCTACGTGGCATGTAAATTTTTCAACGTAATGATGGTATTTTTACCTTGGGAAGACAAAAAGTGCAACTTGATACTATTTGTGGGTTGTAGACCGTCACACATTTATGTGTGATGTGATGTAATTAATGCGGATCTCAGAACCTCGATCAAAATTATATTTGATAATTTCAAATAAACCGTTTGAGTTCCACATTCTCTCTCCTATATATACCCACTTTCAATTTCATTTGCATTTACTTCGAACATATTTACTCCCAAATCCTTTCAAATTCCTTCATTTTCCAATCATAATCATCTCTCATATTTACTCCATTTCCATTCAATTCTTCATCAAATCTTCATCAAAACCCTAAATATTCAATTTCATCTTCATCTATCCATAGAGTTAATTTCACAAATCGTCCTTGTGGTTTTACCAAAAAATCACGTTTCATCCCTTAAACTTCAAAATGACATTGGTAGTCCTTTATACGCGGATAATGGTCATGTTTCGTCCTTTAATCTAACGGATGATGGTCACGTTTCGTCCTTTAATCTAACGGATGATGGTCATGTTTCGTCCTTTAATCTAACGGATGATGGTCACGTTTCGTCTTTTAATCTAACGGATGATGGTCACGTTTCGTCCTTTAATCTAACGGATGATGGTCATGTTTCGTCCTTTAATCTAACGGATGATGGACACGTTTCGTCCTTTAATCTAACGGATGATGGTCATGTTTCGTCTTTTAATCTAACGGATGATGGACACGTTTCGTCCTTTAATCTAACGGATGATGGACACGTTTCGTCCTTTAATCTAACGGATAATGGTCATGTTTCGTCCTTTAATCTAACGGATGATGGTCATGTTTCGTCTTTTAATCTAACGGATGATGGACACGTTTCGTCCTTTATTCGGTCGACTAAAGGATGAAACGTGACCATTATTCGCGTATAAAGGACTACCAGTGTCATTTTGAAGTTTAAAGGATGAAACGTGATTTTTTGGTAAAACCACAAGGACGATTTTTGAAATTAACTCTCTATTCATATTCAAATGGCACCAAGACAATCTAAATCTCCTAAAAATCTGCTCGCCGCTGAATATGCTCCGACTGAAAATGTTGAAAGGGCACCTCATATCACTCTTGAGGCTAAGGCCATAAGGATAAACATGAATAACTGGATGGCCAGACTTTCACTTTCCAGTGTTCATAATGCCCAATCCGTTATTGGGAGATTAAATACATTTTTTCTCTCATGTCCATTATATGGTGCTTTGACCTTAAATCCAGGGAGGATGTACCATGACTATCTTTGTGAATTCTGGTACACTGCACAATATGATGATGCAACTTCATCAATTACTTATTCTCTGAAGCAAGGTACCAGATCCTTGGGTTTCACTGTTAGTTTACTCAGGTCTGTTCTACAATTGAATTATTTTGAACAGAATGAGTTGCCCATCGAACTTCCCTCTGGTATCAATACAAGGGAAGTGTGCAGACTGATGGGGCACACAGATATTGTGGATGAGCATGGCCAGCTATCCAGGAAGGGAACAGTCTACATGAGCAAACTGACAGACTCATCGAGATACTTCTTCACGCATATTGTTGAATGTTTGGGAGGCAGTTCTGGAGGGTTGGACCAGATAAATCAAACTCATCTCCAGATTGCCTACTGCCTCTGGTTTGGACTCAGAGTGGATTTCGCTCAGATCCTATTTGATGATCTGGTAGAGCGTCTTAAGGTGAAAGGTAGAAAAGCTTTTGTTCCATATATACGCTTTCTTTCACTGATGTTTAAAAGAGCTCTAGGAGACCAGTACGATTTTGAAACTACACTTTTTGTGAGTGAGTATATGAGGGATCTGACCAACCTAAGATCTCCACTGAATGAGGTAGATATTCCTCAGTCCATGCTCTCTTTTCAAAGGGAAGAAGTAGAAGTGGCTCCAGGTAGAGGTCAAGTTGGTGAAGGACCCTCTGGTGACCAAGATGTTCAGATTATAGAAACTGTACAACCCATCAGACAAGTGGCTCCTGAAGGTCAACAACCAAATGTTGAGCCTTCCATACGACCAAGATCAAATAGGCGTCTGATGAGAGCTGGAGTTCAGGTGAATCCAGAAAGACATCCTGGTGATGTAATGAACACTGATGGGTTTCCTATTTTTGAAGAGGAGAATGTTGAAAATTCACAAGTTATTGAGCAGACATAAAATGTTGTACAGACTGTCGTGCAAGAAGAATATGTGGCTCAGATTGTTTAGCAGGTTGTTGAGCAGGTAGAACAAATTGTTCAGGCTGATGAACAAGTATCTGGTGAGCAAGAGGCTCGAATCGATTTGAATGTTGAAGCAAGTGAACAGGCTGGTGAACTGGTTGGTGCTCAGGCTGGTGATACAACTGTTGGTGAAATGTTTTGGGATGAGGTTGATTCTCCCATGTCAGAAGATCAGAATTTTGATGTCAATATGAACTTTCTGGGTGAGGATGTTGTACAGGTTGAAAGTCTACCAGAAATGCCACCACCTCCACCAGAAACAAATATGCCTCCACCAGAATCAGAAATGCCACCACCTCACCAGAATCAAACATGTCACCACCACCACCACCTTCAATTCCAGAAAACACTCAATACTTCAATCCTGCAACAATTCAAACTTCACAATCTCAACCTCCTCCACTTGAAACTCCAGTTAACTTATCTGAACCTCGTGCGCTGGACCCAACAGTTGTGACTGATGAAATTGCAACTGAAGAGGTCTGGGCATAAGTACCCTTAATGACCAGATTGCCTTCCAATCTTGAACCTCCCAGTGGTCTCTCCACTTCATCTTCTGCCGAGGTCCAAGGCCTTTTAAATAAGGTGGCGGACCTGGAGAGATCACTCCAGACTTCATCGCAGGTTATTTCAGACTTTAAATCTTTATTATCAAATAACCTTGCATCTGAGATGAATGTGTTTGCTGGGAATGAGAAGCTTGTTTTTGACAAACTGGATGAACTGGTACTGGACACAAACAACAATACTGAAAACATCAAAGTGGCAGTCCAGGGATTGGAGACAGGCTGGTGAACTGGTTGGTGCTCAGGCTGGTGATACAACTGTTGGTGAAATGTTTTGGGATGAGGTTGATTCTCCCATGTCAGAAGATCAGAATTTTGATGTCAATATGAACTTTCTGGGTGAGGATGTTGTACAGGTTGAAAGTCTACCAGAAATGCCACCACCTCCACCAGAAACAAATATGCCTCCACCAGAATCAGAAATGCCACCACCTCACCAGAATCAAACATGTCACCACCACCACCACCTTCAATTCCAGAAAACACTCAATACTTCAATCCTGCAACAATTCAAACTTCACAATCTCAACCTCCTCCACTTGAAACTCCAGTTAACTTATCTGAACCTCGTGCGCTGGACCCAACAGTTGTGACTGATGAAATTGCAACTGAAGAGGTCTGGGCATAAGTACCCTTAATGACCAGATTGCCTTCCAATCTTGAACCTCCCAGTGGTCTCTCCACTTCATCTTCTGCCGAGGTCCAAGGCCTTTTAAATAAGGTGGCGGACCTGGAGAGATCACTCCAGACTTCATCGCAGGTTATTTCAGACTTTAAATCTTTATTATCAAATAACCTTGCATCTGAGATGAATGTGTTTGCTGGGAATGAGAAGCTTGTTTTTGACAAACTGGATGAACTGGTACTGGACACAAACAACAATACTGAAAACATCAAAGTGGCAGTCCAGGGATTGGAGACAGGGCTGGTGAATGTTGTTCATACTGCAGTGAAAGGTGAACTTGTTCAACCACTGACAGGTCTGAAGGATGAGGTTCAGAAGTTGGTTACTAGGGTTAGTTCATTGGAAAGCAGGCCCACACTTGATCAGGCTGCTGTTGTTAGCACGATTAGTGATGAATGTACAAAGAAGTTCAGACTTAGTGTGTTGAAAGAAATATCTGAAGAAATTTCTGAGTCTGTTCTTCGAACTATTCAAGATGGGCTGTTACCCCAAGTGGAGAAGTTGATTGAAAGAGAATTGCCAAAGCACTTGCCTCAAGAAGTTGAAAATGTTAAAAAGGAAGTACAGGCACTCCGAAAGAATGTGAATGATACAACTCCAGTGACTGGAAGAACTTTTGGTGCACTGGACAGACACATGCTAGAACAATTATGGAATGATCTCAAGTCCAGAACTGGTGATCATTCCAAGGGGGAAAAGTCGTCTGGTGTCCAAGAAGGGTTGATTAGAAAGAAGGAAGTTGTTGCCAGTGTTGTTGAAAAGGCCTTTGCTACTGAAAGCATTGTGCAACAAAAACAAGTGACTGGTACTGATGCCAGTGCACGATTAGCATAGAGAGCATTTGGCACTGAAGCCACTATGCTGACTGAAGAAGCTGCTGGTACTGAAGCCAGTGAGCCCAAGTTTGAATCTTTCCCAGATATACCAACTTCTCTGAAGTCTGTTAAAGGAAAAGAACAAATGGTATCTGGTGAAGAAGAGCAAACTATTGAAGAATCATCAGAGTTTCCCACTGCTGATGATGAAACCTCTAAGAAGCTGGAACAAGAATGCATAATGATTGAAATCTTTAAGAGAAATCAAAGAGATGAACTGCTGGCCCATCAAAGGGAGATGGCAACTATGGGGACTCTGGATTCTTATAATGCTGGCTGGTTGGGCATAAACATTGATGTGTACAAAAAGATGAAGGAAGACCCCAGAGTTCATCAATGTCTGAATGCATTGAATGATGTTCATGTACACTCCTTTTACGTTGAAGAAGAACAGATTTATGATTCAATAATTTATGGCGTTAGTGTACCAGAACTTATTAGGCAGAGGAAGGAGGAACTGGTGAACCTCCAGAAGAAGATAAGGAAAAATGCTGGTGCTCTAGAGTTAGAGTACAGAAAGAAATTGACTGGCTTACCTAAGCTTACTGCCAAACAGCTCAAAGCAATTAAAGATGCAGATGTGAGCACATTCATTCCCCTGGACACTTCTCTGAAAATCAATCGTCAACAACTCCAGTCTACTGTAGAACAACAGAAAGTGTCAAAGGAAACTGAAGCAATGATCCAGACAGCCAAATGGAAAGACAAGTGTAATGAAATGTTGAATTTCAGGGCTGATGCTAGAAGGATCACTGGTGCAGAGATTAAGCTTGCTGATAATCATGAAGGTATGTCAAAGTTTGAAATAAAGTTGACCAGGGAAGGTAACTTTACTGATGAAAGAAAGAGTACTTCAGTCCAGGCGTTTGGATGGACTGAACTGAAGGAGATTGCCTTAACGTTCAGGGGGAAGACAGATTTGTCGACTGAAGTTAAAGCATTTCTGAAAAGGGTTGAGAAGGTATGGAGAAGAAAGCAACAGATGGAAGTTGCAATAGGCATGAAATCGCCAGAATCAGTACCATCTTCTCCATCACCAAAGAGAAAGGCTTCTGAAGATGCTCCAGGACAGACATAGAAGAGAAGGGCCTGACTCTTATCATTTACTTATTGTAATTTATTGTTTGATGAAATTGTAACTATTTATCAGTTGATGTATATAGTATTAGTTGCAATTTTTGATTCATAAAAGTAAAAGATCAGATTTAGTCTAAGTTAGAACTTAAAAGATGAACCTGGAACACTGATGATCTATAAAGTGTTTTCCAGTAACTTAGATTTTTTAGACTAAAATCAAAACTTGTATTTTTCAAGCATACAAAGTTGTATAGATATAAGCTTGAAAACACTTGCATTATTTCTAAATCAATAGGGGGAATTTGTTAGGTCCAGATTTACTGGACTCGCTCCAGACTCGACTACTGGAGCCTTACTGAAGATCTGTCCAGAAATGGTATATTACTGGACCTACTCCAGACTTGGAATCTGGAGTCCCTCTGAAGATTTGTTCACTGGACTTCTGAAGCAAACACTTGTATAGGAAATCTAGAGTATTCTCCAGATTAGCTCACTGGATTTCACCCCAGTCCAGATCTACTCTACTGAAGACATTCTCACTAAAGTCAAAGACTGAAGTCAGAATAAAGAAGACTGACAAATGGCGGAGTCCACTGGAAGTCTTACCAGATCTGTACACTGGAGGATTGTCAGTGTTCTAGACTTTACAAGTCTGAACACTGATATCGAGGAATTGACTTTTTGCCTTTACACACTTTCCAAAGAACATCCCACTTGTTCTTTACCAAAGTTTATACGTGTGTAAAGGTGGTTGGTTAAAAGAATAAAGTCATATTGATGTGACTTTATCCTTGTACCTTAACCAATGCATTTAATGTTCTTGTCGGTTCATTAAATGCATGCAACCATATTTGTACGGCACAAAATTCACTGGTGAATTTTGTTGCCTATAAATACAAAGTCATTTCTTTGTAAAAATTACTTTTAGCATACTTTAGCTTTATAGTGAAATGGTCTGGAAGTTTATGAAGGAGAAAATGGAGGAGTGCAACTGTTTGAAATAGCAATTGGAAAAGAAAGACAAGGTGATGAAAATTTTTGTTAGGTCCAGATTTACTGGACTCGCTCCAGACTCGACTACTGGAGCCTTACTGAAGATCTGTCCAGAAATGGTATATTATTGGACCTACTCCAGACTTGGAATCTGGAGTCCCTCTGAAGATTTGTTCAGAATTAATGGAAGACCAGTGAGCAAACACTTGTATAGGAAATCTTGAGTATTCTCCAGATTAGCTCACTGGACTTCACCCTGTCCAGATCTACTCTACTGAAGACGTTCTCACTAAAGTCAAAGACTGAAGTCAGAATAAAGAAGACTGACAAATGGCGGAGTCCACTGGAAGTCTTACCAGATCTGTACACTGGAGGATTGTCAGTGTTCTAGACTTTACAAGTCTGAACACTGATATCGAGGAATTGACTTTTTGCCTTTACACACTTTCCAAAGAACATCCCACTTGTTCTTTACCAAAGTTTATACGTGTGTAAAGGTGGTTGGTTAAAAGAATAAAGTCATATTGATGTGACTTTATCCTTGTACCTTAACCAATGCATTTAATGTTCTTGTCGGTTCATTAAATGCATGCAACCATATTTGTACGGCACAAAATTCACTGGTGAATTTTGTTGACTATAAATACAAAGTCATTTCTTTGAGAAAATTACTTTAAAGCATACATTTAGCATTAGAGTGAATTTGTCTAAATACTCTCGATCTTAAACAGGGATACTTCACAACTTTAAGTATCTCAATCCAAAAGAGTTATTTGAAAAATATAGATCATTTGTAATTCATAGGTTGTTAGGATACATACTTATTTGTATTATCTTGATTCCGCACAACCTTGTATTTTATTTAACATCATAAATAAAATACACCTTGAAAAATACATAATGTTCCACTTTACTTGTTTATTGCTTTAAGTCGTGTATTACTTTATTTATATACTTGCATTTATATTTAAGTAATACTAGTCCATTCTAGTGATTATTAGACTTGTTGTATTTTACACTTCTGGGTTTAACCATCGTATTTGGGACCTCACATAATTCGACCTGGAGACTCAAAAATAACCTTCTTAAAGACACTTTTAATGACTTAAATCCATCAATCAATCCTTTAATCCTTTACAACATGAATCAATCATTCAATCACCCGAATAACATGAAATCGGTAAACCGTTAATAGACATATCACCAACCCACACCCCATGGCTTGGGTTGAATACTCATCTATGACTCAAATAATCAGATTTCAAAGAGGATTATACCAATATTACCTGCAGTTGACGTAGAGGACTCAAGATCTAAACAATCGTAGATCAAGACGGCACGAGACGAATGGATCTTTGCTTGGAAAGAGAGGGAGATCGGCTGGGGGTTTTTCACACACACGATGCAGAAGTTTTGTGACAATTAGGGCTGCCTAATTGCTCACTAACCCGTGGCCATCAACCCAATATGTTACACTTAGAACCCCTCAACTTCTAAACTTAGCTTTCCTAGCTTATCTTTCTACCGGGAGTCTTAACACACTAACAAGCACTTAATTACTTAACGTCACTTTAAATACTTTCATTAAACATCATATTACTCATTTCACATTAAACACATAAGCGCATAATTTCGTAAACATATATAAGGCACATAACTTAATGATCCTAACGTTAACTAACGGAAAGTCAAATAGTTAAACACAAAACGTTTGGGATGTTACAACGGTCTAGTGGTCTTGGTAACGGTATTATTGGTGGTGGCGGTGTCAAGTGGTGTAAGTTGATGTAAAGGTGATAGTGGAATATTTTAGAAGATAAGGGCTTAAAGTGTTAATTATTAAAATAAAGGTTTAGAGTGTATATTAATTCATTAAGGACAAATTTGGTAATTTATAAAAACTCTTTCCATAGTGGGTATTTATTAAGGGTAATATAGTATTTTCCCATCTAACTATATTCTAACCTTTCTTAAAATATGGGGTAAAGAATTATTATAAAGGAGTAATATATATATATATTGGAACGGTCACGAGACTTGATTCTTGATTTGAGACATTATTAATGATTGGGTAATGTATGACTAGTGCTAAACTTGTTCCTTTAGATTTTAACTTTATTTATGCTCATTTACACTCAGTTTGTGCTAATGAGTTCCCAACCTAATTATTATAAGATCAACCAAAAGGTGTTGAGGATGCAATTTCAGTTAAAAGTTAAGTTAGTTATTTTATGAGCATGTCGATCAAATGAGTTTTATTTAAAGTTTTTCCTTTTCACCGAACAAGATATTATTCTATTTTTTATATATCATGAGGCTTTCGTTTTATTTTTTGTATAAGTTTGAGTTTTATTTCTTCTTCATATGAAAATGGAGTGTTTATTAATTATTTTTTTCTTTTTAATGTTAAATGTACATTATTAATGAGGGGGTAGTGTAAATAATGAGGATATTCAAGGTACTAAGTAGGGGTGTTCACTGAATGATTTTAACCGTCTAATCCAAACACCCCTATATATATACACAGTTACCAACTTACCACCAAACCGGTTTACATCTCTATGACACCGATAAAAACGTCATTTGCTTGGGCTAAACGGATGATTGTGTTTGAGTTCAACTTTAGACACATTCCATTTTTTATCAATGCCAAGAACTGCATTAACTTTTGCTGGACAATTTGTTTTTGAAACGGGTCGAGGTTCAAAATATTTTTTGATTTCGACACTGACTTCCCAGCCCGATTACATGAAAAAATGGCATACTCTTTTTGATCATTAGTATAAGACTTTCTTGAAGACCTTTTATAGACTCCAAATCCCCTTTTCCCCACATAATTTGCATAAAAACTAGCAAGTTCTTCGATAGTATCAAAAGTCATGCCAATTTTTGGTTCTTCAATATCTTCACCATGGTTACTGCAACATCCCGAAACTTTTATTAACGGTTGACTTGAGTCGTTAAGTCAACACTTCGCGTCCGTTAAGTCTCTAGAAGATTTAATGTTTATATGTGATTAATATGCTTGATGTGAGAGGCTTTAATGCCTTAGTGATGTATATAATACCGTGATTAAGATGTCAAATATGTTTAAGACATGTTAGATATGTCGGTAAGTATTCCCGTAAGTCGTTTGAGCCATAAATGTAAAGAAGTAAAGTTGAGGGGCTTAAGTTGGAACTTATGGAAGAGTTAGCTAGGGGTTAAAGGATAATTAGACATCCCTAATTGTCATTAATCTGTAGCAATTCGAGTGTGAGACATCAAAGCAGCCCCCTTCCTTCTCCCAAAGCCATTTCTTCTAAGATCCATTCGTTTCATGGTGATTCGGGCAAGGTTTGATTAAGATCTTTCATTCTTATGATCATCTACAGGTACTATAGGTAATATTCCTTTGATTTCTGATCTTGAGAGTCATATATGTGAGTCCGATCCAGGCCATGGGGTTTGGGTTGGGTTATATTGTAAAACGTTTATCGATTTTGTGTTTTTCGGGTGATTAATCGATTGAATAATGTTTGTAAAGGATCAAGGAATCAATTGATGGTTTGAAGGCATCAATTGTGTCTTAAAAGAGGTTAATTTCATATATCCAGGTCGGGGTAAGGGTTTGAGATCGAATGGGAATCGTTTAAGAGAGGTAAAAAATTAGGGTTGCTGATCGAGCCCTGATATGTGGTGCATGGAAATTCCATGCGGTGCATAAATGGCTCTTTAATCTTCTAATCAAGTTTATGCGGTGCATAGATGAGCCATGCGGCGCATGTTCAGGTCTGGTGGCCGTTTATGCTTGTTTTCATGCTAGTTTGACCCATAGACCTTATGTTTAGGTTACCTTATGGTATAGGGAACTTAGAGAGGTCTTTTGAAGCCGCATTTATGTTACTTATTGGTTATATGTTGCTATAGGTAGACGGAGACACAAACAAGACACATTAACTTTGCGTATTGCTTGTTGTGCTCGTCACGAGGTAAGATACACTACTTTGACACGCTGTGGGTTCAACAAAAAGAGGATTTCGTATAATAACTTCCCACTTGATATCTTGAATTACTTATGGGTATTCGGGGTTATACGGGAAGTGATATGGGATATGTAGATGACCATAAACGACTTGAAATGCAGTCCCTTTGTTGTATAATGTAGTGTTATGTTATGAAATGATATGTAGTATCTTGTGTTTCATTGAAATGTAGTTATATGTTGATGGTATATGATATGTGCATGATTCTATGGCTTGCTCATCTAGTTCACTAGACTTACTAAGTTGTCATGACACGTGCACGTTTAAGGGCCCAAACGTAATGAAGTATGTGTGATAAATGTTTAGGTAGTGTGAACACCTAAACTATATAAAGAAGTTTATGTGGTAATTGTTTAGGTAGTGTGAACACCTAAACTATATGAAGTGTGAAATCGAGCTCGTAAATGAAATGCAAAAAGTGTTAAGCTTAACCCGTACTTGCCCTTGCCCGGCGGGTGCGTAAACGTGTGGTTGCTCGGGTGGCTCCTTGCAACATGGTCAAAAACGCAGAAGAGTAATACGGGTGGTCTGACCCGCCCCACTTTTCTTATACATACGGATTACTCCAGGATTGGCTTGCCATTCCTTAACGACATTTGATGTTCAGCCGTACGGTTGTCCATCTAGTCGGGTGTGACTTATGTTACACTTAAAAAGAAGTTAAGATGTTATGTGTGTGAAATGTAAAAGAAGTTAAGATGTTATGTGTGTGAAATGTAAAAGAAGTTAAGATGTTATGTGTGTGAAATGTAAAAGAAGTTAAGATGTTATGTGTGTGAGATGCAAAGAAGTTGTGATGTCATGTGTGTGTGATGTAAAAGAAGAATAGGCACATTTAGGGTGGTTCATCCTAATTTGATATGTAGATGATATGATGTGATTAACGTGAGTTGTGCCTTAATGATTTGTCTATAAAGTTGTAATATTTTAATTGGACAAATGCTTTATAAATCGTGTGTTATCTTACTTAGCTAATTCGTTATCTAACACTTGTTTCTTGAAATGTGTTGCTCCCTCAGGTTAGCTTAATCAAGGTAGATGTTGAATGAAGAGCGTGGAATGGGTAGATTGCTTGATGATGACCTTAGCTACCCATAGTTGCTGCACATTTATATACTTTTGTTTATGCTTGATATTTCTGAATTTTGCATGCTAAGTAGTCTGTTGTTTTATGTAGGGAAACCGATGGGTTTCCATTTAAACTTGTTTTAATGATATGGTCATTAACACCAATGAATAAAGAAACCGAACATATTTTTTTGGTTTGAACTTTCAAAGTTTACTTCCGCTTTCTTTTAACGCCATTAGGCGAAAATTTTTGGAAATCCATATTTATAAATGTCGGGTGTTACAAGTTGGTATCAGAGAAATGATTTAAGTGAACCAATGACTATAGGTGTGCCATAGGAATTGGACTTAAACCGATAGACGACAAGTTAGGCTTAAGTAGGTATGCTTAGTCTTTGAGATGAAGTGTCTTACGACGGGTTGGGATGAGTGAGAGTGTAGGATTAAGGCTATTTGATGATTGTTTATTGATATGTGAATATGTGTTTTAGCCTTTATTCTTCTATTTCTCACTTCTTCGTGTCTAATTATTCTATTGCTATGATAGACGGTCCCCGAGGTAATGTGTCATTTCCCTAACTGAATTTAATAAACGTGTGATATAACTTGTGTGTGAAGTAGCTGAGGTGAAGGGAAGTTGGAGAAGTAGGTGAAAAGGTATTCCATTTTTGTTGTCTAGCCCATGGGGTTAGCAACAAGGACCGTAAGGGAAGTGAGATGTCGTATGCATGACAAGGTCGCGTGAATGGATTTGGAGAAAAGAAGATGATAGACAAATGTGGTAACGAACATGCCAGTGAAAGGATACAATTACAATTATGGTACGGAACATAATTGCAAGCGTATCACGACGCGAGCGTGTTTGTATGGCCATGCTTGTGTTGACCGGTGTACAATGTAATGATGTTGAGGAGATTTTTATGTATTGTACTTTAATTTGTCTAGGGGAAACACCGTGTTACAACTATAATGATGTTGATACCTCAAGTGTGTTGAAATATGAGAAGATCGATGGAAAGTGATAGTCGTATTAAATGTTTATGATGATTATGTGGTACATGAAGTTAAATGAAGTTTTAAGGTAAGTGAGGAGTGAAGTGATTAATAGTCAATATTGTTAAGTCTACTAGGTTAAAGGACATGGACTTGAAGTTGACAAGTGGAGTTGATGCTGGATATTTGAAAGTTATAAGTAGGTGACGCATAGAAGGGTTACCGGGCACATGTATGGAAGGATACAGTTACAATTCCGGTCGCGAACGTAATTGTAAATGTATCACGACATGTGTGTGTTTGTGAGACTGTGTCTGTGTTGATCCGAATGAAGTGAAGATGGGAATGATGGAATCACTGGTTGGTAGCATATTTAACCACGTGAAGAGTAGACATGTATCTATGGATTAAAGAATGATGAAGCTGAAGCAAGTAAAGAAGTTAACACTAAGGATGATTGAACCCTTTAACCATGAAGCTCTTCCATTCTATGAACACCATGTTAGGATCTGAGGCTACATTCGAGATGCGAAGAGTTAAAGTGATGCTTGGGCGTAAGGAAGACATTTGAGTTTGTTTGGAATTCGATTAAAGGTTGAAAGTTGGGGTTCTTGGTCGAACTGGACGATATGCGGCGCATGAACCTTCCGTGTGGCGCATATCTGCCCAGGTTTGCAATTAAGTATTCTGAAGGAAGCCCGATATGCAGCGCATGGACATTTCATGCGACGCATATTTTGTGTGCTGAAAAGTTTGGTGTTTTCTGTGACAAAAATGAGTGAAATATGCGGAGCATATTTTTTTCATGCGGCGCATATCTTCCCAGATTGTGAAATTGGGTTTCTGAAGGGACCCCGATATGCGGCGCATGGAAATTCTATGCGGTGCATGTTTCGAGTGGTACAAACGCATGAGGTTTTCTGTCACAAAATTAAGGCAAATATGCGGCGCATACTTCCTCCATGCGCCGCATATGTGCTCAAATGTCGAATATGCGGCGCATGCACCATCTATGTGGCGTATATTTTGGTCTGTTTTGGAGTTACAACCCATTTAGTTTTGATTTCGCTTCGGGACGATATATGACGATTGGGACGAGCATCTACAGATGGAGGTTCTTCTTTATATTGCATGAGTGTAAAGGTGATGTTGATATCCTATACTTGTACGAAATTTATGACTGCTTCCCGAGATAAAGAGTTTTCCCTTATGAAAAGTTAAAAGGTTGGAGACGGAGTTAATTATGGTTTCTTAAAATCACAAGAAGTGGAAGTTTTCAAGAGTATTCGGTTCTGAATTGATCATGTGTCTCACCTATGTGATCTACTTAAGTAAGCCAAAGAATATAGTTCTAAAGTCGAAGCCACTCGTAGTTTTGAGACGTTCTAATAAGGTTCCCGGCTTCATTGCGATTGTGAGGTCGAACCTTCAAATGATGTGTGACTAGTGCTACTTTCATGCAAATGTACCTTCCATTTTGCTCTCACTTATAGGAGAAAGTTAATGTTTTCGATTGTGGGATATATATCTTTCTATAAGATAGATTTACGATTGTTGCTACCATTTGTTGATGATGAAAATCCCGCTAAAGTTATTACTACCCTCATTACGACCCTATTGAGTTTCTCGAAGTACCTACATGTAAATGAAGGGTCCTTACCATGTCATGAACTTAAGGGATAGAGTTTAATGTTTCTCTAGATCGTTCAGTCATTACGTGTAGTGATGACAATATTACCTATTCTAAGTATGATGAGGAATGTTATGATGCGTAAAGAGCATTGCTACAATGTTCTATAAGGAGAGGCTTAATTCTAAATTCGCCCGAAGTGAGATAAAAGTTAATGTAGAAGTTGATGCGTAGAGTTGAAAAGAACAAGGTTCCGTTGAATATTTAATTCCATGACTATAAGGTTATGGTAAACACAAGTTTACAATGAGCCAGTCAAAGGTAATGGTTCTAGAGACGAAGATGTTGGTATTATGTGAGTGGATTCGGGAAATTCATAAATAACAAGCGTGAAACCATAAGTCTAAAAGTAAGATTTCGGTATTCGAGAACGAAATGACCAAAAGTTGTACTTGAGGAAGCTTATGAACCGTGGTGACTTACTCAATTGGATGCCGCCTGAAATGTAATGCGACTCATTATGATACAAGGTGTAGTAAATTTTATATGTTGACGTGAGATTTGGTTTAAAGCCAAGACTAGACGCTAAAAGTGTATAGCAAATTAAAGTATGTAATGATCCTTTAACGGAAGTGAGGAGACATGTTATCATGAACTAAGAAACATGGTTGCGTGAGAAGCAAAAGGTAACGATATGACATGAGCAAGTAGTAGGCAGGTTGTCCAAGAATGCTTAATTTTGGTGAGCTATTACACCGTTTCATTGGACATGAAAGAAAAGATGTGTGATCAAGAAGTACCCTTAAAGTATGAAAGTAAATGGTTGAATGTATTGAATCTAGGCGACCGATATGTGAAATTTTTTAAAGATGTTTGATAAAGTATGACGAAAATGGTGAACTGAAGTTATGCTTATCACTCTTAGATTGATGGGAAAGAGAAAGGATGATTTAGAAACTTGGGAAAGTCATATGATCGTGTGACATTACGTTGAGATATTCATATACTAATGTCGAGTTCATACATAATGACCACTATGATGTAGGTGTTGGGTGTCATTTCATGATACGATATGTCATTGAAAGGAAAGATGTCGAGCCAAAGATCACGACGATAACAGCTCATGAAGTTAGAAGTATTAAATGAGTGTTTTAATTAGCTTAATATCGTCCGAGGGTTTTGTGGTGAGCAAGGGAAGCTTATTATGAACAAAGAGGGTATTATGGTCTAACCATAAGTCTCTATGGACGGATATGTTAGGTATCGAAAGTTATGACGAGTCGACCCTTTGTTCAAATGAATCATGTGAGTTGTGAGCAAGTTAATAAGGATACGTGCTTGAAAGGCTCA
Organism: Erigeron breviscapus; assembly: GCA_034093135.1. Classification (NCBI taxonomy): domain Eukaryota; kingdom Viridiplantae; phylum Streptophyta; class Magnoliopsida; order Asterales; family Asteraceae; genus Erigeron; species Erigeron breviscapus. The sequence goes on from CM067170.1 coordinate 19,123,005, forward strand.
ACCATCAAATGTATAGTCTTCGCTGAATGTAATGTGGGAACTACTTAGTTAAGTTGAAAAAATGAGGTGATTACTTGTTTTGATTTGAAGGTTAAACCAAAGACATGACGAAACGGTTGGAATGAAGTATGGTAGTATATGTGCAAAAATATGTGACTTGTTCTCAAGTCAAAATCTGGGCGCTAAACTATATATGGAAAGACGCAACAATTGGTTACTCCGAAGCAGAAATGTACTAATATGACTATGGATTATGTGACGAAGATGATTATACTCCCTAGGGGCAATGAAGTGATAGGAGTTGTTGTAGACTAGTTGATAAAAATGCTTCTTTTTCTCGCTACTCATGAGTATGTTCGTGTGTTGAAGCTTGCCGCTTGTATGTAGGTGATGTAAGCATGGAGTTCCGTTAAATATTGTGTTTGACCTTGATAAAAAGGGTAAACTCTAGAAGATGTATGATGGGTGCTTGTGTATTGCTTTTAGATGATATCCATAGTACTTGTGTGATTGTTATGGAACATGTGCCTTGATGATGAAACCAATGTGAATTCGTTGGGAGATATGAGTATTGATGCTAAGTAGTGTTTGTATATGGCCTGGTTGAGATCCTTGGCTAAAAGTAAAAGAAGCTTCGTAGGAAGTTGATTCAGCTTGTGCTAGTGAAATGGAGTTATATTTATGGTGAAAGTTGATTCGGAAATTACCAACACCTATTTTTATGCTGAAGTGATTCCGAGGACGGAATCCTCTTAAGGGGGAGGTAATTGTAACATCCCAAAACTTTTATTAACGGTTGACTTGAGTCGTTAAGTCAACACTTCGCGTCCGTTAAGTCTCTAGAAGATTTAATGTTTATATGTGATTAATGTGCTTGATATGAGAGGCTTTAATGCCTTAGTGATGTATATATTAACGTGATTAAGATTTCAAAGATGTTTAAGACGTGTTAGATAAGTCGGTAAGTATTCCCGTAAGTCATTTGAGCCATAAATGTAAAGAAGTAAAGTCGAGGGGCTTAAGTTGGAACTTATGGAAGAGTTGGCCAGGGGTAAAAGGATAATTAGACATGCCTAATTGTCATTAATCTGTAGCAATTCGTGTGTGAGACATCAAAGCAGCCCCCTTCCTTCTCCGAAAGCCATTTCTTCCAAGATCCATTCGTTTCATGGTGATTCGGGCAAGGTTTGATTAAGATCTTTCATTCTTATGATCATCTACAGGTATTATAGGTAATATTCCTTTGATTTCTGATCTTGAGAGTCATATATGTGAGTCCGATCCAGGCCATGGGGTTTGGGTTGGGTTATATTGCAAAACGTTTACCGATTTCGTGTTTTTCGGGTGATTAATCGATTGAATAATGTTTGTAAAGGATCAAGGAATCAATTGATGGTTTGAAGGCATCAATTGTGTCTTAAAAGAGGTTAATTTCATGTATCCAGGTCGGGGTAAGGGTTTGAGATCGAATGAGAATCATTTAAGAGAGGTTAAAAATCAGGGTTGCTGATCGAGCCCCGATATGCGGTGCATGGAAATTCCATGTGCTGTATAAATGGCTCTGTAATCTTCTGATCAAGTTTATGCGGTGCATGGATGAGCCATGCGGCGCATATTCAGGTCTGGTGGCCGTTTATGCTTGTTTTCATGCTCGTTTGACCCATATACCTTATGTTTAGGTTACCTTATGGTATAGGGAACTTAAAGAGGTCTTTTGAAGCCGCATTTATGTTACCTATTGGTTATATGTTGCTATAGGTAGACGGAGACACAAACAAGACACATTAACTTTGCGTATTGCTTGTTGTGCTCGTCACGAGGTAAGATACACTACTTTGACACGCTGAGGGTTTTACAAAAAGATGGTTTCGTATAATAACTTCCCACTTGATATCTTTAATTGCTTATGGGTATTCGGGGTTATACGGGAGGTGATATGGGCTATGTAGATGACCATAAACGACCTGAAATGCAGTCCCATTGTTGTATAATGTAGTGTTATGTTATGAAATGATATGTAGTATCTTGTGTTTCATTGAAATGTAGTTATATGTTGATGATATGTGATATGTGCATGATTCTATGGCTTGCTCATCTAGTTCACTAGACTTACTAAGTTGCCATGACACGTGCACGTTTAAGGGCCCAAACGTAATGAAGTATGTGTGATAAATATTTAGGTAGTGTGAACTCCTAAACTATATAAAGAAGTTTATGTGGTAATTGTTTAGGTAGTGTGAACACCTAAACTATATAAAGAAGTTTATGTGGTAATTGTTTAGGTAGTGTGAACACCTAAACTATATGAAGTGTAAAATCGAGCTCGTAAATTAAATGCAAAAAGTGTTAAGCTTAACCCGTACTTGCCCTTGCCCGGCGGGTGCGTAAACGTGTGGTTGCTCGGGTGGCTCCTTGCAACATGGTCAAAAACGCAGAAGAGTAATACGGGAGGTCTGACCCGCCCCACTTGTCTTGTAGATACGGATTACTCCGGTATTGGCTTGCCATTCCTTAACGACATTTGATGTTCACCCGTACGGTTTTCCATCTAGTCGGGTGTGACTTATGTTACACTTAAAAAGAAGTTAAGATGTTATGTGTGTGAAATGTAAAAGAAGTTAAGATGTTATGTGTGTGAAATGTAAAAGAAGTTAAGATGTTATGTGTGTGAAATGTAAAAGAAGTTAAGATGTTATGTGTGTGAGATGCAAAGAAGTTGTGATGTCATGTGTGTGTGATGTAAAAGAAGAATAGGCACATTTAGGGTGGTTCATCCTAATTTGATATGTTGATGATATGATGTGATTAACGTGAGTTGTGCCTTAATGATTTGTCTATAAAGTTCTAATGTTTTAATTGGATAAATGCTTTATAAATTGTGTGTTATTTTACTTAGCTAATTCGTTAGCTATCACTTGTTTCTTGAAATGTGTTGCTCCCTCAGGTTAGCTTAATCGAGGTAGATGTTGAATGAAGAGCGTGGAATGGGTAGATTGCTTGATGATGACCTTAGCTACCCATAGTTGCTGCACATTTATAGACTTTTGTTTATGCTTGATATTTCTGAAATTTGCATGCTATGTAGTCGGTTGTTTTATGTAGGGCAACCGATGGGTTTCCATTTAAACTTGTTTTAATGATATGGCCAGTAACACCAATGAATAAAGAAACCGAACAAATTTTGTTGGTTTGAAATTTCAAAGTTTACTTCCGCATTCTTTTAACGCCGTTAGGCGAAATTTTTTGGAAATCCATATTTATAAATGTCGGGTGTTACAGTTACTACTGTTACCTTTGTCTTGAGAAAACACATCTTCATGTTCGCTTTTAACGATATTCATCTCACAATTGGTTTCTTTTTCCAAGCCATAATGATGATCTCTAAAATGAACAACAATTATAACAATTAAATTCTAATCAAATGACCATAATCTGCCCAATTTAGATGACATAACGTTACTAACAATTAAATAAGAAAACAAGCTTTTTATTAACAGTATATTCAATTGCATTTGTAATGGAGAAGACTCTGTAAGCGGCATTACACAAAAACCATGATTTTCTCGATTTTGACGGATCAATTTGTTGTTAAACACTTAAATAATGATAATTAGTTATCCACTATGTTAGTTTTATGGACTTTTAATGCATCAAAATGATGTTTTTAAGTGTTCTCACCGGAGTGTTACATATAAGAATATTTGTATATATTGAGATGATTGGATACATTTTAGAGCTAATTGTTAAGTCCAGTTTCACTGGACTCACTCCAGACTTGAAGACTGGAGCTCTACTGAAGATTTGTCCAGAAATGATCGAAGACCAGTGAGCGCCTTACTTGTACAGGAAATCTGGAAGGCACCAGATTTCAGCTCACTGGACTTCACTCCAGTCCAGATCAACTCCACTGAAGACATTCTCACTGAAGTAAAAGACTGAAGTCTGAAGAAAGAAGACTGACAAATGGCGGAGCCCACTGGCAGTCTTAACTGATCAACGACTGGAGCCTTATCAGTGTTCTAGACCTTACAAATCTGAACACTGATTACGAGGTATTGACTTTTGCCTTTACACGCTTTTATCCGCACAATCCATTTGTCTATTGTTAAAAGTAAAACACGCGTGTAAAGGTGGTTGGTTTTAAGGTTGACAAGTCACATCAACATGACTTTATCCTTTACCTTAACCAATGCATTTAAGGATTTAAAGTTACTTCCTTAAATGCATGCAACCATATTTGTACGGCACAATAAATTCACTGGTGAATTTATTTGCCTATAAAAACCAAGTCATTTACCTCTTCCAAACTACTTCTTGCAATTTGGTGAACTTGCTTAAATACTCTCGAACTTAAAAGTCTTCAGAGCTTTAAGTATTTCGATTAAAGGAGATTATTTAGCAAGTATAGATCATTTGTAATTCATAGGTTGTTAGGATACTTACAATTTTTGTAATATCTTGGTTCCACAACAACCTTGTATTTTATTTAACATCATAAATTAAATACACTTGAAAATTACATTGTGTTCCACCTTATATTATTTATTGCTTTAAGTCTTGTATTACTTTATTTATATTCTTGCTAGATCTACATTCTTTTCTGATGGCCAACCCAGAAAATACACAAGGTGGTTTCGGTCTTGGTTCTAACCCTAATGTAAATGAACAAAATAAGACTCCACCCGTTATGAATAATAATCCTCCACCTCCTCCTACCACTCCTGTTTCTCCACATGTGCATGTGCACTATTTAAATAATCTTGTTCCTAAATTCAATGGGAGCAGTGATGAATTTGGAACGTGAAAGTCAAAGTTGACCGAACATTAAGACAAAAATCCAGTTTTGACCACCTTTGGTAGAAAAATCATATCTTTGGTTTGGTTTAGTATTTTTGAGTTATTCCAGTTGAAACGGCCCTCACATGTTCGGTTCACCCGATTTAAGACAGAAAATTATTTCTGCCAGAATGTCTTTGATTATAACAACTCACTAATGACCATTCTTGCTTTATTAACACTTGAGTTCATCATTTACAAGATTAATACTTTATTTTTATATCTCTCAACATCAAATTTCCAGATTATTATACTTCTTTTAACATATTTTTCACTTAATACAAGTCCATCCATCTCATAATTCAACAACAAGATTCAACTTTCTTAGATCTAACATGCATTCATTCGAATCAACACTTTTCAATACCAATCTTTATAGATCTAACTTTCAACAACATAAAAACATCTTTTTAATGAAAAATCTCAGAAATTTATTCTTCAAAATATACAAAAACATATAGATCTATGAAAAGGAAAATCACTTTAAATGCTACTAATCTATAACAACACTTTTGGGTCTTAAACTTGTTGAATCCTTGGATCTTTCTCATAGATTTCGACATGCATATGCATGAAGAGAAAGATCCTATCAACTTGCCTTCATCAAGTGTATATTACAAAGAAAACAAGAAGAAAACATAAACTTTTGATAAGATTTCTGAAAAATAAGCAAGAACAAGATAGATCTAGTAAAGAGATGAAGATTTATACCCTTGAAAAACTTGGTTTTGATGATGGAAAAGTGCAGAAAATTCGTGGCCTCCAAACCCTCAAACAACCTTAATCTAAGCCTTAAACAACCCTTGAACCTTGCTCGAATCAAACCTTTATTAATCTAGCCTACAACCCTTATTATTAATATGAGTTTAGATGAATTTTTGCCTTGTTTGGCCTTTGTTTTTGGGCTGGCCGAAATGAAGAAGAAAGGGAGGAAAAGAGAGAGTTTTTGGATGAGAGAAAATGTGTGTGTGAAAAGTGTGTAGAATGTGTGTGAGGGGGACGGCCAAAGGTTTAAAGGTAGGGTTTCTCCCTTTTTTATTTTATAAGTGTATAAGTGTGTATGAATGTATGTATATTTGGGTGGGTATTTGTTTTGTTAGATCTAACATGCATTCATTCGAATCAACACTTTTCAATACCAATCTTTATAGATCTAACTTTCAACAACATAAAAACATCTTTTTAATGAAAAATCTCAGAAATTTATTCTTCAAAATATACAAAAACATATAGATCTATGAAAAGGAAAATCACTTTAAATGCTACTAATCTATAACAACACTTTTGGGTCTTAAACTTGTTGAATCCTTGGATCTTTCTCATAGATTTCGACATGCATATGCATGAAGAGAAAGATCCTATCAACTTGCCTTCATCAAGTGTATATTACAAAGAAAACAAGAAGAAAACATAAACTTTTGATAAGATTTCTGAAAAATAAGCAAGAACCAGATAGATCTAGTAAAGAGATGAAGATTTATACCCTTGAAAAACTTGGTTTTGATGATGGAAAAGTGCAGAAAATTCGTGGCCTCCAAACCCTCAAACAACCTTAATCTAAGCCTTAAACAACCCTTGAACCTTGCTCGAATCAAACCTTTATTAATCTAGCCTACAACCCTTATTATTAATATGAGTTTAGATGAATTTTTGCCTTGTTTGGCCTTTGTTTTTGGGCTGGCCGAAATGAAGAAGAAAGGGAGGAAAAGAGAGAGTTTTTGGATGAGAGAAAATGTGTGTGTGAAAAGTGTGTAGAATGTGTGTGAGGGGGGGGGGGACGGCCAAAGGTATAAAGGTAGGGTTTCCCCTTTTTTTATTTTTATTTTATAAGTGTATAAGTGTGTATGAATGTATGTATATTTGGGTGGGTATTTGTTTTGTAAGAGTAATATATGTTTATTTGTAAGTATAATTAGTTGTTTTGTGTTTCAAGAGTATATATATGTATATGTATGTCGTGTGTATATGTATGTATATACATACTTTTGTGTTTTTAATTTAGCTACTTAAGTCATTTTATGTACATTTTGTATTTGTATTAGACATATATATATGCTTATTATTATTCAAGCATTTTATGTACATATTAGTTTATAAATTCATCCTTGAGATAGAAATTTTATCTCCATGACCACATATACTTTAATTGGCTTGGTGATTGAATTGTTGGACATTTTGTAAGATTTATTGACTTTGTCACAAGTTGTGTGTCTTACATTATTATTTATATAGCTTGTCTTCTTGAAATGAAGTTTTTGGTTCATTGACATTTCACCAAGTTCGGTTAGAACTAGTTTATAGTTTGAGATCGTCTATAGTTATTATTTATGGCATTTCTAAGATAGCTAGCCACCTACAATACTTCATTGAACTAGAGGGCAATTATCACCATGCCGAAATGTCTAGAAGGCCAATTCTCTTAATAAACCTCTAGGGTTTGATACCTAGATAAGTCTAAGTAAATTGTCCTAGTCGGAAATTGAGGGTTGTTACATCATTACCCCCTTAACAGATACTTCGTCCTCGAAGTTCGCTCGTTCACACGGTAGCAAGAATGAATAGGTTGACGATAAGGATAGCTTCACGGAGGCGTATAAAATGTGAAAATTCAACTGGATTTCATCCTGACCTTTTTGGTTACTTACAAGCTTTTGATCTCCGTAGTTGGGGGCATCCATTGCTCTGTGCCCTAACATTTCTCATGAATAGAAACTTCGAAAAAGGTTACAAATGTTATTGGATGAGAGAAAATGTGTGTGTGAAAAGTGTGTAGAATGTGTGTGAGGGGGGGGGGACGGCCAAAGGTATAAAGGTAGGGTTTCTCCTTTTTTTATTTTTATTTTATAAGTGTATAAGTGTGTATGAATGTATGTAGGGTGGGGGGGGGGGGGGGGGGGGGGGGGGGGGGGGGGGGGGGGGGGGGGGGGGGGGGGGGGGGGGGGGGGGGGGGGGGGGGGGGGGGGGGGGGGGGGGGGGGGGGGGGGGGGGGGGGGGGGGGGGGGGGGGGGGGGGGGGGGGGGGGGGGGGGGGGGGGGGGGGGGGGGGGGGGGGGGGGGGGGGGGGGGGGGGGGGGGGGGGGGGGGGGGGGGGGGGGGGGGGGGGGGGGGGGGGGGGGGGGGGGGGGGGGGGGGGGGGGGGGGGGGGGGGGGGGGGGGGGGGGGGGGGGGGGGGGGGGGGGGGGGGGGGGGGGGGGGGGGGGGGGGGGGGGGGGGGGGGGGGGGGGGGGGGGGGGGGGGGGGGGGGGGGGGGGGGGGGGGGGGGGGGGGGGGGGGGGGGGGGGGGGGGGGGGGGGGGGGGGGGGGGGGGGGGGGGGGGGGGGGGGGGGGGGGGGGGGGGGGGGGGGGGGGGGGGGGGGGGGGGGGGGGGGGGGGGGGGACGGCCAAAGGTATAAAGGTAGGGTTTCTCCCTTTTTTTATTTTTATTTTATAAGTGTATAAGTGTGTATGAATGTATGTAGGGGGGGGGGGGGGGGGGGGGGGGGGGGGGGGGGGGGGGGGGGGGGGGGGGGGGGGGGGGGGGGGGGGGGGGGGGGGGGGGGGGGGGGGGGGGGGGGGGGGGGGGGGGGGGGGGGGGGGGGGGGGGGGGGGGGGGGGGGGGGGGGGGGGGGGGGGGGGGGGGGGGGGGGGGGGGGGGGGGGGGGGGGGGGGGGGGGGGGGGGGGGGGGGGGGGGGGGGGGGGGGGGGGGGGGGGGGGGGGGGGGGGGGGGGGGGGGGGGGGGGGGGGGGGGGGGGGGGGGGGGGGGGGGGGGGGGGGGGGGGGGGGGGGGGGGGGGGGGGGGGGGGGGGGGGGGGGGGGGGGGGGGGGGGGGGGGGGGGGGGGGGGGGGGGGGGGGGGGGGGGGGGGGGGGGGGGGGGGGGGGGGGGGGGGGGGGGGGGGGGGGGGGGGGGGGGGGGGGGGGGGGGGGGGGGGGGGGGGGGGGGGGGGGGGGGGGGGGGGGGGGGGGGGGGGGGGGGGGGGGGGGGGGGGGGGGGGGGGGGGGGGGGGGGGGGGGGGGGGGGGGGGGGGGGGGGGGGGGGGGGGGGGGGGGGGGGGGGGGGGGGGGGGGGGGGGGGGGGGGGGGGGGGGGGGGGGGGGGGGGGGGGGGGGGGGGGGGGGGGGGGGGGGGGGGGGGGGGGGGGGGGGGGGGACGGCCAAAGGTATAAAGGTAGGGTTTCTCCCTTTTTTTATTTTTATTTTATAAGTGTATAAGTGTGTATGAATGTATGTATATTTGGGTGGGTATTTGGGGGGGGGGGGGGGGGGGGGGGGGGGGGGGGGGGGGGGGGGGGGGGGGGGGGGGGGGGGGGGGGGGGGGGGGGGGGGGGGGGGGGGGGGGGGGGGGGGGGGGGGGGGGGGGGGGGGGGGGGGGGGGGGGGGGGGGGGGGGGGGGGGGGGGGGGGGGGGGGGGGGGGGGGGGGGGGGGGGGGGGGGGGGGGGGGGGGGGGGGGGGGGGGGGGGGGGGGGGGGGGGGGGGGGGGGGGGGGGGGGGGGGGGGGGGGGGGGGGGGGGGGGGGGGGGGGGGGGGGGGGGGGGGGGGGGGGGGGGGGGGGGGGGGGGGGGGGGGGGGGGGGGGGGGGGGGGGGGGGGGGGGGGGGGGGGGGGGGGGGGGGGGGGGGGGGGGGGGGGGGGGGGGGGGGGGGGGGGGGGGGGGGGGGGGGGGGGGGGGGGGGGGGGGGGGGGGGGGGGGGGGGGGGGGGGGGGGGGGGGGGGGGGGGGGGGGGGGGGGGGGGGGGGACAATAGAAACTTCGAAAAAGGTTACAAATGTCACTCACTTCATGAGACGACTAGAGATTAATCGTATGTAATGTCACATAGAGCAATAGTGATGAATGAGATGATGATTAGGTTATCAACACGGAGGTGTAAAATGAACAAACGGTTCGTAACGTGAGTTACAATAAAGTAGTGAGAGACGTTGGGTTATCGCTCGTTGGTGGCTACTCATTCTCATTGTCACTTGGTGTACCTTCCTTTATCGTTTTCTTTCTCAATTAAAGAAACGTCTCAATGGCTTCTCGCCCATTTTCATCTTTCTTCAGACTGAAGTTAGACACGTTTGCCGCTACGTGAATATACTGACTTCGTTTGTGACTAATCACTTGTTAAGGGATTACCCCCTTAACAAGAGTGATACTAACCCAATATGTCAAGTTGCACTAAAATTGCGATGGTACATCTTCGTAGTACCTCACTTTAGGGTTTTCTAGTGTTGTCTTTGTTATTTTATGGCGTGAAAGGAAGTCATGAATTGGTTGATGATAGTTCCATCTTACTCCTCATACTCACCTTTGTCTTTCAACTTCGTCCTTAATTTCCCAAAGTCGCCTTTTTCGTTATTTGCTAAGTCACATCGTTACTAATTTCTCTTGCTCTTGCCGATATTGGCTTTCAAATCGTTTAATGGCACCTTAAATTTTTCCTTTTTAATGTAGAAGTACTACCATCTATGACATATTGCCGACTAAACTCCTTTTTGACATTGCACATATAACCTTTTCCATTTCTCTTCTCTTCCTACGCATTGCTCGCGATGGGATTTACAAAATCCTTATACTCACAAATAATCATATCACCACCATCTTGGAAAGACAAACACTTCAAGCCCTTTTTAGTATTGATCCCTTCTCAAGGACTACAATCCTTCTTAGGTCCCTTCAGACCTCTACAAAACTTCCAATGACCTTGCTTTCTAAAGCCTCATATCTATTTTTAGTTTTCTAAGCTAAGCTTCTTTTCAAGTACACTAGCCTAATGTTCTTAGGAATTGTAATGTAACGTAATTTAGGTGAAACTTCACACCTCGTCCTTTTCTCCACCATTTAGTTTTCTCCATTTTTCTTTCGTGTTCTTCTGGATCACCATACTCCTTACCATTTCGCCACTCGGGTCCATCTCTTACTAGAGTAATTGTCATCTTGGATGACACACGCGCAATCGTTAGTCCTTGGAGTTTATCTCAAGGGTACTCGTCTTTAGTCCTGACTTATCACATAAGCGAGTTATCATTATCACACTTTCATTCAAACGTTCCATGACTAGCTCTTTCCAAAGTTTGTAGTTGTTTGGGACTTAGGTCAGCGATCAACTTCCTTGATCGTTGCGGTAGTATGTGCCTTGAATTCTAGTGTCGTATTTCTTATTTGCTTTCACTACTAACTTTAGCGATCCCATGTTATTTTCCTTCTTCACTTTTCTTGGGCGCACTACTCCGTGGGTCGATGGTCCTTGATGATTCACCATGTGTTGCCACATATTTCTCACCCAAGTTCATCTTATTTTAGCGTACTTTCATACGACCGTTGACCTTGAGGGAATATCCATCACAGGTCATCGTGCTTCCTCCACTTATCGACCATACTCCCATTCTTTAGCAAAGCTTGCCTCCATCGGGTGTTGGGCGTATACCGCTTCCTCTCAGCTTAGTTGATATGCTCTACTAATAGTTTGTCTTTCGATAAAGGTTTTCAAATAGGTATTTAAAGTATAACGCGTGGAGCGCCATAAAGATGAACACCTTCAGAACTACATCTTGTAGATGACGTCAATACCTTCACCTTCCGTTTGGGTTAATCGCCTTCCTTTACTTTACTTTCTACTTCATATCTCTTTCAATGACGCTAGTGAGTAACTCTTCTTGAAAGACAAAGTAAGATCTTGCGCTTCATACTCCTTGTTCGAGTATCTACCTTTGCTGTGATTACCCCCTTAACATTTTTCCTCTAGAAAAATGTGAGGGATCTCCTGCTCTTCACTTCATCTCTCCTTCCTTGACGATCTTCAACTCAGCAATTTCCTTATTCCTTCGTGTAACAAATCTCCATCTACACACTTGTTTCAAAAAAGAAAGGATAGCTCGGAATCCTTTTTGTTACTCTTTAATCATGAGGGTTACTCAACCCCTCCTAATATCTTATTGCCCTTAATTAGTTTTCTTCTTCCAATTACCTTCATTTTCCAGCATTGCTAGTGATCTCCTCCAAGTTTTAGGGACGTCCTTGTACTTAACCAAAAGTGACCTTCATGTCACACAACCTTCCTTTCGTTGGCCGCTCAATTTTCATTTTGGGTTGATTGACATAGATAGAGAAGACCTTCAATTCTTTCTCCAAGTTAAAGCTTAGTATACTCTTCGCTTGTGCTTCCATGTACTTTGACTTATACACCACCATTCTTCTCCGCCCTGCTTTATGTACATGATCTAATATCATCTTCTATGCTATATAATTATCCCAAGTATTTCACTTATGAGAACTGATGTCTCAACGTCTTTCGCATCCCTTGATGTCGCAGTAGGAGCAGGGTACTAATTACTCGATTTCGCCATTGCAGAGTGTTGCGTGAGTGAGTTGTATGTTGTTAGGTCACTAACCTTTGAAGAGAAACGGTGGTGATAGTTACTTTGATTAATCGAGAATATCAAGGATAAAATTTGGTTTCGAATGAATGAAATAGGGAATACAAAAACAAAAGAATCATTAAGACTCGAATCAGACTCCTTGCGCTAGTTAATTAAATCACTTCTCTGTCTTTCGTTGCCCAATGGACTCCAACTTTCAATGACGTCAATATATGTCGCACCGACTTAGATAATATAGATAGATGTTCGCGTATACGTGTTAGAATAGAAATATCGCACCAAGTTTCAGGGTTACCATTCTCGGGACGTGCCGTCTAGAATATACATGGGAATGCGTCCTACTAGTGTCGTTGTATCGTCATATGGCTTTAATACCGATCGTCTTTCATAAGTCTCCAACTTCATTCGACGTTTACATATGTTTCGCACAATTTCAGATCGAATACCAAGGTTATGCGTAGTTTCTAAGAGGATAGAGTCGCGTCATATCTTGGGTCTACAATTCTCAGAGTATATCATCCAACGTACGTGGAAAGATGCTCCACCGATGATATCGCCGTTGTCATATGTCCATAATGAATAGTGGTGTCGTAAGAAATAGGATGTGGGATAATTTCAAAAGAGCACGAGTGAACGAATATTGGATTGAAGGGGTACTTAAATGACAACTTCCATACTTAGGAAATTTCTAATTCATTTTGCATTTCTCAGGGACAATCACTAGTTCCCAAGCGGTCAAATCTCAGGGCATAATAACTATCTCAATAATAAGGCACAACTATATAATCATTAAATCGTTCATGCACTAGCCCTCAATTAGCTCAATCTTAGGGCGCAATAACTATCTTAGTAGTAAGGCATGACTACATAATCGTCGCAATATTCACGCGCTAGTTTCAAATAGCTCAAACTTAGAGAGTAAAGGCTCTTATATCCATATCGTCCATGAAATTTCATATCAACTCGTCATGCCTATATTTTCTTTCTAAATCGATCATAAATTGTCAACGTCATTACTCAATAATTTGAACAAGTCATACCCCAAAATGATTTCGTGCCTTATAATAATCTCATTATTTTAAAGTGCATATGCAACTTAAAGTTCAACATCATGAATCATAAGGCTTTTACGCATGCATTTCTCCTATAATCTCCACATTGCACACTATAAGCTTTCACATTGCACATTACAACTTTCACATTGCACATTACAACTTTCACATTGCACACTATAAGCTTTCACTTTGCAATCAAATCATGCCCAAATTCACATGTTATAGCATAGAGTAGCATGTATCGACGAATATCTTTCAATCTTATTCATTTCACTTCTAATGTGCAGAGGGGAATCCTACTAAACTAGCATAATCCTCAAGTAAAGCATGTCTCGAATCGTTATATATGCTTAGGTGAATGTCTAAATGCAACACGTAGGCTCATAAAAACGAGTTTATTAAAGATCTTCTTCTCTCTTCTTTTTTTGAAAAGGAATCCTTTTGAACATAAGTCCAAGTGGCCGTTTGAGTTTTACATGGTCCTCTCATAATTAAACGTAGACTCATGACTTTACGTTTAATTATGGTCCTACCATGTAAAGCTCAAACTAAACCGCTTAACCTTATGCTCGACTCGACTATAAAAAATTCGTTTTGAAAAGTGGCTATAGTTTTGGAATTCCCGGAGGAACCCCAATGTTCTCTATAACCTTAGTCTCTGATACCATTTTCTGTAACACCCCAACTAAGGCGGAACGTTGAGATGTACAGAAATTCGAGTATTCAAAACAAAGGATAATAGATAACATTCACCATAGCTTTATTGGATAAAAATAATTTTACAATGCACAAGCATGTGAACCAATTCCCAAGTACAATACGTCTACAATACTTGGATATTGAGTCCACGAAACAAATAACAAATACATGAGATGGTATACTACAATGATCAGGGCGGATTCCATTGCCCGTCACAAGGTTTAATCTTTCACTCCAAAGTGCAATGCAAACAATCATGATGCATATAATTCCTCAAAGCTTACGCTAATTCCTGAAAAGCATGAAGAAAAAGTGTCAACTATGAAAACGTAGTTGGTGAGTGCATAGGTTTGCAAGTAAACCTCGTTACATATCATTTCAAAATAGTTGAGAAATCCATGGTAAATTATAAAGTTTTCATTTGTCACATTTATCGTGAGAGAAAAATATATCAATCGATTGATCATTCATAATACCAAAACCATTCGGTCATCAATGTTTCAATATCGCCAATTTCAACAAATTTCAAGATTCCATATAAGGTCCAATACCCAAACCGTATGTTCAATCCATAATATCCAACCATAAATAATATCAATACCACTTGGTCAATGGTAAGACTACCAGTTTAGTAAGATGGTACTACTGAAGACATAGAGGTGTCTTCAGTAGTACCATCTAACAAGTTGGGACTTACAAGTGGTATCTGGTTCAGGTGAAAACCCATCGAACACTAATGCACAACCTTTTCAAAACGTTAACACCAACCCTCCTCCTCCTTCTGCCCCAAACCACGTCCATGTACTTACTCCA
>CM067170.1:19138744-19216561 GCA_034093135.1 Erigeron breviscapus
ATTTATTTATTTATTTATTTATTTATTTATTTATTTATTTATTTATTTATTTATTTATTTATTTATTTATTTATTTATTTATTTATTTATTTATTTATTTATTTATTTATTTATTTATTTATTTATTTATTTATTTATTTATTTATTTATTTATTTATTTATTTATTTATTTATTTATTTATTTATTTATTTATTTATTTATTTATTTATTTATTTATTTATTTATTTATTTATTTATTTATTTATTTATTTATTTATTTATTTATTTATTTATTTATTTATTTATTTATTTATTTATTTATTTATTTATTTATTTATTTATTTATTTATTTATTTATTTATTTATTTATTTATTTATTTATTTATTTATTTATTTATTTATTTATTTATTTATTTATTTATTTATTTATTTATTTATTTATTTATTTATTTATTTATTTATTTATTTATTTATTTATTTATTTATTTATTTATTTATTTATTTATTTATTTATTTATTTGTTCTTTTGATTTGATTTCACTGTAGGTTTTAGTCACTTTCATCATTGGTTGTGATTATTTAACCAATTTCATGATTTATATTATTTATTTATTTATTTATTTACCTTTTTAATTATCATTTAAATTTAATAATTAATAGAAATTCTTAGAAATCACCACATAACTTTTGGCTAAAAATCTCAGGCCTTTTAGGCAACTTTTATCATGGGAAAAATCATATCAATTCAACCTCTCTTGTGTCTTGCTCATTTTGAGGATTCTAAGCTTATAAGTCGTTTACCGAAATAGTGATTTTAGCCTCATTTTTCAAGCAATTCAAATGCGTCAAAATGGATTTTCATCCTTACTTCATTATTTACAGAATGTTCATTATATTTTGGTGTCTTAAGTCGTGATAGTGGTGGTGGTGTGATACGTGCAAATTAAAGCTTTCGGTTAGTGCTTATAGGAACCGAATTAGTGATTTGTAGGCTTGTCTTTGCCATTTTAATAACCAAGTTAAGTTTTATACCTTTTATTTGACATATTCTCAGTAGGTTTATAATACTTTTTGTTATGAGATTGTTGGAGTTGATCAAAGTTGCAATCTAGTGACTTTTAGCTTATTTTGTTGTGAAGAACTTTTACTTGGAATTTTTCTGTTTTAACACTTATTTTCATAAAATGTTGAGTAGTCATTCTTGGTTAAGTTGAATTATTTGGACGTTGGTAATTTTTATACAGAGACATATATGTGTCCTATATTTATGTGAATTTTTGCTAAATTTTTAGACATTGTTTACTACCTCTAAAAATTACCAAACCAAAACTGGTCAGAACAAGAGCTGTTGTGCGACTCAAAATATTTTATAAAATATTTCTATGATGGACATTTAAGAAAAATCTCCCAATTTTATTTTAAGTTAGGGACACTTTGAACTCAGTTCACACCAAGTTTAAACTTCTGAAACCTATTAGTTAAGAAATTAAAAATCGTCAAAGTTGACTCAACATTAAGACAAAAATCCAGTTTTGACCACTTTTGGTAGAAAAATCATATCTTTGGTTTGGTTTAGTATTTTTGAGTTATTCCAGTTGGAGGTTAAACTTAACTCTTTTATCTACAACTTTTATTTTGAAATTTTTGCTTGAAACGGCCCTCACATGTTCAGTTCACCCGATTTAAGACAAAAAATTATTTCTGCCAGAATGTCTTTGATTATAACAACTCACCAATGACCATTCTTGCTTTATTAACACTTGAGTTCATCATTTACAAGATTAATACTTTATTTTTATATCTCTCAACATCAAATTTCCAGATTATTATACTTCTTTTAACATATTTTTCACTTAATACAAGTCCATCCATCTCATAATTCAACAACAAGATTCAACTTTCTTAGATCTAACATGCATTCATTCGAATCAACACTTTTCAATACCAATCTTTATAGATCTAACTTTCAACAACATAAAAACATCTTTTTAATGAAAAATCTCAGAAATATATTCTTCAAAATATACAAAAACATATAGATCTATGAAAAGGAAAATCACTTTAAAAGCTACTAATCTATAACAACACTTTTGGGTCTTAAACTTGTTGAATCCTTGGATCTTTCTCATAGATTTCGACATGCATATGCATGAAGAGAAAGATCCTATCAACTTGCCTTCATCAAGTGTATATTACAAAGAAAACAAGAAGAAAACATAAACTTTTGATAAGATTTCTGAAAAATAAGCAAGAACAAGATAGATCTAGTAAAGAGATGAAGATTTATACCCTTGAAAAACTTGGTTTTGATGATGGAAAAGTGCAGAAAATTCGTGGCCTCCAAACCCTCAAACAACCTTAATCTAAGCCTTAAACAACCCTTGAACCTTGCTCGAATCAAACCTTTATTAATCTAGCCTACAACCCTTATTATTAATATGAGTTTAGATGAATTTTTGCCTTGTTTGGCCTTTGTTTTTGGGCTGGCCGAAATGAAGAAGAAAGGGAGGAAAAGAGAGAGTTTTTGGATGAGAGAAAATGTGTGTGTGAAAAGTGTGTAGAATGTGTGTGAGGGGGACGGCCAAAGGTATAAAGGTAGGGTTTCTCCCTTTTTTATTTTTATTTTATAAGTGTATAAGTGTGTATGAATGTATGTATATTTGGGTGGGTATTTGTTTTGTAAGAGTAATATATGTTTATTTGTAAGTATAATTAGTTGTTTTGTGTTTCAAGAGTATATATATGTATATGTATGTCATGTGTATATGTATGTATATACATACTTTTGTGTTTTTAATTTAGCTACTTAAGTCATTTTATGTACATTTTGTATTTGTATTAGACATATATATATGCTTATTATTATTCAAGCATTTTATGTACATATTAGTTTATAAATTCATCCTTGAGATAGAAATTTTATCTCCATGACCACATATACTTTAATTGGCTTGGTGATTGAATTGTTGGACATTTTGTAAGATTTATTGACTTTGTCACAAGTTGTGTGTCTTACATTATTATTTATATACCTTGTCTTCTTGAAATGAAGTTTTTGGTTCATTGACATTTCACCAAGTTCGGTTAGAACTAGTTTATAGTTTGAGATCGTCTATAGTTATTATTTATGGCATTTCTAAGATAGCTAGCCACCTACAATACTTCATTGAACTAGAGGGCAATTATCACCATGCCGAAATGTCTAGAAGGCCAATTCTCTTAATAAACCTCTAGGGTTTGATACCTAGAAAAAATGTATTTAATCTCCTAATAACGGATTGGGCATTATGAACACTGGAAAGTGAAAGTCTGGCCATCCAGTTATTCATGTTTATTCTTATATCTTTTGCCTCTAATGTGATATGAGGTGCCCTTTCAACATTTTCAGTCGGAGCATATTCAGCGGCGAGCAGATTTTTAGGCGAATTGGATTGTCTTGGTGCCATTTTATGATGAATAGATGAAGATGAAATTGAATATTTAGGGTTTTGATGAAGAATTGAATGAAAATGGAGTAAATATGAGAGATGATTATGATTGGAAATTGAATGAAGAAATAAATGAAGGAATTTGAAAGATTTGGGAATAAATATGTTCGAAGTAAATGCAAATAAAATTGAAAGTGGGTATATATAGGAGAGAGAATGTGGAACTCAAACGGTTAAGTTGAAATTATCAAATAAAATTTTGATCGGGTTCTGAGATCCGCATTAATTACATCACATCACACATAAATGTGTGACGGTTTACAACCCACAAACAGTATCAAGTTGCACTTTTTGTCTTCCCAAGGTAAAAAATACCATCATTACTTTGAAAAATGTACATGCCACGTAGGATTATAAGATAAATATCTTTAAAAAGTTTGCTTACGTGGCACGCACAATGACCAAGTATTTAAAAAATATTATGACTCATTTCAGTGCATCTAGAGGTTGACTGGACACTCCAGTATCACTGGTAGATTAGTCCAGTGAAGTATGCAATGATGGTACACTGGAGAGACACTCCAGTAAAGTACCAGTAAAAACCATTTTGAAAGAGACTGGTAACCTCAAACATGCACGTCAACTAATACAGACAAATGAGAGGGACACATTTACAAGAAGACAAAAGTCACCTCAAACACGCACTTCAACCTGTCCAATTACCAGTGAGAGGGACACATTTACAAAGTACCAGTAATATTTTCTGAAAAATTTGTCCAGTGAGAAAATAAATTAATAAATTCCCCCTGAAAAATAAAACATTTTTAAGAACAAAAATATCTTTCAAGTCTTCCCCCTGGAATGTTGATCCAGAAATCTATGAATGCAAAGATAGTACACAACGGCGTTCAATATCTGAGCAGTCATAAATTTATAAATCTTTATATCAAAGATCCTCATCAATACCAAGGTTCCAGATTTAAGGGTTTAACATTCCCAACCCACCAACAAGATATTCAAAAGTTTTGACATCCAGATGTTTAGTAAAAATGTCAGCGAGTTGTTTGTCAGTGGGAATAAAATGGAGTTCAATGTTGTTTTTCATAATATGATCACGGATAAAATGATACCTGAGATCAATGTGCTTCGTTTTGGAGTGCATGACTGGATTGTTCGAGATAGCAATGGCACTGGTATTATCACAAAAGATTGGGGTCCTTGAGTACTTAATACCATAATCAAGCAACTGGTTCTTCATCCAGAGTATCTGAGCACAACAACTGGCTGCAGACACGTATTCAGCTTTAGCAGTGGACAATGAAACTGAAGTTTGCTTCTTACTGGTCCAGCTGACCAGTTTGCCACCAAGGAAATGACATCCACCAGTAGTGGATTTCCTGTCTATCTTACAACCTACATGATCTGAATCTGAATAACCCATTAGATCCATGCCTGAGCCTTTGGGATACCAAAGACCCAAACTGGGGACACCCTTAAGGTACTTCAGTATGCGCTTTACAGCAAGCATATGAGATTCTTTTAGATTAGACTGATATCTGGCACATAGACATGTTGGAAACATAATATCTGGTCTACTGGAAGTTAAATACATCAGTGAACCAACCATGCCTTTGTAGACAGTGGTGTTCACTGGTTTACCATCTGGATCTGAGTCCAGTGTCAGTGGTGCAGAAATTGGAGTGGGTTTAGATGGTGAAGAGTTCATATCATATTTCTTTAAAAGATCTCTAACATATTTTTCCTGATTAATAAAAATGCCATCTTTGTTTTGTTTAATCTGGAGTCCGAGAAAATACGTTAATTCACCCATCAAACTAGTTGACATTATTTTAGAAAATTTCTTGCTCATATTTTCATCAGTAGACCCAAAAATAATATCATCAACATAAATTTGTACCATTAACAGATTACCTTTTTCAAGAAGAATAAATAAGGTATTATCAATTGCACCTCTTTTGAAACCATTTTTCAATAAATGTTTAGTCAGAGTGTCATACCAGGCACGTGGGGCTTGTCTGGGGCCATAAAGCGCTTTGTCCAGACGATATACCCAATGTGGATGCTTTTGATCAACGAAACCTGGTGGTTGTCTGACATAAACTTCTTCTTCAAGCTTTCCATTTAAGAAAGCACTCTTTACATCCATCTGGTAGACCTTGAACTGATGATAAGCAGCGAATGCTAAGAATATTCTGATCGCTTCAAGTCTAGCCACCGGAGCAAATGATTCATCAAAATCGACATCTGACTAGCAGTAGCCTTGTGCTACCAGTCTGGCCTTGTTTCTGATTACGTGGCCATCTTCATCTACCTTGTTCCTGAAGACCCATCTTGTTCCAATTGGTTCTTTCTTTCTAACTGGGAAAGGAACCAGATACCAAACCTTGTTCCTTTCAAACTAGTGAAGCTCTTCTTTCATAGCAGTCACCCAGCTTGGATCTTCCATAGCCTCATCAATCTTCTTAGGTTCCATCAATGATAGAAAACTAACATATAAGCATTGATTACTGGAGGCTCTTCTGGTCTGAACTCCTCTACTGGAGTCACCAATGATCTGATCAATAGGATGAGCTTTTGTCCATCTGGAGTACTGACCAGGATTGTTACTGACAACAATATCAGTGCAAGAATTTAGTTGAGTCTCCTCTGGAGTTGCTTCAGGAGGAAGATCTTGCCAGACTACTTCAGCATCTTCATCTGAGTCATTTAAATCACGATTTGCATCATGAAATTCTTCATTTGAAGGCATTTCTTGAAGTACTGGTTCAGTTTGGAATTATTCATAAGAAGACATTTCTGGTATATTCTCAACTGACACTGATACTGGGGGAGTAGTACGAACATCTGATCCAATATTAATTTAAGAGGGTAGTTTGAAAATAATAGAAGGATAGAATGGAGTACCACTGGAGCGTTTCTTTTTCTGAACAGGTTCCAGATCAGGATGACTGGAAACTGTGTCTTCTGAATCTTCTTTTTTGTAGTTGATAGGATCAGATTCATAGAAGACAATTGGAGTTACTGGGGGAGTGTCAAGGGCTGGCTTCTTGTTGATTGCAGCATTTGATTCATCAAATGTGACATGAATTGACTCATGGACCATCTCCAGTCTCTTGTTGTAGACTCTGAAGGCCTTGCGAATGGCTGAATAGCCTAAGAAATACCCTTCATCAGCTTTGGCATCAAATTTGCCTAACTGACTGGAGTCGTTCAGGATGTAAACTGAACATCCAAAAACGTGAAAATAACCAATATTTGGTTTTCTATTTCTTAAGACTTCATAGGCTGTCTTTTTGTGTCGCTTCACATACACTGACCGGTTCTGGGTCTGGCAAGCAGTAGCAATTGCTTCAGCCCAGAAACTGGTAGACAGACCAGATTCAGCAAGCATACTCCTGGCAGCTTCTATCAGCGTTCGATTCTTCCATTCTGTTCTGGAGAGCGGGCTGATGAGAAATTCTGGGAGATGCCAGTGTCAGTACAGAATGACTCCAGAGTTGCATTCTGGAATTCTGTTCCATTGTCACTTCTTAACTGACACACCTTTCGACTGTACTTGAGCTCAATTTGCTTGATAAGACTGATGATTTCAGTAGCAGCTTCACTTTTAGACATGAGAAAGATAACCCAACAATATCTGGAAAATTCATCTACTATTACCAGGGTGTATCTTTTACCAGCATGAGTCTGAACATTCACTGGACCAAAGAGGTCCATATGAAGCATATGAAGAGGTTTAGATATGCTGAAATTCTGTCTGGTCTTGAAACTGGTACGTTTCTGCTTACCCATCTCACATCCTGGACATGGCCTTTCCTTTTTGAAGGAAACTGAAGGTATCCCATCTGCAAGTTGTTTTCTGGACAACTTATTAATATTCTTGAAATTTAAATGGGATAACCTTTTGTGCCATAACCAGTTTGTGTCTTCATCAGCTTGAGTATAGAAACACTGCTCTGAAGGAGAGATTTCCATATCCATCGCGTACACATTCCCTTTTCTGGGAGCAATCAACACTACCTTCCAATCCTTGTTGAATACGATACCCTGAGCAATATTGAATAAAACTTGATAGCCATCATCACACAGTTGGCTTACACTGATCAGGTTATATTTCAAACCATTCACAAATGCAACACGTCTGAACTTGACTTGTCCATTGTTCAGAACACCGTATCCCTTAGTCTTTCCACAACCATCATTTCCAAAAGTAATGGAGGGTCCATCAGAAATGGTGAACTCCTTCAGCAAGGTCTTACATCCGGTCATCGTCCTGCCAGCAGCACTGTCAAGATACCAGATATATTTCTTTCGATCGCCCTGCACATCCACCAGATATTATCAGTTAGATTTGGGAACCCATCGACTGATGGGTTCACTGGACCCTCCCTTATAGGTCCCTAGGGCAATCTGGTTTAGTTCACTTTCTTCAACAGTGGTCTTAGTTGAAAAGACCACTGGGGTTGATAGTTTTGAAACCTTTTTCTTTTTCTCAACTGGAGAAATAGATTTAACTTTCTTTGCAAAAGGTATTGTATTTTTTCTAGGGACAGATGAAGTACCCTCAATAAAGTTTAATCTTGCATTAAAACTTTGAAATTGACGAGTCAGTAGTTTAATCTGGCTCTCTAACCTTGACAAAACATTTTCATCAGATGATACCTTAGCCTTTCCAGTTCTAGGCTTAGGTAAGGGATTGACCTTTTGAACTGGAGCAGTCATCTGGAATGCTCCAGTCTTAACCTCTGGGGATTGAACTGGGAAAATATTGGCCTTGGGAGTTACAGGCTCATCATAAACAGTGGTGGGCCTGAACCCCTCTGGTAATCGATCGATTACTGGTATTAATGATGCTACATGAGTATTTCCATCTAAATATGCACGTTTTTGAGCAGAAAATTGATTTACTCCAGCATCATATGGCTTTCTGGTTTCTAGCCATGATTTAATCACCAGTTTTTCTTTCTCTAAAATGACTTAAAGATCTTGTTTTTCTTGAATCAATTGTTCAGTTACCAGAACCTGGGCTTGAAATGCCAGTTCAATGTCTTGAAGTTCTTTTAATTTTGATTTTAAAACAGTTATTTCAGAAAAATCTGTTTCTAGACCATTTACACAATCAGATCTAACAGTTTCTACAAATATCAAATCAGAATTAAGAGCTTCAGCTATGTCCAGTTTTAATTCTTGGTCAGTTGCAGTATCATAATCACTAACCTTTTTGATAACAATGTCCACCCATCGTCCAGATGTGACATCTTCCTTCACCAGGTGCTCTTCGTCTGCCAGAGCCATGTAACAGGAATCTCTTTCTTCTTCTTCATCAGCAGATGATTCATCAGAAGGAACCCACTTCTCTTCAGTTGTTGCAATCATGCACTTATTATTATTTTCCATATTTTGTGCCATGAGAGAAATTTGAGCCTTAAGCTTTTTGTATTTAGATTTATAGCTATCATCAGGCTTATTATTTGAAGAAAATGGACCAGGCTTGGATACAAACTGGCTGGACCTGCAATCTTTCATGAAATGACCCTTTTTGCCACACTTAAAGCATGTCAAATTGGTCTTATCAGTTGAAGAACTGGATGTAAATTATCCAGATGGCCTATTTGCTATTGCTTTGAAACGGTTAAACATTTTAGCAATCATTGCAATAAGGTCATCATCATCAGTTTCATAACAACAGTCTGGAGAGATTTGACTGGACTCTCTAGAATCCATGAGTTCAGACACCATCATCTTCATAGAAAATACATTCTCAGAAGATATCAGTGCTATACTTTGTGGTTCAGTATGACTAACCACATTAGGACTACCGGAGGCATGGTTATAAGCATCTTGTTCTGCAACCACTCTCTGAGCTTGATTTTCTTCAGTGTACCTGAAAGCTCCATATAAAGTTGAGAGTGTGTTTGTGTGCAGAGTTTTACCTTGTCGTAAGACCAGGATCATGTGAGACCATTTGGTGGGCAGAATATCACAAAATTTCTCCAGAAGTATATCCTTGTCTTTTTCAACCCCGAGACCTCTCAACTGATTTATGATACTCATAAATATGGTGTAAGTACCGGTGAGAGACTCATTAGGTTGAGCAAAAAATGACTCATACCTCTTGTTTAAGGAGACCTTTCTGGTGACAATGGTGTCATCTCCTCCTTCATGCTGGTTTAGAAGTTCATCCCACATGGTTTTAGCACTAGGAAAAAGAACTAGTGTGGGAATTAGGGTTTCTGGAACGACCTCGAGGATCATGTTTTTGAGAAGGGTATCTAGATTTACCAATCTCCTCTCCTCTTCTGACCAATGTTCCTCCCTCTTTTCCCTGCCCCTTCTAGATCCAGTAGGATCAAGAAGAGCATTGAGAGGTGATGTAGGGACATAAGGACCTTCATTTAAGATTTTCATCATGTTCCTCTCAATACCAGTGATATGTAATATCATCCTAGCCTTCCACGTACCAAATTCATCGCTATTCCCACTGAATTTAGGAACAGGATTATTTGAATAGTGCACATGCACGTGTGGAGAAGCAGGAGTAGGAGGAGGAGGTGGTGGATTAGTGTTATTAACAATAGGTGGTTCATTATTTTGATCATTAACAATAACATTAGGATCGGGACCAAAATTAAAACTTGCTTGTGTATTTTCAGGGGTGGCCATCAAAGAAGCAGATCTAGGCAATGTTTAGCCTTCTGCTCTGATACCAACTGTGAGGTCCCAAATACGATGGTTAAACCCAGAAGTGTAAAATACAACAAGTCTAATAATCATTAGAATGGACTAGTATTACTTAAATATAAATGCAAGTATATAAATATAGTAATACACGACTTAAAGCAATAAACAAGTAAAGTAGAACATAATGTATTTTTCAAGGTATATTTTATTTATGATGTTAAATAAAATACAAGGTTGTGCGGAATCAAGATAATATAAATAAGTATGTATCCTAACAACCTATGAATTACAAATGATCTATATTTGTTAAATAACTCTTTTGTATCGAGATACTTAAAGTTGTGAAATATCCCTGTTTAAGATCGAGAGTATTTAAACAAATTCACTTTAAAGCTAAAGTATGCTAAAAGTAATTTTTACAAAGAAATGACTTAGTATTTATAGGCAACAAAATTCACCAGTGAATTTTGTGCCGTACAAATATGGTTGCATGCATTTAATGAACCAACAAGAACATTAAATGCATTGGTTAAGGTACAAGGATAAAGTCACATCAATATGACTTTATTCATTTAACCAACCACCTTTACACACGTATAAACTTTGGTAAAGAACAAGTGGAATGTTCTTTGGAAAGTCTGTAAAGGCAAAAGTCAATTTCTCGATATCAGTGTTCAGACTTGTAAGGTCTAGAACACTGACAATCCTCCAGTGTACAGATCTGGTAAGACTTCCAGTGGAATCCGCCATTTGTTAGTCTTCTTTATTCTGACTTCAGTCTTTGACTTTAGTGAGAACGTCATCAGTAGAGTAGATCTGGACTGGGGTGAAGTCCAGTGAGCTAATCTGGAGAATACTCCAGATTTCCTATACAAGTGTTTGCTCACTGGTCTTCCATTATTTCTGAACAAATCTTCAGAGGGACTCCAGATTCTAAGTCTAGAGTAGGTCCAGTAATATACCATTTCTGGACAGATCTTCAGTAAGGCTCCAGTAGTCGAGTCTGGAGCGTGTCCAGTAAATCTGGACCTAACATGATGGACATGGAAAGCTCTCCTTCAGAGCAGTGTTTCTATACTCAAGCTGATGAAGATACAAACTGGTTATGGCATAAAAGGTTATCCCATTTAAATTTCAAAAACATTAATAAGTTGTCTAGAAAGCAACTGGCAGATGGGATACCTTCATTTTCCTTCAAAAAGGAAAGGCCATGTCTAGGATGTGAAATGGGAAAGCAGAAACGTTCCAGTTTCAAGACCAAGCAGAATTTTAGCATATCTGGTCCAGTCAATGTTCAGACGCGTGCTGGAAAGAGATACACCCTGGTGATAGTAGATGAATACTCCAGATTTTGTTGGGTTATCTTTCTCAGGTCTAAAAATGAAGCTGCTGCAGAAATCATTTCTCTAATCAAGCAAATTGAACTCAAGTACAAGCGAAAGGTGTGTCAGTTACGAAGTGACAATGGAACAGAATTCCAGAATGCTACATTGGAGTCATTCTGTACTCATACTGGCATCTCCCAGAACTTCTCTTCAGCAAGAACTCCAGAATAGAATGGAGTAGTTGAAAGAAAGAACCGTACGCTGATTGAAGCTGCCAGGAGTATGCTTGTTGAATCTGGTCTTCCTACCAGTTTTTGGGCAGAAGCAATTGCAACTGCTTGTCACACCCAGAACCGGTCAGTTTACATCAAAAGACATAAGAAGACAGCTTATGAAGTCATCAGGAATCGAAAACCAAATATTGGTTATTTCCATGTTTTTAGATGTCGAGTTTACATCCTGAACGATTTCAGTCAGTTAGGCAAATTTGATGCCAAAGCTGATGAGGGTTTCTTCGTGGGCTATTCAGTCATTCGCAAAGCTCTCAGAGTTTTCAATAAGAGACTGGACAAGGTCCAGGAGTCAATACATGTTACATTTGATGAATCGAATGCACAATAAAATGCCAACCCTTGATTCTCCCCCAGTAACTCCAATTGTTTTCTATGAATCTGATCCAATAAACTTCAAAGATTCAGAAAACATAGTTTCCAGTCATTCTGATCTGGAACTTGTTCAGATAAAGAAAAATCCTAGTAGTACTCCTTTATATCCTTCAATAAGCTTCATACTACCCTCTGAACTTATTATTGGAGCAGATGTTCGTACTACTCCACCAGTATCAGTTTCAGTCGAGACTGAGCCAGTAAATCAAGAGATGCCTTGTAATGAAGAATTTCATGATGCAAATCGTGATCTAAATGATTTAGATGAAGA
The DNA here is from genome assembly GCA_034093135.1 of Erigeron breviscapus. Taxonomy (NCBI): domain Eukaryota; kingdom Viridiplantae; phylum Streptophyta; class Magnoliopsida; order Asterales; family Asteraceae; genus Erigeron; species Erigeron breviscapus. The sequence continues at coordinate 19,151,116 of CM067170.1, forward strand.
TGTTGAATTAGTCTGGCAAGATCTTCTTCCAACTCCAGAGGATTCTCGACTGAACTCTTGCACTAATATGGTTGTCAATAACAATCCTGGTCAATACTCCAAGTGGACTAAAGTTCACCCTATTGATCAGATCATAGGTGACTCCAATAGAGGGGTTCAGACCAGAAGAGCCTCCAGTGAACAATGTTTATACGTCAGTTTTCTATAACTGGTAGAACCGAAGAAAATTGACGAGGCTATGGAAGATCCAAGCTGGGTGATTGAGAGAAACAAGAAGAGCTTTACCAGTTTGAGAGGAACAAGGTTTGGAATCTGGTTCCTTCTCCAGTTGGTAAGAAAGAACCAATTGGAACTAGATGGGTCTTCAGGAACAACGTTGATGAAGATGGCCATGTTGTCAGAAAGAAGGCCAGACTGGTAGCTCAAGGGTACTGCCAGTCAGATAACGATTTTGATGATTCCTTTGCTCCAGTGGCTAGACTTGAAGCGATCAGAATTTTCTTAGCATACGCTACTCATCTTCAATTTAAGGTCTACCAGATGAATGTAAAGAGCACTTTCCTGAATGGGAAGCTGGAAGAAGAGGTTTATGTCAAACAACCACCAGGCTTCATTGATGGAAAGCATCCACACTGGGTATATCATCTGGACAAAGCTCTTTATGGTCTTAGACAAGCCCCACGTGCCTGGTATGATACTTTGACTAAACATTTGTTGAAAAATGGCTTTAAAAGAGGTGCAATTGACAATACCTTATTCATTCTTGATGAGAAAGGTAATCTTCTTCTGGTACAAATCTATGTAGATGATATTATTTTTGGCTCTACTGATGAAAATATGTGCAAAAGGTTTTCTAAGATTATGTCATCTGAGTATGAAATGAGTCTAATGGGTGAATTAACATTTTTTCTTGGACTTCAGATTAAACAAACCAGTGATGGTATTTTTATTATTCAAGAAAAATATGTTCGAGATATTTTAAAGAAATTTGATATGAACTCATCACCTTCAAAACCTACTCCAATTTCTGCACCATACACTTTGGATTCTGATCCAAATGGGAAACCAGTGAACACCACTGTCTATAGAGGCATGGTTGGTTCACTGATGTATTTAACTGCCAGTAGACCAGATATAATGTTTGCTACATGCTTATGTAACACCCCAACATGGCGGAATCATGGGGTATCACTTAGAAATAGCACATCACGACATGACTTACATATATTTCAAAAGCATGATCAACACGGCATGACTTACATATATTTCAAAGCATGATCAACACGGCATGACTTACATATATTTCAAAGCATGATCAACACGGCATGACTTACATATATTTCAAAGCATGATCAACACGGCATGACTTACATATATTTCAAAGCATGATCAACACGGCATGACTTACATATATTTCAAATGCATGATCAACACGGCATGACTTACATATATTTCAAATGCATGATCAACACGGCATGACTTACATATATTTCAAATGCATGATCAACACGGCATGACTTACATATATTTCAAATGCATGATCAACACGGCATGACTTACATATATTTCAAATGCATGATCAACACGGCATGACTTACATATATTTCAAATGCATGATCAACACGGCATGACTTACATATATTTCAAATGCATGATCAACACGGCATGACTTACATATATTTCAAAGCATGATCAACACGGCATGACTTACATATATTTCAAAGCATGATCAACACGGCATGACTTACATATATTTCAAAGCATGATCAACACGGCATGACTTACATATATTTCAAATGCATGATCAACACGGCATGACTTACATATATTTCAAATGCATGATCAACACGGCATGACTTACATATATTTCAAATGCATGATCAACACGGCATGACTTACATATATTTCAAATGCATGATCAACACGGCATGACTTACATATATTTCAAATGCATGATCAACACGGCATGACTTACATATATTTCAAATGCATGATCAACACGGCATGACTTACATATATTTCAAATGCATGATCAACACGGCATGACTTACATATATTTCAAAGCATGATCAACACGGCATGACTTACATATATTTCAAAGCATGATCAACACGGCATGACTTACATATATTTCAAAGCATGATCAACACGGCATGACTTACATATATTTCAAATGCATGATCAACACGGCATGACTTACATATATTTCAAATGCATGATCAACACGGCATGACTTACATATATTTCAAATGCATGATCAACACGGCATGACTTACATATATTTCAAATGCATGATCAACACGGCATGACTTACATATATTTCAAATGCATGATCAACACGGCATGACTTACATATATTTCAAATGCATGATCAACACGGCATGACTTACATATATTTCAAATGCATGATCAACGGCATGACTTACATATATTTCAAAGGCATGTTCATACGTTCCAACGTTTAACAACAACGAATCCATATAACAATTAACAACGTTCAACAAGCACGTTTAACAACAACGAATCCATATAACAATTAACAACGTTCAACAAGCACGTTTAACAACAACGATTCATATAACGATTAACAACATTCAATAAACACGTATGTGTACACTTTTCAGCCCGAATCTCAATTAGAGTACGGAGGGTTTACGAAACTCACCTGAAATGCTTGTCAGACAGTAGGAGGTATGTAACAGTCTGAAATGTACCCGAATATCCCAAACGTATTAGCCTTTGGTAAAGAAAACTGTATAGAATAACCCATTTTAATAGAATTATCAGTTTAGTAAGAAACTGACGGACTAACGACTAAAATTGTCAACAGTTTAACGGTTAGGACCAAAACTGTTAAATTGTCAATAGTGGCAGCAACAATATACGAGCAGCAGTAGAGTAGCAGCCACTTATGATGGTGACTGGTTCGGTGCTATCAACAAAACCGAGTAGTAGCAACAGCTTTAGTAGTAGCAGCAGCTTCGTGGTGATGATGAATAGTAGCAGCCAAAATAAATATGGTTTGGTGATGGCTGCCAACCGAACAGTAGTAGCAATGGTAGTTCACGAGCAGTAGGTTATCATGGTGGTCGTAGTAATGAGTAACAGCAGCTGTTTGCAGCAGCAGGAGGAAGGCGGCAGCAACAGTAGTGTAGCAACACGAGCAGTAGCCATGATCGAGCAGTGGTGCTTTTGTGATGTTTGAAGTTGATGGTCGTGATCATGGTGGCTTCTCGGTGGTGGCTGTCAAAGTGTTCGAACAGCAGCAACAAACGAAAAAGCAGCAGTAGTGGTTCGTGGGGTTCTTAGTGTTGAGAAAGGTGGTGATCGTGAGAGGTTGGAGGTTTTGGAGAGGGATGGTGTATTCTCAATATCTATATCTGTTAGAAATATAAATATGGTGTTTAATTGTAAATTCTAGTATTGGAAGGGGTATTAGTGTTAAGTTAGTGATTAGTATAAATACCCCTCCCATAAGTCATTTATGACAAACCCTTGTATTATTGAAACCTTTTCACCCATAATACAAACTAATCATTCCCTGACATCACTCTACTCTCTCTCTACTTTCTCTCTCTAGAAACCTCCATTAACACACACTAAAACACACACTAAAGCTCAAATTATATAAATAACAATTGGTATCAGAGCACAATCAGCATATCTGAACGATCTACAAGCTTGAATCAAGTTGTTTTTGTGCTTAATTTTGGTAATTTTTAGTTTTTCTGAAACTATCAATTGCCGAGATAACTGTTCGAGTTATTTCTGCAATTTGAGTGTGTTTTGGTTAGAATTTTGTTCACCGATCGATTCGTTGATAGTAAATCATCATTCAGTATCAATTTCAGACCTCAATTTCAACTTTTGATCATGTTTTGTGCGAGCTCGGCAAACAGAGGTTTCGTAGGGATTTGATTTGAGTGGAAATTTGTTATAATTTTGTTTGAGGATTTGTTCGCGATCAATTTCTGAACATTTTGATACAATTTTCAAGTTTTAATTCGCAAAAATGAGTGAGAATTTGAAGATTTTGTGTGAGCTCGGCGTTTGAGTGTTTGGCTGAACGAAGAAGACAACTGGAAACCGACTATTTTGTCATTTAGTGTATTCTCGTGTTTGCAGAGGTCGTTGATTAAGTGTTGGACGAATAGTGCGATTTGCAGAGATATAAGCTCGGCAAATCATCATTTCAAGAAAATCTTTCTAAGTGTTGGATGAATAGTGCGATTTGCAGAGATATAAGCTCGGCAAATCATTATTTCAAGAAAATTTTTCTAAGTGTTGGACAAGTTGTTCCATTTGCAGAGATCTAAGCTCGGCAAACACTAAGTTCAACTCTGGTGTGACTAAGTCATATTGATTTGGTTCATTTGAAGAGATCTAAGCTCGGCAAACACTAAGTTCAACTCTGGTGTGACTAAGTCATATTGATTTGGTTCATTTGAAGAGATCTAAGCTCGGCAAACACGTGGTTTTGAGAATTTTGGTTGTTGATCTGGTGTATATCGTTTGCAGAGATATTATCTCGGCAAACACGGTGTTCAGCTGAATTCGTCTAAGTGTTGGAGATCAATTTGAAATTTGTGCTATTTGTCGAGATCTAAGCTCGGCATCTAGTAGGAGTTGAAGCTTGGTTCAGGATTCTCATATTTGTGACTAAGTGAAAGTGCCATTTGCCGAGATCTAAGCTCGGCAAATCAACATATTTTGTGAAAGTTGGTTCAAAATCATTTTTGATCAACATTCTTTCCTGGTGCAAAGTTTTGATATTTTCAAAAAAATTTTCCTTCATCTGCCGAGATCTAAGCTCGGCATCCTTCACAATTCAGAAAATTCAAATTTTTTCATAAATTTTGGGTAAACAAGTTTATTGGACTGATAATTGTTTTGGATTAATAAAAAGTCATTTGGGCTTAAGTGTTGAACTCATTTCAACTACATTTTCATTTTTATTTGGGCCAAAAAGAGTAATTGGGCTTATCTTGTACTACTTTTTAATTGGACTTACATTCTCCTTTAATTGGGCTAGTTTGTTGTTGGGCTCAAGTGTTTAAATTTTGTTTGGGCTAAATAAATATTTTTCTTTTGGGCTAGTATTTTTCTTGGACTAAAATTTGTTTTGGGTCTAAGTGTCATTTGGGTCAATTGTTCTTTTGGGCTAAATAGATTTTCTAAATCTGGGCTTACAAATTTTTTTAATTGGGTTGAATTGTTTAAATTTTGTGTTCTTATCATAGATTGTTGTCTCAAAATGTCAACCAAAACTTTCAAGTATAAACCATGCATGGAGGCCTATCATCTTCATGAAAGTCGAGAGTGTTCATGCCTTCAAGGTCATGCGTGTGTTATTCAATTGCTACAAAAGTTTTCAGAATTTTTCGAGAAAAACAAAGTTCTTAGGAAGGAAAATGAGAGTCTTAAATGTGCAAATGACCAACTCAAATTTGAAAATCAAGAGCTCAAGTCAGCAAATGATCTAATTTTGTCCAACATGGAAAGTCTTCAAAAAAAAATGATCATTTGCAGTCAAAAATTTTCAAATTAACAAATGAGTTGGACAATTTTTCAAATGAACTCAACAAAATTGTTTTGGACAATCAATCAAATGAACTTGTTTCGCAACAAAAGATTTCTGAACTTACCCATGAGTTGCGAAATAAGTCCACCATTTTTGTGAGCAAAGAACAAAGATTTTCGAAAATTGTCAAAGATCAACAAGATTACATTTCATCTTTGGAATCCAAACTTTTTGAGAAAGATACTCTTGTTTCGAAATTAAAATCTGATGTGTCAACAATTTCTTTCTCTGATTTAAATGTTTCGGTTACAAAACAACTTGAAAAGATGGAGAACCGAATTGCATCTTTTAAATCAAAATCGTTGGACACAAAGCTTGAAAAATCCATGAAACAATCGAGTAATTCTACGATTCCAAAGACCGAGGTGTCAAAATGTTTTCCAAAATCTATTTCTTCCAAACCAAAAGTTGATGTTCCAAAGAGGGTTTACACGGGTAAATCTTCTAAACCTTTTGACAGAAAGGTGTCTCAGTTTACTAATTACTCCTTGCAAAAGGGTAAGAAGTACACTAAGAAACCTATTTTTGATGGAACAACTACTTTTGTGTCTTTTCTATCCTTCGAGGATAATTCTAAACATCTTTCTCAAGCAAAATCTCAGTTGACAAAATCAAAATGGAAACCGATTTCAAAAGATAAGTCAATTGAGTCAAAATCATTCAAATATTCTTTTTCGGAACTTTTTGATCTTGCACCAAAACCTGTGAAAACAGTTGTGCAAAAAGTAAATGATTTTGCTTCGAAAAATCATTTTCCAACTTAATCTCTCAAGGTTGGAAGCTTTTCAAAGAAATCAAATGATTTTTCATCGTTGCTTCCACGAAAACTCTTTTCAACTAAACCACCGGGTTTTAGTTCTCCGTGGAATGCAACTTCGATTCATCAAATCGATGAGACTTACATTTGGACTTTCAAGAATTCAAAAACCATTGGACCCAATTTCAAATGGGTTCCAAATGTGATTTCCAAGTGATTTGATGAATAGTGGCTTATGCACACATCAGTGTATAACCCGTTCTAAAACCGTGTTTATAATTTCATCAATTTTTTAGAAAAATTCCAAAAAGATTTTCATTTTCTTATTTTAAAAATCCAAAAAGATTTTCTCTTTTCTTCATTTTTACCTTGTCCTTTAGTTACTCACAATGTATTAGGATGAGATGCAAGGCATCGAACGCCTTTGTGTACTGCCTTTGTTGTCTCATTTTTAATGTTTGTGAGCAACTTTCAAACCTTTTACTCACCCTTTATATGCTAAAACTTTGTTTATATCATGCATATATTTAGGGGGAGTTTGTTTATAAAACCAAAACTTCCAAGTGTTCAAACTCGTTTTGTCATTTTCAAACACTTTGGATGATTTTAAAACCATTTTCGATCATATTCAAAGAAGTTCGGTGTTAGATTTGCACATGAGAGTTTAGGCAACTCATAAAAACTCCATGATCTTGTCATCGCCGATGGGATCTAACCCCGGAGTTAAATTCTCAATTTTAGATTGTGAGGGTCTTTGAGAGTGATGATGTTTGTGCAAATAGGACATGAGGGAGTAGTCGAAAAGTGAGAGGTTAAGGTGAAAAAGATGATGTGAGAAAGGGCTAAAAGAAATGAAAGCCCTCCCCAAAATTCTCAAAAGCCGGGTCAACACGTTTCTATCGGATTTCATATGTTGATTTCTCGATATTGAAGAAGACTTCATGGACCCAGTGAAGCAATGCACATCTTTACCTAACCACTCAAGTATTTCTTAACAAATGCTTGTTTTATTCTCACGGAGATTTTCACATTTCTATCGACTCTTCATCTGGAAGATGTTGATATTGAAAAAGGGCGACAATCTGCTCCGGTCCCCGACTTCATTTGATCACTATCGAGTCTAGAGCGTACTTGAAATATTCTTTCATTTGACTATGACACAATGAGTCTTTATATGTCTTTGTGACATTGCATATCTTTGTGATATTGCCGGAACATTCGTAGTGATATCATCTTATTGCTATTCCACGATGATCGAATGGAAATCCTACCAATGCTAACATCATTTCCAACGTTGAACGTAGGTCTCACATTTTCATTTTATGAATTTGCTGAGTAAACGAGAAGTCTAAGTGACCTCGGATTTATTTACCCAAAAGTCTTTGAGGATAGTAAGACATGGTTATCGAACGCCTTTGTGACACTGACCATGAATTATATTCTTTAAAGCAATCTATCGGTTGAAAAGCCATAGATCGAACCATTTAGAGATAAGCTTTGTGCATTTCTCGATGATAATGGGAAGTCCTAAAAATAGTAATCGTATTTTTAGGCCACACCATTAATCCTTTTGATTGTTGGTTGTGATAACGGATCATTTTTATCCGGATTTCATTTCTCTTCGTACAAACACAAAGAACACAAACACCTTATAAAAATCTTTTTCCAACAACGCAACCTCATATTCTAGTTCACCAATAGGTTCATTGGGAATTGGGAATTGGGTTGGGTTAATTTACTTGCTTGTTGTTTGTTGGCATCTACCGTTTATGCTATCAATCATGATGAAACCATTTCACATTTTCATCATAAGGGGGAGAAATGATTATATGATTGATAGATAGAGTTCAAGGATATAGGTAGAATTTGATTGGTAGAATTTGTTCGAGGATGATTGTTGTGTTTGGATGTTCAAAGGATCGTTAGTTTAGGTGAAGAGAGTGAATAATTATCGTGCTAAGTTGAGAGATTGTTTTGAGAAAGTTAAAGGATTGATTCGAGATCGAGTATATTCAAGATGAAGTAAATGGTCGATAATTGAAAGATTTATTGATAAAAATGACCATTGTTTGATGATTAGAAGAGTTTAAGATTGAATGGAGATTGTTCGTTTGTTGATACTTGTGATAGCTAAGTTTGTTTAATGTCTTGAGAAGATTCAAAGTCAAATCCAAGCTTCCGCATGCTACTCAAAGATTCAAGTTACTTCTCCAAGCAACATCAAGTTGAAATCAACATTCAAAAGTTCGGTGTTAGATTTGCACATGAGAGTTTAGGCGACTCATAAAAACTCCATGATCTTGTCATCGCCGATGGGATCTAACCCCGGAGTTAAATTCTCAATTTTAGATTGTGAGGGTCTTTGAGAGTGATGATGTTTGTGCAAATAGGACATGAGGGAGTAGTCGAAAAGTGAGAGGTTAAGGTGAAAAAGATGATGTGAGAAAGGGCTAAAAGAAATGAAAGCCCTCCCCAAAATTCTCAAAAGCCGGGTCAACACGTTTCTATCGGATTTCATATGTTGATTTCTCGATATTGAAGAAGACTTCATGGACCCAGTGAAGCAATGCACATCTTTACCTAACCACTCAAGTATTTCTTAACAAATGCTTGTTTTATTCTCACGGAGATTTTCACATTTCTATCGACTCTTCATCTGGAAGATGTTGATATTGAAAAAGGGCGACAATCTGCTCCGGTCCCCGACTTCATTTGATCACTATCGAGTCTAGAGCGTACTTGAAATATTCTTTCATTTGACTATGACACAATGAGTCTTTATATGTCTTTGTGACATTGCATATCTTTGTGATATTGCCGGAACATTCGTAGTGATATCATCTTATTGCTATTCCACGATGATCGAATGGAAATCCTACCAATGCTAACATCATTTCCAACGTTGAACGTAGGTCTCACATTTTCATTTTATGAATTTGCTGAGTAAACGAGAAGTCTAAGTGACCTCGGATTTATTTACCCAAAAGTCTTTGAGGATAGTAAGACATGGTTATCGAACGCCTTTGTGACACTGACCATGAATTATATTCTTTAAAGCAATCTATCGGTTGAAAAGCCATAGATCGAACCATTTAGAGATAAGCTTTGTGCATTTCTCGATGATAATGGGAAGTCCTAAAAATAGTAATCGTATTTTTAGGCCACACCATTAATCCTTTTGATTGTTGGTTGTGATAACGGATCATTTTTATCCGGATTTCATTTCTCTTCGTACAAACACAAAGAACACAAACACCTTATAAAAATCTTTTTCCAACAACGCAACCTCATATTCTAGTTCACCAATAGGTTCATTGGGAATTGGGAATTGGGTTGGGTTAATTTACTTGCTTGTTGTTTGTTGGCATCTACCGTTTATGCTATCAATCATGATGAAACCATTTCACATTTTCATCATAAGGGGGAGAAATGATTATATGATTGATAGATAGAGTTCAAGGATATAGGTAGAATTTGATTGGTAGAATTTGTTCGAGGATGATTGTTGTGTTTGGATGTTCAAAGGATCGTTAGTTTAGGTGAAGAGAGTGAATAATTATCGTGCTAAGTTGAGAGATTGTTTTGAGAAAGTTAAAGGATTGATTCGAGATCGAGTATATTCAAGATGAAGTAAATGGTCGATAATTGAAAGATTTATTGATAAAAATGACCATTGTTTGATGATTAGAAGAGTTTAAGATTGAATGGAGATTGTTCGTTTGTTGATACTTGTGATAGCTAAGTTTGTTTAATGTCTTGAGAAGATTCATAGTTTGAAGAGATTGTTAATTTGAGGGGGAGCAAGAGTAAACTCATGATTTGTTAAATATGCTCCGAAATGATTGTTTGTTCAAGGGGGAGCAAGAGATTAAAGATTTGTTATTGAATAATTTGCTCCGAGATAGTTGTTTGTTTGAGGGGGAGCAAATGTTAATTGATCAAAGAATCAAGTGCTCCAAGATAAGTGTTGATTCAAAGACAAGTTCGATCAAGAATTGAAGTTTTAAAGTCAAATCAAATTTCCGCATTCCAAAACCAAGCTTCCGAAATGCCAAGAGATTTCAAAGTCAAAACCAAGCTTCCGCAAAGCCAAAAGAATTCAAAGTTAAATCAAGCTTCCGCAATACCAAAAGAATCCAAAAGAATTCAAAGTCAAATCCAAGCTTCCGCATGCTACTCAAAGATTCAAGTTACTTCTCCAAGCAACATCAAGTTGAAATCAACATTCAAAAGTTCAAGTTGTGAAAGCTCAAAAGCTACAAAGATTTCAAAGGTGCTTCCAAAGTATTCAAAGTTGCAAGAGAAGATCAAGATTTAATAAGTCATCGTCAAATATATTTGTTTGTTGAGAAGATTCAAAGTCAAGGTTGATACAAGACATTGAAGACAATGAGAAAGCTTCAAAGTCCAATCAACATTGAAGATTTTCAACAAATGGGCTCATCATGTTTATTTAAAGACCGAAGACGATGCAACATTTACAATTCAACACCAAGGGGGAGATTGTTAGAAATATAAATTTGGTGTTTAATTGTAAATTCTAGTATTGGAAGGGGTATTAGTGTTAAGTTAGTGATTAGTATAAATACCCCTCCCATAAGTCATTTATGACAAACCCTTGTATTATTGAAACCTTTTCACCCATAATACAAACTAATCATTCCCTGACATCACTCTACTCTCTCTCTACTTTCTCTCTCTAGAAACCTCCATTAACACACACTAAAACACACACTAAAGCTCAAATTATATAAATAACAATTGGTATCAGAGCACAATCAGCATATCTGAACGATCTAACATAGTTTATATATACTATATATATATATATATTATAGATATATATATATAATATTGGCTATAGATGGAGCATAATTGAAAGAAAACAAAACAAACATTGTGGGGTGGGTGTTTTTCATGTCGGCAGAGGAGACAAAAGAATGTACATACATTTATATATATTTTAGGTGCATGATTGATTTGGGTTTACTGACTCACGACAATTGATATTCACGGATGATTTGTTTCTTTATAATTATTAGTATTTATCATCATTCGTCAGATGTTTAGTCCGTGATTTAATCTAAATAGTTGACGTTAAATTGTCAAAAATTTAAATGTGATCTTATTAAGGCTTTAGACATAATACCTTATGATTTTTGTATCCTTCATTAGTCGTCTTTTATCAAATTTATAAAGTAAAGACGTATCGTTGATTCTTATATCTTTATACAATTAGATGTCCATATTTTTCTGTAAGTCGTAAAATAAATATTTTTATTTCTTATCATTTAATAAGTTATTTCAAAGCATTTTTGCGAGTTGTTACATTATTCCCCAGTTAAAAGGATTTCGCCCTCGAAATCTAGATTGTATTGAATAAAATTATACTTAAACTTGATTTACGTTTTATCTCAATGACAATAAATCGATATTAGAGGACATGACACGCATAATTAACAGCAAGATACAAGGAGCACCCCTAATTGATGCCTTCTACTCTCAACAGAGTAGGATAAACTCATGATTCTAAACAGAATCCTTCTACTCTTAGCAGAGTAGGATGTATTTGTACACATATAGTATGAACTACTTACGCATTTATTATATAGCATAGATGATTTGTCTAGACACATGTAAGTCTGACTAAGGCACTATACAGGATTCAAATTTATTTCTCTTTCCATATTTGACCGTCGATTTGCGGATGGAACGTCGTACTCACACCAAGTTGAGTACCCATCGCTCTTTGGAACGCCTTCCAAAACTTTGAGGTAAATCGGGTATCCCGATTGGTTATGACAGAAATCGGCACTCCAAGTTTGGATACTACTTCCTTGAGGTACAACGTACCATGGTGTCAAATTTGTCGTCTTCCCGGATGGCTAAGAAGTGAGCCGACTTAGTCAACCGGTCAATTACCACCCAAATGGTGTCCCGACCACTACTCGTCCTAGGTAACTTCGTGATGAAGTCCATATCAATATTCTCCCATTTCCACACCGGTGTTACCAGTTGAACTTGTAAACCGGGTGGTTTCTTGTGGTCGGCCTTTACTTGCAAACACGTATTGCCTTCACTAGCGTATCTAACAATGTCTCTTTTCATTAGAATTTTTATGTCAGGTAGGGAAATTCCCCAGTTAAAAGAATTTCCCTTAATCACTCAAATTTGATTTTTAACGACCCAGAGGTAAAGAGGAGAATTCAAAAATTATATCATTATCGTGATGATTATGGATTACTGAAATTTTATGGACACCTGTCCGTTCTTCAAGGTTACACTTCGTCTTTTGTTCTCTATATAAGAAAAGCACTTGTAAAGATAATAGGCATTCTGAAATTTCCTTCTCTCCTTTACATTTTTCTTTGTGTGAAACTATATTTTGACACATCCAAATCAACCACCGTTCTTCCTCAACTAAACCATGGCCACTCCCACCTTTATTGCACTTGAACGTTCAATAGAGCTTTTGGCGAAGCAATTTGATCAACTTACCAGTATTATAGTATCACTTTCTACTGAACAAACCAACTCATTTAAGTTTCTTACTTCTCGAATCGACCAAATACATAATAGTGCACCTTTTCTCCTAGCAGCCAATATAGCACTATTGAGAAAATCTATCGATAAACAAACAAAACTTGAAGGAGAAATTAGAGAAATTAAAGGGTTGTTGTATCAACTTGCTGATTTCTCACAATCTGAAGAAGTTGAAGCAACAGTTGACCCAACTGTTTTCAAGGGAAAGGGACCTATGTCATCACCTTCTCCTGTTATATTCATGAAAATTTTGAAACACTCCGAAGTAGTTCTCAAGACGTGATCCTCAAAGAGATTATAGAATGTCAGAAAATACAAGCGATGGAGGAAGAGGCTTCTCTGAAGTTAGCTAAGGAACTACTGCTTGCAGAAGCACGGGAAACAGGTTCTGAGGTGCAAACACCAGCAAGTCAACATGTCAACATATTAGAACTTGCTAGTAAAAGAGAAGCTGCGTGGTATGCCAAAATGGCTAAAGGTGAAGCAAGTCTAAGGAAGTATCTACAGAAAACTATGGGAGAAGAAGACACTACTCTTAGAGGCGACGACAGTAGCACTCCTCTACTTTCTCAAAGACCCATGAAAAGACTAAGAACTGTTGGCGCCTCATCATCCACTCCCGATATGCTCCCACCAGCTGACGATGATGCCTTGTTAAATCTCCAGCTTCTAAAGGGCATAGTGTTTGTGGAAGGAAGGGTCTTAAGTAGGCCGGCTGGGATCTTCTACACTTCAAAGGATGGGGATGAGAAATTCTTTCGTTTAGGCGAGATCGATAAGGCTTCTAATCATTTCTTAACACACATTTGGAAGATTTGTTCCAAGGATCCCAGTAATATCAACTTCTTAAGGCAGATTGAGCAAGAGTTAGCCAAGCCACACCGAGCCACTTAGTCCAGTATATGTTCCAGTCGAGAGCGTATGTATTATTAATGTTTGTAATAGTGGCTTGCTATGTTCGATTAAATAAAATTCCTACTTTTGTTCAAGTTCATAATCTATTCAATTTTAACAATTTTTCCATATGTACGACGATTCTCCCACAACTCTTACTCAAACTATTCCCCAGTTAAAAGCTCTAACAACATTTTTAAATTGACGATCAATCTCATGCTCATTAGTGGAAATGACTGCTTCAATATTCTCTATCTTAGAGAACACTCCTACATCTCTTCCGTCCAACTTCTCCAAGTTAATTACTTAAACAACTTGTAGTTAAATCTTCTCATTTGTTTTCCCTTCCTAGAGAAATTTTGTTTAGGAAAGAAAATTCATATGAACTTACAATATATGCGTGAATTAAGGAATTTGTTGTACATATGCTTATATTTAATCATAAGAGAACTTTCTCAACACTAGGCATTTAGCGCGGTTGGCTAAATGCGCGAAAGGGTGTGGCCTAGACCCAGGTTCGATCCCGGGGACGGCCGATTTCACCATTTTTATTTTTATTTCTTTATTGCATCCAATTACTATTGCGAGTTATATATATAGATTGTGTAATATATATTCATACCAAAGTTATCGCATTCCAATTACCCGCTCTACTCCTGTTCATAATCAGTACCCTATTATTGGCCTCGTTAAATTATTCTGATAAAGTTATTCAACTTTATTTCGTTCAATTCTAAATATAGATATAATAACGCTAAATTATTGGCTTTATTGGCGAGGAGTTATTCCTTGTCGGCCATTTCGACAATTATTGTCATCCTGACATCATTGCTTACGTTATATAAGCGAATAGTACCTCACAGTAAAATCATGTATTCTCACCTTAAAGTACAAAATCATTTAAGAATGAAATCTACAGAACTTTATTCGTGCTTATAGTTATAACCTTCTACGATCATCCTGTTTGCTCTTATTCTAGTCATTTCTTTGAACACATTCATTAAATTACTAACTCAAGCTCCATGTTCATAAAAACTCCCTTAACACACTAAATCACCTAATATTTCATAATATCTTACTTTACTTGAACATCATATTCTCCAAAAATCTTGGCTCATTCTATCAATCTATAGTAACTATATGTTTGAACTAAGTCTATAGTTCATAATAAATCCTTGGTCAACGATTATAGTTTATAAGTATCTAGTATCTTAATAACCATGTATTCTAGATCTTATTCTCATACTGTTATTCCAACAATGACTGATAATTGTAGACAATTATAAGTAATATAGCTTGGACATGGGTCATCCGGTAATGCTTATAATATAGGGCATACCATTGGCCAGCCCATCGCATTACTAACCCGTTCAAAATACCCTATGCCTGTACTACCATTTCTATTAACATAAAATTCAAGTCCACACAATTCACACTTGATTATCAAAATTGACCTTTAAGTAATACACAATTTCCACATCAAGTCCTTATAAATCATTGCATGAATATAGTTATCTCTACAGGGATATTATCATGGCAATAATCTAAGGCTTCAGCAATCGTACAATTTACAATCAACAATACAATCACGAAAACATTCAACACTATATAAATAAAGGGGTCAAGTCATAACAAGGTGGGTAAAGCATAGTCCGAATTTTAACTTCAACATTCGACACATTAAAAGTGTTTGTATACAGGGTGTACCATCGGCTAACCCTCCACACCGTTAATATATAGAATGGATGTCCAAAACTCGGTTCCGATATGTTCTCTAAGTGTTGACCGGGTATGTATACATGGTGTACCAGCGGCTAACCCTCCACCTAACCAACACTCATTAAACACACCGGGTTAGCTACTATACTTTATCCACGAGGCGCAATCCATGAGATCATTAACTTTATATGACATAGGATAACCATAGATTTGTTGATCAGGCACCTCTAGGGTTATCGAATGTTATACTCCATTAATGTCATCATTTCATTTTTGCTGGGGGACAAATAATAAATGCATCCAAGATTCCACACACATCAACGTTTATCACAATAATTCCACAATTCACGGTGTATCCCGACACTATCATATACGTCCATTAAGTTGTCACATAACAATCAAGTCATCAAATCATAAGTACCCCACGAACTCCGTTTAAAACGTTTTTATGCATCATACAGTTCACGTTGCATACAAAGTTCCCTATCATGCATGCTAATATGAAATGTGGGTGCGATGGCTATAGACTAGGTCAATCCACCTAATTCTCTACAACCACGGCTCTGATACCATTCTGTAATACCCCAACATGGCGGAATCATGGGGTATCACTTAGAAATAGCACATCACGACATGGGAATTATGTAGAGTCAACTATATGAAAACATAAGATCGAAACGATCCATAAACTCGTACAAACGTATACATTCATCAACATTCATCAAATACACGTTCAATCAATAATAAAAGAAAGTTTAAATCGATAATAAATGATCCTAATGGTAACCCATTAAAGGGAAATAAGGATCACGGATCCATAAGTCCAAAGCTAGTCCAATTCTAGCAAGCAAGCAATGCAATCATCCATTTTGCCTCTGATTAATCTGATTACCTGAAAAGTGTACTAAAGAGCGTCAACATAAAGTTGGTGAGTTCGTAGGGACATATAACAAGGAATAAACGTATCGGGAATACAACCGTTAACGATATACGGGGATTAGAATACCTAATCACATCAAGAAAACCCTAAAAGGGTATACGTTAGCACAACATCAACACTTAACACGATTCAACAACATTCCTGCACGACTTACATGTCTTCCAAAGGCGTGATCATTACGGCATGACTTACATATATTTCAAAAGCATGATCAACACGGCATGACTTACATATATTTCAAATGCATGTACAACAATATGACTTATGTATATTTCAACAGCATGTATAACGGCATGACTTACATATATTTCAAAGGCATGTTCATACGTTCCAACGTTTAACAACAACGAATCCATATAACAATTAACAACGTTCAACAAGCACGTTTAACAACAACGAATCCATATAACAATTAACAACGTTCAACAAGCACGTTTAACAACAACGATTCATATAACGATTAACAACATTCAATAAACACGTATGTGTACACTTTTCAGCCCGAATCTCAATTAGAGTAGGGAGGGTTTACGAAACTCACCTGAAATGCTTGTCAGACAGTAGGAGGTATGTAACAGTCTGAAATGTACCCGAATATCCCAAACGTATTAGCCTTTGGTAAAGAAAACTGTATAGAATAACCCATTTTAATAGAATTATCAGTTTAGTAAGAAACTGACGGACTAACGACTAAAATTGTCAACAGTTTAACGGTTAGGACCAAAACTGTTAAATTGTCAATAGTGGCAGCAACAATATACGAGCAGCAGTAGAGTAGCAGCCACTTATGATGGTGACTGGTTCGGTGCTATCAACAAAACCGAGTAGTAGCAGCAGCTTTAGTAGTAGCAGCAGCTTCGTGGTGATGATGAATAGTAGCAGCCGAAATGAATATGGTTTGGTGATGGCTGCCAACCGAACAGTAGTAGCAATGGTAGTTCACGAGCAGTAGGTTATCATGGTGGTCGTAGTAATGAGTAACAGCAGCTGTTTGCAGCAGCAGGAGGAAGGCGGCAGCAACAGTAGTGTAGCAACACGAGCAGTAGCCATGATCGAGCAGTGGTGCTTTTGTGATGTTTGAAGTTGATGGTCGTGATCATGGTGGCTTCTCGGTGGTGGCTGTCAAAGTGTTCGAACAGCATCAACAAACGAAAAAGCAGCAGTAGTGGTTCGTGGGGTTCTTAGTGTTGAGAAAGGTGGTGATCGTGAGAGGTTGGAGGTTTTGGAGAGGGATGGTGTATTCTCAATATCTATATCTATTAATATATGTAATATATGTAATATCAGTATCTATATCTATTATGTAATATATGTAATATATGTAATATATGTAATATATGTAATATATGTAATATATGTAATATATGTAATATATGTAATATATGTAATATATGTAATATATGTAATATATGTAATATATGTAATATATGTAATATATGTAATATATGTAATATATGTAATATATGTAATATATGTAATATATGTAATATATGTAATATATGTAATATATGTAATATATGTAATATATGTAATATATGTAATATATGTAATATATGTAATATATGTAATATATGTAATATATGTAATATATGTAATATATGTAATATATGTAATATATGTAATATATGTAATATATGTAATATATGTAATATATGTAATATATGTAATATATGTAATATATGTAATATATGTAATATATGTAATATATGTAATATATGTAATATATGTAATATATGTAATATATGTAATATATGTAATATATGTAATATATGTAATATATGTAATATATGTAATATATGTAATATATGTAATATATGTAATATATGTAATATATGTAATATATGTAATATATGTAATATATGTAATATATGTAATATATGTAATATATGTAATATATGTAATATATGTAATATATGTAATATATGTAATATATGTAATATATGTAATATATGTAATATATGTAATATATGTAATATATGTAATATATGTAATATATGTAATATATGTAATATATGTAATATATGTAATATATGTAATATATGTAATATATGTAATATATGTAATATATGTAATATATGTAATATATGTAATATATGTAATATATGTAATATATGTAATATATGTAATATATGTAATATATGTAATATATGTAATATATGTAATATATGTAATATATGTAATATATGTAATATATGTAATATATGTAATATATGTAATATATGTAATATATGTAATATATGTAATATATGTAATATATGTAATATATGTAATATATGTAATATATGTAATATATGTAATATATGTAATATATGTAATATATGTAATATATGTAATATATGTAATATATGTAATATATGTAATATATGTAATATATGTAATATATGTAATATATGTAATATATGTAATATATGTAATATATGTAATATATGTAATATATGTAATATATGTAATATATGTAATATATGTAATATATGTAATATATGTAATATATGTAATATATGTAATATATGTAATATATGTAATATATGTAATATATGTAGAGGTTGGAGGTTTTGAAGATGGTGTATTATGTAATATCTAATATCTTAATATATGTAATATATGTAATATCAGTATCTATATCTATAGTTTATATATACTTATATATATATATAATATTGGCTATAGATGGAGCATAATTGAAAGAAAACAAAACAAACATTGTGGGGTGGGTGTTTTTCATGTCGGCAGAGGAGACAAAAGAATGTACATACATTTATATATATTTTAGGTGCATGATTGATTTGGGTTTACTGACTCACGACAATTGATATTCACGGATGATTTGTTTCTTTATAATTATTAGTATTTATCATCATTCGTCAGATGTTTAGTCCGTGATTTAATCTAAATAGTTGACGTTAAATTGTCAAAAATTTAAATGTGATCTTATTAAGGCTTTAGACATAATACCTTATGATTTTTGTATCCTTTATTAGTCGTCTTTTATCAAATTTATAAAGTAAAGACGTATCGTTGATTCTTATATCTTTATACAATTAGATGTCCATATTTTTCTGTAAGTCGTAAAATAAATATTTTTATTTCTTATCATTTAAAAAGTTATTTCAAAGCATTTTTGCGAGTTGTTACAGCTTATGTGCCAGATATCAGGCTAATCCTAAAGAATCTCATATGCTTGTTGTAAAGCGCATTATGAAGTACCTTAAAGCTGTCCCCAGTTTGGGCATTTGGTATCCTAAAGGTTCAGACATGGATTTAATGGGTTATTCAGATTCTGATCATGCAGGTTGTAAGATAGGCAGGAAATCCACAACTGGTGGATGTCATTTCCTTGGTGGTAAACTGGTCAGTTGGACCAGTAAGAAGCAAACTTTAGTTTCATTGTCTACTGCTGAAGCTGAGTATGTGTCTGCGGCCAGTTGTTGTGCCCAGATACTCTGGATGAAGAACCGGTTGCTTGATTATGGTATTAAGTATTCAAAGACTCCCATCTTTTGTGATAATATCGGGCCATTGCTATCTCTCACAACCCAGTCATGCACTCTAACACAAAGCACATCGACATCATGTATCATTTTATTAGAGATCATATTATGAAAAATGACATTGAACTCCATTTTATTCCCACTGACAAACAACTCACTGACATTTTTACTAAACCTTTGGATGTAAAAACCTTTGAACATCTTGTTGCTGAGTTGGGAATGTTGAACCCTTAAATCTGGAACCTTATTATGAACGCCTAAGTGACACTGGTAGGGTTCCTTGATTTCCAGATTTATAAATCTATGCAAGCTTAGCTATCGAACGCCTTTGTGATACTATCTTTGCATTATAAATAGATTTATGGATCACCATTCCAGGGGGAAGACTCAAAAATATTTTTGTCCTTAAAAACTCTAAATTTCAGGGGAAATTTATTTTCTCACTAGAAGAATTTTTTGGAAAATATTACTGGTACTCTACTGGAAGTCCTCCAGTGTACCATCAGTGCATATTTCACTGGCTGATATGTCCATTTATATATACATTCCCATATCGTTTCTAAGTCATTTTAAGCTTAATTATGTGTTATTTACATATATATTCGATGCTTTGATGGTATTGTTAGTGGTTTCAGGCTTAGAACAGGTAAAATGGTTGGAAATGGCCTTTGGGTAGCTAAAAGGTGCATTTGGATGGTTCGTGGACGAGTTCGTGTGAAGTCGGAATGAAAAACACAAAGTTGTGCTGAAAGATCAAGATATGCGGCGCATGGCTTTTATATGCGGCGCATAAATTGCGTGATTTGGTCACAGAAAGTTGAAGAAATTCTGGACAAGTTTCATGCGGCGCATGGAAGTGGTATGCGGCGCATAACGTGCAAACAAATTTTCTAAAATGAACAATATGCGGCGTACAAGATCTTCATGCGACGCATAACGGGGTGTTTCAGATTTGGCTAGTTGTTTTATGCGGCGCCTGGATTTACCATGCGACACATATTTGGAGTCGGCAGATCCTTTATTTTTGCACTATAAATACAAACCCATAACCCTACCATTCGAACAACTTTTATTTCCAGTCGATTTTAGGGCTCTTTGAGGCAATATTCAGCAGCTTTTACATCTTTGAAGATCATAGGGTTGCTCGAGAGTTTCAAGGCATTCGGATATCGATTTCTTTAGCTTTCATTGTCTTTCACATATTGGTACAAGATGTTTACTATTTCTTTTGCTATTTGTGATTTATTTATGATTATGTCTGGTTAAACATTTCATCATTTACTGAGATGAAGTGACACAATGAATAATGGTTGCATAATCTTTTGAATTCATGTTGATAATTAAACGTTTCATTGAGATCTTAATATATTGAGTTCTTCTTATTTATTCTATTGTTTGTTGATAATGTATGAATGATTTAATGGTAGTTAAGTCTAAGAATGCATTATTCTAGTTCATTTGGTAGAATCAATAGGTGTTAATTCGTGGTAGCGAGTTGATATACAACAATAGGTAATAGAATTCAACGTGTTAACGGTTTGGTAGAATCGGTAAATGAGATTGTTTAATAATAACAAAACAAATTGATCAAATAGGTAGATCTTAATAGAGAAGATGATAGTCGGATCTTTAGGATTGAATCAATTGGTTAATGGGTTCGGATTAGGTAATGAGCTAGGTGCGCAACTAGTGAGTTCTTCGTCTAGATTTGGTTATTTAAATCAACATATTTGAATCGGTATTAACTTAATGCAACCAAAATGAAATGTGTCATGGAGTCGAGGTAGATGATCTTTTAAATTATTTTTTGAAACAAAAACTCTTTTCGAATAATCCTGAGGAATTACTAATTGATTCAACTAACTGCAAAGTGACAACACGATCACGAAAACCCCTTTCAACTGAACTGTTTTATTTTGCAATTACTAAACTTAGTCCTTGTGTTCGACCTGGTCTTACCTTATTTCTATACTATATACGGATGGGTCCACTGCCCATAAGTGTGTAGTAGTCGTTATTTTGGTATTACTTGTTTATAAATTTTTAAACTCGATTTTACACATCAAGTTTTTGGCGCCGCTGCTGGGGACTTAAGTTTAAGTATTTGTTTAATTTAGTAGTTTGACCCTTTCTCACATTCATTTGTGAGAAAGTTAATTGCTTTATTAGATAGATTTTATTTCATTTTTATTTGTTTCTATCAGTTGCGGTTGACGGTTTGTCTAGTGGTGTATATGCAGGTTTAGCTAGTTGATGAACACTAGAGCGTCTGGGAAACCCTTGTGTAGTCCTTTGTCTAATGCAGGGAAAGTCAGACGTCGTTTGTTGTCTAGAACTAGTCAGAAACCTTCTACATCAGGAAAGATAGATTCAGAAACCGACTTCGAATTTCCAACGGGCCAAACTTCAGATACTCAATTGATTACTAGGTTGGAGAAAGCAGCTAATTTCTTTAAATCAGGTGAGAACTCAGAAGAAGAAGAAGATAAAGTCAAACACCTGAATCAAAAACTCAAACTCCACAACCAAGAGTAGTCATAATGGGTGACGAACAACCTCGAGACCCGAATAACGTTCTTTACGGGGAACGAAGAAGAACTTTCGTAGCTAACCGGGGCACAGCCATCTGCCCACCTGCAATTTCGGTAGACTTTTCGTTAAAAGGTAATCATCTCAAGAGTATCGAGGAGGATAAGTTCGACGGGATTAGAAGAAATGACCCTTACGCCCATCTTGAGAGATTTGAAAAGATTTGCCGATTGTATCAGTATTGGCAAGGGCAAGCTGAAGATGTGAAACTAGAGCTTTTTCCATTGACTCTTGTTGGAGAGGCATCAGCATGGTTTAAGGAGTTACCGGTTAATTCATGCTCTACTTGGGCTGAACTTAGGGAAGGATTTATTGATGAGTTTTATTCTGTAAGAACTCAAAGTCAGCTGGAGAATCAAATCAGGGCCTTTACTCAAGATAGTGGTGAAGATGTAGTTGATGCTTGGAAGAGATTCAAGGAAATGTTAAGGAATTGCCCTGGACATAGTATGGGTGTTGAAGTGATTTTTGAGATTTTCTACGATGGACTGGATAGAAAGTCTAAGAGGGAGCTCGGTTATGCATTTGGGGGTAGCTTAAACAACATTTCTCCAAATGAAGGCTACAAGATTCTTGAAGATATGGCCAAGGAGATCTCGACTCGGGATGAGGACCGAACCAAAAGGTCCAGTAGAAGCATGGTGGCTAAGGTTGAAATTAGCGAAGATTCGAAGCTTGTTGCTGAGGTTAAGGCTCTCTCTAAGTGAATGGATGAGAGGTTTGATGGCCAAGAAAACAGCTTCAATAGCCTTAAAAGGGATGTAAAGGTTATGGCTGACGGATGTGATACTTGCGGAGGTTTACATTATACCGAGGATTGCCCCCAAATGTCACCTCAAGATGTCAACTACATTCAGAACCAACAACAGGGGAATTTTAGCCAAAACACCGGTTATCAAAACCGGCAGTCAGGTAATTCTTATCCCTCATCTCCTGCTTTTAATACTAACAGTTCTGGTTTTGGTGGTAACAGGTTTAGCAGGTTCAGTAATCAACAAGGTTCAAATTCAGAATTAAGAGAGATCATGAAGGAATTCATCAGCACCCAGAGAGCGACGAATGAGCAAGTTGCAGAAAATTCAAAGAAGATGCAGTCTACATTGGATGCTTTGACTACTCGTTTGGACGGGTTGGGGAACAAGTTGGATCAAGAGGCAAAAAATCATCAAGCTACCATTAAAGATTTGGAAGGGAAGCTTGAGAGGCTAGGGAACTCTAATAGACAGCCCGGTACTTTACCGAGCAACACTCAACAGAGCCCAAGACCTCAATCAAACAACCAAGGGCAGAATAATCAAGGAACGGGGCAGAAATACACCCCTCCTAATGCTAGAAATGAGCATGTGAATGCAATCACAACAAGGACAGGTAAAACATATAATTCTGCAAATCCTTTTCCTGATGATTCTACTCCACTTGTGTAGGTGAATTTAGACGATGATACAGTCGATGATGAGATTGAGATGGAGCCGAACCCAGCCGTGCAGACACCGGCCGTTCCATCTAAACTAGCTGAGGAACCAACGATGAAGCCTTATCAACCGAAGATTCCATTTCCTCAACGGTTGAGGAAGGAGAAGATCAAGGAGCAATATGGTAAGTTCATTGATAAGATTAAATCTGTTCATATTAATGTGCCTTTGGTTGATCTCATTTCAGGTATGCCGAACTATGCTAAATTCATTAAGGATCTTATAACGGATAAGAGGAAGCTGGAGGAAGCTAAGGCTACTTTCCTCAACGCGGAATGCTCGACTATCATCAAAAATCATATTCCTCCTAAGTTGGACGATCCAAGGAGTTTTCTGATTACTTGTTCTTTTGATGCTAAGTTTACTTGTTATGCTTTAGCCGATTTGGGGGCTAACATAAATTTGATGCCATTTTCAGTTTATAGAAGGCTATCTTTAGCGGCATTGAATCCAACTCGGATGACCATTAGGCTTGCCGATCATTCATTTCAGTATCCCATGGGGATTGCTAAAAATTTATGTGTTAAAGTAGGCCATATTGTCTTTTTGGCCGATTTTGTTATACTTGAGATGGAAGAGGACACCAAGGTGCCTATCATTTTAGGCCGTCCATTCTTGTATACGGCCGATGCCATCATCCGTGTTAAAGATAAAATCATTTCATTAGGGATTAGCAATGATAGAATTACTTTCTCTATTGATAAAGCATTTAAACATCCTTATTCACATGATGATACTTGTTTCAGGATTGATGTGGTTGAAGAAGATGCTTTGGAGACGGAGTTGCTGAATTTCTTGGACACAGATGTGGATGAAGCTTTGCTTGCTTCTAGTGGAGAAGAGCAAGTAATGGTTGAATAGATGGTGAGAGAAATCATGGAGTTAAGCACTAATGAGACACCACCGGAAGATGAAGATTTTGAGGAGATAGAAAGGGATAGTTTGAAGATAGAGACCTCGGTGGAAAACCTACCAACTGATTTGGAGCTCAAGCCATTTCCCGGGTACTTGGAATATGCATTCCTCAAAGGTAAGTCTCTTCTTCCTATTGTTATTTCATCATCACTTTCGGATCATGAAAAGGGTAAGTTAATGATTATCCTTAGGTCCCATAAAAGGGCCTTTGCTTGGCGTACATCGGACATACCTGGAATAAGCCCCGAATTTTGCAAACATAAGATTAATTTGAATGAGAATTTTAAACCAGTTGTTCAAAGAAAAAGGAGGCTTAATCCAAATATGAAAGATGTAGTTAGAAAGAGATAATTAAGCTTCTAGATGCGGGCATCATTTATCCTATCTCTGACAGTTCATGGGTTAGTCCGGTACATTGTGTACCGAAGAAAGAGGGGATGACCGTAGTGACCAATGACCGTAATGAACTAGTGCCTACAAGGACGGTTACCGGATGGCGTGTTTGTATTGATTATAGAAAGTTGAATGATGCGACCCGTAAGGATCACTTTCCTTTACCCTTTGTTGACCAAATGCTCGAACGTTTAGCCGGTAACGAGTATTTTTGTTTTCTTAATGGTTTCTCCGGTTACTTTTAAATACCCATTGACACCAATAATCAAGATAAAACGACCTTTACATGTCCTTTTGGAACTTATGCTTATCGTAGGATGCCTTTTGGATTGTGTAATGCACCTGCCACCTTTCAAAGGTGTATGATCGCGATTTTCCAAGACATGTTAGAGACATCTATGGAAGTTTTCTTGGATGACTTTTCTATTTTTGGTTATTCTTTTGATAAATGTCTTTCCAGCTTGGATAAGATGCTTGAGCGATGCGAGCGAGCACACCTTGTTCTTAATTGGGAGAAATGCCATTTTATGGTTAAAGAGGGTATTGTTTTAGGACATAAGGTGTCTAGTGTGGGGATTAAGGTAGATAAAGCTAAAATTGATGTTATTGCTAAATTGCCCCCACCTGCAAATGTAAAGGCCGTTAGGAGTTTTTTAGGGCATGTCGGGTTTTAACGTAGATTCATTAAGGATTTTTCTAAGATAACCCGACCCATGACCCATTTGCTTGAGAAAGATGTGCCTTTCGAGTTCAAGTCGGAGTGTCTTAAGGCATTTGAACTTCTCAAGGACCGATTGACTAATTCACCCATTATGGTTTCTCCCGATTGGTCTCAACCATTTGAACTAATGTGTGATGCAAGTGATTTTGCAGTGGGGGCTGTTTTAGGACAAAGAGAAGGTAACCATTTTCGTCCTATTTACTTCGCTAGCAAAACTCTTAATAGTGCTCAACAGAATTACACCACCACTGAAAAAGAGTTGCTTGCGGTTGTTTATGCATTTGACAAGTTTAGATCCTACTTAGTGCTTAGTAAGACCGTAGTTTTTACCGACCATTCAGCCCTTAAGTACTTGTTTGCTAAACAAGATGCTAAACCTCATCTCATTCGTTGGATTTTGCTTTTGCAAGAGTTTGACATTGAGATTAAGGATAAGAAAGAGGCTGAAAATTTAGCGGCCGACCACTTAAGTAGACTTGAGGATCCTCACCGTGAGGAATTAAGGGAAGAGGATATTGATGACGCCTTCCCGGATGAGTATTTGATGAGTATTGATTCTAATGTTCCATGGTATGCAGATTTGGCTAATATTCTTGTTGCAGGAGTTCTTCCAAAAGGATGGACACATCAACAAAGGAAAAAGTTCTTTTCCGATGTGAAACACTACTTATGGGAGGAACCATATTTGTTTCGTGTTTGTGCAGATGGAATGATTAGAAGATGCGTTTCTGGAGCTGAAACTCGTTTGATCTTAGATGGATGTCACCGAGGGCCAACCGGTGGTCATTATGGACCTTCTGTTACCGGTAAGAAAGTATTTGATGCAGGTTTTTATTGGCCTACAATCTTCAAGGAAGCTCAAACAATGGTGGAGACGTGTGAAGTTTGTCAACGTCAAGGGAACATCTCAAAAAAGGATGATATGCCACAAAACTTCATTCAGGTTTGTGAGGTATTTGATGTTTGGGGTATAGATTTTATGGGACCCTTCCCGCCTTCAAATAAGTGTCTTTACATTTTAGTGGCGGTTGATTATGTTTCGAAATGGACCGAGGCTAAGGCCTTGCCTACTAATGATGCTAGGGTTGTCATAGATTTCTTAAAGCAATTGTTTTGTCGTTTTGGTTGTCCTAAGGCGTTAATCAGTGACCGTGGAACTCATTTCGCAAATCACCAAATTGCTAAGGTGTTAAAGAGATATGGTGTCCATCACCGTTTCTCTACTTCTTATCACCCGCAAACGAGTGGCCAAGTAGAAAATACTTATAGGGCTTTAAAACTAATTTTAGAGAAAACCATAGGTGATAATCCTAAGAATTGGTCTAGGAAGTTGGATGATGCATTATGGGCTTTTAGAACTGCATTTAAGACTCCAATTGGGACTACACCTTATAAGTTGCTTTATGGGAAGACTTGTCATTTACCTTTAGAACTAGAGCATAAAGCTTATTAGGCTCTTAGAAATTGCAATATGGATTTAGTTGAAAGTGGTGAATTGAGAATTCTAAGCTCTACAAAGATAGAACTAAGGTTTGGCATGATCGTAGGCTTAGAAAGAAAGAGTTTAAGGTTGGTGACAAAGTTTTGCTATTCAATTTGAGATTTAGGTTGAAACAACCAAAGTTGACTTCAAGATGGATGGGTCTCTATGTTATTAAGCAAGTTTATCCTTTGGGGTATGTAGAATTGTATAAGGGAAATGGGGAGACATTCATAGTCAATGGTCATCGGTTGAAGGTGTTTAATGAAGAAACTAATGATGAGGGAGTTGTGGTTGATGAACTCCCATTCTACGAAATCGATAAGTGATTGTAGGGGCGAGTCTAGCTAACTACTCATTAATAAAGTAAGCGCTTCTCGGGAGGCAACCCATGTGTTTGTATTTCATTTTGTTATGTTTTCATTTCTCTTATATAAAAAAAATCCAAATAAATTGAAAAATCATAAAAATACAAAAATATTTTTGTTTTCTTAACTTTGTTAAGTTTATTTTTCGTTTTTATAGCTTTTTGTTGAGATGTGCAGGTCCTGAAGTGTCCAGATGTGTTAAGGTAAGTCAAAACGAGCCAAGGTATGTTTCAAGTGTGGGGGAGGTGTTTCGTGCGCCGCATGGATATTCCATGCGCCGCATACGCATATCTGACCCAAATTTCTGTGAAAAAAAGTTGTGATTTATGCGCCGCATAATACTCGGGTGCGCCGCATATCGGGCATTTCCAAAGTTGAATTTCTGAAACTTCAAAATATGCACCGCATGGGATTTATATGCGGAGCATATGCAAACTATGAATTTTTGACCCAACTTTCTGTGAAGATTTTTTCGAGAATATGCGCCGCATATATTTCTTGTGCGCCGCATATCGGGCTTTTGAAAAAGGTTAAAATTCTGAAATTCAAAAATATGCGCCGCATGATCTATTTGTGCGCCGCATGGATTTCACTTTGACCCGGTTTGACTTATTTTAAAGTTGGATATGGATTCTAATTAGATAAGTGTGGGCCCGAAAATCTGCTTTGTAGTTTAATTGGGTCGGATGTTTCAGAATAACACACACACAACATACATACATTCTTGTTCTTGCTTTTTCTCTCAATACAAACCGATTCTATACCCCTAAATTCGAGTTTCTTCCTAGTTTTTCTTCATTATTCAATATGGTTCGCACACAAAGGGTAAGTTTCTCTTCTATCTTCTATTTCAATGAGTTTCTTGTTGTGGTGGAGTGATTAAGTCCGAAAATTTTCAAAGTTTTTCAAATTAATTTCAATTAAAACAAAATTACTTGATTCTTTGATAATAGTTATGTGTTTGATGATGATTACACTTGATTTTAACAAGTAATTTGTGTTTAATTTGAAATTTTCGGATCTAGGGTTTATGAAGAATTAGAATTTAATTTGGGGCTTTTGATTGTTTATGCTTGGGGTTGGTTTGAATATGTTTTAATTGCGTGTACCTAGTTTCAATTTGGATTAATTGCATGTTTTAGGTCTGAATTTGAAATTAGGGTTCATAGTATGATTTTAATTTGGGGGTTTGTTGAATTAAGATGGTGACCTTTGTT
Organism: Erigeron breviscapus; assembly: GCA_034093135.1. Taxonomy (NCBI): domain Eukaryota; kingdom Viridiplantae; phylum Streptophyta; class Magnoliopsida; order Asterales; family Asteraceae; genus Erigeron; species Erigeron breviscapus. The sequence goes on from CM067170.1 coordinate 19,180,193, forward strand.
TAAATTTTGGTGGGAATTGTTTTAAGTTATGAAAACAACCAAACATTTTCTGAAAAATCAAAATATGCGCCGCACAGACCTTCTGTGCGCCGCATAACGGGCCAGTTTTTCTACAGTTCAGTAATTGGGATTGGTTTATGCGCCACATGATTTGCTCGTGCGCCGCATAAACTGCCTGTTTGAAAATTTTCGATTTATCACTTTCAGTTTTGGTTTGTTTAAGATGTGTTTCATGTTTTCCAATATGTTTTATGAATATATGGTGTGTTTTTGCAGAGGGGAAAGGTTGTTGCTTCTTTAAGCGAGCCCACATTTGTTCCGGGGATTCAAGAGGATTATGATTACACAAACCCGGAACCTTGTGACCCGTTCAAGTACAAGGATGTTCCATTGGACGTGAATTCAAAGAATCTACCATACGAGCCTCATCCTTGGCTGCAATTTCCAGGGGTTACGGGTCATGCTAGGACCCATTACTTCAACAAATTGCAAGAGATTAGGTATGATCACGTGATGAAACCAAAAGTGGTTTCTTGGAAGGATTTTGGGGCGATTGGTATTTCTGAGGATTTGAAGAAGATGTTGTTGTGTAAGTTTAGAAATGCAAATGGGCAGATTAAGACATATAAGATGTGGTTAGAGGTGTTTGATTGTCAACATGCACCCATTCGTGAATGGTGTTTGGAATTTCTTAGTACTTTGCGGGTAGATTCTAGGTTAACTAAGAATGAGTTTAATACGAAAAAGATTATTCATTTCAGAGCCGGTGGGATTCAAAGGCATTGTACTGTGCCCGAGTTTGCTTATTTGACAGGTATGGTGACTGAGTAGGATTTGGATGATATGGATGGGTATGACTTTTTGTATAATGGAGTGTTTGACAAGAAGACTACGTACGGGATTTGATGATGACAAATCTCTTCAGGATTTCTGGGAGGAGATTGGAGGTAGTGGTGTGTTACAGACATCTTCTAGTAGGCACATGGAGATTGCTGATCCTTTATTGCGGGTCTTACATAAGATGATCACTCATTGTTTCTTAGCTCGGGGTGATCATACCGATAAGGTGTCGCCACAGGGTGTTTGGTTGCTGAGGTTGTTTCGAGATGGAGCCCCATATCGATATGCTTGTGCTCCGTATGTGTTAGCTAAGTACATGGCTACACATAAGGATCCACAGTTGTTTTGTGGGCAGTACATCTCGTAGATTTACTTGATGCTGGGTTTGGATGATGTTAGGCAGAGTCGGGCACTTAATCGTGTGCCTTATGTTCCTTTTGGTTTGGAGGATTTGAGGAGATCTGGTTTGATTGTCACGGTGGATAACCATGATGTTTTTATTGGTACATTGGTTGAGGCACAGAGGCCTGACCGTAGGAGGCGACGGGAAGATGGTACTAGTGAGCCTAGGTTCACTGGTGGTGCTTCTTCTTCTTCTTCTACTTTTGATTTGTCTATGATGCAGGATTCTATTATTGGGCTGCAAGGAATGACATATATGATTCTTGATCAGCAGCGGACGATGACCAGCATGCTTCACATGGCATTAGAGGCTCAGCAGCACTTCACTCCCTTTTGGCAGAGTCAGATGGAGCATCAGTATGATCATATGCCAGAGAGAGATCGTCCAGAGGTTCCTGCATATCATCCACCACAGATCATTCCTCCCAGTCAGCCTTCATTTGATTTTTTCTTCCCTCGGTTAGAATTTTAGCCAGAACAGTACCGCTATCAGCCAACGGCATATGACTCTTCTACACATACCATAGGATATGGCATGTATACTGGTGCAGCTAGGTACATTGTTGACTATTTTAGTTACTACACTCCCCAGGGGGATAAGGCTGGAGGTAGGGCGACTTCAGGTACGCCTAACATTATTCTTGGTGGTGATCTGTTTTCTGAACTATAATGTGCAAGTTTGAGGTTAATTTATTCCATTTCCGGGTTATTTTCTCTTTGATATGAGTGTGCCGATGATTGCGTTGATTCTAGAACTTGTCCTGGTTGATCGTTCCGTGTTTTGTATCAGAAGAGGCAAATTTAGGATAAAACCCTTTGTTCTTTGTTATTTCACCCCTTGTTTCGTAAAAATTTGTTATCTGCATGTTTTGTTAATGTGCTTAGTAGCTAACTACACTGGTTAGTGAACCACCTGTGAAACCCTTGTGGTGCACTCATTTTTAGTGCAAGAAACAATAGAAAAACATGTTGTCATTAGCTTGTTCTTTGTTATTAAATCCACCTTAAATATTCACCTTTTCCTAGCCATATCGATAATCGAAATCCTGGTGGGTCATTGGTTGCCTATGCTAGTGGATGGTTTGGGGTTGTCCTTTATGTCGGGTTGGGATATTCTCGGTTACTGAGAATATATTGATTTCGTCATGATTGTTTGGATAAAGTCTGGATTGTTCATTTGAGCATATGAGTACATGATTTATCACTATTTCAAAATGTATTAGAGAATACCAATTAGTCAGAGTAAAAGTAGCTCAAAAAAAAAAAAAAAAAGAAGAATAAAAGAATTGAAAAACAGAAAAAAAAAAAAGAAAAAATAGAAGAAATAGAAAAATGAAAAAAGAAGCTTGGGCTGTCAATTGGTATTTCTCACTTTTGGTCAAATCATTATATTAGTTGGTTAATCTTTAACACCAACAAAAGATTTATATTGTTATATTCTTCGATTGATGTTATTTTGGTTGACAAAGCTCGTTTAAGTCAACAATGGTTAGTCTTGGTTGATGAGTTGTTTGATTGTCATACACCACAATGGTGTCGGTTTCTAATCGTTCTATTGGGGGTATTGTCGGGACAACTTCTCGGGTTTTGGACCGTTGGCAACTAATGACATGGGATTTAATGGATTAGACTATTATGTGAAAACTTTGTTAAATGTTGTGTTATTTCTTTTTAACACCAATTGTTATCCCAAATTTCCATATCCTTTTAAATACCTTGTTTAAACCCAAAGTTCATTACAACCGTTAAAGACCTCTTATGATAGACGTTGTGGTGCTTGCGCCATGGCGGTGAAGGAACGATCCTAGTAGAAGCACATGGTAAAATAGTATGCATCACGACTAGGCTTTGAGTGATTGATACAATATTTCAACCCTAATAGTTTGTTAGTTGGAGTAGGTTAGTTGAGATATTCTTCTTTCATTTGATTAAAGTGCTTAGTCGTGTTTTCGAGGCTTGTAGATCATTCTAATATTGTCAAACATTTCAATTTTCATTTAAGATTAAAACTGCTTAACCATATCTTTTGTTTTCTAACTTTCATGGTTCAGCTTCTTTTTGATAATTGTCATATTTTTGCGATCGAGAACCAAAGGAAAAATTGTTTTGAATTCTGAATTTGCTTGAGGACAAGCAAAGCTTAAGTGTGGGAGAATTTGATATGTCCATTTATATATACATTCCCATATCGTTTCTAAGTCATTTTAAGCTTAATTATGTGTTATTTACATATATATTCGATGCTTTGATGGTATTGTTAGTGGTTTCAGGCTTAGAACAGGTAAAATGGTTGGAAATGGCCTTTGGATAGCTAAAAGGTGCATTTGGACGGTTCGTGGACGACTTCGTGTGAAGTTGGAATGAAAAACACAAAGTTGTGCTATAAGGTCAAGATATGCGGGGCATGGCTTTTATATGCGGCGCATAAATTGTGTGATTTTGTCACAGAAAGTTGAAGAAATTCTGGACAAGTTTCATGCGGCGCATGGAAGTGGTATGCAGCGCATAACGTGCAAACAAATTTTCAGAAATGAAGAATATGCGGCGCACAAGATCTTCATGCAGCGCATAACGAGGTGTTTCAGATTTGGCTAGTTGTTTTATGCGGCGGATGGATTTCCCATGCGGCGCATGGAAGTGGTATGCAGCGCATAACGTGCAAACAAATTTTCAGAAATGAAGAATATGCGGCGCACAAGATCTTCATGCAGCGCATAACGAGGTGCAAACAAATTTTCAGAAATGAAGAATATGCGGCGCACAAGATCTTCATGCAGCGCATAACGTGCAAACAAATTTTCAGAAATGAAGAATATGCGGCGCACAAGATCTTCATGCAGCGCATAACGAGGTGTTTCAGATTTGGCTAGTTGTTTTATGCGGCGGATGGATTTCCCATGCGGCGCATATTTGGAGTCGGCAGATTCCCTTTATTTTTGCACTATAAATACAAACCCAAAACCCTACCATTCGAACAACTTTTATTTCCAGTCGATTTTAGGGCTCTTTGAGGCAATATTCAGCAGCTTTTACATCTTTCAAGATTATTAGGTTGCTCGAGATTTTCAAGGCATTCGGATACCGATTTCTTTAGCTTTTCATTGTCTTTCACATATTGGTACAAGATGTTTACTATTTCTTTTGCTATTTGTGATTTATTTATGATTATGTCTGGCTAAACATTTCATCATCTACTGAGATGAAGTGACACAATGAATAATGGTTGCATAATCTTTTGAATTCAAGTTGATAATTAAGCGTTTCATTGAGATCTTAATATATTGAGTTCTTCTTATTTATTCTATTGTTTGTTGATAATGTATGAATGATTTAATGGTAGTTAAGTCCAGGAATGCATTATTCTAGTTGATTTGGTAGAATCAATAGGTGTTAATTCGTGGTAGCGAGTTTATATACAACAATAGGTAATAGAATTCAACGTGTTAACGGTTTGGTAGAATCGGTAAATGAGATTGTTTAATAATAACAAAACAAATTGTTCAATTAGGTAGATCTTAATAGAGAAGATGGTAGTCGGATCTTTAGGATTGAATCAATTGGTTAATGGGTTCGGATTGGGTAATGAGCTAGGTGCACAACTAGTGAGTTCTTCGTCTAGACTTGGTTATTTAAATCAACATATTTGAATCGGTATTAACTTAATGCAACCAAAATGAAATGTGTCATGGAGTCGAGGTAGATGATCTTTTAAATTATTTTTTGAAACAAAAACTCTTTTCGAATAATCCTGAGGGATTACTAATTGATTCAACTAATTGCAAAGTGACAACACGGTCACGAAAACCCCTTTCAACTGAACTATTTTATTTTACAATTACTAAACTTAGTCCTTGTGTTCGACCTGGTCTTACCTTATTTCTATACTATATACGGATGGGTCCACTGCCCATAAGTGTGTAGTAGTCGTTATTTTGGTATTACTTGTTTATAAATTTTTAAACTCGATTTTACACATCACTGGCCTAATCCACCAATGATACTGGAGTGCCCAGTCAGCCTCCAGAAGCACTGAAATGAGTCGTGTGTATGTCAGTCATAATATAAAGATACTTGGTCGATGTCTGTGCCACGTAAGCAAAGATATTTTACTTGGATAACAGCTTTTATCCTACGTGGCATAGTAAGTTTTTCAAATTGATTTGATATTTATGCTTTGGGAAGACCAAAAGGTGTCAAAACCTGTTTTTGTGGGCTTTCAAACATCACACATTTATGTGTGATGGTGTGAATTAAATGCGGATTTCAAACCCGATGAAAAGTTAAATTATATAATTTCAAAATAACCGTTTGAATTCCAATCTTCTCTCTCCTCTATAAGTACCCATATTTACTTTACCTTTTCTCTTCATCTTGAAAAGCATTTACTCCTAAATTCTTCATTTACTTCTCTTCATTCAATTCCAATCATCATCAATAACTGCTTATTTTTCTAACCCTAAAAGCTTTAAATCCTAATTTCCTCTTTCAATCTTTGTTCATTATTTGCACATAATGGCTCCTAGACAATCAAATTCTGAGAGAAATCTCTTAACCGCATCTTATGATCCGGTTGATACTGCCAAAAAGGCCCCTCATATTCCTCTCTCACCAAATGCCATTCGTATAAATATGAACAATTGGATGGCAAAGCTTACGGGTACTCATCATCCCCAATCCATTATTGGGCGACTAAATGCTTTCTTTCTTAGTTGTCCACTCTATGGTGCCCTAACTCTTAATCCTGGTAAGATGTACCATGAATACCTTTGTGAATTCTGGTATACTGCTTACATGATGGATGGTGACAACAATACCATCTATTATACTCTCAAGAATGGGTCCAGGGAAATAACTTTAACTGTTGATTCTCTCTGAGAAGCTCTTCAGTTGAACTATTTCACTAAACATGAACTGGCCATTGAACTTCCATCTGGGCTAAACCATAGGGAAGTGTGCAGTCAAATGGGCCACACTGATATTCTTGACGAACATGGTACGCTAAGAAGGAAAGGCACAATCTACATGAACAAATTGTCAGCCTCATGGAGATACTTTTTCAATCACATCGTTGAGTGCTTGGGAGGCAGTTCTGGAGGAATGGACCAGATCAATCAAACGCAACTCCAGATTGCCTACTGTTTATGGTTCGGGTATCGAGTGGATTTTGCCCAGATCCTCTTCGATGACCTTACTGAACGATTAAAGGGTAAACACAGAAAACCTTTCGTACCTTTTATTCATTTTCTTTCTCTTATTTTTAGAGGAGAACTTGGCGTGGCTTATGATTTCCAGACTCGATATTTTTCTAAATCTGAGTATATCAGGGATCTGAACAACTTGGTGTCCAGTGAAGGTGAAGTGGACATCCCTCATAACATGGTCCACTATTTTAGAAGAGAAATAACTGATGCATCATCACCAGATGAGTCGGAAGAGGCTTCAGGCGGGCCTCAAAATAATGAGGGACCCACTGAACGGCTCATTGCTGAAGTGGTGTCACCAGAAATCCAGGTGGCTCCAGACCAACAGCGAGCTATTATCTTACCAGTCAACCCCCCCAGACGACCAAGAAACACATCCAGACGTCTTGTAAGAGGAGGAGTGTCGGTCGGCTCCAGTAGAAACCCAGCTAGCCAACCAGAATCTTCCCAACAAGATTCTGGAGATGTCATAAGGGAAAACCTACAAGTAACCACTCCCAATCTTCTTTTAAGGGAGAGTAGTGAAGATAATAGGAGGACTGCCCATCCTTCAGTAGAGTCCGTGTCAGCACAAGCACTTGAACAAAGCCATAATTCTGACAATACTCTCTTTGCACGAACTAACGATGTTACCAGTGACTCACGACTGGTAATTGAAGTTCAAAGTTCCATGGCAGCTGATGTAATGACTGCAGATGGTACAGTCATTTCTGATGTACTCCTAGTGACTACGATCAGAAGCGAGGTTTCGACTGAGCTTCAAACTGGCAACGAAACTTTGGTTGAGCCAGGAACTGGTCAGCTTGATCTAAACCAGGACATAACTGGCCCGGCGGGGAACCATTAGTCAGTCGAATGAAGTTGAGTCACCCATGTCAGATGTCAACTTTGACACTGACATGAATCTTTTTGGTGAAGACACGATATTGGAAGAAGAACATTTTTCAGTTCCACCGCCTGCTTCTAGTCATGTTGACACTTCCACTGAACCACCCTTTTCATCAAATTTACCATCACCTCCACCAGATTCATCAATTATCGCACCACCACCAGAATCAAACATGCCACCTCCACCACCTTCATCAATTCCTCAAAACAATCCTTATTTTTCACTCATATAACCAACACGACTTGAATCACCAGTTGTACTGGACTCTACCACTGTTACATCTGAAAGAGTCCAGGGACAAGTTTCACTGGTGACCAGACCTGTTACTGGTCCTACTCCTCCTGGTGATCTCTCTACCTCATCTTCAACCGAGGTCCAAGGCCTTTTGACTAAGGTGGCGGACCTAGAGAGATCACTTCAGTCTTCTTCTCAGGTTGTTTCTGACTTAAATCTCACTATCTGACAATCTCCAGTCAGAAATGAATTTATTTGTAGGTAACGAGAAGATAGTATTTGACAAGCTGAATGAACTGGTACTGGCCACAAATCAAAATACTGAAACACTCAAAGTGGCAGTGCAGGGCTTGGAGGAGAAGTTGTTGACTTTTGTTCAGACTGCAGTCAAAGCACAAATTGATCAATTGATTGCAGGTCTGACAGAAGAGATTCAGAAATTAACCAGGTCAGTAACAAATCTGGAAGATAGACCATCTCTTAACCAGGATACCACCATCAGTAAAATCAGTGATGAAGCTACAAAGAAGTTCAGAAACTCCATGTTAAAGGAGATCACTGAAGAAGTATCTGGTACAATCCCGAGAACTTTGCAAGATGGGTTGCTACCTCAAGTTGTGGATTTGGTTACACAAGCATTGCCTGAGAACTTGCCTATTAAAGTTGACAAGTTAAGAAAGGAAGTTCAAGAGCTTAATAAAGATTCTGCCAAGGTTTTTCCAGGTGCTGGAAAATCTTTTGGGTCTACTGATAGACAAATGCTTGAAGAGTTGTGGAATGACCTCCAGTTGAAAACTGGTGGTTATTCCAAGGGAGAAATCATTAGAAAAGAAAAAGGAGTCGTCCAAAGTGACTGGTACTGATGCCAGTTGACAAGAAGCAGTTGGTACTGAAGCCAATTTGCCAGAGGAAGAGGCTGCTGGTACTGATGCCAGTGAGCCCCAGTTTGAAGAATTCCCAGACATCATCGCTAATCTGAAAAATATTAAAAGAAAGAAACATGTGGTGTCAGGAGGTAAGTTGGAGAGAGTTACTAAAGACTCTCCTAAAAGAGTGTCAGTATTAACTGGCACGTCTAAGAGACTGGAATAATAAGGCATCCTTATTGACATCTTGCACAGACAACAAAAAGAAGATCTTATTGCCCATAAGTTGAAGATGGCCAAGATGGGAACTCTGGATTCATATCATGCTGGAAGGTTAGGCATCCACATCGATATGTACAAAAGAATGAAAGATGATCCCAGAGTTCACAAATGCCTTGATGCAATGGACGATGTATATGTTCATTCCAGATACTCCCAAGATGAACAGGAGTTTGATTCTGAAACATTTAAACTCCCAGTCCATGAGTTGATTGAGCACAGAAAGGATGAACTGGTCAACATCCAGAAACAAGTCAGATCAAATGCTGCAACTCTGGAGAATGAATACAGGAAGAAGTTTAAAGGTGCAACTAAACTTCCAGCCAGACAATCTAAGGCTGCCAGAGATGCAAACCTCAGTGATTTTATTCCGCTGGACACTTCAAGAAGAATTGATCAGATGCAAGTTCAGAAAGTTGTACAAGAACTGCAAGTGTCCAGGGAAACTGAAGATATGATCAGAGTGCAAAATGAAAGACAAATATGACTATCTGATGAAGTTCAGGGCAAACTCCAGAAAAATCATTGATTGTGAGATCAGACTTGCTGAAAATCATAAGAACATGACAAAGTTCTCAGTGAAATTGACCAGGGAAGGTGACTTTGTTGATGAAAAGAAGAGTACTTCAGTTCAGGCGTTTGGCTTGACTGAACTGAAGGAAATTGGTTTAGTTTTTAAGGAGAAACCAGTCGAGACCCAAGATGTAAAGGCCTTTCTGAAAAGGATTTAGAAGGTATGGCAAAAGAAATTGGAAATGGAAACTGCATTGGGTATGCGGTCTGGACACTCTTCTCCTAAACCAAAGAGGAAGGCTTCTGAAGATGCCCCTGGGCACATTGAAAAGAGAAGAGCTTGACTCTTATATCACTTACTTGTATTTGTACTTATATTTATTTTTCAAAATTGTAACTTATTATATGTTGATGTCTGCAAATAAAGTTTCAAGTTTTGATACACAAGTATGTGATCAGATTAGGTCTAAGTTAGAATCAAAAGACTTGTAATGGAACACTGATGATCTATAAAGTGTTTTCCAGTAACTCAATTTTAGACTTAGTCAAAATTCAAGTGTTTTTCAAGCTTACATTTGTATAGTTAGAAGCTTCAAAGACCTTGCATCATTTCTGAACAAATAGGGGGAATTTGTTAAGTCCAGTTTCACTGGACTCGCTCCAGACTTGAAGACTGGAGCTCCACTGAAGATTTGTCCAGAAATGATCGAAGACCAGTGAGCGCCTAACTTGTATAGGAAATCTGGAAGGCACCAGATTTCAGCTCACTAGACTTCACTTCAGTCCAGATCAACTCCACTGAAGACATTCTCACTGAAGTCTGAAGAAAGAAGACTGACAAATGGCGGGGTCCACTGGCAGTCTTAACTGATCAACGACTGGAGCCTTATCAGTGTTCTAGACCTTACAAATCTGAACACTGATTACGAGGTATTGACTTTTGCTTTTACACGCTTTTATCCGGACAATCCACTTGTCTATTGTTAAAAGTAAAACACGCGTGTAAAGGTGGTTGGTTTAAAGGTTGACAAGTCACATCAACATGACTTTATCCTTTACCTTAACCAATGCATTTAAGGATTTAAAGTTACTTCCTTAAATGCATGCAACCATATTTGTACGGCACAATAAGTTTACTGGTGAACTTATTTGCCTATAAATACCAAGTCATTTACCTCTTCCAAACAATTTCTTGCAATTTGGTGAACTTGCTTAAATACTCTCGATCTTAAAAGTCTTACTTCACAACTTTAAGTATTCCGATCAAAGGAGATTATTTAGCAAGTATAGATCATTTGTAATTCATAGGTTGTTAGGATACTTACAATTCTTGTAATATCTTGGTTCCGCAACAACCTTGTATTTTATTTAACATCATAAATAAAATACACTTAAAAATTACATTGTGTTCCACCTTATATTATTTATTGCTTTAAGTCTTGTATTACTTTATTTATATTCTTGCATTTATATTTAAAGTGATACTAGTCCATTCTAGTTCAATACTTGACTTGTTGTATTTTACACTAGTGGGTTAAACCATCAAGTGAGGGACTTACAATAATAGATAAAACTTACTCATTTACATCCTCATAATACTAAAAATTCGTATTTTTTGATGATGATGCTGGTAATGGTGATGGACCAGAATGCTGTAATAACCCTCGATCATAACCCGATAACACCTCCTCATCATCATCTAACGGGGAAGAAAGATAGGACGAGCAATCTGATAATATATCTTCATTATGTAATGGAGAAGAAACATTAGAAGATTGATTCATGTTGACAGGTGGTTTGTGTTGTGGATTACAGGAGAAGATGTTAGGAGTGGAGGGAAACCATAATTCTTGTGCGTAACATTACAGAGCAAAGAGGGGAAAAAGGGAAATTTAGTATTAGAGTTATTTAACCTAGTTTAATTTTTTAAGCAATATTTAATGATTAATGATGTGGATGGGCCAAATCACCCTCCATGTCAGTTAGTAAAAAAATTGTTAGTAATATGTTAGTCATTGTAGAATTTTCCTTATTTTTAAACTGGTTGATTTGTTTTGGGTTTTGTATTTTTGGATTGGGTAACGACTTATCCAAACCGATTAAACTAATAAACTAATATCCACAGTTTGAACACCCCTACAAGGTGTAATAGCGTGAGGTTGTCTAAGTATTTTGATAAGTGGAAATCACATGATGGTTTAGACTTTGGAGGGGTTAATGTTACAAGTAAGTTTTTTTATGGTGAGGCTTGTGTTGGTTGTATGAGTTAAAGAAGGGAGTTGGTTGAATAAGGATAGTTTGAAGAGATTGAAAAGAGTGAAATAGACGAGTTTACATAATTTTTTGGCTCAAAACAGAAAGTTTCCTAGTATAGGATACGTTTCTTTGGTTTTGCTCTAACGTTTTTGAAAAGTATCTAAGAGAAGAAAAGGTATGGTAAAGGGTTTGAGCGAAACTACCAATAATTATGTATACATTTCTAATTTTTAATAAAAATAAGAGATACAAAATAATAGTCAACTAGGTAATTAATCCGGGTGGTTACCCGGACATTGTAACTAACACCTAATGTTGACTTTCACGGGTTTTGAGTCCCAATATCGTCTGCGATGGTGTACGAGGGACCTTAAGATCATGTAAATGGCTTTATCCATACCTAAGGTAGAGTTGCTGCAGATAGCAGGTTTTATCTAAGATTAAAAAAAAAAATCATCAGGTCTCGCAAGGAGTGAGGATTGAACCCTTAATCTCCGTTTTCTAAAGCAAGACGACAGACATGATTAGTAAATTAAAATTTCAAGTTATGTAAGTTTAATATATTACTTGTATACATTGTTAGTATAGTGTAGTATCATATAAATAAACCATGAGACAAATTATGATTAGATAAATTATAAATACAAAATGATCTAAACACATAAAAATAGATAATTGCACGTTAGCGGCTATATTGTTCAGGACTAGTAATTCCAGATGATTTATTTGGTATCATTTACCATTAATTTTTGAATTTCAAATTGATTAATTTTATTTTCACTTTTGAGATGCATCTTTCTATTCATTATTTTAACGGTATTTTTATCAATAAATCTAGAATTGTCAATTATTACAAAGATTTACACCAAAGGGTTACAAGAGGACATAGAATCCAAACTACATATATCCAAGAGTATGACAAATATAAGTCGAATATCAACATATGCATATATGAATAAGCTAGGTTCTTGTTTTGCATTTTGAAGTCCATAAAATCACTAATTTCACAACATTAATATTGATAACTTTCCCAAGTTCCCACTGTGTTACTATACCTTCTTTTACGTCTAATCTATTTTTGTATTGTAAATATTCAAATGTTACTCGTATATATAACAAACTTTGAATGAAATCATATTCCTTCTCTAGAAGAATGTATCTAGATTTAGAATATAATAATGGACATAGGAACTAGCATGTACGTTATATATGCAATATATGTGGTGGCATCTAAATTAAAGCAATTACTTGACATTATATGCGGCGTATTGGTGATGAATGTATACGTCAAATTTCTCGTTAAATGAATTTTAAAGACAAAAGCAAACATAGATTATATATAAGTAAACTAGTCTTCAATTCTGTCCGATGGACGGGTAGATTCAAATATGTCTTGTATATTTCGTTTCAATATGTTCTGAGAATTTATGATAAATTATAGAATTTAAAACACAACCAAAATATATAAGACTAAACTTTACTCGAATAAAACCATAATTGTTTTTGAGTCGGTTTTACTTTTCAAAATTTATAGTTTTTTGTACGAAAAAATTGATTAGAATTAGATAATTACTACAATTGAAAAAAAAATTCATGTATTAAAAGAATGAACACCATCTCAAGTGTGTTGATTTTGAGTGGGTTAAAGTATTGACGCGTAGTCCATACATAGCACCATACAAAGTCGTAGATGATGATTAACATGATTTGTGTTTAAATCATCAACATGAACCAAGGTAGTCTCTTTTTATTAACAAAAACCAATATATATCATTCCATATATTCATTAAAATATATTATGAAAGTTAATAGTAATAAACAATCAATCAAGCAAAAATATGAATCTAACCGGTGTGAGAGGAAGATGATGCCATAGTAACCTTTAGTTATAAAATTATTTAGGTCGATCGAAATTTAGATAGATAGATATTTAGGTGATATATATTTTAAAAAGGGTAATGGGGGAACCCTAGCCCCGGTACCACAATTGGATACCCATCGACCCACCCCGTATGAGCCATATGATGCCGGTAAAATACCTCCATCCTAATCTCTATATATCAATATAAATAAAGATAGTAGAGATGTAATATAATAAGGATTAGTTTGTTTTTTAATTAAAAAAGGTAGTAGAGATATGGTATGATAAGAATTTATTAATCATTAAATTATTATATTATAATTAAAAAAATGTAATAAGTGGCGTGACATAATAAATTGGAGTGAAAGATTAGGCCAAAAAACTTTAAAAAAGTAAAGAAAAATAAAGGATTAATTAGAAGAGAGAATTAAACTAAAGGAGGGGATTAGGGGTGTCAATTGTACCCCCAACCTCCTCTTTTAGTTATAATATACTAGTCTTTAGGCCTGTCCGATTGACGGATAATCTCAAAATATATATATTCAAATAAATATCAAAATAATAAATAACAAAACAGGTAAAAAATAACAAAACATAAACAAAACAAATTTAAAAGAATTAACCCTTTTGTAGTAGAAGATGTCATAATCAAATTATAATTGACAATAAACTAAATTAATATAGATGAAAAATAACAATAACATAACAATTAATATCAAATAATAAACAAAACGAACAAAATACCAAAAATAAAATTAAAGTGATATAAAAAAAAACCGTATGTTTTTTTTGTTGAGAAATTTACTGAACTTGATTTGTTTATTAAAGATATGAAGGAGAGGAATAATATGAATGAGAATGATTAATAAAAATTTAGGTTGTATATATAGTAATTTTTAAAAAAGGGTAATTGGATGGTAATTGTATATATATTTATTGGCGGAGTTTTAAGAATATTATATATCTTTAAAATTTAAAAAGATTTGTTTTGATAGAAAAAGATTTATGATAGAGTTTTAAATATAATTATCTATTTAATAAGCAAAAAAGAAAAAAAAATCTAGAAAAAAGGAGAGAGTTAGATTAATTAGAAGGGAGAATTAGGCCTAAGAAGGAGGATTAGGGATGCCAAGTGTACCCCAACCTTCTCTTTTAATTATAATATAGATAGATAGATATGATACACTTATTACATAAATTATTATATATTATATGTGAGTATATAACATATTTGATTTTGACGAGTTCTTTTTAAGACACGTGCGTACGTACGTGAGTGATTAATGATCGAGGCTGCATAAGTACTCATGTGATGCACATTTGGAAAAGTGTTACGACAAGTTAGAAACTTTTCATATTTATGATATTGAACAACCAAGGTAGAAACTTTTTAAGGAAATTCCATGTGACTTACTAAAGTCACGATCTCGATGCCCTTTAGTTAATACTATACCCATAAGTTAATACTTAAGAGGACAATTCCATGTGACCTAATAAAAGATAAAAGATACTTTAAGCAATATTGTTGATTTCATAAGTTACAACTATCTATGTGTATTGTGGCATAATCTCTAGGATGGTACCCTTATTGTAAGAGTGGTGATATTAGTACCACAAGAATTGATAAATTTATCACAGAATACAAGTTATACAGCATACAGTATAAGTATTTAATGCACAATTGTTGTATATGTATCAATACGAGTGGTAAATATCACCACTCTTATTGTATATAGATCCTAATATATACCACCTTCATTCTTTTGAATATTATGATCGGCCAAAAATACCCTCTATATTAAGATTATGTATCAGTTTTATAGTTTAAACATGTGTTTATATTATAAAGTTTTCTTATTGTATGATTAGATAATATGCAGGGACTGCTCTTGGAAGTTTGGAAGCTTAAAGGACTGAAGATGTAAGAAGATTCAAGTCAAGGACTGAAGTTATAGGTCGGTGATATCTCCAAGGGGGTGTTTTGCATTAGTTTAATAAGTATATATATACACACATTTGTCTATATTATCAATCAATTCATTCATTCATTCATTCATTCATTCATTCATTCATTCATTCATTCATTCATTCATTCATTCATTCATTCATTCATTCATTCATTCATTCATTCATTCATTCATTCATTCATTCATTCATTCATTCATTCATTCATTCATTCATTCATTCATTCATTCATTCATTCATTCATTCATTCATTCATTCATTCATTCATTCATTCATTCATTCATTCATTCATTCATTCATTCATTCATTCATTCATTCATTCATTCATTCATTCATTCATTCATTCATTCATTCATTCATTCATTCATTCATTCATTCATTCATTCATTCATTCATTCATTCATTCATTCATTCATTCATTCATTCATTCATTCATTCATTCATTCATTCATTCATTCATTCATTCATTCATTCATTCATTCATTCATTCATTCATTCATTCATTCATTCATTCATTCATTCATTCATTCATTCATTCATTCATTCATATTTTTTTGATATTCTCTGTAATCGTTTTTTCTCCCAACTAGGGTTTTTAATACTTGATCAAATATTATCTTGATATTTGATTTATTTCTGTAATCATAGATTCATATAATAATATCTCTATTCATATCTCTATATTCTATTCATTGAAACTTTTAAGGTTTGATTCATATTTGTATATTATTCAATTTATAATAATAATTTTCATATGGTATCAAAGCCAAGTTCTCTGATATCTGGTTAATCTCGAGTGTGTTTCGATCTAAAATCGATTATACTTTTGATTAATTTGATTTAGAGTTCAATTAAAAAAATTAGGGTTTCGATTTTTGGGGTTTTTTGAATTATTTTGGGGATTCTGCTTCAGATCTACGTTTTGTTGATTGTGTTTCCTTGATTAGGGTTTCTGAGCCCTAATTCGTCTACTACAAATTCCGCTGCTCATTAGGTTACATCTTATCCTACCTGATTTTGGTAAAATCAGGACATCTCTTTAAATAAATTGTTTATTTGATTGTTCTCTGCCATCAGTTTTATTGCCAGAACTTGATTACCGGTAGCATATTTTTTACCTTAATTTCATTGGTCCTTGACCTGACACTTAAGTGTTCAGGAATCCTCGATAGACTTTGTTATTAAGTGTTCTTGCTGCTTAATTAAGTTCTTAGGTGATTAATAATGACTGGAGGTAGTGATTTAGGGAGTGGTAGCACTCCTGCTACTATTGTGTTTGGTGATGAATTGTTCTTACATCCTACTGATTCTAGTATTACTTCTTTTGTGTCACATAAATTGAAAGGAACTGAAAATTATTCTGTATGGAGTTGTGCTATGAATATTGCTCTGCAAGCTAAAAATAAAATTGGATTTATTGATGGTTCATGTGAAAGGTCTACTTCTGATGCTAATTTAGCTAGACAATGGGATATGTGTAATTCTGTGGTACTTTCATGGATTTTAGGGTCTATTTCTGAAGAATTGTATCTAAGTCAGATTTTTTCTACTAATGCTACTGATGATTGGAAAGAACTAAAAGAGACATATGATAAGATTAATGGTTCTGAAACTTTTAACTTGTATCAACAGATTAATTGTTTAAAACAGAATGGTGCTCTTTTGTCTGATTATTATCATAAACTGAATGCTTATTGGAAATTGATGCAATTTCTCATGGGTCTTGATGATGCTTATCAATCTGTTAGGAGTTCTTTGCTTACTAGAGATCCTTTACCTGATGTTAAAACTGCTTTTTCTGTTGTATCTAGGGAAGAGTCTCATAGAGATTCTTTTTCTCATTCTGCTAATAATGTTACAAAGCCTCAAACTGCTACTTTTAATGCTAAATATCAAAGTGTGAATTCTATATTCAAGAAACCTTCTGTGAGTAAAAATAACAATCTTGTTTATTCAAATCCTAAATGTGGTTTAATTGGTCATACTATTGATAAATGTTTTAAAATTGTTGGTTATCCTGATTATATTAAGAAGAAATAGGCTTCAAGTAATTTACAAAACAAAACTGTAAATCATAATAGTGTTTCTTCTTCTTCTTCTGATAATACTGTGACTACTAATGCTTCACCTTTTACTCAAGACCAAGTGCAGCAACTTCTTAAGCTTCTGAATTCTAAACCTCCAGAGAATGTACAAGCCAATATGGCAGGTACATTCTTCTGTTCTAATACAAAGACTTTTTTTAAAATTTATAAAACTGATAAAGGTTGGATCATTGACTCTGGGCTAACCAGCATATGGTAACTAGTTTGGATAATTTAGAAAACATTGTTGATATTTCTGATTTGAATTTGCAAATTGATCATCCTAATGGAACTGTTGCACATATTAAAAAAGTTGGAAATCTAAAGTTAAGTGACACTTTAACTTGTATCAACAGATTAATTGTTTAAAACAGAATGGTGCTCTTTTGTCTGATTATTATCATAAACTGAATGCTTATTAAGTTGATGCAATTTCTTATGGGTCTTGATGATGCTTATCAATCTGTTAGGAGTTCTTTGCTTACTAGAGATCCTTTGCCTGATGTTAAAACTGCTTTTTCTGTTGTATCTAGGGAAGAGTCTCATAGAGATTCTTTTTCTCATTCTGCTAATAATGTTACAAAGCCTCAAACTGCTACTTTTAATGCTAAATATCAAAGTGTGAATTCTATATTCAAGAAACCTTCTGTGAGTAAAAATAACAATCTTGTTTATTCAAATCCTAAATGTGGTTTAATTGGTCATACTATTGATAAATGTTTTAAAATTGTTGGTTATCCTGATTATATTAAGAAGAAATAGGCTTCAAGTAATTTACAAAACAAAACTGTAAATCATAATAGTGTTTCTTCTTCTTCTTCTGATAATACTGTGACTACTAATGCTTCACCTTTTACTCAAGACCAAGTGCAGCAACTTCTTAAGCTTCTGAATTCTAAACCTCCAGAGAATGTACAAGCCAATATGGCAGGTACATTCTTCTGTTCTAATACAAAGACTTTTTTTAAAATTTATAAAACTGATAAAGGTTGGATCATTGACTCTGGGCTAACCAGCATATGGTAACTAGTTTGGATAATTTAGAAAACATTGTTGATATTTCTGATTTGAATTTGCAAATTGATCATCCTAATGGAACTGTTGCACATATTAAAAAAGTTGGAAATCTAAAGTTAAGTGACACTTTAACTTTGTATGATGTGTTGTATGTTCCAGAGTATAGTGTGAATCTTTTGTCAGTTCATAAACTGGCAAGAGATAGTAAGGTTTTTGTTGGTTTTGATGAATCAAGATGTTATATCCAGGACTTACAACTGAAGAAAACCCTGGGGACTGGTAGTCAGTCTGGAGGTTTGTACTTTCTTGACTTTAATAATCCTGGAAAATTTGTGAAATGCAATAATACTATGATTTGTTTATCAAATACTCTTTGGCATAATAGGCTTGGTCATCCTTCTGACCAAGTCTTAAAGATTTTAAAAGGAAAAATAGATATTAGGGGTGATGGTTCTACCTCACCTTGTGATATTTGTCATTTTGCAAAACAAACAAGAGATCCTTTTCCTTTGAGTAATCATGTTTCTACTTCTGTTGGTGAACTTGTTCACCTTGATGTATGGGGACCTTATAGGGTCAAAAGTAAAGAGGGCTTTAGATTTTTCTTGACTGTAGTTGATGACTATTCTAGGGCAGTTTGGGTATACTTGTTAAAAGGCAAAGATGAAGTGTTTAAATATATATCTGTCTTTTATCAGTATTTGAAAACTCAATTTTCTAAAGTTGTCAAAACTTTTAGAAGTGATAATGGTTCTGAGTTTGTTAACTCAAACATGGAAAGTTTTTGTAATACTTATGGAATTGTTCATCAAACTACAATTGCTTATACCCCTCAGCAAAATGGAATTGCTGAGAGGAAACACATACACCTTTTGAATGTGGCAAGGTCTCTTTTGTTTCAGGGGGGAATTCCTCTCAGCTTATGGACTGAATGTGTTCTCACTGCTTGTTATCTTATTAATAGACTTCTCTCCTCTGTTCTTAAAGGAAAATCTCCTTATGAGTTAGTGTTTGGAAATTCTCCAAATATTGACCATCTTAGGAGTTTTGGTTGCCTCTGCTTTGCTACTTTTTTAAACAATTCTGATAAATTTTTAAAAAGAAGTGATAAATGTGTATTTGTTGGGTATTCTAATAATAAAAAAGGTTATAAAGTGTTCAGTTTAGAAAAGAAAACTTTATATTTTACTAGAGACATTAAATTTTATGAAAATATATTTCCATTTAAAATGAATAATTCTGAAAAGGTTTCTGGTACTTATGATTCTACAAGTGATCTTATAACCTTCTTTGTTTCTCCTTATTCTTCTCCTAACTCAACAAATACACTACCCAATGATGAGGCAGGGGCTATTGATCAGACTGCAACCTCTTCTTCATCTACTGAAAACATTGGAGAGAATGCCAGTGATATTAGTTCACTTGGTGATTTCTCTGTTGACAGCGATGAAGATGAAGGTATGGCAGTTAATGATAACAACAACATTGTACAAAATGCAATGCCTGAGGGTAATGATTTAAATGTTTTAAATGAAAACCAAAATTTAAGAAGATCTAAAAGGAATGCTGGTATGTCTTTCAAATTTGGTGACTATGTTCTTGATGGTAAGGTCAAATATGGCATTGAAAGACATGTTTATTATTCTCAGTTAAGTAAGGAAAGTTTTTGTTTTTCCACTACTCTTAACAAGATAAGTGAACCAAAGATTTTTCATGAAGCCTGCACCAATCACCATTGGACTGCAGCCATGAATGAGGAAATGGATGCACTTAATAGGAACAATACCTGGGATATCTCAGTTGGGGGGGGGGGGGGGGGGGGGGGGGGGGGGGGGGGGGGGGGGGGGGGGGGGGGGGGGGGGGGGGGGGGGGGGGGGGGGGGGGGGGGGGGGGGGGGGGGGGGGGGGGGGGGGGGGGGGGGGGGGGGGGGGGGGGGGGGGGGGGGGGGGGGGGGGGGGGGGGGGGGGGGGGGGGGGGGGGGGGGGGGGGGGGGGGGGGGGGGGGGGGGGGGGGGGGGGGGGGGGGGGGGGGGGGGGGGGGGGGGGGGGGGGGGGGGGGGGGGGGGGGGGGGGGGGGGGGGGGGGGGGGGGGGGGGGGGGGGGGGGGGGGGGGGGGGGGGGGGGGGGGGGGGGGGGGGGGGGGGGGGGGGGGGGGGGGGGGGGGGGGGGGGGGGGGGGGGGGGGGGGGGGGGGGGGGGGGGGGGGGGGGGGGGGGGGGGGGGGGGGGGGGGGGGGGGGGGGGGGGGGGGGGGGGGGGGGGGGGGGGGGGGGGGGGGGGGGGGGGGGGGGGGGGGGGGGGGGGGGGGGGGGGGGGGGGGGGGGGGGGGGGGGGGGGGGGGGGGGGGGGGGGGGGGGGGGGGGGGGGGGGGGGGGGGGGGGGGGGGGGGGGGGGGGGGGGGGGGGGGGGGGGGGGGGGGGGGGGGGGGGGGGGGGGGGGGGGGGGGGGGGGGGGGGGGGGGGGGGGGGGGGGGGGGGGGGGGGGGGGGGGGGGGGGGGGGGGGGGGGGGGGGGGGGGGGGGGGGGGGGGGGGGGGGGGGGGGGGGGGGGGGGGGGGGGGGGGGGGGGGGGGGGGGGGGGGGGGGGGGGGGGGGGGGGGGGGGGGGGGGGGGGGGGGGGGGGGGGGGGGGGGGGGGGGGGGGGGGGGGGGGGGGGGGGGGGGGGGGGGGGGGGGGGGGGGGGGGGGGGGGGGGGGGGGGGGGGGGGGGGGGGGGGGGGGGGGGGGGGGGGGGGGGGGGGGGGGGGGGGGGGGGGGGGGGGGGGGGGGGGGGGGGGGGGGGGGGGGGGGGGGGGGGGGGGGGGGGGGGGGGGGGGGGGGGGGGGAGTTGCCACCTGGCAGAGAACCAATAGGCTTCAAGTGGGTCTATAAAGCTAAATATAGATCCACTGGTGAAGTTGAAAGGTTTAAAGCTAGGTTGGTGGCCAAAGGATATAACCAGAGAGAAGGTATTGATTATGAGGAGACTTTTTCTCCTGTTGTTAAGATTGTTACTGTTAGATGTTTAATTAATATTGCTATTTCAAATGATTGGCCTCTTTTCCAACTAGATGTGGATAATGCTTTTTTATATGTAAGTCTTAAAGAAGAAGTTTATATGTCTCTTCCACCTGGATATTTTCCAAAAAATGATAAAAGAGTTTGTAAACTTAAAAAATCTTTATATGGACTAAAACAAGCCCCTAGACAGTGGAATGAGAAATTGTGTAAAACTTTGATTAAAGATTGTTTTAAGCAAAGTAAGAGTGATTACTCTTTGTTTATCAAAACTGAAAAAAGTGTTTTTATTGCACTTTTGGTTTATGTGGATGATATTGTTTTATCAGGGAACAATCTTGTTGAAATCAACAAGGTTAAAGATTTTCTGAAATCTAATTTCTTGATCAAAAACCTTGGAGAATTGAAATAATTTTTAGGTATTGAAGTTCTCAAAACTAATGAAGGCATTTGCCTTTCTTAAAGAAAGTATGCTCTTGAGTTACTTTCTGAATATGGTATGCTTGCTTGCAAACCTTGTAAGACTCCCATTGAGTCAAAACTGGTAATTTCTAGTTCTCCTTTGAATAATAATGATAAACCTGTTGAGAATGTGACAGATTATCAAAAACTGCTTGGTAAGCTTATTTATCTTACACATACAAGACCTGATATATCTTATGCAGTGCAATGCTTAAGTCAGTTTATGCATTCTCCTTATAATTCTCATTTAAAGCTTGCATTTAGGCTGTTAAGATATATTAAAAGTAGTCCATGAACATGTATACATATTTCTAAGAGTTCTCATATGAAATTAACTGGTTATACAGACTCTGATTGGGCTAAATGCAAGTCCACAATGAGGAGTGTGACTGGTTATGTTGTGTATATGGGGGACTCACTTATTTCCTGGAAAAGTAAGAAGCAGTCTGTTGTGTCAAGATCTTGTGCAAAGCAGAGTATAGAGCTCTTCCCTCTTTAACTTGTGAGGTTATGTGGATTTCTAATTTGCTTTCTGAGTTACATATACAAGTTGAAAACCTATTTCTCTTTTCTGTGATAACAAAGCTGCTATACAGATTAGTTCAAATCCTATTTTTCATGAGAGGACAAAACATTTTGAGATAGATTTACATTTCATCAGGGAAAAATTTTTGAGTGGTTTGATCAAACAAATTATGTAAGTCCCTGAAATACGATGGTTAACCTAGAAAGTGTAAAATACAACAAGTCTAATAATCACTAGAATGGACTAGTATTACTTGTAAATAAATGCAAGAATATATAAACAAAGTAATACAAGACTTAAAGCAATAAACAAGTAAAGTGGAACATTATGTATTTTTCAATGGTGTATTTTATTTATGATGTAAAATAAAATACAAGGTTGTGCGGAATCAAGATAATACAAATAAGTATGTATCCTAACAACCTATGAATTACAAATGATCTATATTTGTCAAATAACTCTTTTGGATCGAGATACTTAAAGTTGTGAAGTATCCCAGTTTAAGATCGAGAGTATTTAGACAAATTCACTTAAATGCAAAATGTATGCTTAAAAGTATTTTTCTCAAGGAAATGACTTTGTATTTATAGGCAACAAAATTCACCAGTGAATTTTGTGCCGTACAAATATGGTTGCATACATTTAATGATCCGACAAGAACATTAAATGCATTGGATAAGGTACAAGGATAAAGTCACATTAAATGACTGTGTATCCTTTTATCCAACCACCTTTACACGCATAAACTTTGGTAAAGAACAAGTGGATTGTTCTTTGGAAAGTGTGTAAAGGCAAAAGTCAATCCTCGATATCAGTGTTCAAACTTGTAAGGTCTAGAACACTGACAATCCTCCAATGTACAGATCTGGTAAGACTTCCAGTGGACTCCGCCATTTGTCAGTCTTCTTTATTCTGACTTCAGTGAGAACGTCTTCAGTAGAGTTGATCTGGACTGGGGTGAAGTCCAGTGAGCTTAATCTGGAGAATACTCCAGATTTCCTATACAAGTATTTGCTCACTGGTCTTCCATTATTTCTCAACAAATCTTTAGAGGGACTCCAGATTCCAAGTCTGGAGTAGGTCCAGTAGAACACGTTTCTGGACAGATCTTCAGTAAGGCTCCAGTAGTCGAGTCTGGAGCGAGTCCAGTAAATCTGGACCTAACAAATTCCCCCTATTTGTTTAGAAATAATGCAAGTGTTTTCAAGCTTAAATCTATACACTTTGTATGCTTGAAAAACACAAGTTTGATTTTAGTCTAAAAAATCTAAGTTACTGGAAAACACTTTATAGATCATGAGTGTTTTCAGTTTCATCTTTTAAGTTCTAACTTAGACTAAATCTGATCATTTACTTATATGAATCAAAAATTGCAACTATTATTACATACATCAACTGATAAATAGTTTACAATTTCATAAAACAATAATTTACAACAAGTAAATGATAAGAGTTAGGCCCTTCTTTTTGATGTCTGTCCTGGAGCATCTTCAGTAGCCTTTCTCTTTGGTGATGGAGAAGATGGTATTGATTCTGGTGATTTTACGCCCATTGCAACTTCCATCTGTTGCTTTCTTCTCCATACCTTTTCAACTCTTTTCAGAAATGCTTTAACATCAGTCGAAACATTTGTCTTCCCCCTGAACGTTAAAGCAATTTCTTTCAGTTCACTCCATCCAAACGCTTGGACTGAAATACTTTTCCTTTCATCAGTAATGTTACCTTCCCTGGTCAACTTTACTTCAAACTTAGACATACCTTCATGATTATCAACCAGTTTGATCTCAGCACCAGTGATCCTTCTAGCATCAACCCTGAAATATAACATTTCATTGTATTTGTCTTTCAACTTGGCTGTCTGGATCAATGCTTCAGTTTCCTTGGACACTCTCTTTTGCTCTACAGCAGATTGGAGTTGTTGACGATTAATTTTTCGAGAAGTGTCCAGGGGAATGAATTTGCTTACATCAGCATCTTTGAGCGGTTTGATTTGCTTGGCAGTCAGTTTTGGTAAGCTAGTAAGTTTCTTCCTGTACTCTATCTCCAGAGCACCAGCGTTCTTTCTGATCTTTTTCTGGAGGCTTACCAGTTCATCCTTCCTTTGTCTGATGAGTTTTGGTACACTCACGCCATAAATTATAGAATCATAGACCTGTTCTTCTTCGGCGTAAAATGAGCGTACATGAACATCATCTAATGCATTTAGGCATTGATGAACTCTGGGGTCATCCTTCATCTTTTTATATACATCAACATTTATGCCTAACCTTCCAGCATTGTAAGAGTCCAGAGTCCCCATAGATGCCATCTCCCTTTGATGGGCCAGCAGTTTATCTTTTTGATTTCTTTTGAAAATCTCTATCATGATGCATTCTTGTTCTAGCTTCTTGGAGGTTTCATCATCAGCATCTTTAGCAGTTTGCTCTTCTTCTCCAGATTCCATTTGTTGTTTTCCCTTAACTGACTTCAGAGTTGTTGGAATATCTGGGAAGGACTCAAACTGGGGCTCACTGACTTCAGTACCAGTAGCTTCTTCAGTTAGCCCGACTTCATTGCCATATGCTTTTTGTCTTTGGTCACCAGACGACTTTTCCCCCTTGGAATGATCATCAGTCCTTGACTTGAGATCATTCCATAACTGTTCCAGCATATGTCTATCCAGTGCACCAAATGTTATACCTGCCACTGGAGTTGTTTCAGTCACAACTTTCTTAAGTGCCTGCACTTCCTTTTGAACATTTGCAACTGCTTTAGGCAAGTGTTTTGGCAACTTTTCTTCCAGCAACTTCTCCACTTGGGGTAACACCCCATTTTGAATGGTACGAAGAACAGTCTCAGAAATCTCTTCAGATAATTCTTTCAGCATACTGATTCTGAACTTCTTTGTACATTCATCACTTATTGTACTGACAACTGCATCCTGATCAAGTGTGGATCTACTCTCTAGAGAACTTACCCTGGAAACCAACTTCTGAACTTCTTCTTTCAGATCTGCCAGTGGTTGAACAAATTCACCAGTCACTGCAGTCTGAACTGAACTAACCAGCCTTGTCTCTAGACCCTGGACTGCCACTTTGAAATTTTCAGTATTGTTGTTTGTGGCCAGTACCAGTTCATCAAGCTTCTCAAACACAAGCTTCTCATTCCCAGCAAACAGAGTCATCTCAGATGCAAGGTTATTTGATAATAATGATTTGAAGTCTGAAATAACCTGCGATGATTCCTGGAGTGATCTCTCCAGGTCCGCCACCTTACTTAAAAGGCCTTGGACCTCGGCAGAAGATGAAGTGGAGAGACCACTGGGAGGTTCAAGATGTGAAGGCAATCTGGTCATAAGAGGTACTTGTGCCCAGTCCTCTTCAGTTGCAGCTTCAGATGTTGCAACTGGTGACTCCGGCGCACGAGGTGGAGGTTGAGATTGTGAAGTTTGAATGGTTGCAGGAGTGAAGTATTGAGTGTTTTCTGGAATTGAAGGTAGTGGTGGTGGTGGCATGTTTGATTGTGGTGGTGGTTCATTTGATTCTGGTGGTGGTGGCATGTTTGATTGTGGTGGTGGTTCATTTGATTCTGGTGGTGGTGGCATTTCAGAAGATATAATTGGTTGGGTGACTGAAGCAATAGCAGATGTTTCAATATTTTCTTCTTCATCACCCAAGAAATTCATGTTTACATCAAAGCCTTCAGACATTGGGGAATCTACATCATCCCATTCTGGAGCCATCCCAACTGTCTGATCACCAGTCTGTTCACCAGCCTCTACATTAACTTGTTCACCAGCATCTACATTCAAGTCTATTTGAGCTTCTTGCTCACCAGAAATATGTTCATCAGTCTGAACATCTTGTTCAACTTCCTCAACAACCTGCTCATTAATCTGAGCCACATTTTCAATCTCCTCATCAGTCACCTGCCCAACAACCTCTTGTACGTTCTCTTGTTCAAAAATTGGTGACCCATCCAGATTCATAACATCACCAGGATGTCTTTCAGGATTCACCTGAAGTCCAACATTCATCAGACGCCTGTTAGGTCTATGTCATCTGGAAGGTTCAACAACTTCTGTACCTTAACCTTCAGGAGCAATTTGTCTAATGGGCTGTACAGCTTCTATGATCTGTACATCCTGATCACCAGATGGTCCTTCAACAGCTTGACCTCTATCTGGAGCCATTTCTGCTTCTTCCCTTTGAAAGGAAAGGATGGACTGAGGAATATCTACCTCGTCCAGTGGAGATCTGAGGTTGACCAGATCCCTCATATACTCACTCACAGAAAAGTGAGTAGTATCAAAATCATACTGGTCTCCAAGAGCATTTTTAAACATTAGTGAAAGGAAACGAATATAAGGAACAAACGGTTTTCTTCCTTTCACTCTTAGGCGCTCAACCAGGTCATCAAAAAGAATCTGAGCAAAGTCCACTCTAAGCCCAAACCATAAGCAGTAGGCAATCTGGAGATGGGTTTGATTTATCTGGTCTAACCCTCCGGAACTGCCTCCCAGACATTCAACAATGTGGGTGAAAAAGTATCTCCATGAGTCTGACAACTTGCTCATGTAGATAGTTCCTTTCCTGGATAGCTGGCCATGCTCATCCATGATATTTGTGTGCCCCATCAGTCTGCATACTTCCCTTGTATTTATACCAGAGGGAAGTTCGATTGGCAACTCATTCTGGTCAAAATAGTTTAACTGTAGAACAGACCTGAGTAGACTAGTAGTGAAACCAAGGGATCTGGTACCTCCCTTGAGAGTATAATTGATAGATGAAGTTTCATCATCATATTTTGCAGTGTACCAGAATTCACAAAGGTAATCGTGGTACATCCTTCCTGGATTTAGTGTCAACGCACCATATAATGGGCAAGAGAGAAAAAATGTGTTTAATCTCCCAATAACAGATTGAGCATCATGAACACTGGAAAGAGAAAGTCTGGCCATCCAGTTGTTCATGTTTATTCTTATGGTATTTGCCTCAAGAGTGATATGAGGTGCCCTCTCAACATTTTCAGAAGGATTATATTCAGTGGCAAGCAGATTTTTAGGCGATCTTGACTGTCTAGGTGCCATTTATAAAGAATAGATGAAGATGAAATTGAATATATATAGGTTATGATGAAGATTTTGATGAAGAATTGAATGGAATGGAGTAAATATGTTCGAAGTAAATGCAAATGAAATTGAAAGTGGTATATATAGGAGCGAATATAAGGAACAAACGGTTTTCTTCCTTTCACTCTTAGGCGCTCAACCAGGTCATCAAAAAGAATCTGAGCAAAGTCCACTCTAAGCCCAAACCATAAGCAGTAGGCAATCTGGAGATGGGTTTGATTTATCTGGTCTAACCCTCCGGAACTGCCTCCCAGACATTCAACAATGTGGGTGAAAAAGTATCTCCATGAGTCTGACAACTTGCTCATGTAGATAGTTCCTTTCCTGGATAGCTGGCCATGCTCATCCATGATATTTGTGTGCCCCATCAGTCTGCATACTTCCCTTGTATTTATACCAGAGGGAAGTTCGATTGGCAACTCATTCTGGTCAAAATAGTTTAACTGTAGAACAGACCTGAGTAGACTAGTAGTGAAACCAAGGGATCTGGTACCTCCCTTGAGAGTATAATTGATAGATGAAGTTTCATCATCATATTTTGCAGTGTACCAGAATTCACAAAGGTAATCGTGGTACATCCTTCCTGGATTTAGTGTCAACGCACCATATAATGGGCAAGAGAGAAAAAATGTGTTTAATCTCCCAATAACAGATTGAGCATCATGAACACTGGAAAGAGAAAGTCTGGCCATCCAGTTGTTCATGTTTATTCTTATGGTATTTGCCTCAAGAGTGATATGAGGTGCCCTCTCAACATTTTCAGAAGGATTATATTCAGTGGCAAGCAGATTTTTAGGCGATCTTGACTGTCTAGGTGCCATTTATAAAGAATAGATGAAGATGAAATTGAATATATATAGGTTATGATGAAGATTTTGATGAAGAATTGAATGGAATGGAGTAAATATGAGAGATGGTGATGATTGGAAAATGAATGAAGAAGTAAATGAAGGAATTTGAAAGATTTGGGAGTAAATATGTTCGAAGTAAATGCAAATGAAATTGAAAGTGGGTATATATAGGAGAGAAAATGTGGAACTCAAACGGTTTATTTGAAATTATCAAATATAATTTTGATCGAGGTTCTGAGATCCGCATTAATTACATCACATCACACATAAATGTGTGACGGTTTACAGCCCACAAACATTAACAAGTTGCTCTTTTTGACTTCCCAAGGTAAAAATACCATCATTATGTTGAAAAATTTATATGCCACGTAGGATTAAAATATCTCCAAAAAGATTTGCTTACGTGGCACGCACGATGACCAAGTATTTATAAAATATTATGACATATTTCAGTGCATCTGGAGGTTGACTGGACACTCCAGTATCACTGGTGGATTAGTCCAGTGAACATGTACTGATGGTACACTGGAGGGACACTCCAGTAAAGTACCAGTGAAAATCATTTTGAAAGACTGGTAACCTCAAACGTGCACGTCAACTAATACAGACAAATGAGAGGGACACATTTACAAGGAGACATAAGTCACCTCAAACACGCACTTCAACCTGTCCAGTTACCAGTGAGAGGGACACATTTACAAAGTATCAGTAATATTTTCTGAAGAATTTGTCCAGTGAGAAAATAAATTAATAAATTCCCCCTGAACTTAAAACATTTTTAAGAATAAAAATATCTTTCAAGTCTTTCCCTGGAATGTTGATCCAGAAATTTATTAATGCAAAGATAGTACACAAAGGCGTTCAATATCTGGGCAGTTATAAATTTATAAATCTTTAAATCAAAGATCCTCAGTAGTACACACTGCGTTCAATACCAAGGTTCCGGAATTAAGGGTTTAACATTCCCAACTCACCAACAAGATATTCAAAAGTTTTGACATCCATAGGTTTGGTAAAAATGTTAGTGAGTTGTTTGTCAGTGGGAATAAAATGGAGTTCAATGTTGTTTTTCATAGTATGATCACGAATGAAGTGATACCTGAGATCAATGTGCTTCGTTTTGGAGTGCATGACTGGATTGTTTGAGATAGCAATGGCACTGGTATTATCACAAAAGATTGGGGTCTTTGAATACTTAATACCATAATCAAGCAACTGGTTCTTCATCCGGAGTATCTGAGCACAACAACTGGCTGCAGACACGTATTCAGCTTCAGCAGTGGACAATGAAACTGAAGTTTGCTTCTTACTGGTCCAGCTGACCAGTTTGCCACCAAGGAAATGACATCCACCAGTAGTGGGTTTCCTGTCTATCTTACAACCTGCATGATCTGAATCAGAATAACCCATTAGATCCATGCCTGAGCCTTTGGGATACCAAAGACCTAGACTGGGAACACCTTTAAGGTACTTCAGTATGCGCTTTACAGCAAGCATATGAGATTCCTTTGGATTAGACTGATATCTGGCACATAAACATGTTGAAAACATAATATCTGGTCTACTGGCAGTTAAATACATCAGTGAACCAACCATGCCTCTATAGACAGTGGTGTTCACTGATTTACCATCTGGATCGGAGTCCAGTGTCAGTGGTGCAGAAATTGGAGTTGGATTAGATGGTGAAGAGTTCATATCAAATTTCTTTAAAAGATCTCTAACATATTTTTCCTGATTAATAAAGATGCCATCTTTGTTTTGTTTAATCTGGAGTCCAAGAAAATATGTTAATTCACCCATCAAACTCATCTCATATTCAGTTGACATTATTTTTGAAAATTTCTTGCACATGTTTTCATCAGTAGACCCAAAAATAATATCATCAACATAAATTTGTACCATTAACAGATTACCTTTTTCATGAAGAATAAATAAGGTATTGTCAATTGCACCTCGTTTGAAACCATTTTTCAACAAATGTTTAGTCAGAGTGTCATACCAGGCACGTGGGGCTTGTCTGAGGCCATATAGCGCTTTGTCCAGACGATATACCAATGTGGATGCTTTTCATCAACGAAACCTGGTGGTTGTCTGACATAAACTTCTTCTTCAAGCTTTCCATTCAAGAAAGCACTCTTTACATCCATCTGGTAGACCTTGAACTGATGATAAGCAGCGAATGCTAAGAATATTCTGATCGCTTCAAGTCTAGCCACTGGAGCAAATGATTCATCAAAGTCGACATCTGACTGGCAGTAGCCTTGTGCTACCAGTCTGGCCTTGTTTCTGATTACGTGGCCATCTTCATCTACTTTGTTCCTGAAGACCCATCTTGTTCCAATTGGTTCTTTCTTTCCAACTGGGAAAGGAACCAGATACCAGACCTTGTTCCTTTCAAACTGGTGAAGCTCTTCTTGCATAGCAGTCACCCAGCTTGGATCTTCCATAGCCTCGTCAATCTTCTTTGGTTCCATCAAAGATAGAAAACTAACATATAAGCATTGATTACTGGAGGCTCTTCTGGTCTGAACTCCTCTACTGGAGTCACCTATGATCTGATCAATAGGATGAGCTTTTGTCCATCTGGAGTACTGACCAAGATTGTTACCGACAACAATATCAGTGCAAGAATTCAGTTGAGTCTCCTCTGGAGTTGCTTCTGGAGGAGTATCTTGCCAGACTACTTCAGTATCTTCATCTGAGTCATTTAAATCACGATTTGCATCATGAAATTCTTCATTTGAAGGCATTTCTTGAAGTACTGGTTCAGTTTGGAATTCTTCATAAGAAGACATTTCTGGTATATTCTCAACTGACACTGATACTGGGGAGTAGTACGAACATCTGATCCAATATTAATTTTAGAGGGTAGTTTGAAAATAATAGAAGGATAAAATGGAGTACTACTGGAAAGTTTCTTTTTCTGAACAGGTTCCAGATCAGGATGACTGGAAACTGTGTCTTCTGAATCTTCTTTATTGTCGTTTATAGGATCAGATTCACAGAAGACAATTGGAGTTACTGGGGGAGTGTCAAGGGGTGGCTTCTTGTTGATTGCAGCATTTGATTCATCAAATGTGACATGAATTGATTCATGGACCTTCTCCAGTCTCTTGTTGTAGACTCTGAAGGCCTTGCGAATGGCTGAATAGCCTAAGAAATACCCTTCATCAGCTTTGGCATCAAATTTGCCTAACTGACTGGAGTCGTTCAGGATGTAAACTGGACATCCAAAAACGTGAAAATAACCAATATTTGGTTTTCTATTTCTTAAGACTTCATAGGCTGTCTTTTTGTGTCGCTTCACATACACTGACCAGTTCTGGGTGTGGCAAGCAGTAGCAATTGCTTCAACCCAGAAACTGGTAGACAGACCAGATTCAGCAAGCATACTCCTGGCAGCTTCTATCAGCGTTCGATTCTTCCTTTCCACCACTCCATTCTATTCTGGAGAGCGAGCTGATGAGAAATTATGGGAGATGCCAGTGTCAGTATAGAATGACTCCAGAGTTGCATTCTGGAATTCTGTTCCATTCTCACTTCTTAACTGACACACCTTTCGATTGTACTTGAGCTCAATTTGCTTGATAAGACTGATGATTTCAGCAGCAGCTTCACTTTTAGACCTCAGAAAGATCACCCAACAATATCTGGAGAATTCATCTACGATCACCAGGGTGTATATTTTACCAGCACGAGTCTGAACGTTCACTGGACCAAAGAGGTCCATATGAAGCATATGAAGTGTAACACCCGTTTCGTAAAAATATGGATTTCCAAAAATTTTCGCCTAACGGCGTCAATAAAGCGGAAACAGTTTATAAAAACCTCAACCAATGAAAACAGTTGAGAAACATAAGTGGTGTTACTAATAGCATCAAATCAGTAATAAAAGAAATCCATAAGATTGCCCAACATAAAGCAACCATAACATAGTCATTACAATAGTTCCATAAAGGAAATCATTAACATTAAGTCTATGCGAAGTTATT
The DNA here is from genome assembly GCA_034093135.1 of Erigeron breviscapus. Classification (NCBI taxonomy): domain Eukaryota; kingdom Viridiplantae; phylum Streptophyta; class Magnoliopsida; order Asterales; family Asteraceae; genus Erigeron; species Erigeron breviscapus. The sequence continues at coordinate 19,212,532 of CM067170.1, forward strand.
GGGTAAACTAAAGCCATCCTGATCATCTACCCATCTCTCGCCAAAGCTCCACACGTCATCTCACTGCTTAACCTGAGGGGTGTCAACACATAAGAAGAAACAAGTGTTAGCTATAAAGCTAAGTAAGATAACACCAGGTTTAAGCAAAACATTTCATCCATTAAACACGTCACTTTAAAACATTACGTCATTTGATTTAGGCATTTATATCACCACATAACGTATCCATATCACATATAAGCATAGAGTCTATGACCCTAAGTGTGCCTAATCAATTTTGTCATTTCATCTCATCTCATTAGGTTGTGACTAGGTCACCGTTAAGTTGTAACCGAAGTTACCGTTAAGGAAAGACAATGTCGATCCATGAGTAGCACGTTATGTTCATAACATTAGGTGGGTCATCAGGCCACCCGAAACTACTCGCCACATATGACTTGTTGCAAGGAGCCATCCGAGCAACCATTTTAACGTACCCTCCCACATACGGGCACTACGTACTCTCCCACATGCGAGCACGACGTACTCTCCCACATACGAGCACGGTTTATACGTACCTATTACCACAGCTAGGCACGGGTTATGCATAACACTCATCATCTAATTAGCTCGAGCATTTACCACGTTTAGTTTAGGTTTCCACATTAATCCTAAACTAATCCACATCTATCATCTTTTCACGTTAGGGCCCTTAAAACGTGCACGTGTCATGGCAACCTAAAAAGGTCTAGTGTTCTAGATGAACCAGCCACATATACATGCACATATCAACATTACAACACGTCATTAACCACCGTTCATCATATCATATCACATCATATCATATCGTTAAGCATATCATCATCATTGCATATCATATCATAACCATGTGTACGGGGAAACATTTTAGGCATAAACATCGTCATCATTAATCCCCGAGTACCTCCCATATCAACCCAACCACATATGAGTTATACATTACCGTTTTGGAGGTTATAGTTTACAAACCATTTTCGTTGCACCCTCAGCGTGACAAAAGTAGTGTATCTTACCTGGTAGTAGAATGTGCGCGCAACAAAAGCTAACAGTGCTTAATAGTAATCCCCGACACCTATCGTACATTAATAAATGAAATATAAGTCATTTGGGACCTTAAATGGACTTGCAAACGAATTTAGTTTTGTTCAAACGAATTCTGCTTAATTCCAGAAAACGAACTTAACTATCCTCAAACGAACTTAGGCCATCAAAACGGACTTAGCTCACCCTTTTAAATGAATTTACAACCCAACGAAGTTTAACTTCGTTTGCCAAACGAAGATAATTTTGATCAAACGAATTTAGATCATTAGAAAACGAATTTAGCTTACTTTGGTGCAAAACGAATTTAGGCTTTACACTTCAAACGAAATTGGCTGCTTAACTATCCTCAAACGAACTTAGGCCATCAAAACGGACTTAGCTCACCCTTTTAAATGAATTTACAACCCAACGAAGTTTAACTTCGTTTGCCAAACGAAGATAATTTTGATCAAACGAATTTAGATCATTAGAAAACGAATTTAGCTTACTTTGGTGCAAAACGAATTTAAGCTTTCATAAAACGAATTTAGGCTTTACACTTCAAACGAAATTGGCTGCTTAAACCATCAAACGAACTTAAACTTCGTTTTACAAACGAATTTAGATCCCTCAAACGAACATAAAGTTCGTTCTGAACCTTAGCTGAACCAGAAAACGAATTTCATCCTATTTTCGTCCAGAAATCATAAAACGACTTTGTTCTTCATTTTTCCAGAAATCAATCGACTTGGGCTTCACCCAAAACACGTTTTTGACATTGTTAAACATATTTTGATCATAATGATCGATTACAAACTCGTTTGATCCCGTTTTGATCATTAGTTGGCTTAAACACACAATAAACCCTAACTTATTAAAACTCCTTTATAAAATCAGATTTAATCCTTTATAAAACATCATTAGATCTGAAAATATCGACAACAAATCAATCATTACCTGTAATTAACAATGGCCGATCGAAATCAAGCCCAAAAGACACCAACAATCTACGTAAAACTTGAAGAGATGCTTTAGAATTTCAAGAAGGATTGAAAGGTTGTTTAGGTTTGTTCTTTGAAGTGATTATGGCTGCTAAAGGAAGGAGATTAGGCTAATCCTAGCCCTAATCCCGTTTTTCAACTTTCACTTTTGTCAAATTTAGTCCCTGGACTTCATATTAGCTTTATTACACCTTTAAACACCTAATGGGGATATACATAACACACTAAAGCACTTTCGCACACTACATAGGCCTTTTACACATCATTAAGTCTACTTTATTGTCACTCATTAAAGATAATTAAATCTCACATATAGGGCACATAAACATATAAACACACATTTTACCACATAACATATCACGGACTTAAAATTTGACCTAACGACGTTAGTCAACAGAAACGATTAAGTTTTGGGATGTTACAATTACCTCCCCCTTAAGAGGATTCCGTCCCCGGAATCACTTCAGCATCAAAAAGGTGGGGATAGGTCTCCCGCATTACGGACTCGGTCTCCCAAGTCATACTTTCGCTGTGATTGTGTTTCCACTTAATGAGAACTAGATCGATAGTCTTTCGTCGTAACTTCTTTTGTTTCCTTCCCATTATAGCAACAGGTTCATCAACAATCTGCTTGTTTGGATCAATACTTACGTCCTCGAGTGGAATGACATCCGCTTCATTTGCATGGCATTTACGTAGATAACACACATGAAATGTGTTGTGAATTCCATGAAGTTCTGGAGGTAATTCCAGTTGAAATGCCTGTTCATTAACCTTTTTAATGATCTTAAAAGGTCCAATGAATCTAGGGCTTAGCTTTCCTCGTTTGCCAAATCGTAATACACCTTTCCAAGGCGACACCTTGAGTAAAACCATTTCACCTTCTTTAAAATCAAACGGCCTCCTTTTCTTATCAGCATATGACTTTTGCTTTTCACGAGCAACACGCAAGGCTTCCTTTGCAACATTAACTTTATCGGCCGTAATTTGTACTACTTCGGGTCCAGCAAATTGCTTTTCCCCGGGCTCCAACCAACAACTAGGAGTCCGACACTTTCTACCATATAACATCTCATACGGTGGCATTCCAATGTTCGCATGATAACTATTGTTATACGCAAACTCGACAAGAGGTAGGTGTTTATCCCACGAACCACCACAATCCATCACACAAGCTCTGAGCATATCTTCGAGCGTTTGAATGGTCCTTTCACTTTGCCCATCGGTCTGCGGATGATAGGCTGTGCTCAAACGAACTTGAGTACCAATTCCCGTTGAAAACTCTTCCAAAATTTGGAAACAAAGTGAGCATCACGATCGGACACAATCGATAACGGAACACCATGTTTAGTAACCACTTCTTTAATATACAATGTAGCGAAATTTTCCATAGGGGCAGTCTCACGAACTGGGAGGAAGTGAGCACTCTTCGTTAATCGATCGACAATAACCCATATCATATCGTGACCACGAGGCGTCCTTGGAAGTTTGGTTACAAAATCCATTGTAATGCGATCCCATTTCCATTCAGGGATCTCGAGTTGCTGAAACTTCCCGTAAGGCTTTTGATGTTCAGCTTTTACTTTAGCACATGTCAAACACTTCTGTACATACATCATCACATCGTGTTTAACACTGGGCCACCAATAAACCGGCTTCAAGTCTGCATGCATCTTTGTGGCACCAGGGTGTACAGAATACTTAGTTTTGTGAGCTTCATCCATTACTAACTCATGATTGCCTCCATAGAGAGGAACCCATATTCTACCTTTGTAGGTTCGAAGGCCACGACTATTTTCTTCCATTTGGAGTCTGTTCTTCTTCTTTTTCCCAATAGACTCCGCTTTCACATTATCATCCTTTAACGCTTCGATTTGAGCTAGTCGAATAGGTTCCAGTAAATTCGACTCAATCTTTGTAATCATCGCACATAATCTACTTTTCGCATATCCTTTGCGGCTTAAGGCATCAGTAACCACATTAGCTTT
>CM067170.1:19217561-19298958 GCA_034093135.1 Erigeron breviscapus
TATATGTTAAGTAATTGGAAAATAACAAACGGATTACAGCTAACGAAGATAAACTTCGTTATGCTCGAACGAAGATTATCTTCGTTCTAAGTGCTGGGCTGCTAAGTTCGTTAGAACAAAGCCCAGCAAGCCCAATATCAATTGGAACATATATAAACGATTGGAAAACCTAAATTGAGTTAACCAGTCGATTAAACACACACAATTACTGCTTCTAAGTTCGTTGGCAATCATTAGCAAACGAATATAGAGTAATTAAGGCTGATTACAATCTTGTTAATTAGCAATAATATAGATAACTAATCAAACAGTTATCTCGTGAGGATTCCGCACTCACGACATAACCATAGACGATCTCGAGAGCGATCCAGAGCTATCGAGGGACTCACAAGATCACTTGTAATTCAAAGATTGTTTAGATACTTACATACGTGTAATATCTAGGTTCCGCAACGATCTTGTATTTTGTTTATACATCAATAAAGAAAATACACTTGAAAACTACATTTGTGTTCCACCATTTATTTACTTGTTTAAATATTGCTTAAGTCATTTATTACTTTTGTTTATATTCTTGCATATTTATATTGAAGTAATACTAGTCCGATTCTAGTTCATACTTGTCTTGTTATTTTACACTCGTGGGTTAAACCATCGTGTGAGGGACTTTACATATCCTAGTCATAAATTGAGGGGGAGTACATAAGAATGATTTCTATTTGATCATAGTTATGTATCCCAGTCATAAGTTGAGGGGGAGTGCATAAGAATGATTGAAGTTATAATGACTAATCATCGTTATTCACCCTAGTCATAAAATTGAGGGGGAGGTATAAGAATAAAGAGTCAATTTTATAACTTTTTGGTGCTTTAATAGCAATGAAACTACAGGTGGTACAGATTACTTACTACAAGTAGTAAATTTAAAAATGGTACAGATCGGGAAAGCTCGTTTCGAGATTGTTTTCGAAAGATTGATCGTAGAAAAGTTAAAGAGTGTGTGTAAGTTTATTAACTGTTCAGGTTTAAGACGAAGATCGAGGAAAAGTTGAAATTTTGATTACTACAGGTTTGGTCATTTTAATTTTCATATTTCCAGGATGTTCGTGATATTCGTTGATCAATTATTCACAAACTTTGACGAAAATTTGATTTTAAAGTGTGTAGGAGGTAATACGAACTCGTAATTGCAAGAAGCAGAATACGACCTCGTAATTGGTCGATTGGGCTTCAGGCATTACGACCTCGTATTGGGTCGGGTTGACCCAAGCCCATTCGGGTCAAGTGGGTATATATACCCAAACACCCTGAATACGACCTCACAAATTATAATCAATATAGAGCCTTTACGACCCCGAATAGACTACTTTGCTACCCCGATTTAGATTCGATATATACAATCAGATCATGTGTTTTTGAGTGATATTTTTGTTCATCTCGAAAAACTGAATCTAGGTATACTATCTAATCGTAATTAGTTAACATGCAACAAGAAAATCAAGAAAAAGGGATTCGAAATTTTCGAATTAGGTTTCCATATTTTCTTCGATTTTAATGTTTTTGGGTTAAAAATAAGGGTTGGGGTATGTTAATCGCTTGAATACGAAAGTATAGAAGCGATTTTTACAAGTTTTGGTTGGGTAAATCGTGTTTTCAAGTTGGGGAAGACGAACAGTGCGACGGACTCGCATTTGGGGGTTTGCTGGCCCAGAAATGCGACCTCGTAAATGTCAATTTATTTTGACTGGTTTGACTTTCGAAATACGATGCCGATTTATGACCTGAATAAATACGATGCCAAATTAGAAAATACGACCTCGTATTTTAGAGTTTGGTTGACCGTATTTTGACCTTCAAATAGGACCTCGTACAGGGTTACGACCTCGTATTTGACTTAACAGATTTTCAAAAGTTTATTTTTATAAAAATTTGAAAATGAGTTAATTTTTATTTAACTTAATTACAGGGATAATTTAAGTTAATTTAACAGATTTTCAAAAGTTTATAGTAATAAAGATTTGAAAATGAGTTAATGTTTATTGTAAATTACAGGGATAATTTATGTTGTTAACTAGATTACCGAGATAATCTTAGTTGTGTATTATGCATATGAATTTTTATGTCTATTTGAGTAATTAATTATTTGTTATTGATTACAGAAATGGCAAGAGAATTTGTATCGGGACATAACTTTTTGATCAACTTGGACGAGAATCAAGATGGAACCGCATACTATCATGAGATGTTTGCATTTTTAAAGCGGTCAAGAGTTAATCACAATCTTACTCACTCACCTGTGCTATATGAGTCATACCTAGTAGAGTTTTGGGAAAATGCAAGGCATAAGAAGACTGCTACTCAGGAGTTGATAGAGACAGTGGTTGCTGGCAAGACTATCAATTTCTCTGCTCGTGATCTTATTGACATCTTGAGTTTAGGTACAGTAGATCAAAGGAGAGAATGGACCTACTACTTCTGCTCTGATACCACTTGTAAGTCCCAACTTCTTAGATGGTACTACTGAAGACACCTCTATGTCGATGGTGGAGTTACTTTGCAATATATGCACTGAAATGGAGACGACCAGTTGCAGTGTGTATATACCAAGTTCTAGATAGATTACTTATATAAAAGACAATAAGTAAAGAACAATGCAATAATACAAATACTTGTAAGATAACTTGATGAGACAATATGTATTTTTCAATGTGTAATTTATTTATTGATATTAAACAAATTACAAGTAGATAAACTGAAGAAAGAACTTAATGAGATGGCCCTTCGCCAGTTCTTCTTCTTTTGGCAACTGAAGAGATAGGCTGAGTATCTTCAGGGTCAATATTCAACTTTTGCTCAAGATTTTCTTTATGTTGAATCTTCCCCCTTAGAAAGTTTATCCATGCTTTCTCGAACCTATTCTTTTGTGCCTTGGCATCCAAAACATTCACCATCTCCACCCATTCGCTGAACCCATATTGCATAGCACCAGGATTGTCAGTTTTAACCAGTGGTCCACCAGCATACTTAACTTCAATTTGAAAGACCTTGGTGCCTGGCTTGATTGTAACATTGACACTATTAATAGTACCACTATGTCTTCTGGTTGACATGATCTGGGAGTAGTAGTTTCTTGCTTCAGATTCATTTGAACCAACTGGCTGAGATGTTAACTTTAGCCGTACAAAGCAGTGTAAAGTCGCATGTTAAAGTGACTTTATATAACCACCTTTATGTACCTTTTAATACTTAAATAATAAGATAAGGCTTATTATCCGGGTAAAGGTACATAAAGCATACAAGTCAATTCCTTGTAATCAGTGTAAAGCTTTGTAAGGGCTTTCCACTAATGGTCTCCAGTTTGTAACTGACTAGAATGCCAACTGGGCTTCGCTGCCATTGCCATTCTCTATCTTCCATTTGTTGTCTTCGACTTCAACTGGAATGCTTCTTCAACTTGGTCAGTTCTAAACTGGAGGAAGTCTTCAGTTGCGTTGACTGTACGGTGCAACTGGACTTCAATATATTTCTCGACAAATCATCTTGGTCACCAGTTTACTGGGTCACCAGGTGCAACTGGTGACTGGTCAACTGGTGACTGGTCAGTGTGAACTGGTGACTGGCCAGTTCCAGGTGAACTGGTCCTAACAAATTCCCCCTATTTGTCTAGAAATATAGTCTAAGTCTTTTCTAGTTCTTGTATCTATACAAGTGTGAACTGGAGAGACTTTGTTCGATTTAAATCTATTTAAGTTATCTAAGGCATTTTTATAGATCAATAAATGCCTTAGGTTTTTCTTTTAGGTTTGTTAGATTTTAATCTTTTATCTACCTTGTGGTTACAAACTGGTAACTTCATTTATACAAGGGAATGAAATTTATACAAGTTACAGAATGCAATACAAATTACAAGTAGATAAACTGAAGAAAGAACTTAATGAGATGGCCCTTCGCCAGTTCTTCTTCTTTTGGCAACTGAAGAGATAGGCTGAGTATCTTCAGGGTCAATATTCAACTTTTGCTCAAGATTTTCTTTATGTTGAATCTTCCCCCTTAGAAAGTTTATCCATGCTTTCTCGAACCTATTCTTTTGTGCCTTGGCATCCAAAACATTCACCATCTCCACCCATTCGCTGAACCCATATAGCATGGCACCAGGATTGTCAGTTTTAACCAGTGGTCCACCAGCATACTTAACTTCAATTTGAAAGACCTTGGTGCCTGGCTTGATTGTAACATTGACACTATTAATAGTACCACTATGTCTTCTGGTTGACATGATCTGGGAGTAGTAGTTTCGTGCTTCAGATTCATTTGAACCAACTGGCTGGGATGTTAACTTTAGCCGTACAAATGTGGTTGGGAGCATTTAAGGAATAGCATTTAATTCCTTAAAAAGCAGTGTAAAGTCGCATGTAAAAGTGACTTTACATAACCACCTTTATGTACCTTTTAATACTTAAATAATAAGATAAGGCTTATTATCCGGGTAAAGGTACATAAAGCATACAAGTCAATTCCTCGTAATCAGTGTAAAGCTTTGTAAGGGCTTTCCACTGATGGTCTCCAGTTTGTAACTGACTAGAATGCCAACTGGGCTTCGCTGCCATTGCCATTCTCTATCTTCCATTTGTTGTCTTCGACTTCAACTGGAATGCTTCTTCAACTTGGTCAGTTCTCAACTGGAGGAAGTCTTCAGTTGCGTTGACTGTACGGTGCAACTGGACTTCAATATATTTCTCGACAAATCATCTTGGTCACCAGTTTACTGGGTCACCAGGTGCAACTGGTGACTGGTCAGTGTGAACTGGTGACTGGCCAGTTCCAGGTGAACTGGTCCTAACAAATTCCCCCTATTTGTCTAGAAATATAGTCTAAGTCTTTTCTAGTTCTTGTATCTATACAAGTGTGAACTGGAGAGACTTTGTTCGATTTAAATCTATTTAAGTTATCTAAGGCATTTTTATAGATCAATAAATGCCTTAGGTTTTTCTTTTAGGTTTGTTAGATTTTAATCTTTTATCTACCTTGTGGTTACAAACTGGTAACTTCATTTATACAAGGGAATGAAATTTATACAAGTTACAGAATGCAATACAAATTACAAGTAGATAAACTGAAGAAAGAACTTAATGAGATGGCCCTTCGCCAGTTCTTCTTCTTTTGGCAACTGAAGAGATAGGCTGAGTATCTTCAGGGTCAATATTCAACTTTTGCTCAAGATTTTCTTTATGTTGAATCTTCCCCCTTAGAAAGTTTATCCATGCTTTCTCGAACCTATTCTTTTGTGCCTTGGCATCCAAAACATTCACCATCTCCACCCATTCGCTGAACCCATATAGCATGGCACCAGGATTGTCAGTCTTAACCAGTGGTCCACCAGCATACTTAACTTCAATTTGAAAGACCTTGGTGCCTGGCTTGATTGTAACATTGACACTATTAATAGTACCACTATGTCTTCTGGTTGACATGATCTGGGAGTAGTAGTTTCGTGCTTCAGATTCATTTGAACCAACTGGCTGGGATGTTAACTTTAGCCGTACAAATGTGGTTGGGAGCATTTAAGGAATAGCATTTAATTCCTTAAAAAGCAGTGTAAAGTCGCATGTAAAAGTGACTTTACATAACCACCTTTATGTACCTTTTAATACTTAAATAATAAGATAAGGCTTATTATCCGGGTAAAGGTACATAAAGCATACAAGTCAATTCCTCGTAATCAGTGTAAAGCTTTGTAAGGGCTTTCCACTGATGGTCTCCAGTTTGTAACTGACTAGAATGCCAACTGGGCTTCGCTGCCATTGCCATTCTCTATCTTCCATTTGTTGTCTTCGACTTCAACTGGAATGCTTCTTCAACTTGGTCAGTTCTCAACTGGAGGAAGTCTTCAGTTGCGTTGACTGTACGGTGCAACTGGACTTCAATATATTTCTCGACAAATCATCTTGGTCACCAGTTTACTGGGTCACCAGGTGCAACTGGTGACTGGTCAGTGTGAACTGGTGACTGGTCAGTGTGAACTGGTGACTGGCCAGTTCCAGGTGAACTGGTCCTAACAAATTCCCCCTATTTGTCTAGAAATATAGTCTAAGTCTTTTCTAGTTCTTGTATCTATACAAGTGTGAACTGGAGAGACTTTGTTCGATTTAAATCTATTTAAGTTATCTAAGGCATTTTTATAGATCAATAAATGCCTTAGGTTTTTCTTTTAGGTTTGTTAGATTTTAATCTTTTATCTACCTTGTGGTTACAAACTGGTAACTTCATTTATACAAGGGAATGAAATTTATACAAGTTACAGAATGCAATACAAATTACAAGTAGATAAACTGAAGAAAGAACTTAATGAGATGGCCCTTCGCCAGTTCTTCTTCTTTTGGCAACTGAAGAGATAGGCTGAGTATCTTCAGGGTCAATATTCAACTTTTGCTCAAGATTTTCTTTATGTTGAATCTTCCCCCTTAGAAAGTTTATCCATGCTTTCTCGAACCTATTCTTTTGTGCCTTGGCATCCAAAACATTCACCATCTCCACCCATTCGCTGAACCCATATAGCATGGCACCAGGATTGTCAGTTTTAACCAGTGGTCCACCAGCATACTTAACTTCAATTTGAAAGACCTTGGTGCCTGGCTTGATTGTAACATTGACACTATTAATAGTACCACTATGTCTTCTGGTTGACATGATCTGGGAGTAGTAGTTTCGTGCTTCAGATTCATTTGAACCAACTGGCTGGGATGTTAACTTTAGCCGTACAAATGTGGTTGGGAGCATTTAAGGAATAGCATTTAATTCCTTAAAAAGCAGTGTAAAGTCGCATGTAAAAGTGACTTTACATAACCACCTTTATGTACCTTTTAATACTTAAATAATAAGATAAGGCTTATTATCCGGGTAAAGGTACATAAAGCATACAAGTCAATTCCTCGTAATCAGTGTAAAGCTTTGTAAGGGCTTTCCACTGATGGTCTCCAGTTTGTAACTGACTAGAATGCCAACTGGGCTTCGCTGCCATTGCCATTCTCTATCTTCCATTTGTTGTCTTCGACTTCAACTGGAATGCTTCTTCAACTTGGTCAGTTCTCAACTGGAGGAAGTCTTCAGTTGCGTTGACTGTACGGTGCAACTGGACTTCAATATATTTCTCGACAAATCATCTTGGTCACCAGTTTACTGGGTCACCAGGTGCAACTGGTGACTGGTCAGTGTGAACTGGTGACTGGCCAGTTCCAGGTGAACTGGTCGTAACAGTTATTATTGGAGGATTTACAAGAATGGGTTATGCTGATGATTTAAGTGTTGCAACATTGAGGAAGCGGGGATTCTTTGGAAGGTGGAGATACTTAGCACACGTTTTGTTGGTTAGTTTGTGTAGTAGAAGAACCGGATGGAATACGCTAAATCAAGAATCTCAAGCTCAGATGGTTGGTCTAGTATACAATAAACCATATAGTTTCTCTAAGTATTTCTTCAATGAATTAAGGAAGCAAACAACTGCCAGATAAGGGCATAGGTTTATGGTCTATCCTATATTCGTTATGATGATTATTAATCATCATGTTCCTAATCTACCGGCTACTAAATCAGTTCTAAAAGTCACATCCATTCTGAAAAGGGCATATGATGAGCTCAAGAGTCGCTTTGAAGGTGATCCAGGTGCTCAAGATATACCTTTGTTTGGAGCTCTTGTGGACATTAACTTCAATACACCTACAACTGAAGAGTTTGCCAGATTCAGAACTGAGATGGTTCCACATCGGCCAGTTGCTAACCCAGTTCCTCTACAGATGGTGATGCTAGATGAGCCAATGCATGACATTGAGCAACCACAGGGTCGAAGCACAGAAGAGGTGATGGTTGAGAGAGATGTGGTTCGTGAAAAAGAAGCAGAAGCACATGAAGATGTTGTTAGTCATGTTGCTAGTACTTCTGAAATGCTTCAAAGAAAGTTCCATATGATTCAGGTCTCAAGAGAAAGAGAACAGAGGCTTCTAGGGAAACAGAAAAAAAAAAAAAAAAAAAAAAAAAAAAAAAAAAAAAAAAAAAAAAAAAAAAAAAAAAAAAAAAAAAAAAAAAAAAAAAAAAAAAAAAAAAAAAAAAAAAAAAAAAAAAAAAAAAAAAAAAAAAAAAAAAAAAAAAAAAAAAAAAAAAAAAAAAAAAAAAAAAAAAAAAAAAAAAAAAAAAAAAAAAAAAAAAAAAAAAAAAAAAAAAAAAAAAAAAAAAAAAAAAAAAAAAAAAAAAAAAAAAAAAAAAAAAAAAAAAAAAAAAAAAAAAAAAAAAAAAAAAAAAAAAAAAAAAAAAAAAAAAAAAAAAAAAAAAAAAAAAAAAAAAAAAAAAAAAAAAAAAAAAAAAAAAAAAAAAAAAAAAAAAAAAAAAAAAAAAAAAAAAAAAAAAAAAAAAAAAAAAAAAAAAAAAAAAAAAAAAAAAAAAAAAAAAAAAAAAAAAAAAAAAAAAAAAAAAAAAAAAAAAAAAAAAAAAAAAAAAAAAAAAAAAAAAAAAAAAAAAAAAAAAAAAAAAAAAAAAAAAAAAAAAAAAAAAAAAAAAAAAAAAAAAAAAAAAAAAAAAAAAAAAAAAAAAAAAAAAAAAAAAAAAAAAAAAAAAAAAAAAAAAAAAAAAAAAAAAAAAAAAAAAAAAAAAAAAAAAAAAAAAAAAAAAAAAAAAAAAAAAAAAAAAAAAAAAAAAAAAAAAAAAAAAAAAAAAAAAAAAAAAAAAAAAAAAAAAAAAAAAAAAAAAAAAAAAAAAAAAAAAAAAAAAAAAAAAAAAAAAAAAAAAAAAAAAAAAAAAAAAAAAAAAAAAAAAAAAAAAAAAAAAAAAAAAAAAAAAAAAAAAAAAAAAAAAAAAAAAAAAAAAAAAAAAAAAAAAAAAAAAAAAAAAAAAAAAAAAAAAAAAAAAAAAAAAAAAAAAAAAAAAAAAAAAAAAAAAAAAAAAAAAAAAAAAAAAAAAAAAAAAAAAAAAAAAAAAAAAAAAAAAAAAAAAAAAAAAAAAAAAAAAAAAAAAAAAAAAAAAAAAAAAAAAAAAAAAAAAAAAAAAAAAAAAAAAAAAAAAAAAAAAAAAAAAAAAAAAAAAAAAAAAAAAAAAAAAAAAAAAAAAAAAAAAAAAAAAAAAAAAAAAAAAAAAAAAAAAAAAAAAAAAAAAAAAAAAAAAAAAAAAAAAAAAAAAAAAAAAAAAAAAAAAAAAAAAAAAAAAAAAAAAAAAAAAAAAAAAAAAAAAAAAAAAAAAAAAAAAAAAAAAAAAAAAAAAAAAAAAAAAAAAAAAAAAAAAAAAAAAAAAAAAAAAAAAAAAAAAAAAAAAAAAAAAAAAAAAAAAAAAAAAAAAAAAAAAAAAAAAAAAAAAAAAAAAAAAAAAAAAAAAAAAAAAAAAAAAAAAAAAAAAAAAAAAAAAAAAAAAAAAAAAAAAAAAAAAAAAAAAAAAAAAAAAAAAAAAAAAAAAAAAAAAAAAAAAAAAAAAAAAAAAAAAAAAAAAAAAAAAAAAAAAAAAAAAAAAAAAAAAAAACGTTAAAGAAAGCTCTTAATGACGAGAGGAAGGGTCATCAAGACTTTGTTAACACTCTCATATCCAATTTTGACATGGTTCGTCGTGAAACTTCCAAGGCTGAAAGTTTGTCTACTAGAGCTAATACTGTTGTAGCTAAAGTAGCAGAACAAATGATTAGGATTGCTGATGTCTTGCTGGACTGTGTGACGCAATCAGAATTAAAAGATTTGTTTGAAAAGTTCTTGGCAGAGAAGAAGGTATTACCAGATCTAGGATGTAAGGGTGATGAGCTTTCGAAGAAGAAAGATGATGATTTGAACCAAGACCCGGATGCAGCAAAGGATAAGGGTAATAGGCGTCAGGAAGATCTGACCAAGGCAATAGAGTCTTTGAATGAGATTCCGATTGGTATGGTAGGGTCTTCAAAGACTGCTGATGAAGTGAGGGATGAAGATGAATTAACCTATGGTGATGAGAGTTGGATGGACATCGCAGAAGTTGATGTACCAGTCATAGCTTCAAGGATTGTGGATAAAGATGCTGAGCGCAAACGGTTTAGTATTGATGACTTCAGAGTAAATCTAGATGAGATGGATAGGTTTGAACATGTCCAAGATCAAGAAGCTCCAGTCAATCAAGAACCAATTGCTGAGAATCCTGATGTGCAACATACAGAGCCTAGTGCCAACACTAATTTAGGATGGTGGAGGCATAGTAAAGCTGAGTATGAGGCATTGCATAGACCTATCAAGTATAAAGACAAGATTCAGGGAGAAAACGTTGATGCCTATGCCACTACTGCATGATTAAGAATCGTGAGTTTTCATTGGGATGATGAGTTGAGACTTCTCATTATCAGGAGAACAGACGGTGTGCAGTATTTGGATTATGATGCAGAAGCAATCAACTCACTCATTGATGTTGATTTTAGATGCTTAGCAAGGCAAGAACTGATTAATCCTAGTGGATCTGCATTTGGTGATTATATTGCAAGGTCTATAGCAATGGATATGAAGATCAAGGATCCATCTCAAAGAAAGTATCATCTATAAGAGGGCAAGATGGTCAAGGATAAATCTAAGATAGATCCAAAGACAAAGAAGCCAGTAGTTACTTTGAAGTATGAGCCGACCAAGTTTGCCAAAGAAGTGCCTTTGAAGAAGTTTAATAAGGACTTATTGGATAATATGGAGGGCTGGTACTTTGATAGTAAGACATATGAAGCTGTGATGTATGAAAACCATCACTATGAGATTTTAAGGATTTATGAGCCTTTGCATCTAGTGAACTTCTGTAAGAAAGATCTGCTGAAGCTGAACAGTGTTAATATTTGGTTTCCAAAAGATTTTCAAGGTCCAGCTTTGTGATTTAGGAATGAAGTGAGATTGTGCTTGAAGATCGGCTTACATTCAGACTGTGATTTCTATAAGGCTGCAGATGATTCAGAAGAAGTTCAGAAGAAGAAGAAGGCTGATAAGAAGCAGAGGAAGTAAATTAATAACAAAGACAAGACGAAGACATATCTATTTTAACATCTAGAAGCTATTGCCAAGGAGGAGTCTGTAAGTGCACATCTATGTCAATAGCAGTCTAGATTGTTTGAGATTATAATGTAATATGTCTTTGTAATGTGATTGTTATTAATGAACTTTGTATTATGCATAGAATACTAGATTAAGTTTAAGTATTGAATGTGTAATATTCTGCTAAGTGTGAAATGCGACCTCGCATTTCACATAGAGAATACGACCTAGTAATTGCAGGGTCAATTACGATGCCAATCAAGAATGCGACCTCGCATTTGTGACGGGCTGGACATGGATTTGCGAGGCTAACTCGCTGAAGCCCATGTTGGGTGTTTCTCTATAAATACTGAACCCTAACAGGGATTAGGGTTGAACATTTGTCAAAATATCAAGCATATAGGTGTAGGATAAGTCGTCAAAGGTTGTTCCACTAGCCTGAAGAAGATCTGCGAGGCTGCAGATGATCTAGAGGCTGGTTGTGAATCACCAAGCTATTGTGAGGGATTCCGCACCTCAAGATAGCTATAACAAACTATTGGCGATCCGCGTCAAGGGGTCCTACACAACTATTTGCTCGTTCCCAAGAACTCTCAAACCATTTGAGTGTTCTTTCCACAAGCAACTATTTGCTCGTTCCCAAGAACCCTCAAATGACCATTTGAGTGTTCTTTCCACAAGCAACTATTTGCTTGTTCCCAAGAACTCTCAAATGACACTTAGGAATATTTGAGTTAATGTTTCTACTGCTGTTAAGACGCAAAACAACATTGTCTGTATTACCTATTGGAAGTGTACATTCAGACAATGTTTCTACTGCTGTAAATATGCAGAAACAACATTGTCTGTATTACCTATTGGAAGTGTACATTAAGTTAATGTTTCTACTGCTGTAAATATGCAGAAACAACATTGTCTGTATTACCTATTGGAAGTGTACATTAAGTTAATGTTTCTACTGCTGTAAATACGCAGAAACAACATTGTCTGTATTACCTATTGGAAGTGTACATTAAGTTAATGTTTCTACTGCTGTAAATATGCAGAAACAACATTGTCTGTATTACCTATTGGAAGTGTACATTAAGTTAATGTTTCTACTGCTGTAAATACGCAGAAACAACATTGTCTGTATTACCTATTGGAAGTGTACATTAAGTTAATGTTTCTACTGCTGTAAATACGCAGAAACAACATTGTCTGTATTACCTATTGGAAGTGTACATTAAGTTAATGTTTCTACTGCTGTAAATATGCAGAAACAACATTGTCTGTATTACCTATTGGAAGTGTACATTAAGTTAATGTTTCTACTGCTGTAAATACGCAGAAACAACATTGTCTGTATTACCTATTGGAAGTGTACATTAAGTTAATGTTTCTACTGCTGTAAATATGCAGAAACAACATTGTCTGTATTACCTATTGGAAGTGTACATTAAGTTAATGTTTCTACTGCTGTAAATACGCAGAAACAACATTGTCTGTATTACCTATTGGAAGTGTACATTAAGTTAATGTTTCTACTGCTGTAAATATGCAGAAACAACATTGTCTGTATTACCTATTGGAAGTGTACATTAAGTTAATGTTTCTACTGCTGTAAATACGCAGAAACAACATTGTCTGTATTACCTATTGGAAGTGTACATTAAGTTAATGTTTCTACTGCTGTAAATATGCAGAAACAACATTGTCTGTATTACCTATTGGAAGTGTACATTAAGTTAATGTTTCTACTGCTGTAAATACGCAGAAACAACATTGTCTGTATTACCTATTGGAAGTGTACATTAAGTTAATGTTTCTACTGCTGTAAATATGCAGAAACAACATTGTCTGTATTACCTATTGGAAGTGTACATTAAGTTAATGTTTCTACTGCTGTAAATACGCAGAAACAACATTGTCTGTATTACCTATTGGAAGTGTACATTAAGTTAATGTTTCTACTGCTGTAAATATGCAGAAACAACATTGTCTGTATTACCTATTGGAAGTGTACATTAAGTTAATGTTTCTACTGCTGTAAATATGCAGAAACAACATTGTCTGTATTACCTATTGGAAGTGTACATTAAGTTAATGTTTCTACTGCTGTAAATACGCAGAAACAACATTGTCTGTATTACCTATTGGAAGTGTACATTAAGTTAATGTTTCTACTGCTGTAAATATGCAGAAACAACATTGTCTGTATTACCTATTGGAA
This sequence comes from Erigeron breviscapus, assembly GCA_034093135.1. Classification (NCBI taxonomy): domain Eukaryota; kingdom Viridiplantae; phylum Streptophyta; class Magnoliopsida; order Asterales; family Asteraceae; genus Erigeron; species Erigeron breviscapus. The sequence continues at coordinate 19,230,774 of CM067170.1, forward strand.
GTGTACATTAAGTTAATGTTTCTACTGCTGTAAATACGCAGAAACAACATTGTCTGTATTACCTATTGGAAGTGTACATTAAGTTAATGTTTCTACTGCTGTAAATATGCAGAAACAACATTGTCTGTATTACCTATTGGAAGTGTACATTAAGTTAATGTTTCTACTGCTGTAAATACGCAGAAACAACATTGTCTGTATTACCTATTGGAAGTGTACATTAAGTTAATGTTTCTACTGCTGTAAATATGCAGAAACAACATTGTCTGTATTACCTATTGGAAGTGTACATTAAGTTAATGTTTCTACTGCTGTAAATACGCAGAAACAACATTGTCTGTATTACCTATTGGAAGTGTACATTAAGTTAATGTTTCTACTGCTGTAAATACGCAGAAACAACATTGTCTGTATTACCTATTGGAAGTGTACATTAAGTTAATGTTTCTACTGCTGTAAATATGCAGAAACAACATTGTCTGTATTACCTATTGGAAGTGTACATTAAGTTAATGTTTCTACTGCTGTAAATACGCAGAAACAACATTGTCTGTATTACCTATTGGAAGTGTACATTAAGTTAATGTTTCTACTGCTGTAAATATGCAGAAACAACATTGTCTGTATTACCTATTGGAAGTGTACATTAAGTTAATGTTTCTACTGTTGTAAATACGCAGAAACAACTTGTCTTTTATTTAAACATCAATAAATGAAATACCCATGAAACATACATAATGGTCCACTTTATTTGTTTATTGCTTTAAGTCTTGTATTACTTTGTTTATATATCTTGCATCTTTATTTACAAGTAATACTAGTCCAAATCTAGTGATTATTAGACTTGTTGTATTTTACACTTTCATTGGTTAACCATCTCGTAATTAAAGGGACTAACATGGTCTTCAAGTCTTCGTTTGTTGTCCTAAGTGCTGGCCAAAAAACCCTCTGCAGGAACTTCAGAAGTCATCTACTTTCTTCTGCTCTTTTTCTTCCTTTTGACATGAGTCTCTTTCTCAAAATCTGAGTCAGACTCTGTCAGTGATTCTTTTCCTCTGCACGCAGCAATTCCGCGAGCTCTTTCTTGATCACACATCAGCTCTCTCCTAGGGTTTTGAGGGTTAGTTCGACTTATATAGAGCTGAAAGTCGGTTGCTGATCTGGGCCGCCCAACGGCGCTAGATGGGCTCCCTGCGGCGCTGGGGTTGGGCCAGCGTTGCTGGCAGCTGCTGCTGCTTCTTGTACTTATTCGTTCGGCTCCTGAATCACCTCCTTGGTTTCGGCTCCCGAATCACCTCCTTGTGTCTTGTAACTTCATAGGCTTTCATCTTGAGTCACTTGACGCCATTTACCCTCGCTCGCATCTTCCGTGAACCTGCTTAAACATACGATTCAATAAGTACCAATAGTTCCGAAATATTAACTCAATTAGACATTGAAATGAAGCCTTTCGATAGGGGTTCATATCACAATATGGACGCTCATCACTGCACATCCTTCAGTAGAGTCCGTGTCAGCACAAGCACTTGTACAAAGCCATATTTCTGACACTTTTTTATTTCTGCACCACTTATTTTTGATTCTGATCCAAATGGGAAACCAGTGAATACCAAGGTCTATAGAGGCATGGTAGGTTCACTGATGTATTTAACTGCCAGTAGACCAGATATAATGTTTGCTACATGCTTATGTGTTAGATATCAGGCTAACCCCTAAAGAATCTCATAAGCTTGCTATAAAGCTCATCATGAAATACCTTAAAAGGTGTCCCCAGTTTGGGCCTTTGGTATCCCAAAGGTTCAGACATGGATTTAATGTTCAGATTCTGATCATGCAGGTTGTAAGATAGACAGGAAATCCACCACTGGTGGATGTCATTTCCTTGGTGGCAAACTGGTCAGCTGGACCAATAAGAAGCAAACTTCAGTTTCTTTGTCAACTGCTGAAGCTGAGTATGTATCTACGGCCAGTTGTTGTGCCCAGATACTCTGGATGAAGAACTAGTTGCTTGATTATGGTATTAAGTATTCAAAGACTCCCATCTTCTGTGATAATACCAGTGCCATTGCGATCTCCCACAATCTAGTCATGCACTTAAAAACAAAGCACATCGACATCAGGTACCATTTTATTAGAGATCATATTATGAAAAATGACATTGAACTCCATTTTATTCCCACTGACAAACAACTCACTGACATTTTTACTAAACCATTGGATGTAAAAACATTTGAACATCTTGTGATGCTATCTTTGCATTAAATAGATTTATGGATCACCATTCCAGGAGGAAGACTCAAAAATATTTTTGTCCTGAAAAGTTTAAATTCAGGGGGGAATTTACTTTACTGGAGTGTCCCTCCAGTGTACCGTCAGTGCATGCTTCACTGGTCTAATCCACCAGTGATACTGGAGTGTCCAGTCAACCTCCAGATGCACTGAAATGAGTCGTGTGTGTGTCAGTCATAATATAAAATTACTTGGTCGATGTTTGTGGCACGTAAGCAAACCTTTTTGTATGGATAACAACTTTTTATCCTACGTGGCAAGGTAACTTTTTCAACTTGATTTGATGGTTTTGCTTTGGGAAGACCAAAAGGTGTCAAAACTAGTTTTTATGGGCTTTCAAACGTCACGCATTTATGTGTGATGGGGTGAATTAAATGCGGATTTCAAAACCCATCAATAATTTCATTGAATAAATTCAAAATAACCGTTTGAATTTCCAAATTTATCTCTCCTCTATAAATACCCATATTTACTTTTCTTTTTCACTTCATCTCGAAAAGCATTTACTCCCAAATTCCTTATTTACTCTCTTCTTCATTCAATTTCCAATCATTATCAATAAATTCTTAAAATCAAAACCCTAAAAAGCTTAAAACCCTCATTTTTCTTTCAATTTCTGTTCATTGGTTGCATACAATGGCTCCAAGACAATCAAATTTTGAGAGAAATCTCCTTACTGCTTCATATGATCTGGTTAACGCCATTGAAAAGGCTTTTCATATTACTCTTTTGTCGGCGGCCATTCGTATCAATATGAACAATTGGATGGCCAAGCTTTCTGGTACCCATCAACCCCAATCCATTATTGGGCGACTGACTGCCCTCTTTCTTAGGTGTCCATTATATGGTGCCCTAACCCTCAATCCTAGTAATATGTACCATGAATACTTGTGTAAATTCCGGTACACAGCTCATATGTGGATGGGGATGATGAATCCATCCACTATACCTTAAAGAAAGGCACCAGGGCCTTAACTCTAACTGTTGGCTCTCTTAGAGATGCTCTCTAGTTAAATTATTTCTCTGAAAATGAGCTGGCCGTACAACTTCCTTCTGGCCTAAATTACAGGGAAATGTGTAGACAGATGGGCCATACTGACATTCTTGATGAGCATGGGGCACTGAAGAGAAAAGGCACCATCTACATGAGGAAGCTGTCAGATTCATGGAGATACTTCTTCACCCACATTGTTGAATGTCTGGGAGGCAGTTCTGGAGGGCTAGACCAGATAAATCAAACACAGCTCCAGATTGCCTACTGCTTATGGTTCGGGTATCGAGTTGAATTTGCCTAGATCTTCTTTGATGACCTGGCTGAACGTCTGAAAGGTAAAAGCAGAAAATCACATGTACCTTTCATTCATTTTCTTTTCCTCATTTTTAGAAGGAAACTTGGTGCTGAATACGATTTTGAGTCTCGATACTTCTCAGTATCTGAGTATTTGAGGGATCTGAACAATTTGGGGTCTAGTCTTGGTGAGGTAGACATCCCTCATAATATGATCCACCATTTTAGAAGGTAAATAACCGATGCATCATCACCAGATGAGTCGGAAGAGAATCCAGGAAAGCCTCGAAATAATGAGGGACCCACTGGAGGTCTCATTGCTGAAGTGGGGTCACCAGAAACCGAGGTGGCTCCTGACCAACAGCAAACTGATGTCTTACCACAAAACCCCCCAGACGACCAAGAAATCAATCCAGGCTTCTTACAAGAGGAGGAGTACTGGTCGACTCCAGTAGAACCCAAGCCAGCCATCCAGATCCCTCCCAACAGAGTTCTAGAGATGTCATAAGGGATAACCTACAAGCAACCACTTCCAATCTTCTTTTAGGGGACAGTGGTGAAGAAAGTAGAGGGACTATCTGATGGGTTTGTTTTCGTTTTTATTTTAGTGTTTAAATTTATAAAATGTTGTACAAGTTAATATCAAAACACACACACCTTAACGGACAGGGGACCCGATCAGATGTAGTATAGTTTTAGTGATAAGAACAGGATCATTTGCAGGGACGCCTTGCTTTACCTAATCTAGTAATATATGTAGTTCTAGCGATTGTGGGGTTGTCACGATTTCCTATTAAATTAATTAAAAATGCTGAAAAGTAAATAGAAGCCGCAACCGCTTATTCAGCGAGAGACTTAGTCTGAAAATAGTTTTGAAAAAGCAAATAACAGTAATTAAATTAAAATACTTGTTTGGCATCTCAGATCTCATGACACGGCCAAATAATATCTTACCCATTTGCTAGACTGTTGGAAACTTAATCACGGCTCAGATTCTCGTTAGATTCACTTTGCCTAATTAACTAGTGTTGTCGCTAGACTCACACTACCCTATAAACAAATTCTCGCTAGATTCATTGTTTAAGTATTAATGACCTAAAGTTTGTGTTACTAGTTCATCTTCAAGTTACCCGGCTCTTAAGCCATGGCCAGATAGTAATTATCTCCGGTGACCACAATGCTCGATTCCAAGTCAAAGGATCGCGTCTGACATTGTTGAGCATCATGTTCTATTCATCCTAATTACTATGGTTCTGGATCCCTCGGTTACAAGTGAATCACCTTTTACAACTAGTTATAGACCGACTAGTGTTTTCCATCCTTATGTATTAATCCTAGTGTATGATTATAGACCGATCATCATAATTAAACTAATACATGCAGATATATAACCAATATTAATATGAAGAACTAGTAAAACATGGATCTACGATAAAAGAGTAAATCTAGGTTGAGGATGAAGATCGGAAGGTGTTAGAAGCTCCAAAACCTTCTTGGAATCTGCAAAGTCGACCTAGGGTTGAATATGGGCGGCTAGGGCTGCTGAATCGGCTCTCTCCTAGGGTTTTGAGGGTTAGTTCGACTTATATAGACCTGAAAGTCGGTTGCTGATCTGGGCCGCCCAGCGGCGCTGGATGGGCTCCCAGCGATGCTGGGGTTGGGCCAGCGGCGTTGGCAGCTGCTGCTGCTTCTCGTACTTCTTCGTTCAGCTCCCGAATCATCTCCTTGTGTCTTGTAACTTCATAGGCTTCCGTCTTGAGTTACTTGATGCCATTTACCCTCTCTTGCATCTTCTGTGAACCTGCGTAAACATACGATTCATTAAGTACCAATAGTTCCGGAATATTAACTCAATTAGACATTGAAACGAAGCCTTTCGATAGGAGTTTTTATCACAATATGGAGGCTCATCACTGCCCATCCTTTAGTAGAGTCCGTGTCAGCACAAGCACTTGTACAAAGCCATATTTCTGACACTTCTCTAATTGCACGAACTGACGGTGTTACTGGTGAGTCACCACAAGTAATTGAAGTTCAAAGTTCTACGGTAGGTGATGTGATGACTGCAGATGGTACAGTCATATCTGATGCACTCCTAGTGACTATAATTGGAGGCGAAGTTTCGACTGTGCCTCAACCTGGCAACAATACTTCGGTTGAGCCAGTAACTGGTCAGCTTGATTTGAACCATGACATAACTGACCAGGTTGTTGGGCAACCACTAGTCTGGAATGAAGTTGAGTCACCCATGTCAGATATCAACTTTGATACTGACATGAATCTTTTTGGTGAATACTTGATATTGGAAGAGGAACATTCTTCAGCTCCACCGCCTGCTTCCAGTCAAGTTGACACTTCAACTATTCCATCCCCTTCATCAAATTTACCAACACCACCACCAGAATCAACAAACAATGCACCACCACCACCACCACCTTCTTCACTTCCTCAAAATACTCCTTACTTTTCACCAGTTCAACCATCACCACTTAAATCACCAGTCTTGCTGGACTCTACTACTGTAACATCTGAAAGAGTCCAAGCTCAAGTCTCACTGGTGACCAGACCTGTTACTGGTCCTTCTCCTCCTAGTGATCTCTCTACTTCCTCTTTTGCCGAGGTCCAAGGCTTTTTAAATAAGGTGGCGGACCTGGAGAGATCACTGCAGTCATCTTCTCAGATCATTTCTGACTTTAAATCCAAACTCTCTAACAATCTCCAGTCAGAGATGAATCTTTTTGCAGGTAATGAGAAGATTGTGTTTGACAACTTGAATGAACTGGTACTGGCCACCAATCAAAATACTGAAACAATCAAAGTGGCAGTCCAGGGCTTGGAAGAGAAGATGTTGTCTTCTGTTCAGACTGCAGTTAAAGCAGAAATTGATCAACTAATTGCAGATCTGAAATAAGGTCGAGAAGTTGACCAGGTCAGTAATAAGTTTGAGAGGTAGGCCAGTCCTTGACCAGAGTACCGTTGTCAGTAACATCAGTGACGAAACTGCCAGAAAGTTCAAGAATACTATGTTGAAGGAACTTATTGAAGAGGTCTCTGGTACTATACTCAGAAATTTACAAGATGGGCTGCTACCTCAAGTTGTGCAGTTGATTGTGAATGCACTGCCCGAGAACTTGCCTACTGAAGTAGACAATTTAAGAAAGGAAGTTCAAGGGTTCAAGAAAGAGTTTGGTAAGGTTACTTTAGTTGTTTTGGGTCTACTGATAGACAAATGCTGGAACAATTGTGGAATGACCTCCAGTCAAGAACTGGTGGTTATTCCAAGGGTAAAGTTCTATCATGCAACCTGGAGCAACTGTTGCCTTTGCTGCTGACAAGGCAATGGAAAAGAAAAAGGAATTGTCAAAAGTGACTGGTACTGATGCCAGTTAACAAGAACAAGCAGTTGGTACTAATGCCAATGTGCAAGAGGAAGAGGCTGCTGGTATTGATGCCAGTGAGCCCTGGTTTGAAGAATTCCCAGACACCACAACCACACTGAAAAATATCAAAAGAAAGAAACATGTGGTGTCTGGAGGTGAGATAGAGAGAATTACTGAAGATTCTCCTGAAAGAGTGTCAGTTGACACTGATACATCTAATAGACTGGAACAACAAGGCATCTTGATTCAAATCTTCAACAGACAACAAAAAGAAGATTTTATGGCTCATAAGTTGGAGATGGCCAAGATGGGAACTCTGGATTCATATCATGCTGGCAGGTTAGGCATTCATGTTGATATGCACAAGAAAATGAAAGATGATCCCAGAGTTCACAAATGCCTTGATGCAATGGATGATGTATATATTCGTTCCAGATACTCTCAAGATGAGCAGATGTTTGATTCTGAAACTTATGGACTCCCTGTCCATGAGTTAATTGAACATAGGAAGGTTGAATTGTTTAACCTTGAGAAACGAGTCAAGTCTAATGCTGCTGCTCTGGAGAATGAGTACAGGAGAAAACTAAAAGGTGTACCCAGACTTCCAGCCAAACAATCGAAGGCTGCCAGAGAAGCAGATCTCAGTAACTTCATTCCTCTAGACACTTCAAAAAGAATTGATCAAGTTCAAGTTCAGAAAGTGTTAAAAGATTTAAAGGTGTCCGAGGATACTGAAGAAATGATCCAAGTGGCTAAGATGAAAGCCGAGTATAGAGACCTGATGAGGTTCAGGGCAAATGTCAGAAAAATCATTGATGCTGAGATCAGGTTTGCAGACAATCATGAAAACATGACCAAGTTTTCAGTGAAACAGACCAGAGAAGGTGGGTTTGTGGATGAAAGGACGAGTACTTCAGTCCAAGCTTTTGGCTTGTCTGAACTGAAGGAAATTGGTTTAGTGTTTAAGGAGAAACCAGTCGTGACCCAAGATGTCAAGGCCTTTCTGAAAAGGATTCAAAAGGTCTGGCAGAAAAAGATGGACATGGAAATTGCACTGGGTTTACGTTCTGGAACTTCATCTCCTGAACCCAAGAGGAAGGCTACTGAAGATGCACCTAGGCATATTGAAAAGAGAAGAGCCTGACTCTTTAATCACTTACTTGTACTTGTATTTAATTTTTAAATCAAAGTTGTAACTTGTTATATGTTGATGTCTGTAAATAAAGTTGCAAGTTTTGATACACAAGTATGTGATCAGATTAGGTCTAAGTTAGAATTAAAAGACAAGACCGGAACAATGATGATCTATAAAGTGTTCTCCAGTAACTCAATTTTTAGGCTTAGTCAAAAACAAGTGTTTTTTAATGCTTACAGTTGTATAGATAGAAGCTTAAAAAACCTTGCATCATTTCTGAACAAATAGGGGGAATTTGTTAAGTCCAGTTTCACTGGACTCACTCCAGACTTGAAGACTGGAGCTCTACTGAAGATTTGTCCAGAAATGATCGAAGACCAGTGAGTGCCTTACTTGTACAGGAAATCTGGAAGGCACCAGATTTCAGCTCACTGGACTCACTCCAGACTTGAAGACTGGAGCTCTACTGAAGATTTGTCCAGAAATGATCGAAGACCAGTGAGTGCCTTACTTGTACAGGAAATCTGGAAGGCACCAGATTTCAGCTCACTGGACTTCACTCCAGTCCAGATCATCTCCGCTAAAGACATTCTCACTGAAGTCAAAGACTGAAGTCTGAAGAAAGAAGACTGACAAATGGCGGGGCCCACTGGCAGTCTTAACTGATCAACGACTGGAGCTTTATCAGTGTTCTAGACCTTACAAATCTGGACACTGATTACGAGGTATTGACTTTTGCCTTTACACGCTTTTATCCAGACAATCTATTTGTCTATTGTTAAAAGTACAACACGCGTGTAAAGGTGGTTGGTTAAAAGGTTGACAAGTCACATCACTATGACTTTATCCTTTACCTTAACCAATGCATTTAAAGAAATAAAGTTGTTTACTTAAATGCATGCAACCATATTTGTACGGCACAATAAATTCACTGGTAAATTTATTTGCCTATAAATACAAAGTCATTTTCCTCTTTCAAATTACTTTTTGCAATTTGGTGAATTTGATCAAATACTCTCGATCATTAAAAGTCATACTTCACAACTTTAAGTATTACGATCAAGGAAAATATTTAGCAAATATAGATCATTTGTAATTCATAGGCTATTAGGATATTTACATACTTGTAATATCTTGGTTCCGCAACAACTTGTATTTTATTTAACATCATAAATAAAATACACTTGAAAATTACATTGTGTTCCACCTTTACATTCTTTATTGCTTTAAGTCTTGTATTACTTTATTCATATACTTGCATTCAAATTTTAGTAATACTAGTCCATTCTAGTGCATACTTGACTTGTTGTGTTTTACACTAGTGGGTTAAACCATCAAGTGAGGGACTTACAATAGACGTTTTTTATGGTTTTTATAAATGTAAAACCCTTATTTTGGTAAACATTGTCACGTTAATGGTAAAATATTCAAAAAACATTGTTAAATATAGTTCAAAAGGTTATACTTAGGGTGTAAAAAAAATTGTATATTTTGTATCAAAAGTCTATTTCCTGAATTTTATGTTCTATAGTATGGACAAACGCCTAAAAAGTTTGGCTGACGACGTTCGACGTCCTTGATAGTCGTGTAACAAAAGAAATTATAATGTTAGTACGTGATAAAGTTGATTTTTTTATATTTTTTTACATTTGTTGTTATGTTGACTTCTTAATAGCAAGTGCAAAGTCTTAATTATTAGATAATAATATAATATGAGTAATTCTTAAGGTTTACTATTATCGTTAAATATGTGATTAGTTAAATATAATTATCCGCGTATTACACGGGTCATTAATCTAGTATTATTATATTAGTATTACTTTATTTATATACTTGCATTTATATTTAAGTAATACTAGTCCATTCTAGTGCATACTTGACTTGTTGTATTTTACACTAGTGGGTTAAACCATCAAGTGAGGGACTTACAATAGACGTTTTTTATGGTTTTTATAAATGTAAAACCCTTATTTTGGTAAACATTGTCACGTTAATGGTAAAATATTCAAAAAACATTGTTAAATATAGTTCAAAAGGTTATACTTAGGGTGTAAAAAAAATTGTATATTTTGTATCAAAAGTCTATTTCCTGAATTTTATGTTCTATAGTATGGACAAACGCCTAAAAAGTTTGGCTGACGACGTTCGACGTCCTTGATAGTCGTGTAACAAAAGAAATTATAATGTTAGTACGTGATAAAGTTGATTTTTTTATATTTTTTTACATTTGTTGTTATGTTGACTTCTTAATAGCAAGTGCAAAGTCTTAATTATTAGATAATAATATAATATGAGTAATTCTTAAGGTTTACTATTATCGTTAAATATGTGATTAGTTAAATATAATTATCCGCGTATTACACGGCCATTAATCTAGTATTATTAATTAGTATTACTTTATTATATACTTGCATTTATATTTTAGTAATACTAGTCCATTCTAGTGCATACTTGACTTGTTGTATTTTACACTAGTGGGTTAAACCATCAAGTGAGGGACTTACAATAGACGTTTTTTATGGTTTTTATAAATGTAAAACCCTTATTTTGGTAAACATTGTCACGTTAATGGTAAAATATTCAAAAAACATTGTTAAATATAGTTCAAAAGGTTATACTTAGGGTGTAAAAAAAATTGTATATTTTGTATCAAAAGTCTATTTCCTGAATTTTATGTTCTATAGTATGGACAAACGCCTAAAAAGTTTGGCTGACGACGTTCGACGTCCTTGATAGTCGTGTAACAAAAGAAATTATAATGTTAGTACGTGATAAAGTTGATTTTTTTATATTTTTTTACATTTGTTGTTATGTTGACTTCTTAATAGCAAGTGCAAAGTCTTAATTATTAGATAATAATATAATATGAGTAATTCTTAAGGTTTACTATTATCCTTAAATATGTGATTAGTTAAATATAATTATCCGCGTATTACGCGGGTCATTAATCTAGTATTATTAAATTAAACAACTTTTAATATTATATTATTAAAATTTTTATGTAATTAGAAAAGAAGTTAATTAAATCATGTTAAATACTATGTATACAAACTACAAATCTCATAAACGAATAAAACGGCAAAATGAAAGATTTTTGTTATGGGCCAACTACAAATCTCATATATGGTTTATTAAAAATTCACAATGAAAAACTTATTTGACCTTAGTTTTGAAACAAAGCCCACAGAATGTACCTACACTCCGCCATCTGTAAAACCACTAAACACCCACCTTACATGACATTTAGCTTTGCAACATCGGTAAAACCCACCTCTTCACCTTTTTTTTCTTTTTCTTTTTAATCCTTTCCCTGCTAGTCCATAATGCCATTTCATCCCACCAACAATAAATAAATGACTCATTTGACAAAACTTACAAGAAATAAATAACAGTAGAGGTAATAAAGGTGCCTATTAAAGCACTGCCATACGTTTTCTTTTTCTCATTGGTTATCTTATTACACACCTCAATATGAAAAAAGCTTATAACATCAAAAACCAAATTCTTGTCTCTACCAATCAAAGTCTTTGATAAAAAAAAAACAAATATGAGTAACTTCTCTCTTGTATTCTGATTTTCTTCTCCACCGGTTGTCACAATCACCATCACCTCCCTGCCTCCCTCAAGTTACCAGGACCATTTTCAACCGATCACTCTCCTCTCCATCATCCGTCGCTAAAACCACGATTACGATGGCCTTTTGGTTTTGGTCCAGAATCCACAAGAAGGTGATATAAAACCTTATCATCCAATCTACATCTACTAAACACATATATCTATAGGTTTGATATTTGTTTTGATAGTGAACCGGTTAGATTTTTAAATATATATGTTAAAAATAAATAAATTCTATTTTCCATTTTTTGGTTAAGGATATATATAAAACATAATCATTACTTAGAATTTTGAGTATATGTTTGGAATGATTTATAATATATATTCGGAATATCTAAGTTAATGATCAAATTTGCATTCACATTCTAAAATTTATAAGTCAATGATCAATTTGTATATCCACTATCGGTCACGATGATGGTTTCATAAAACCTTACCGAACCAATAAACATGGTAATAATCAACTTGAAGCTTTATTCAGATTATGTTAAGGTGTTAGCATATTTTAGATAATTACATTTGATTTGAATAGTCTTTGGTTGTTGTTGGTTAAAGTCAAATAATTCAACGATGGTTAAAGTCAAATAATCAAACGATGGTTAAAGTCAAATAATTCAACGATGGTTAAAGTCAAATAATTAACGATGGTTAAAGTCAATATTAAGATGGTTAAAGTCAAATAATTCAACGATGGTTAAAGTCAAATAATCAAACGATGGGAGTAGAATACAAAGTTGAAGGAGTTAATTGCATGTAAACCCGAATTCATAAGTAGTTAATTCCATTGAGAACAATATTCAACCCAAAAGGGACATGCTTTGACCTATTGAAAGAACTGGACTCGATAAACCGAAAACACAAGATTTTTTTTTATTTTATTTTTATATATACCCCACTGCGGTACCCCACTGCGCCGCAGTGGGTGGAGAACTCCCACTGCGCCGCAGTGGGAAATCTCGAACTCGGGTCTGGAAAAGCCCCACTGCGCCGCAGTGGGTTTTACACTCTCCCACTGCGCCGCAGTGGGAGGAAAGAAATTATGGCCGTGGGATTTCACTGCGCCGCAGTGGGCAAAACCATCCCCACTGCGCCGCAGTGAGCATCAGAACAGCAGACCTAAAAATCATTTCAACACTTGCCCAAGCTTGTAACCTTCGAAATTCAAAACAAACATCTTAAAACACAATTCAGAAACTGATATCAACTTCATGGACACATTTTAAACATACATTACAACATCAACTTGTTTTGAATCCCATGAACACCATCAAATGGGTCATTTATCCATTTTGACACAATTTCGACCAAAATGCAACTTCACAAACTTTCCAAAAGCTTTACTCCTGGACTTTTACATAATTTTAACAAAAGTATGACCATCAAATCAAAATGTACCAAGAGCCATGAGGAGAGGGATTTCTAAGCCTCTAAACCAAAAGTTGTCATTCATCCAAGAATGACCTAGTACCTTCACGTCTTCCAAAAACACTTCAAGCTCTAAACCAAGACTTTCAATTCAACAACACTAGTTCCTTCTTCCGGAACTACCTATAAAATGGTAAACAACTAAAATATAAGCAAAGGCTTAGTGGATATACTTGCATACATTTACGAATACGAAGGAGGGCAAAGTACAAGGACTATTACATGCAACCTATGACATCGTCATGCCACATTTACATACTCACCTTGCACAAAAAAAAACAACATATATGGTTCCATGAGCTCAACAATGAGAATATCGGGGTTCTTAGGCCCCGAAAGGTTCTTAGGCCTTTTCTCAAAACAACAATAGGGGTTCTTAGGCCCCGGAGGTTCTTAGGCCTCATAACATTGGGCCCCACCTGGGCCTAGCCGAATCAATTACCACACATGAATATTTCATTTCAACATGATGTGGTCAATTGACCCAACGTAAACATAAAGGTATGCAAATATACTCACCTCCTCCGCAACTAGATCAACAAAGCTAAAACGATTAAGCACAAACAAGCTTCAACCTATAATCATGTCATAAAAGTGCATAAGCTTATATTCACAACTTGACTAGCTTAACCTAGCCATACTCAATCACTAGTCTTTCTAAACCCAAAACCCAACCCATTTGTCATTGAGTTTCTTTTATTTTCAACAATATTGCTAGGTAGCTCAATCTACCATAATCATCACTTCAAAGAAACTAGTAAAACTCAACTTTTCTCATAAACCAAAATTATCACATTAGCTTATCCATTTCATAATCAAACTCAATACATAACTCAATGACAAACTAGGTTATCTAAGGAATTGGGGAAAAATTAACATAATTTAAGTTCTATCACAAACCCCCAAATTGGTTCACTCCATGAACCCTAACTCTACTTGGAAGATAAAAACTAAATTTAGGGAAATCAATACCTCAATAATAATATGCTAATTCAAGACTTTAATTTGGAAATTCTTCTTCCCTTCTTTTCTCTATGAAAATTGGCCACCACCACCACCACATAAACCCTAGCTTTAATTTCTTGAATGAAGACTATTTGTGGTGATTATTATTGTTCTTAAATTAAAGAGAAATTGCTTTGATTGAGAAAGAATGAGATGAATCTTGCATGAAGAAAATGGAGGAGAAAAGAAAAGAGTGAGTGGAAGAATGAGTATGAAGTGAAATAGATGGCTGGCACTCTTAGGGGATGCCACGACCCATCTCATAATTTGTGGGTATTTTTACCCGCTATCCGCTAAAGTTCCAACTAAATTAACCACATAACCAAAGATAGAATACTAGGAATTTAATTTAATGTCGAAACTATAAAAAGGGTTAAATTCTTTTTACCTTAAATCTTTGGGGTGTTACAACTCTCCCCCACTTGGAACGGATCACGGCCTCGTGATCCAAGCCATATGCAAAGACGGATAGTAAACTAGAACATCACGCTCGGACTCCCACGTACAATCGGACATCTTACCATGCTTCCACAGAATCTTATAAGTCCTCACCGTCCTATTTTGTACCCTTCTAAGTTCTTCTTCAACTATGGCAATCGGCTCTTCAATGTAGTTCAACTTGTTATCAATCTCTATTTCATTTAATGGCACATAAGAAGACTCATCGGCAAGGCATTTTCTAAGATGAGACACATGGAAAGTTGGATGAATTCCCGAAAGTTCATCCGGTAACTCCAAACGGTAAGCAACCTTGCCAACCTTGGCCAAAATTTTAAATGGGCCAATAAAACGAGGACTTAACTTTCCACGTTTTCGAAAACGTAGAACGCCCTTCCATGGGGAGACTTTCAACAAAACACGGTCACCCTCATGAAACTCAATCGGTCTTCTTCTTTTATCCGCGTAAGACTTTTGTCGATCTTGAGCCGCTTTTAACCTTTCTTTGATCACATCGATCTTCTCAATGGTTTTTAGCACTATCTCTGTGCCTCCTATCTCGCGTTGACCCACTTCTCCCCAACAAATTGGAGATCGACACTTCCTTCCATACAACATTTCATATGGCGGCATTTGAATACTCGAATGGTAACTATTGTTGTATGAAAATTCCACCAAAGGCAAGTGAAGATCCCACGTGCCTCCAAAGTCGATAATACACGCCCGCAACATGTCTTCAAGCGTTTGAATGGTTCTCTCACTTTGACCATCCGTTTGAGGGTGATAAGCGGTGCTAAACTTGAGCTTGGTACCCATATCATCTTGGAATTTTCGCCAAAAGTGGGAAGTAAAACGAGTGTCTCTATCCGAAACAATGGAGATAGGGACTCCATGTCTTGCAACCACTTCCTTTACATAAATCTTTGCCAACACTTCGGATGAAGATGCCTCCCGAATGGGAAGAAATAAGGCACTCTTAGTCAATCTATCCACTATTACCCAAATCGTATCGAATTGGTTTCTAGGTGTCTTGGGCAATTTGGTGACGAAATCCATAGTAATATCTTCCCACTTCCATTTGGGAATTTCCAAGGGTTGCATCATACCATAGGGCTTTTGATGTTCCGCCTTCACTTGCGCACACGTCAAACACTTTTCAACATATTTCACCACATCCCGCTTCATTCCGGGCCACCAATATTCCACTTTCAAGTCATGATACATCTTTGTAGCACCGGGATGAATAGAATATTTGGATTTGTGAGCTTCATCAAGTAGAACTTGTTTCAACTCACAAGAAAAAGGAATCCAAATTCTCCCAAATCGTACGGTAAGGCCACGAGAATCCTTGGCAAAATATTGGATTTGACCTTGAATCCTTTCTTTCTTAGGATCTCGTCGCAAAGCCTTTTCTTGAGCTTCCCTAATTTGATCAAAGAAGTCATTAGTGATCACAACCCAAAGGGGTGAAACGACTAAGGCATGATGAGAACTCTTCCGACTCAAGGCATCCGCTACCACATTAGCCTTCCCGGGATGATACAAAATCTCGCAATCATAATCTTTCAAGAGATCTAGCCATCTACGTTGGCGATTGTTGAGATCTCTTTGCTCAAAGAAGTACTTGAGACTTTTATGATCGGAATAGATAGTAAACTTGACTCCATAGAGGTAATGGCGCCAAATCTTCAAAGCAAAAACCACCGCCGCTAACTCCAAATCATGAGTAGGGTATCGTTTTTCATGCTCTTTCAATTGCCTTGAAGCGTAGGCGATGACTTTACCCCGTTGCATAAGAACACAACCTAGGCCATTAGACGATGCATCACAATATACCACCATATCTTCAAGTCCATCCGGTAAAACAAGAACCGGTGCTTGACTTAGCCTTTCTCGAAGTTGTTGAAAAGCCAACTCTTGCTCGCTTTTCCATTCAAACTTGATATTCTTTCGAGTCAACTTGGTCAATGGGGAAGCTATTTTAGAGAAGTCTTGAATAAAGCGACGGTAATAGCCCGCTAGACCAAGAAAACTCCTAATCTCCGACGGATTCTTTGGTTGCTCCCACTTCATCACCGCATTAATCTTGGCCGGGTCCACCATAATTCCCTCACTATTAACAACATGGCCAAGAAATTGCACTTCTCTTAACCAAAATTCGCATTTGGAGAATTTGGCATAGAGCTTCTCTTTGCGTAATGCTTCCAACACCTCACGTAAATGAACTCCATGATCGGTTGAGCTTTTAGAGTAAATAAGAATGTCATCAATGAATACGATTACGGATTTATCAAGCATAGGGCGACAAACACGGTTCATGAGATCCATGAAAGCCGCGGGAGCATTTGTAAGTCCGAAAGGCATGACAACAAACTCGAAATGACCATAACGAGTACGGAAAGCGGTTTTTGGAATGTCTTCATTACGTACTTTGAGTTGGTGATAACCCGAACGAAGATCTATTTTGGAAAAGTGCGAAGCTCCTTGAAGTTGATCAAATAAGTCGTCGATTCTAGGCAGAGGATATTTGTTCTTTACGGTGACTTTGTTGAGTTCACGATAATCGATACACATACGCATACTTCCATCCTTCTTCTTGACAAAAAGTACTGGTGCGCCCCAAGGAGAGTTACTAGGTCGAATAAAACCCTTATCAAGTAATTCTTGTAGTTGCTTCATCATCTCTTGCATCTCCGATGGAGCCAAATGGTAAGGAGTTTTAGCAATGGGGTTAGCCCCCGGAATGAGATCAATGGAAAACTCAACTTGCCGTTCGGGAGGAATGCCCGGCAAATCTTCAGGAAAAACATCGGCGAATTCACTAACAATGGGGATGTCTGCAATAGATAGAGGTTTCTTATCAACATCAACGATGTGAGCAAGATAAGCATGACATCCATGAGAAATGTAACGTTTGGCACGAGCAAAAGTACATACGGAAATAGAACGTTCCTTCCTCTCACCATACACCACCAAGTCTTCACCTTTAGAAGTTTTCAAATGTATCGCTTTTTCATCACACGCGATTTTGGCGTTACATGAGCTCAACCAGTCCATACCCAAAATTACATCAAACTCTCCCATCGGAAAAGGAATTAAGTTAGCTTGAAAAAGTTCCGAAGAAATTTTAATTTCACACCCCCTATACACATCCTTCACTAATTCCATTCTACCATTACCAACCTCGACTTGCAAAGTATTTTCTAGACATGACTTCAACACGGGAATCACATGAATTACTCTAGTTGCAACAAATGATCTATTTGCCCCCGAATCAAAGAGAATTCGCATAGGCACATTATAAACAAGAAATGTACCTGTGACAACATCATCCGTGTTTCTTGCCTGATCCACAGTGAGTTGAAAAGACCTTCCTCGTTGATTTCCATGAGTTTGGGCGTTCTTCCTTTCCGCTTCCCTCCTCTTTTCTTCGAGCCTCTCCTCTTGGGTCAACTTAGGGCATGAGCTTCTCATGTGGCCCTCCTCAAAGCATTTGAAGCATATGATGGCCTTTTGTGGCTTGGACTTGCACTCCTGGCTTGAATGCCCCGGTTTCCCACAAGTAAAGCAACCTCTCCCCGACACCTTACACACCCCCCAATGATTCCTCTTGCACTGTCGGCACCAAGGGATATTCTTTCTAGTAGAGTGGTTGCCGGAACTACCCTCTTGTCTAAACCGTTTGTTCGGAGAGTTGGTCCCCTCATGCTTCCTCTTCAACTCACCATCATCATCAACTCTTGATTGTTCAATTTCATGGTCTCTAGCCACATCCGCCAACATGGAAAAAGACTCCATTTGACGTAGGCTTATCTTTTCCCTCAAGCTCTTCTTCAACTTCATAAAGAATTGCTCCTTTAACAATTGGTCGTTCTCAAGAAATTCCGGACAAAATTGGGCCTTGTCCAAGAATTGGGCTCGAAATTCGTTCAAACTCATACTACCTTGACAATCATTGAGAAATTCACTTCTCAACTTGGTCACTTCAGCTTCTGATCTAAACTCTTTGAAAAACATAGTCTTGAATTCGGGCCATTCAATATGATCTAACGCTTCCTTCTTTATTGCCAACAAACCATCCCACCATCTCTTTCCACTGTTCCTTAGCATACCAACCGCAAAGATGACCTTCAGGTGTGAGGGGCATTGACTAGTGCGGAACGCCCCTTCAATCTCAGATATCCATCGTGTACAAACGATGGGATCACGATCACCGTGATACTCCGGTGGGTGACACACTTCAAAGTCTCGAAAAGTGAACTTCTTCTTGTAACCCCTTTCTCCCGTCACTTCCACTTCTTTCTCTTCTTCATCCTTCTTGTTCCTACCCTGGCCATCCCTCTTCTCAAACTCTAGTTGAACATTTACAGCCACTTCTTCTCTGATCATTTGAGCTATGTGATCATTCACAGCCCCTTCCATAGTCTCGTTCAATTTCCTAAGTAGGAGAGGAGTATATTTCTCTAGTGCTCTCCCTATTTGGTCCGAGATATCCATGCTACCTTTAGGAAAGGCAACTTCCTCCTCGTTTCTTCTATTGATTTCGTCTTCTTCGTATTGTTGATCAGCCATACTATAGTAAGAGTAGATAAACTATTTAAAACACGCAACCTATCTCTTTCTACTAACTAAAAGCCAAAACTTATAACTTTATACTAAACCGTCCCAAGGTTTGATGCCGTTAGTTTATGAATTTGTTAGTATTTCAATCGCAATAAGGCCGGCTTCTTATTGTGCTTTAATACTAGCAAGTTTATAAGCTAACATCATTAAACACTCTTTCGGTCCCATATAAAATTTCGGTTACCTAAGGTCGAGTCTCAACTAAGGTTTAAGTCTAGGCACTCTCTACACAAGGGAATACCTAAATCCCTTAAACCTGGGCTTTGATACCAACTTGAAAGAACTGAACTCGATAAACCGAAAACACAAGATTTTTTTTTTTTTATTTTTTATTTTTATATATACCCCACTGCGCCGCAGTGGGTGGAGAACTCCCACTGCGCCGCAGTGGGAAATCTCGAACTCGGGTCTGGAAAAGCCCCACTGCGCCGCAGTGGGTTTTACACTCTCCCACTGCGCCGCAGTGGGAGGAAAGAAATTATGGCCGTGGGATTTCACTGCGCCGCAGTGGGCAAAACCATCCCCACTGCGCCGCAGTGAGCATCAGAACAGCAGACCTAAAAATCATTTCAACACTTGCCCAAGCTTGTAACCTTCGAAATTCAAAACAAACATCTTAAAACACAATTCAGAAACTGATATCAACTTCATGGACACATTTTAAACATACATTACAACATCAACTTGTTTTGAATCCCATGAACACCATCAAATGGGTCATTTATCCATTTTGACACAATTTCGACCAAAATGCAACTTCACAAACTTTCCAAAAGCTTTACTCCTGGACTTTTACATAATTTTAACAAAAGTATGACCATCAAATCAAAATGTACCAAGAGCCATGAGGAGAGGGATTTCTAAGCCTCTAAACCAAGAGTTGTCATTCATCCAAGAATGACCTAGTACCTTCACGTCTTCCAAAAACACTTCAAGCTCTAAACCAAGACTTTCAATTCAACAACACTAGTTCCTTCTTCCGGAACTACCTATAAAATGGTAAACAACTAAAATATAAGCAAAGGCTTAGTGGATATACTTGCATACATTTACGAATACGAAGGAGGGCAAAGTACAAGGACTATTACATGCAACCTATGACATCGTCATGCCACATTTACATACTCACCTTGCACAAAAAAAAACAACATATATGGTTCCATGAGCTCAACAATGAGAATATCGGGGTTCTTAGGCCCCGAAAGGTTCTTAGGCCTTTTCTCAAAACAACAATAGGGGTTCTTAGGCCCCGGAGGTTCTTAGGCCTCTCAAAACAACAATCGGGGTTCTTAGGCCCCGAAAGGTTCTTAGGCCTTTTCTCAAAACAACAATAGGGGTTCTTAGGCCCCGGAGGTTCTTAGGCCTCATAACATTGGGCCCCACCTGGGCCTAGCCGAATCAATTACCACACATGAATATTTCATTTCAACATGATGTGGTCAATTGACCCAACGTAAACATAAAGGTATGCAAATATACTCACCTCCTCCGCAACTAGATCAACAAAGCTAAAACGATTAAGCACAAACAAGCTTCAACCTATAATCATGTCATAAAAGTGCATAAGCTTATATTCACAACTTGACTATCTTAACCTAGCCATACTCAATCACTAGTCTTTCTAAACCCAAAACCCAACCCATTTGTCATTGAGTTTCTTTTATTTTCAACAATATTGCTAGGTAGCTCAATCTACCATAATCATCACTTCAAAGAAACTAGTAAAACTCAACTTTTCTCATAAACCAAAATTATCACATTAGCTTATCCATTTCATAATCAAACTCAATACATAACTCAATGACAAACTAGGTTATCTAAGGAATTGGGGAAAAATTAACATAATTTAAGTTCTATCACAAACCCCCAAATTGGTTCACTCCATGAACCCTAACTCTACTTGGAAGATAAAAACTAAATTTAGGGAAATCAATACCTCAATAATAATATGCTAATTCAAGACTTTAATTTGGAAATTCTTCTTCCCTTCTTTTCTCTATGAAAATTGGCCACCACCACCACCACATAAACCCTAGCTTTAATTTCTTGAATGAAGACTATTTGTGGTGATTATTATTGTTCTTAAATTAAAGAGAAATTGCTTTGATTGAGAAAGAATGAGATGAATCTTGCATGAAGAAAATGGAGGAGAAAAGAAAAGAGTGAGTGGAAGAATGAGTATGAAGTGAAATAGATGGCTGGCACTCTTAGGGGATGCCACGACCCATCTCATAATTTGTGGGTATTTTTACCCGCTATCCGCTAAAGTTCCAACTAAATTAACCACATAACCAAAGATAGAATACTAGGAATTTAATTTAATGTCGAAACTATAAAAAGGGTTAAATTCTTTTTACCTTAAATCTTTGGGGTGTTACACCTATACAAACCAAGAGTTTGCTAAATTGTCAACAAGTACACTGTGTAATTTCCCGGTTCATGAAAAGAAACAAATTGACCAGTTTAATAATCAGGGCCTTTATCAAATTATATTGAAATGAGCAATGAAGTTGTTTTTTTTCTCACAAATTTGTTTTCCTTTTTGAGCAGAAAACTACAAAGAGTTGCTTATTCAAGAATCATTTTTCTAAGGACCGAAGGAATCGATGATTTAGAACTCGAAAAAAAGGGTTATGCAGTGGGTCACATTGTAAGCGCCGAGAAAAAGATTGTTGTAACGTTCTTGAGGTGTCGTCCGGGGAAGAACTTTCACATCATCATTTGATAAGGCATATTCATCTCTTAACAAATCGACAAAACATATTTAACAGATTTATTCATTTATTATTTTTCTTTCTCGATATGTCACTACAATCATGATTAACTGTAAACGTTTATTAACCCGCATTTAAAATCCAAATAATTTATTCATGTATTATCTAAGTATAAAAATTCGGCGTATTATACTTTCTCTTTCATTTCACCTTACTTCCTTTTCACCTTTTAATTTTTCTTACATTCCGACCCTAAAACTCAACAAGAAAAATGGCTAACCGGCTATAACATGCCGGAAAAATCATCCTTGCATCAAGACCGTACCGTTTTAACCAGCTTTCACATGTATCCACCGAAAAACTTATCCCATGTCCATACCAAGATCCAATAAACTGGAACTGAATCAAAAGATGCGTGACTCAAAAAGAATATCTAGACTTCCTCATGAAATACAAGGTCTCGCCGCCGCCTCCTCCCACTAGCCAAGAACTTTTACACGTGCCCTGTCCGTACAAGAATCATTTGAAGTTTGACTAGGAGGGTTTGAAAGAATGCATAAGTGACACTAGTAAAGAATACATCCACTTTTTGAAGATGCAAATCATGCACTATGCTCCTGTGTTTGAGCCATTCTTACCTTTAGTGGCACTTCTTGCTATAAACCAATTATGTATCTTGGCTATCATAATCTACAACGATCTGGATACCATCAATGGTAATTGCTTGTAACATCTTTTCTTTAAACAAATTTTTTTTTATTATTTGTGTGTTTAATAAACCATTAAACATTATACTGATATTAATAGATAATATTTTATGTTTAATATTTATAGATGAGATTAAGAAGGTGATGGTAAAAGTTGATGCAAAATACTTCAAATACAGGTGGCTTTGTTTTCCATATATATATATATATATGTATGTATTATAACTAATTTTTTCTATTTAATTTAGGGATCTCTACCAAAGACTTCAATCGTCTGCTTGCTATCTTCACTTTTATTCTTTCTCCGGTTAAGACACTGCGTAAGATATGTTTCTATAATTACTTATTAGCATTGTACTTACTTTTCTTTTTGAAAAAATACGAGCAGATCTAAATAAATGCATAAATATTAGTCTAACATCTTTTATGATTATAATAATGATGTTCATTGAATCAGAGATGATTTTTGCACGGATTAATTTTTATTCATCTAAGGAAACCAATTGTGAAAGACTGTTATGTGCTTATGTTTTATTGCGTGAAAAATTCAAGGCATTTAGATCTCTAAGCATCTCAAACGTATACAAAAAGGATTTAGTGAATTTGTTCGATTGCACTAGCTAGAAATCTAGAATAAAGTTTGACTCATCGTGTGTAACACCCGCGGTTTAGATTTGTTAACATTTTGTGGTTTGGATGCAATGCGACTAACTTTCTTAGCGGAAATCAATAATCGAAATCGTTGTGAACACTTATTTAAGGAAACTATTTGTGTTGCTTAATGAAGAGCAAAAATACGGTGTCGGAAGTTTAGCAAATGAATTATTAAAATTATAGATTTTAAAAATGGTTAACTAACAAAATAGTCAAGGATGATAATAATAATAATAATAATAATAATAATAATAATAATAATAATAATAATAATAATAATAAAATTATTGAAATTTGAGAACACTCAACAATAACACTCAAAATACCCATGTCTTTCCTCCTCCTCTATATAAACCCTTGAAAACACTCAAACAAGAGAAAACCCAAAAACACAAAACACACAAATCACAAAATATTCACTCAGAAACTCTCAAATCTTACAAGAACACACAAATATATCTTTGCCTAAAAATCATCTTTTTCACTTGTATTCTATAAATCTAGCAACAAAACATCACTATATTCATCATCAATTCCATATTCTTGAGTCAAAATACAAGGCTTTTGTATTTTATTTTCGTACAAAATTTATGATTTTAACTAGATCTACAAAGTTTCTATTGTTAAGTTTCTAACTTTTTACTACCAAAAGTTGTAAATACATCTATTATATTTTGATCCAAAGTTGCTTGTGTTTTTGTAAACAAAGTCCCCATCTTTTTAATGATTTAGTAACTTTTTCCAAACTTTCTTACCAAATGGGTCATGTACTTATAGTCCGTTTTAGAGTCTGTATGCTTCATATTGTTTTTCTATAGCGCTTAGGAACGTAAAAGTACAATCGGATTTCTGAAACTAAGAATGATTTTAAAGGAAAACGTTTTGAGAGTTCTTAAAACATAACACACAAATCTGGTCAAGAACACTCAAATCTGGAAAACACACAAATCGTCAGAAAGTCTCAAATGCTCAGAAACACTCAAATCGTCAGAAACTCTCAAATGCTCAGAAACACTCAAATCGGCAAAAACACTCAAATCGTCAGAAACTCTCAAATGCTCAGAAACACTCAAATCGGCAAAAACACTCAAATCGTCAGAAACTCTTAAATGACCAGAACACTCAAATGGCCAGAAACACTCAAATGGGCATAAACACTCAAATGTCAGAAACTCTTAAATGACCAGAACACTCAAATGCCAGAAACACTCAAATGGTCAAGAACACTCAAATCTGGAAAACACACAAATGGCTAGAAACACTCAAATCGTCAGAAAGTCTCAAATGCTCAGAAACACTCAAATCGTCAGAAACTCTCAAATGCTCAGAAACACTCAAATCGGCAAAAACACTCAAATCGTCAGAAACTCTTAAATGACCAGAACACTCAAATGGCCAGAAACACTCAAATGGGCATAAACACTCAAATGGTCAAAACTCTCAAAATGGTCAAGCACACAAAGATGGTGAATGTTAGCCAAACCTATTAAACTCGATGACTCGTTGATACTTGTGGATATTCTCCTTGACGTTATTATGTGCTTAGCTATCAGACGAGCATCATGTGAGTTTCGTAGTCCCTATTTTACATGTTTTCATGGGGCTGAAAGGATACAAACTGTTTTTCTGATAAAACGTATTTCTTGGAAACTATAATATGATGATTTTGGTGTAACTTAATTTTGGATACATTTATGATTACTTATGTTGGATACATATTTGATAGCTTATTTTGGATACATATTTGACAACCTATTTTGGGATATCGTGTCGTTGTGTTTATCATGCTTATGACTATTTAACTGCACTGCATGAAGTGAATTTTGTTATGTTGTGACCGTTGGATTACATTGATTACATTATGGGTACATTTGGATGCTAAGGCAGGTTGTTTAACCGTAAGGCCACATTTCATGGAGTACATTAAGGATACATTTAAGGCAGGTTGTTTAACCGTAAGGCCTCATTTCATGGATTACATTAAGGATACATTTAAGGCAGGTTGTTTAACCGGAAGGCCACATCTTGGATTGTATACAATTGAAGGCAGGTTGTTTAACTATAACTTATAAGGGCACCTTTTGGATAGTATACATTAGACGGCAGGTTGTTTAACCATAAGGCCACATCTTGGATACATATAGACAAATTTTTGTGTGGATCTTAATGATATTCGACTGGCACAAAACTTGATACTTGTTTACAAACCCTACGAACTCACCAACCATTGTGTTGACGCTTTTTAGTATCCTTTCAGGTGTGCAAGTTGAGAATGTTAGAAGTGGCTAAGGAGGATAGCATGGTGGCCTTTAGCAGACTCAGACTTAGGATTTGGAGCTGCATATCTTCTGTTTTAATTGTTGATGCCTTGTGTTTAGACTATGGCATTATGCCTAACTGTTTATCCCGTGCGTGGGAGTTTATCTATGTTTGCTTTTGATTTTGACTTTATGTTAAATGCTTATGATTTAATTATATGAATGTGGGTTGTTTTATGTATTCATGTAGTTACTCTATGTAACATCCATGACGCGTGTGCTATGCGTCGCATCCCGAGTTTTCCGCCTTAGTTGGGGTGTGACACCTTTTTGTTATCATCACTCACTTTAACGATAGGATCATAGATATGATTGATAGGAGGAGGGATTTCAACATTATAATTCTTTTTATTTGAGAGTTCTTCAATATTATGACAGTTTCCATTTTTAATGCTTTCATAAGCATGACTTGTCATAATTCGAATATCTCTCATTTTGTCAATTCGGGACTGTAAGTCTGTAATCTCAAATTGAGCAGAGAGTAGTTCCTTTTGTAAAGAAGCATACTCATTACTCAATTTCTCATGATTTTCTTGTCCCAATTATTTTCTAAGAGTGATTTCCCTTGGTTCATTTCTTATACAATCATTCTCTCTTTCATTAAGTCTAATCTTGTCTGAGATCCTTTTCTCTTCTATTCAAGATGTTCACCTGCTGTCTTAAGAGAGATTTTTCCTCTTGATCCTCATCCATCCTCTTTTGTAAATCATCAACCCTTAGATATAACTCACATGCGGTTTGAGACATTTTAAAATTATCCTTGCAAACATCAATTAATGAATGCAAAGAAAAATTTATTCGTTGCTTAGGAGAATGTAAATCTATCATAAAGGTAACTAGATCCTTTACTTAAGTTTTCAGGAATCTTTACATTTTCAACCTTTGAAGTTTCTCCCTTTGAACAATTATCACCATCTTTTTGTTGGGATTTTATTAACTATACGACTCTTTGTATCGATTATGGATGTTCACAATTTGAAAGGACTTCAAATTAGTTTATTCAAAACTTAGGGTTTATAGTTTAAATAATTACAAATCAATTTAAATAATCCTAGTCGAACTCAACTTTCCTTGAAAAGGGTTATAAAATTCGAAACCCTAAATATATATGAAAGTCGAATTCGACTTCCCCTTGGAAAGGGGAGTCGAATTCAAACACTAATTTGACTCGAAAACGTTTATTAAAAACCTTTTTAATAAAATATGAACATCCTTAATTAGTTACGATTAATTAATTAAACAAGTAAATTAATCTAGTTTAATTCACTTATGTAATAATTAATTAACCTAACTAATTATATATGCGGAATAAGTTAATAAAACAATTAACTAATTAATTCCCTAATAACGATCTATCATGCATGCAATATAACCAACTAATAAATAAATAAATAAATAACAAAAGAAGACTAACCTCTTTGTAGAAACCCGGAGACGAGAACTCCGTCACGTACTAGAGCCCAAGTGTAAGAACTCCTCTAAAGACTCGTACACACGAACGGATTTTCGGCACTTAGCTAACTGCTAGCTATAACTATAAGTTATAACAAAACCCGCCGAATCTAAAATAACTAGAAAAGCTAGCTCAAAAATCTCTACCAAAGGGTGGTGATTTTTGACCCATGCTTCACAAGAGAGAAGAGAGGATTGAATGGAAAAAGGGATTTTGACCTCTATTTATAAGAATAGAAAACCCCTAGGTTTCCTTCTCCCAATCAATGTGGGACAAGGAAACATCCATTTTTCCCTTTTCCTTTTTTTGTGCGTGGCAGACCCCATGGGGTATATGGGCCAATCTTGTTTGGCCCATGGTCAAATAGATTGGCCCATGGTACTTAGGTGCCCGATCCGATTTCGACCCGGTTCAACCCGCTCGTCATTTTTAAATCTGTAAGTCCTTCACTTGATGATTTAACTCACTAGTGTAAAATACAACAAGTCAAGTATGCACTAGATTGGACTAGTATTACTTAAATATAAATGCAAGTATATAAATAAAGTAATACAAGACTTAAAGCAATAAATAATGTAAAGGTGGAACACAATGTAATTTTCAAGTGTATTTTATTTATGATGTTAAATAAAATACAAGGTTGTTGCGGAACCAAGATATTACAAGTATGTAAATATCCTAACAACCTATGAATTGCAAATGATCTATATTTGCTAAATATCTCCTTTGATCGAAATACTTAAAGGTGTGAAGTATGACTTTTGATGATCGAGAGTATTTGAGCAAATTCACCAAATTGCAAAAAGTAATTTGAAAGAGGAAAATGACTTTGTATTTATAGGCAAATAAATTCACCAGTGAATTTATTGTGCCGTACAAATATGGTTGCATGCATTTAAGGAAACAACTTTATATCCTTAAATGCATTGGTTAAGGTAAAGGATAAAGTCATGTTGATGTGACTTGTCAACCTCTTAACCAACCACCTTTACACGCGTGTTGTACTTTTAACAATAGACAAATAGATTGTACAGATAAAATCATGTAAAGGCAAAAGTCAATACCTCATAATTAGTGTTCAGATTTGTAAGGTCTAAAACACTGATAAAGCTCCATTCGTTGATCAGGTAAGACTTCCAGTGGGCCCCGCCATTTTTCAGTCTTCTTTCTTCAGACTTCAGTCTTTGATTTAAGTGAGAATGTCTTCAGTGGAGTTGATCTGGACTGGAGTGAAGTCCAGTGAGCTGAAATCTGGTGCCTATCAGATTTCCTGTACAAGTAAGGCGCTCACTGATCTTCGATCATTTCTGGACAAATTTTCAGTAGAGCTCCAGTCTTCAAGTCTGGAGTGAGTACAGTGAAACTAGACTTAACAAATTCCCCCTATTTGTTCAGAAATAATGCAAGGTCTTTCAAGCTTCTATCTATACAACTATAAGCTTGAAAAACACTTATTTTTGACTAAGTCTAAAAATTTAGTTACTGGAGAACACTTTATAGATCATTGGTGTTCCAGTTTTGTCTTTTAATTCTAACTTAGACCTAATCTGATCACATACTTGTGTATCAAAACTTGTAACTTTATTTACAGACATCAACATATAACAAGTTACAAATTTGATTGAAATATTTAAATACAAGTACAAGTAAGTGATAAAAGAGTCAGGCTCTTCTCTTTTCAACATGTGCAGGTGCATCTTCAGTAGCCTTCCTCTTGGGTTCAGGAGATGTATGTCCAGAACGTAAGCCCAGTGCAACTTCCATGTCCATCTTTTCCTGCCAGACCTTCTGAATCCTTTTCAGAAAGGTCTTCACATCTTGGGTCACGACTGGTTTCTTCTTAAACACTAAACCAATGTCCTTCAGTTCAGACAAGCCGAAAGCCTGGACTGAAGTACTCTTCCTTTCATCCACAAATCCACCTTCTCTGGTCAGTTTCACTGAGAACTTGGTCATGTTCTCATGGTTTTCTGTAAGTCTGATCTCAGCATCAATGATCTTTCTGACATTTGCCCTGAACCTCATCAGATGGTCATACTTGGCTTTCATCTTGGCCACCTGGATCATTTCTTCAAATCTTGTAACACTTTCTGAACTTGAACTTGATCAATTCTTTTTGAAGTGTCCAGAGGAATGAAGTTACTGAGATCTGCATCTCTGACAGCCTTTGATTGTCTAGCTTGTAGTCTGGGTACACCTTTCAGTTTCTTTCTGTACTCATTTTCCAGAGCTGCAGCATTTCACCTGACCTGTTTCTGAAGGTTGAACAGTTCAACCTTCCTATGCTCAATCAACTCTTGGACTGGGAGTCCAAAAGTTTCATAAATCAAACTCTTGCTCATCTTGAGAGTACCTGGAACGAACATATACATCGTCTATTGCTTTAAGGCATTTATGAACTCTGGGATCATCTTTCATTCTTTTGTACATATCAATATCAATGCCTAACCTTCCAACATGATATGAATCCAGAGTTCCCATCTTGGCCATCTTTAACTTGTGAACCATAAGATCTTCTTTTTGTTGTCTGTTGAAGATGCCAATCAGAATACCTTGTTGTTCCAGTCTCTTAGATGTGTCAGTGGCACTGACACTCTTTCAGGAGAATCTTTAGTGATTCTTTCTATCTCACCTCCAGACACCACGTGCTTCTTACTTTTGAAGTTTTTCAGTGTGGTTGTGATGTCTGGAAATTATTCAAACTGGGGCTCACTGGCATCAGTACCAACATCCTCTTCCTCTTGCACATTGGCATCAGTACCAACTGCTTGTTCTTGTGAACTGGCATCAGTACCAGTCACTTTTGACAACTCCTTCTTCTTTTCCATTGCCTTGTCAGTAGCAAAGGCAACAATTGCTCCAGGTTGCATGGCAGATTCTTACCCCTTGGAATAACCACATGTTCTTGACTGGAGGTCATTCCACAATCCTTCCAACATCTGTCTATCAGTAGACCCAAATAACTTACCAGCAACTGGAGTAACCTTGTCGAATTCTTTCTTGAACCCTTGAACTTCCTTTCTTAATTTGTCAACTTCAGTAGGCAAGTTCTCGGGCAGTCCATTCACAATCAATTGCACAACTTGGGGTAGCAGCCCATCTTGTAAATTTCTGAGTATTGTACTAGAGACCTCTTCAGTAAGTTCTTTCAACATATTATTTTTGAACTTCCTCGCAGTTTCGTCACTGATGTTGCTGACGACGGTACTCTGGTCAAGGGTTGGTCTACCTTCCAGACTAATTACTGACCTGGTCAACTTCTGAACCTCTTCTTTCAGATCTGCAATTGGTTGATCAATTTCTGGTTTAAAGAAATTCTGAACAAAAGACAACATCTTCTCCTCCAAGCCCTGGACTTCCACTTTGATTGTTTCAGCGTTTTGATTGGTGGCCAGTACCAGTTCATTCAACTTATCAAACACAATCTTCTCATTACCTGCAATTTCATTCCTAACAGGAGATTGTTAGAAAGTTTAGATTTAAAGTCAGAAATGATCTGAGAAGATGACTTCAGTGATCTCTCCAGGTCCGCCACCTTATTCAAAAAGCCTTGGACCTCGGTAGAAGATGAAGTAGAGAAATCACCAGGAGGAGAAGGACCAGTAACAGGTTTGGTCACCAGTGAGACTTGGCCCTGGACTCTTTCAGATGTTACAGTAGTAGAGTCCAGCAAGACTAGTGATTCAAGAGGTGATGATTGCACTGGTGAAAAGTAAGGAGTTCTTTTGAGGAATTGAAGAAGGTGGTGGTGGTGGTGCATTATATGTTGATTCTGGTGGTGGTGTATTGTTTGATGAATCTGGTGGTGGTGTTGGTAAATTTGATGAAAGAGGTGGAATAGTTGAAGTGTCAACTTGACTGGAAGTAGGCGGTGGAACTGAAGAATGTTCCTCTTCCAATACCAAGTCAACACTGAAAAGATTCAAGTCAGTATCAAAGTTGATATCTGACATGGGTGACTCAACTTCATTCCAGACTAGTGGTTGCCCAATAGGCTGGTCAGTTATGTCCTGGTTCAGATCAAGATGACCAGTTACTGGCTCAACCAAAGTATTGTTGCCAGGTTGAGGCTCAGTCTAAACCTCACCTCTAATCGTAGTCATTGGGAATGCATCAAAGATATCTGTACCATCTGCAGTCATCACATCACCTGTCGTAGAACTTTGAACTTCAATTACTAGTGGTGACTCACCAGTAACATCGTCAGTTCGTGCAATTAGAGAAGTGTCAGAAGTATGGCTTTGTACAAGTGCTTGTGCTGACATGGACTCTACTAAAGGATGGGCAGTCCCTCTATTATCTTCACCATTGTCCCTTAAAAGAAGATTGGAAGTGGTTGCTTGTAGGTTTTCCCTATTGACATCTCCAGAACCCTGTTGGGAGGGATCTGGATGGCTGGCTTGGGTTCTACAGGAGCCGACCAGTACTCCTCCTCTTGTAAGATGCCTGGATTGATTTCTTGGTCGTCTGGGGGGTTTGGTGGTAAGATATCAGTTTTCTTTTAGTCAGGAGCCACCTCGGTTTCTGGTGACTCCACTTCAACAATGAGACCTCCAGTGGGTCCCTCATTATTTCGAGGCCCGCCTGGATTCTCTTCTGACTCATCTGGTGATGATGCATCGGTTATTTCCCTTCTAAAGTGGTGAATCATATTATGAGGGATCTCTACCTCACCAGGACTGCACACCAAATTGTTCAGATCCCTCAAATACTCAGATAGTGAAAAGTATCGAGACTCAAAATCGTAGTCACCACCAAGTTCCCTTCTAAAGACAAGGGATAGAAAACGAATAAAAGGTACGAATGGTTTTCTACTTTTACCTTTGAAACGTTCAGCAAGGTCATCGAAGAAGATCTGGGCAAAATCAACTCGATACCCGAACCATAGACAGTAGGCAATCTGGAGTTGCGTTTGATTAATTTGGTCCAGTCCTCCAGAACTTCCTCCTAAGCACTCAACGATGTGAGTGAAGAAAAGATGTTACAAGTAATTACCATTGATGGTATCCGGGTCATTGTAGATTATGATAGCCAAGATACAGGAATGGTTTATAGCAAGAAGTGTCATTAAAGGTAAGAATGGCTCAAACACAGGAGCATAGTGCATGATTTGCATCTTCAAAAAGTGGATGTATTCTTTACTAGTGTCACTTATGCATTCTTTCAAACCCTCCTAGTCAAACTTCAAATGATTCTTGTACGGACAGGGCACGTGTAAAAGTTCATGGCTAGTGGGAGGAGGAGGTGGCCGGACCTTGTGTTTCATGAGGAAGTCTAGATATTCTTTTTGAGTCACGCATCTTTTGATGCAGTTCCAGTTTATTGGATCTGGGTATGGACATGGGATAAGTTTTTCGGTGGATACATGTGAAAGCTGGTTAAAACGGTACGGTCTTGATGCTAGGATGATTTTTCCGGCATGTTTTAGCCGGTTACCCATTTTTCTTGTTGAGTTTTAGGGTCGGAATGTAAGAAAAATTAAAAGGTGAAAAGGAAGAATGGTGAAATGAAAGAGAAAGTATAATACGCCGAATTTTTATACTTAAGATAATACATGAATAAATTATTTGGATTTTAAATGCGGGTTAATAAACGTTTACAGTTAATCATGATTGTAGTGACATATCGAGAAAGAAAAATAATAAATGAATAAATCTGTTAAATATGTTTTGTCGATTTGTTAAGAGATGAATATGCCTTATCAAATGATGATGTGAAAGTTCTTCCCCGGACGACACCTCAAGAACGTTACAACAATCTTTTTCTCAGCGGTTACAATGTGACCCACTGCATAACCCTTTTTTTTCGAGCTCTAAATCATCGATTCCTTCGGTCCTTAGAAAAATGATTCTTGAATAAGCAACTCTTTGTAGTTTTCTGCTCAAAAAGGAAAACAAGTTTGTGGAAGAAAAAAAACAACTTCATTGCTCATTTCAATATAATTTGATAAAGGCCCTGATTATTAAACTGGTCAATTTGTTTCTTTTCATGCACCGTGAAATTACACGGTGTACTTGTTGACAATTTAGCAAACTCTTGGTTTGTATATGTCAAAGCATGTCCCTTTTGGGTTGAATATTGTTCTCAATGGAATTAACTACTTATGAATTCGGGTTTACATGCAATTAACTCCTTCAACTTTGTATTCTACTCCCATCGTTTAATTATTTGACTTTAACCATCGTTTAATTATTTGACTTTAACCAACAACAACCAAAGACTATTTAAATCAAATGTAATTATCTAAAATATGCTAACACCTTAACATAATCTGGATAAAGCTTCAAGTTGATTATTCCCATGTTTATTGGTTTGGTAAGGTTTTATGAAACCAACATCGTGACTAATAGTGGATATACAAATTGACCATTGACTTATAAATCTTAGAATGTGAATGCAAAATTGATCATTAACTTAGATATTCCGAATATATATTATAAATCATTCCAAACATATACTCAAAATTCTAAGTAATGATTATGTTTTATATATATCCTTAACCAAAAAATGGAAAATAGAATTTATTTATTTTTAACATATATATTTAAAAATCTAACCGGTTCACTATCAAAACAAATATCAAACCTATAGATATATGTGTTTAGTAGATGTAGATTGGATGATAAGGTTTTATATCACCTTCTTGTGGATTCTGGACCAAAACCAAAAGGCCATCGTAATCGTGGTTTTAGCGACGGATGATGGAGAGGAGAGTGATCGGTTGAAAATGGTCCTGGTAACTTGAGGGAGGCAGGGAGGTGATGGTGATTGTGACAACCGGTGGAGAAGAAAATCAGAATACAAGAGAGAAGTTACTCATATTTGTTTTTTTTTATCAAAGACTTTGATTGGTAGAGACAAGAATTTGGTTTTTGATGTTATAAGCTTTTTTCATATTGAGGTGTGTAATAAGATAACCAATGAGAAAAAGAAAACGTATGGTAGTGCTTTAATAGGCACCTTTATTACCTCTACTGTTATTTATTTCTTGTAAGTTTTGTCAAATGAGTCATTTATTTATTGTTGGTGGGATGAAATGGCATTATGGACTAGCAGGGAAAGGATTAAAAAGAAAAAGAAAAAAAAGGTGAAGAGGTGGGTTTTACCGATGTTGCAAAGCTAAATGTCATGTAAGGTGGATGTTTAGTGGTTTTACAAATGGCGGAGTGTAGGTACATTCTGTGGGCTTTGTTTCAAAACTAAGGTCAAATAAGTTTTTCATTGTGAATTTTTAATAAACCATATATGAGATTTGTAGTTGGCCCATAACAAAAATCTTTCATTTTGCCGTTTTATTCGTTTATGAGATTTGTAGTTTGTATACATAGTATTTAACATGATTTAATTAACTTCTTTTCTAATTACATAAAAATTATTTATTTTTTATTATAAAATATGGAGTAGACTTTTAATATGGAATGTATAAGTTTTTCTTCCGTATTAAACACAGTCGTTAAGGCTATAATTAGAAAAATTCTTTAATTAAATATTTTTTTTCTTAATATAAAGTTTACTAAAAGATTACAACTATATGAAACTAATTAAAATAATTAATTTTTGTCTTTGTTATTAATATATATTTTCTATGACATAAGTTGTTTTTCTTTAATCTTTTTCTATGACATAAGTTAAAAAAGTTGTTAAATATTTGAGTTGATTTAAAAAGATTTTTTTTATCGTGTAATGACTTGCTAATTTACGGACTTCAAATCAAACATATATAAAATCGTGTTGTTATGATATTATGCATTACTTTTATGGGTTCTCATTATTTGAAAACTAAAATTTTCGTGAAAACTAGAAAACTGATCAAAACACACTGTGATCTGAATTTAACACAATGTGTTTTTATTTTTTTATTAGAAAACACATTGTGTTAAGTTTATATCACAGTGTGTTTGAACAATTTTCTGATTTTCACGCGCTATCAAAGACACACTGTGATTTAAAACTTAACACAATGTGTTTTTAGATTACACAATAGAAACACATTGTGTTTTTAAAAAACACAATTAAAACACATTGTGTTAAATTCAAATCATAGTGTGTTTTGACCAGATTTCTAGTTTTCACAGAAATTTTAGTTTTCAAATGAACATTTCACTTACTTTTATTATTAAAATTAATAACTTAGAGAATATAAATAAAATGGTGTTATCATGATATTATAGTTAAAAATATTAGATTTCCGCAGCAACGCGAATATAATACTAGTTAGGAATATTTCAACATGGATAAAAAAGCAATGAAAGTAAAATAATAGTAGCAACTGCAGTTTTCTTGTTACTGGGCTTGTACTCGAACTACAGGCCGATGGCAGCATGGTCTTGATCCTGGCTTCCAAATGGGCCTAGTCGTTGAGTGAAATAGCTGGACCAGCGGGGCTTAAAAGTAGAATATAGTAATACTAATATAATAATACTAGATTAATGGCCGCGTAATACGCGGATAATTATATTTAACTAATCACATATTTAACGATAATAGTAAACCTTAAGAATTACTCATATTATATTATTATCTGAATAATTAATATTTTGCACTTGCTATTAAGAAGTCAACATAACAACAAATGTAAAAAATATAAAAAAATCAACTTTATCACGTACTAACATTATAATTTCTTTTGTTACACGACTATCAAGGACGTCGAACGTCGTCAGCCAAACTTTTTAGGCGTTTGTCCATACTATAGAACATAAAATTCAGGAAAGTAGACTTTTGATACAAAAGATGCGATTTTTTATACACCCTAACTATAACCTTTTGAACTATATTTAACAATTTTCTTTAATATTTTACCATTAACGTGACAATGTTTACCAAAATAAGGGTTTTACATTTATAAAAACCATAAAAAATCATAATTATATATATATACTATTTAATTAAGTTTATAATACTGTAGAAGTTTGTTTTTTCTTGTACAAACGATTAACATAAAATAGACGTATGCCTTGAAATTCATAAGTGGAATATGCTGGAGAAATTTTATGTTGAACATATTAAAGTTATCCAAAAATATCATAATATAATTAATTCTCTAATTAAATTTATTTATTAAAGGGTTAAATAAAAACTATTGATTTTGAAGGACTAAAGATGGTCTTGACTAGAAGTTTAGTCAAAGATGACATCATCTTTATTGATCAATGGCTCAAATTTAATAAGCAAATTTCAGCCAATGGTTCATACTTGTTCATGGTTGAATTTAAGGTTCTCTTTTAGTATTATTGTTAGATATAACAAAACAAAAGTATCTTATCTCATTTAGAAAATGGTGTTTGTCTTAATTGCAACTTGAAGTCTTAGCTAGAGACTCTAACTAATTGTTATAACATATGTGCGATAAAATGTATGCACACTCTAGCATTTGTGTAACACCCGTCGTTTAAAAAATATGGATTTCCAAAAATTTTGCCTAACAGCGTCAAAACAAGCGGAAGCATTTAATAAAACGTTTACAATTCCTACTGAAATTGTTAATTAATAAAACTGGTGTTACGAATCCATATCATAGCAACAATAAAGGAAATCCACAAATGTCATCAACTACATAAATGACAAATAAGTCAACATATGGTCATGTCTTGTAAAACCCAAGACATTACAATAATCATAATAAAGGTTCATAAGTGTCGTCTAAATA
Source organism: Erigeron breviscapus (assembly GCA_034093135.1). NCBI lineage: Eukaryota > Viridiplantae > Streptophyta > Magnoliopsida > Asterales > Asteraceae > Erigeron > Erigeron breviscapus. Next base: position 19,267,467 of record CM067170.1, read on the forward strand.
GGTGAGGTCACTAGCAAGTAGCTAAGCATCTTTAATCATCTACCCAGCCTCATATGCATCTAACCAATCTTCAACCACTAACCTGGGAAACACAACACATTTCAACCAAACAAGTGTCAGCTAATTAAAGCTGAGTAAGATAACAGGTTAGTTCGACAAAAGTTCACCATTTAAATCATTACTTCAAATTCATCTCATCATATGTAAGGCATATTGGAATCACATACATCTACATAATAATCAACATAAAGGATATCAAATCCTATGATGTCCATATCAATCTAAGTCATCATTATCATATCAAACATCATCTAAAGGAGGTAAAATCCTATATTGTGCCTATAACTTGCTTAGTCATAATTGTCTCATTCATCATCATTTAAGTTATCGACATTAACTTCATTACATCTTCTAGATACATATCATATAGATACACAGGTTACACAATTTCATCATTACATATAGCTAAGCAGTTATAAATACTTAGTCATCACATATCATCTTTAACATCATATCATTACATCATCAGATCTTATCTACACATATAGTCAAGTAACTTACGTTACTTGATAGTCACATAAGGTTAAACAACTTACGCTACTTAATCATCACACATTCACTTTATTATATCATCGTCATTTCATGCCTACACATAAAGTCAAGCAGTTTACACTACTTGATCGTCACATAAAGTTAAGTAGCTTACACTACTTAATCGTCACAAGAATAGGGTTGAGTATCCATTCGTCACAGGTTGGTTGATCATACCAGATGGAATACTCAATCGACAAATATGGGTCACTTGGGAGATATCATGACTACCCCCTCGTGATCGACTCAACACACTAGCCCAAAGAACTAGCATGTGTTAAGCTTAACACTTTTCGTCTCAGTTTATACTCGAGTTTGTCTCAATTCGTCACAATCATCACATATTATCACATATCCACACATATCGTCTCAAATCGACACAATACATTAATCTTTATTTCATCTCATGTCATTATATCTTCATTAGCTTAATCTCATTACTTACATCATTAATTCGACAATAACATTATATCATTACATATAGCTAAGCAGTTATAATACTTAGTCATCACATATCATCTTTAACATCATATCATTACATCATAGCTAAGCAGTTATAAACTATATCTTACATATCATTAATTCGTCATCAACATCATTTAGCATTAAGGCCCTATCGTGCATCATGAAATAACATTCCTATTTAAGTCTAGTGAACTAGATGTAATAGGCAACTCGACAACTAACCACATCATGAACATGTGAACAAGGAAACATTAATTTCAATCAATCATCACCATAATCAATATGTATACAAGCAACATTACTTTCTACCCCTATGATAAGGACTACCATTTGTTCAAGGCTTTTATTATATTGAGCATCACAATAATTGCATATTCATCATTCATGCATAACATCATCATAACAATAGTCAAGAAATGGAATATACTTACTATGAGTTCATACATCATTTAAAATCTCATTCCCCTCCCACATAATACGCATAGTATGGATACCCGATCAAGCACCCATATTATCTCCCACATGGTTCCCATACCCTTACTTATGTGTGAGATGTCTACATTTTCTTCAAAACGATTAATTACTAAATCTCATTTTATTATATTCCCCAGCGTGACAAAATAAGTTATCTTACCTCAACAGAGTGCACAACAATCAACAAATAGGTTTACCGTGCTTCACAAGTGTTCCCGACAACCTATGGTACAAGAATGATGTAAGTCCCAACTCAATAGATGGTACTACTGAAGACACCTCTATGTCGATGGTGGAGTTACTTTGCAATATATGCACTGAACTGGAGACGACCAGTTGCAGTGTGTATATACCAAGTTCTAGATATATTACTTATTTAAAAGACAATAAGTAAAGAACAATGCAATAATACAAAATACTTGTAAAATAAATTGATAAGACAATATGTAATTTTCAAGTGTAATTTATTTATTGATGTTAAATAAATTACAAGGTTGTTGCGGAACCAAGATAATACAAGAATGTAAATATCCTAACAACCTATGAACTACAATTGATCTATACTCGGAATTTCTCTAAACAATCGAAACACTTAAAGTTGTGAAATGTTCCTTTTTACGATTGAGAGAATATTGCACAAGTTCACCAAGAATATTGCAGGTATGCAAAGTGTGAAGTCCTTCGAAGTGTGTTCGAAGAAGTTATATTCTTGTTGTGCAATGACTTGTATTTATAGGCAAAGTTAACATTGGGATGTTAACTTTAGCCGTACAAATGTGGTTGAGAGCATTTAAGGAATAGCATTTAATTCCTTAAAATGCAGTGTAAAGTTGCAGTATAAAGCAACTTTATTCAACCAGCTTTATGTACCTTTTGTATTTAAATAATAAGATAAATCTTATTATCCGGGTAAAAGGACATAAAGCACAAAAGTCAATTCCTCGTAATCAGTGTAAAGCTTTGTAAGAGCTTTCCACTGATGGTCTCCAGTTTGTAACTGACTAGAATGTCAACTGGGCTTTGCTGCCATTGCCATTCTCTATCTTCCATTTGTTGTCTTCGACTTCAACTGGAATGATTCTTCAACTGGTCAGTTCTCAACTGGAGGAAGTTTTCAGTTGTGTTGACTGTACGGTGCAACTGGACTTCAATATATTTCTGGACAAATCTTCTGGGTCTCCAGTTCACTGGACAGTTTCACTGGTCTCCAGGTGCAACTGGAGACTGGCCAGTTTACCAGTAAACTGGTCCTAACAAATTCCCCCTATTTGTCTAGAAATATTGCCAAGTCTTTTTCTAGTTCTTGTATCTGTACAAGTGTGAACTGGAAGGACTTGTTCGATTTAAATCTATCTAAGTTTCCAAGGCATTTTTATAGATCAATAAATGCCTTAGGTTTTTCTTTTAGGTTTGTTAGATTTTAATCTATTATCTACCTTGTGGTTACAGACTGGTAACTTCATTTATACAAGGAAATGAAATTTATACAAGTTACAGAATGTAAAACAAAATACAAGTAGATAACTGAAAAGAAAGAACTTAATGAGATGGCCCTTCGCCAGTTCTTCTTCTCTTGGTCACTAAAGAGATAGGTTGTGAGTCTTCAGGGTCAATATTCAACTTTAGCTCCAGATTTTCTTTGTGTTGAATCTTGCCCCTTAGGAAGTTCACCCATGCTTTCTCAAACCTATTCTTTTGTGCCTTTGCATCCAACACATTCACCATTTTAACCCATTCACTGAACCCATACTACATTGCACCAGGATTGTCAGTTTTAACCAGTGGCCCTCTGGTATAACTAACTTCAACTTGAAAGACTTTGGTGCCTGGCTTGACTGTTACATTGACACCATTGATAGTACCACTATGTCTTCTGGTTGACATGATCTGGGAGTAATAGCTTCTTGCTTCAGATTCATTTGTTATTTTTATACTTCCAGCACCAGCAGCCAGTACAGCGGACTTGATGTCTTCATTAGATACCTCGCCAGTTGGTTCAATAAATGTGCTAAGGTCAGCATCTCTGGTCAGTGGTCTTCTTGGTTGAGGAATCCTTCTTGGTGGATTCAATACCTTCTTCACAACCTTCTTAACATTTGCAATTCTTTTTAGAATCCCACTGGCCCTATTCTCCTTAGCCTTCTCCACTGATATGTTCAAGCTTCTGGCATCGAATTCAGCTTCATCATCAGGATAGTGTCTATCCAGTTCTACATCAAGCATTTCTTTTAACTGGTCAACTATCCTGGGATCATGCTTAACTCTGGCATACTCCTCCTTAGTGATTCCCAAAAGATTGGCATCACTCATATCAAGCAGTTTGATCTGTGCAAGATGTGCTCTGGCTTCAACTTGGTTGGCTTGTTTCATCTTCTTTCTTTCTTTAATTTGATTACCAAGTCTGGCCAGTTGTTTGCTTACACTATCAGAAACTGGAGGAAGTACATCAGCATTGCCAGTTTCTAACATAGGAATATCAGTGGCCGGCTGGGCAGATACATCAACAGCTAAACCTTTTCCTTTATCCAACACATTCCCCCTATCACCCATATCACCAGTTTGCTCACCAGCTTCAGTACTGGCAGCTACAACCATTTCCCTACCAGCTTGACTTCCAGATGGAGTTCTTTTAGGTGCAACTGGTGGAAGGACTGCACTTCTTTCCCCCTTGGCAGCATCTAGACCTGCCCTAATAACTTCCCATTCAGAAGGGTGAGATGGCAACTGGTCAAGAGGCTGCCATATTTGCATGTCCTTGCACTCCTTGAAAATCCCACACATCATCTTGAAAGACCTCCACAAATGGTTGGTCTCCTTTGACTGGGTCAAAACATTTGCAGTAACCTGTTCTTGACCAGTTTTTAATTCATTTAAGATCTTGGAGTCTTCATCCAAACCAGAAACAACCTTTTCCTTCACTTCCTCATCCTTCTTCTTCAAACTTTCCACTTCAGTTGTCAGTTTATCCAAAGACTGAGCATGAAGGGATACCTGGGTGTTCAATTTTTCAATGCTGCCTCTCAACTGGTTGATCTCACTAGTGAGTGGGGCCAGATCAACCTGAGGAGTGGCCAGCTTGGTGATCTCAGACATCACCCTTTCAATCAATTGTGCTTCTCTTGCACCCAGCATATCCTCTATCTTCTGACCAACTGAAGTCATCAACTGCTCTCCAAGTTCAGTCACATTTAGGCCAAGTTTTTCAACTAATTCCTTTACCTGCCTCTCAATTTCCCTCAAATCTACTTCAGATGTTCTTACAGTGTTGCCAAGTAGATTGGAGATTGACGTTGTGACCATGGACTGAGTAAGGTCAAAGGCTTCTTTCAAAGTACCAGCCAGATTGTTGCAGTCAGTGACCAACTCATTTAGCTTGTTGAACACCAAGTCTTCGTTAGATGAAAACTTGTTAATCCCCAGATCAACCATTTTAATGTTGGTGAAGTGATCCTTGTGGTATCTGGAGAAAGACTTGGTGTTTTTGTCAAGTGTCTTTTGAATCTCCTCCACCCTGGTAAGAAGGTTTTGGAGATCGGCTTGTAAAGAGACAACTTGACTGTCCAATGACGAAGGAGAAGGTGTCACTGGACCAGCAGCAGTTACTACTGGAGCAACTGGAGGAGGCAAACTAAGAGAAATCTTCCCAGTTGTCATACCAGCAGTTGAAGAAATAATAGGAGTGGTGGTACAAAAAAGGACTGGAAAAACAATGTGTTGTTCATGCTGAGAATGCTCAGGTGTGAACAACGGTGGCGGTGGGGGTGGCATTTCTCGAGCAAGTGAGAATTGCCCAGTTGGTGAAGGAGCGGTATAAGTTGGGAATGGTATTTCAGTATGCACATTTTGTTGGGATGGTGAAAGTGAAATTGATGCATCTGGAAGCGAGACTGGAGATGAAGGGTTTTGATCTGGTACAGCAGAATCAAAAATCTCCAAGTCTGTTTCAGTACCTTCTGAATCCGAAGATTCAATAAGGATTTCCTCATCATTAACATTCATGTCCAGATCCATGAATGTAACTGAGGGCTGACCAGAAGGGTCAGTCTCCAGATGACCTTCCCCAGTTTCCTGGATGGGTGCATCTGTTGGAGGATCAGATACCGAAGTATCTTCACCAGGGATAGATGTGATTGGAGTTGCTTCAGTTATGGTTGCTCTATCCTCAACCGCAACATTAGACGAACTCGAGGGTCCCTCATTATTTTGAGGCCCGCCCAGTTGTCTTTCTGACTCACCTTCAATTGGTGCATCAGTTGAAGCGAATGCCAGTTGCATTCGTTCTGGAATTTCGACCTCTCCAGCTTCAGATACCAGAGAGTCTAAATTCCTCAACATATCTGGAGCAGTGTACGGTGAATCTGTACTTAAGTATGTTTCTCTACCTAGAATATGTTTAAAACAGAGAGAGAGAAACCTTGAGAAGGGGATACAAACACCCCTGGTGCCCTTCAGCTTTTGTACTAGGCTTCTAAACAATTGGATTCTACCAATAAGGGTATTGGACCCTTGAGATCCTTGTAAGCTTGCCATCGGATTATTAGGATTGAGTTTGATGACCGAAGCATTACTAGGAGCACCAGGTGCCGGTTTGACATCTGGTGAGGGAGCATATGGAACAGTCAAGAGATTTACATCTCTTGAATGGGATGATCTAGGAGCCATTGGAAAATGAAATTGAAATTTGGGAATTAGGGTTCTTGATTTGTGAAGCAGAGAGAGAAATGAAACAATTTTGATGATTGCGAAGTAAATGAAAGAATGTAGAAGGAAGTAAATGAGTTCGGAGTAAATAAGGGTATTTATAAGGGATTCATGATCCCAATGAAATACAAAAATTATATTTTATTGAACCAAAACAACTTTGTAGATATTTTAACAAAAGAAGTTTGAATTTTGAAATAAAATCATAATTTGCCATGTCAACATTAAATGCTACCAAGTCAGCATTAAATGCTACGACGGCTTATCTTACCCACGCGCCCACTCACTTTTTATTTTCCCAATACAAACAGTTGTCAAGTACTAAAATGGCTTTAAACACGTCAGATCACGATACCAAGTGGTTTAAAACACTCGAGTACCATCACGTGTCACAAATATTGACCAAGTATTTCTAACGTTATAAAAATAAGACAAGACTGAATCTGGTCACTGGAGGATCAGTCAAGTACCAGTTTCCAACTGAAGAGTTCTCCAGTTGCCATTTTCAAACAAAAAAACGAATTTTAGTCAGAAAATTATTTTGAGTCTTTCCCCCTAAAATGATGATCCAGAAATCAATTAGTGCCAGGATAGTATCACAAAGGCGTTCGATAGCCTGGCGAGCAAAGATTATCTGGACCTCCTCAACTGGAGAACTTCATCAGTGTCACTGACGCGTTCAATAACAAAGAAATCTCCAGTTTCAAGGATTTAACATTCCCAGTTCGCTGATGAGATGTTTAAAGGTTTTCTCATCGAGAGGTTTTGTAAAAACATCAGCTAACTGTTTGTCAGTGGGGATGAAATGTAATTCAATGTCTCCTTTCATTATATGATCACGAATAAAATGATACCTGATGTCAATATGCTTTGTTTTGGAGTGCATCACTGGGTTGTGAGATATAGCAATTGCACTGGTGTTGTCACAAAAGATTGGGGTCCTTGTATACTTTTGACCATAATCTAGTAACTGGTTCTTTTTCCAGAGAATCTGGGCACAACAACTGGCCGCAGAAATGTACTCTGCCTTAGAAGTGGACATAGAGACTGAAGTCTGCTTCTTGCTGGTCCAACTTACCAGTTTTCCTCCAAGGAAATGACAACCACCAATTGTTGATTTTCTATCTATCTTACAACCTGCATGATCTGAATCTGAATAACCCATTAGATCTAATCCTGAGCCTTTGGGGTACCAAAGACCAAGATTAGGACACCCTTTCAGGTATCTAAAGATACGCTTTACAGCGTGCAAATGTGATTCTTTAGGGTTAGCCTGAAACCTGGCACATAAACATGTTGCAAACATTATATCTGGTCGACTGGGAGTTAAGTACATCAGTGAACCAACCATACCATGATTGTCAGTTATGTTAACTGGTTTGCCAGTTGGGTCAGAGTCCAAATTTAATGGTGCTGCAATAGGTGTGTTTTTCGATGGGATTGAATCATATTTGTATTTTCTTAACAAATCTCTGACATATTTTCCTTGGTTTATGAAAATTCCATTTTCAGTTTGCTTAATCTGAAGACCTAAGAAAAATGTTAATTCACCCATTAAACTCATCTCATACTCAGATGACATGATTTTAGAAAACTTTTTACACATTGCATCATCAGTTGAACCAAATATAATGTCATCAACATAAATTTGTACCAATAAGATATTACCTCTTTCTTTCAAGATAAATAAGGTATTATCTATTGCACCTATTTGAAAGCCATTTTTAAGATGATGTTTAGTTAGAGTATCATACCAGGCTCTTGGGGCTTGTCTTAGACCATACAATGCTTTGTTCAGTCTATAAACCCAATGAGGATGCTTCTCATCGATGAAACCTGGAGTCTGCTTAACATATACTTCTTCTTCCAATGTTCCATTAAGGAACACACTTTTGACATCCATCTGGAAGACCTTGAACTGTAGATGGGCTGCATAAGCCAGAAATATTCTGATGGCTTCAAGTCTTGCAACTGGAGCAAAAGTTTCATCAAAGTCAACGCCTTCTGCTTGACAATAACCCTGGGAAACTAGTCTGGCCTTGTTTCTTACAACATGGCCATCTTTATCCATCTTGTTTCGGTAGACCCATCTGGTACCAATGGGTTCTTTCTTTAACCCTGGTGGACAAGGAACAAGCTCCCAAACATTGTTCCTTTCAAACTGAACGAGCTCTTCTTGCATAGCTTCCACGCAGCTTGGGTCTGCCATAGCCTCGTCAATCTTCGTTGGTTCAATTAAGGATAAGAAGGTGATTGTTAGGTCGAGAATCAACCATGTATAATTTGTTCAGAAATAGCTTGAGGTTTAGTGAAGACGTTTTATCAGAATTCTGAGATGTCTCAGAATTCCTTCACTGAAGCTTCACTTCAGTTCAGATCAAGACAAATCTGAAGCATTCATTCTGAAGTCAAAGACTGAAGTATGAAGAAGAGAATCACCTCAGAAGCGAACATCAGAGTGATTCTACCAGATCGAAGACTGAAGCATCTCAGTGTAAAGTATTTACAACTCTTTACACTGATTACGAGGAAGACTTTTGCTTTACACCTTTATCCAGTTAATAGATTTATCTATTAATAAAAGGTACAAAGTATAGGCTTGGAACCTAGTACCATAAGTCACTTCTTGTGACTTATACACTCTTCCAAGTACAGCATGTAAGGAATTATAGTTTAATTCCTTAAATGCTCACAACCACTTTGTACGATCTTGTCCATGTCATCATGGACTTGGTCTATAAATACAAAGTCTTCTCATAACTTGCAAAAGGCTTGAAACTTTGCATTGCAACTTGTGAGATATACTCTAAGTAAACTTACGAGTATTTCCAAGTCAATTAGATCACTTGTATTTCAGGATTGTTTAGATACTTACACTTTGGTGTTTATCTTTGTTCCGCAACAATCCTTGTATTTGTTTATACATCAATAAATCAAATACATTTGAAAACAACGTGTCTCAATGCTACATACTTGATTATATTTATATATATATCTTTATATAGTTTCTGCCATTTGTTCTTGCATTATTCATATTGTCAATTGTTTCTTGTTATCCTTATCTGGATCGTAAACTGAACTTGTCCATCAAGATTAGTTGTACTTGCCAGTCGGGTTTGTTAATCATCTATATATTTTGGGACTCACAATTGGTATCAGAGCAGCAAGGTTGAATTTTATATCAATTCATTAACCTTTGATCTGCATAGATGGCTGACTTTGAACAAGAACGACCTGACCCTAATAATGCCACCCCACCTCCTATCATCAACAACAATATACCCTCACACAATGTTCACGTACACTTTCCAAATAATCCTGTTCCCAAGTTTGATGGGAACAGTGAAAACTTTCAAACATGGAAAGCGTGCATGCTTAAGTATATTGCTGGTGTTGAGAGACATTTACCAGATATCCTAAGAGAAGGACCCTTTGTCCCTATGAATGCTTCTACTATTGTCAGAAATGCCGATGGGACTCCTAGGCTGTCACCTAAGGAGAAGGATCATTGGTCTGAGGAAGATCATAGACTTGTAGACCTGGATACCAAGTTACAAAATATGATTTTATACGCAGTTCCAGAAACCCTTATGCCCACTCTTGTTTTACTTGATAATTCCAAATTAATGTGGGAGGAACTAATGACACAGTTTGAAGGCACTAATGAGACAATTGTCACAAGAAAAGTTGCTTTAAACAAAAGATATGAGTCTTTCTTTGCTATCCCTGGGGAGTCTTTAACGCAAACTTACATCAGATTTATAAATCTGGTCAACCAACTGAAAGCCCTGGGTGTAACCAAAGACAAAGAAATTTTGTTAGAAAAATTTTGTGACATTTTACCTTCAAAATGGGAAAACCTTATCTTGGTCTTGAGACAAGGCAAAACATTGCACAGTCATACTCTTGCTTCCCTTTATGGAGCATTTAGGTATACTGAAGAGAACAAAGCTGAAAGAGCTTTGGCTGAGCAGGATGCCAAGAACCATGTGTCTACCAGTTCTGGTACGGTTCAGTATTCTGAACCACATAGTACTGCTCTACTATCTTCTGAGAGTGATATTTATGACTCAAATGTTAAAAACTGGTGTCTCTGCTAATGTTACTCATGATTGTGATGAGAATGACAATGATGATCTGGTTGCCATGCTGGCTAAAACTTTCAATCGTTTTAAGGCCAAATCAAATCGATCTGGCAAACCTTTTGCTTCCAGTGCTTCTATTGACAAGTCCAATCTTGAATGCTTTAAATGCGGCAAGAAAGGACATTTCATGAAGGAATGCAGATCTAGTCAACCTTCATCACCACAATCTGCTCCTAACCATTCTATCTTTCAGAAGTCCGATGACAGCTATAAGGCCAAATACAAGAAGTTGAAGGCACATATGGCTCTTTTGGCACAAGACAACTCAAGCAACAGTTGTATGATTGCCAAAACTGAAAAGTGGGAAGATTCTGATGAATCATCTGATGATGAGGAAGAAGTTAGGGACATGTGTTTCATGGCACAAGAAGACCAAGGTCATTTGGTCAAAACCGATGTTGAATCTGGTCGCTGGGTGGATATAGTGATGAAAAAGGTCAGTAATTTTGGCTATGAAGAAATGAGGAACACAAACTGGACCTTTTGGTTCTGTTAGAGGCTGACATCTCATTTGTTGAGACAGTGCGTTCAGAAAGCTTAAAAATGTTTGAAAACAATACTTCTGAACTGAACGCCAGTCAGGCCAGACTAAAAGAACTGAAAGATGTTCATTTGGCCCTAAAAAGTTATCAATCTATGTAACATCCCGAACTTTTATTAATGTTTGACTAATGCCGTTAAGTCAATTTGGGGTGTCGTTAAGTCTTGACTTAATATTTGAATGTAGTTATGTGTGGTTAACGTAGATAAAGTAGTTAGGCTTAAAAGCCTAAATTTTAATGACGAATAAAAGTGTGATTAATGTCGCTTAAAGGCTATGTAGTGCCTTTTTAATGAAGGACTAATGTTGTATATGGTCAATAATGCAGTTTGTGACCAATGATGAAGGGTTTAGAAGTCCAGGGACTGATTTTGACATAGGTTGAAATCTAAAAACGGGTTTAAGGATTTGTTGTGTGTAATTAGGGCTGAATTAGCAGCCATTAGCAATTGTTAACTCACACACAAAGCCTCTTTAATCTTTTTTGAATCCTAAAGCAATTAATCTAGTTTTTGGGTCTAACGATTGGGTAATTTGGTGTTGGAATCGATCAACCATCTAGCAAGCAGGTAATCATTGAATCGTTGGTTGTATTTTCAGGTCTAGGGGTTGTTTAATTATGAATCAAATCTGATTAAAAAGGGATTATGCAAGTAATTAGGGTTTATGTGGTGTTTTGGGGTAATTAACATTGAAAGTGATGTTAAACGAGTCTATGATCGATCCAGTTAATCAAGAGATGTTTATTTGTGTCAAAAACATGTTTGGAAGGAAGTCTTGATCGATCAAAATCTGGAAAATCGAAGAACTTAGTCGTTTTTAAAAATCTGTCGATCAGCGGTGAAACGAAGTTAATCTTCGTTATGGTTATCTTCGTTAGTTAAAAGTTATCTTCGTAAGTTATGTAAGTTCGTTCAGTCACTATCTTCGTTGACTAAGTTCGTAAAATGAAAACCATTTTCGTGAAGAAATCAAACGAAGTTAAATGATAAATTTGTAAACTATTTTAGTGAGGTAAAACCAAACGAATTTAAGATCTAAATTCGTAAGAACAAGCAAACGAAGTTGAATATTAAGTTCGTAAGAACAATTGAAACGAAGATAAGAACTAAGTTCGTAAGGTGTAATTAAGTTCGTAAGAAGTAAACTGCAGGTCATCTTCGTAAGGCCTGTAGGGTACTTAAGGTCGTTCGAGAGTCCATTTAAGGTCCTAAATGACTTATACTTTATATGTTAATGAACAATAGGTGTCGGAGATTACTGATAAGCAATATTAGCTGTTTGTTTGTGCGCGTGTACTACAACCAGGTAAGATACACTACTTTAACACGCTGAGGGATCAACTAAAAGCTGGTTTCAATCATAAACACTTCCATTCGGTACCTTATTATTGCATGTGGGCATATGGGTTACTTGGGAGGTATTATGGGTTATGCAGTTGACCATGAGACCTGAGATGCAGTCCCTATTGTAGTGTAATGCAGTATTGCTTAATGTAGTATGTAGCTATGCAGTTGATGTAGTAATGTAGTATCTTGATATGCATGATATATAGAAATGAAGTTGATGTGTGATATGCATGCTTGACTTGTACGCCTAGTTCACTAGACTTGCTAGGTTGCTATGTCACTTGCACGTTTAAGGATCCAAACGTAATGAAGTTAAAGTGTATGAATGTCTAGGAATGTGTGTTACCTAGACTATATGTGTGTGAATGTTGGGAATGCAGGGACCCAAACTATATGTGTGAAATTGAGCTCATAAAACAGATGCAGTGAAAAGTGTTAAGCTTAACCCGTACTAGCCTTAGCCGGGCGAGTGCGTAGATGCAGTTGTTGCTTGGGTGGCTCCTCGCAACGTGGTCTTTATAACGCAGGGCGAGTAATACGAGAGGTTTGACCAACCTCCACATTCGGATTACTCAAGGATTGGCTTGCCATTCCTTAACGACGTAAGATGAGTAGTCTTTTGACTAATCATCCAGTCGGGTGTGATGCAGGGCACACTTATATGCAGTTAACGAAGATACGTGTGACAATGTGTGAACTAATGCAGGATAGGCACATTTAGGATGATTATCCTAATTGAGATGAAGTTGAAATGCAGTATATGTGTGAACGTGTGATGTGTGTTGTGCCTAATAAAACTTGTCTAATAATGAAGATTGTTTTAATTGGACAAAATGCTTTTAAATTAGGTGTTATCTTACTTAGCTATTCTTATAGCTAACACTTGTTTCTTAATGTGGTTGTTCCCTCAGGTTTAGCTTGATGGAATCTAGATGCAGGACGTGTGAGCTTGGGTAGACGCAATGCAGGAGCCTTAGCTACCCTTAGACGATGCTTACTTTAGACATTCGTTACAATTCGTATTTAATGTCGAATTTATGTAGTGATGTGTGAACGGTTGTTTTATGTTGGGCAACCGTTGGGTTTTCATTTGAACTATTGTTTGATATGGCAAGTAACACCAAATAAATGCAGCAACCGAAATGTTTTTATCGGTTTTGACTTTTACAGTCTTTACTTCCGCAATTTAACACCGTTAGGTGAAAAGTTTTTGAAACCCATATTTTTAAACGACGGGTGTTACAAGTTGGTATCAGAGAAGTAGTTTAAGTGAACCAAGGCCTATTGACCATAGGATTTGGACTTAAACTTAAGATGCGCATGCTAGGTATTTGTAGGATGCCTTAGCTAGAGATGACATGTGATGTAGGATGGGTTGGGATGAGTGCGAGTATGACAAGGCTTACGAGATGTTTATGTTACGATGATATGATTTAGCCTTATCCCGACGAACTTTTGTTTTATTTCGCGCTTATCGACTCCACCATTTTATTGAAGGAAAATGGTTAACACTCGCAACCGCAACATCCAACGTGACGGAGCAACTGCCAGCGTTACTCCACCTGTCCATCCAGGTGCAGTTGCTACTAATGTTGCTGCTACTGCTACTGCAGCTAACGTGAATGGAAATCGAGGAAACCCCAGCAAGTAAATCAGCCAAGCCCATTAGGTCCTATGCCTCCACCTCCCGGCAATCCACCTAGAGTTAACGAAGCAATGGTGGAGCAAATCCCTAATGCAGCTGAACTGTACAATCTTGTGCTGACTCTCCAAGCCCAGTTAGCACAGACTCAAGAGCAACTGAACAACGCTCTTGCTGAGAATGCTGAAGGAACTGATGGCAACTACTCAGTGCCCTCTCACCACATTGAGCCACCAGTGGATAATGTTGTCGTTCCCCCTGTTAATGTTGAAGTGGCTCCCCCTAATGTAGTTCAAGCTCCTCGATTTAAGTTCGAAAGTTTCCAGAAGTGTGGAGCTCAGAAATTCAATGGAACACTTAACGCAGTAGGCTGCATGGAATGGCTTGATGATACTGAGATGGTTTTTGAAGCTTGTGATTGTCCCGAGGATAAGAAAGTGTTGTGTGCTAGTAGGATGTTGAAAGAAGGAGCTCGGGATTGGTGGAAGAGCATTACTATTTCGATGACTCCAGCTATGGTAACTGCTATTTCATGGGCTGACTTTAAACAGAAATTCATTGAGGAATATATTGGGGTACATGAGCAGCGTAAAATGGAAAAAGAGTTCCGTGCTTTGACAGCTGAAGTTGGCAAAATTAATGATTATGCTCGTTCCTTTATGGAGAAGATGAAGTTCGTAGGCCATCTGTTCCGTACTGATGCGGATCAGGTTGCTTGCTATGTTGATGGTTTGCCTCCGAGTTATCGAGGTATCTGCAGGCAGCACAAGACTCTAACTGAAGCAATCAAGGAGTCTAAAAAGCTTGACGATGATTTTGCTTCGGACAAGAAAGTAGTTGAGAAAGTCGACGACAAGAAAGTGGGATTTAAAAGAAGATCAAACTGGTCCTCTAATAACAATAATAATAAGAAGTTCCGTGGAAATTCTAGCTCAAGCGGTGACAAGGATAAAAAGAAGAATGGTTCATGGTGTACATTTTGCAAGACAATTCATGAAGGGCATTGTACCGACAAGACAAGAAGGTGCCATAAGTGTGGGAAGTCGGGACATCTTGCCACTGAATGTAGGGACAAGACTCGTTGCTACAAGTGCCAAGAAACGGGTCATCTCATTGCCGATTGTCCACAGATGAAGAATGCTGGAAAGAAGACCGCCACGACAGCAACAAAAGTGAGAGCTCTTCAAATGACGGTTGATGACGCAAGGAACAACGATGAAGTGGTAAGTGGTACTTTCCTTGTTAACTCAAAGCCTGCCTCTGTTTTATTTGATTCAGGTGCAAATAGGTCGTTTGTGTCCACATTATTTGCTCCTAAGCTAGAAAGAGTCACTACTCCTTTAGATTGTTCATTAGAGGTAGAAATTGCTAATGGTACGGTTAATAATATACGTGTGGGATATGACGATTGTGACATTGAGATTGAAGGTTGTTCTTTCCCAGTTCAACTATTACCTACTACCTTAGGTGGTTTTGATGTAGTGATTGGTATGGATTGGTTGGCTAGAAATGAAGCTAGTATTTTATGTTCCCAAAAGATAATTCGATTGCCTATATCCGAGGGTAAAGTGATAACGGTGTATGGAGACAAGAAGAGAGGAGGAATAAAGATTATTAGTATGATGAAAGCTATTAAATGTATAAGGAAAAACAAGAGCCATTTCTTGGCTTATGTCATTGATGCAAGAAAAGAGAAGTCTTCAATCGCTAGTGTTGATGTAGTATCCAATTTCCCCGATGTGTTTCCCGATGATCTACCCGGTATTCCTCCCGATCGTGAAGTTACTTTTCAGATAGATCTTATTCCCGGTGCTACACCCGTTGCTAAAGCACCTTACCGATTAGCTCCTACAGAAATGAAGGAATTAATGACGCAACTACAGGAGTTACTTGACAAGGGGTTCATACAACCTAGTTCCTCGCCTTGGGGAGCTCCGGTTCTCTTTGTTAAGAAGAAGGATGGATCAATGCGCATGTGTATTGACTACCGTGAGTTGAACAAACGAACGGTCAAGAATAAGTATCCTCTCCCGAGAATTGATGATCTTTTTGATCAACTACATGGTGCTTCGTATTTTTCAAAGATTGATTTGCGGTCCGGTTATCATCAGTTAAAGGTAAAGAAGGAAGATGTAGCAAAGACAGCTTTCCGGACTAGATATGGTCATTATGAGTTCTTGGTCATGCCATTTGGGTTGACAAATGCTCCAGCCGCGTTTATGGACTTAATGAATCGGGTATGCCGCCCCTTTCTAGATCATTTTGTTATTGTGTTTATTGACGATATTTTGATCTATTCTAAGTCAGAGGATGAACACCGTGAGCATTTGAAAGCAGTTTTGGAGGTGTTGAGGGAGAAGAAGTTGTACGCAAAGTTTTCTAAATGTGATTTTTGGCTCCGAGAAGTGCAGTTTCTTGGTCATGTTATTACATCGGAAGGTATTAAAGTAGATCCTTCAAAGATTGAAGCTGTTTCAAAGTGGGAGCAGCCAAAGACTCCTACCGAGATTAAGAGTTTTCTTGGTTTGGCTGGGTATTATAGAAGGTTTATTCAGGATTTTTCCCGAATAGCCAAGCCTATGACGGAATTAACAAAGAAGGGTGTGAAGTACGAGTGGACTGAAAAGCAGGAAAATGCATTCCAAACGTTGAAAAAGAAGTTGTGTGAAGCTCCTATCCTTGCCTTGCCTGAAGGTACTGATGATTTAGTGGTATATAGCGATGCTTCTATTACGGGTTTGGGTTGTGTCTTAATGCAGAGAGACAAAGTGATTGCCTATGCTTCACGTCAGTTGAAGCCTCATGAGAAGAATTACCCTACCCATGATCTTGAGCTAGCGGCGGTTGTGTTTGCATTGAAATTATGGAGACATTACTTATATGGTACTAAATGCACACTTTACACCGACCATAAGAGTTTACAATATATGTTTACTCAAAAGGAGATGAATGTGAGACAAAGAAGGTGGATGGAATTACTTAAAGACTATGATTGTGAAATCAAATACCATCCGGGTAAAGCCAATGTAGTGGCGGATGCACTAAGTAGGAAAGTGCAAAGCTCTTCTTGTAAGTTGATGAGCATGCAAGTTCAGGCCAAGTCGGGTCTATTAGATCGAATTAAAGAAGCACAAGAGATGGCATTAATGAAGGATAATATTGATTACGAGAGTATTGGGAAGAAGAAACGACTTGTGATGGAGACTAATAGCCGTGGGTTTAAAACATACAAGGGTCGCATTTGGGTGCCACTGCTTGGTGGTAACCGAGAGTTGATCCTTGAAGAGGTCCATAGAAGTAGGTATTCGATGCATCCCGGTGTCACCAAAATGTATGCAGATTTGAAGCCGATTTATTGGTGGCCGGATATTAAAGGTGAAGTAGCTCATTTTGTAGCAAAGTGTTTGACGTGTGCAAGAGTGAAGACGGACCATCAAAAGCCGTATGGTTTGTTGCATCAATTAGAAATTCCCGAGTGGAAATGGGATCATATTACCATGGACTTTGTAACGAAGCTACCTAAAACGCCGAAAGGGAATGATATGATATGGGTGATTGTAGATAGATTGACGAAGAGTGCTCATTTTCTAGCTACCCGACAAGATGTGCCTTTAACGAAGATGGCAAAGATGTACATTGATGAAGTAGTTGCGAAACATGGAGTTCCTTTATCTATTGTTTCGGATCGAGACTCGAGGTTTGTGTCAAACTTTTGGAAGGGTCTTCAACGGGAGTTGGGTAGTAGAATAAATTTGAGTACCGCCTATCATCCCCAAACCGATGGGCAAAGTGAGAGAACCATTCAAACCTTGGAGGATATGTTGAGAACGTGTGTACTTGAATACGGTGGAGCATGGGATGAACACTTGAAGTTGATTGAATTTGCTTATAATAATAGTCACCATGCAAGTATTGGAATGCCACCATTTGAAATGTTATATGGAAGGAGATGTAGGACTCCAAGTTGTTGGATGGAGCCCGGTGAAAAGCAGTTGACCGGTCCCGAAATTATTGAAATTACCTCTGAAAAGGTTAATGTAGCTAAAGAAGCCTTACGTGTGGCAAGAGAAAGGCAGAAAACATATGCAGATAAGAAAAGGAGACCGATTGAGTTTAATGTTGGTGATTTAGTGATGCTGAAAGTATCACCTTGGAAAGGAGTTATCCGATTTGGAAAGAAGGGAAAGTTGAGTCCAAGATTTATTGGACCTTTTAAAGTGGTGAAGCGCATTAAAGATGTGGCATATCAGTTGGAATTACCTCCAGAATTGGATGGAATTCACAACACCTTCCATGTATCCTACTTGAGGAAATGTGTAGCTGAGGAGTCGAGTGTGATTCCTATTAAAGACGTGAGTATTGACCCAATGAAGAGAATAGTAGACGAACCGGTAGCGATACTTGGAAGAAAGCAAAAGAAGTTACGCCGAAAAGTGATTGAACTTGTCTTGATAAAGTGGAAGCATAATCATGGAGAAAGCTTGACTTGGGAAACTGAAGCAGTAATGAAGGAGAAATATCCCGAGTTGTTCCTATCTGATGAGATTCCGGGGACGGAATCCTCTTAAGGGGGAGGTAATTGTAACATCCCGAACTTTTATTTAATGTTTGACTAATGCCGTTAAGTCAATTTGGGGTGTCGTTAAGTCTTGACTTAATATTTGAATGTAGTTATGTGTGGTTAACGTAGATAAAGTAGTTAGGCTTAAAAGCCTAAATTTTAATGACGAATAAAAGTGTGATTAATGTCGCTTAAAGGCTATGTAGTGCCTTTTAATGAAGGACTAATGTTGTATATGGTCAATAATGCAGTTTGTGACCAATAATGAAGGGTTTAGAAGTCCAGGGACTGATTTTGACATAGGTTGAAATCTAAAAACGGGTTTAAGGATTTGTTGTGTGTAATTAGGGCTGAATTAGCAGCCATTAGCAATTGTTAACTCACACACAAAGCCTCTTTAATCTTTCTTGAATCCTAAAGCAATTAATCTAGTTTTTGGGTCTAACGATTGGGTATTTTGGTGTTGTAATCGATCGATCATCTAGCAAGCAGGTAATCATTGAATGTAGTTATGTGTGGTTAACGTAGATAAAGTAGTTAGGCTTAAAAGCCTAAATTTTAATGACGAATAAAAGTGTGATTAATGTCGCTTAAAGGCTATGTAGTGCCTTTTAATGAAGGACTAATGTTGTATATGGTCAATAATGCAGTTTGTGACCAATAATGAAGGGTTTAGAAGTCCAGGGACTGATTTTGACATAGGTTGAAATCTAAAAACGGGTTTAAGGATTTGTTGTGTGTAATTAGGGCTGAATTAGCAGCCATTAGCAATTGTTAACTCACACACAAAGCCTCTTTAATCTTTCTTGAATCCTAAAGCAATTAATCTAGTTTTGGGTCTAACGATTGGGTATTTTGGTGTTGTAATCGATCGATCATCTAGCAAGCAGGTAATCATTGATGTATTGATTGTATTTTCAGATTTAGAGGTTGTTTAATTATGAATCAAATCTGATTAAAAAGGGATTATGCAAGTAATTAGGGTTTATGTGGTGTTTTGGGGTAATTAACATTGAAAGTGATGTTAAACGAGTCTATGATCGATCCAGTTAATCAAGAGATGTTTATTTGTGTCAAAAACATGTTTGGAAGGAAGTCTTGATCGATCAAAATCTGGAAAATCGAAGAACTTAGTCGTTTTTTGAAAATCTGTCGATCAGCGGTGAAACGAAGTTAATCTTCGTTATGGTTATCTTCGTTAGTTAAAAGTTATCTTCGTAAGTTATGTAAGTTCGTTCAGTCACTATCTTCGTTGACTAAGTTCGTAAAATGAAAACCATTTTCGTGAAGAAATCAAACGAAGTTAAATGATAAATTTGTAAACTATTTTAGTAAGAACAAGCAAACGAAGTTGAATGTTAAGTTCGTAAGAACAATTGAAACGAAGATAAGAACTAAGTTCGTAAGGTGTAATTAAGTTCGTAAGAAGTAAACTGCAGGTCATCTTCGTAAGGCCTGTAGGGTACTTAAGGTCGTTCGAGAGTCCATTTAAGGTCCTAAATGACTTATACTTTATATGTTAATGAACAATAGGTGTCGGAGATTACTGATAAGCAATATTAGCTGTTTGTTTGTGCGCGTGTACTACAACCAGGTAAGATACACTACTTTAACACGCTGAGGGATCAACTAAAAGCTGGTTTCAAATCATAAACACTTCCATTCGGTACCTTATTATTGCATGTGGGCATATGGGTTACTTGGGAGGTATTATGGGTTATGCAGTTGACCATGAGACCTGAGATGCAGTCCCTATTGTAGTGTAATGCAGTATTGCTTAATGTAGTATGTAGCTATGCAGTTGATGTAGTTTAATGTAGTATCTTGATATGCATGATATATAGAAATGAAGTTGATGTGTGATATGCATGCTTGACTTGTACGCCTAGTTCACACGAGTTGCATATGTGAACGGTTTGAAATATAACCTGATCAGTGTCAGTCAACTATGTGATGATGGCTTCAAGGTTTTATTTGATATTTCACAAGGCACCATATTCAATAGAGATGGAAAGGTGGTACTGATTGCACCAAGGAAGGGAAACATTTATGTCATTGATATGAATCCATCTATCTCTGAACAATGTTTCTACACAAAGGCTGATGAAGACACAAATTGGTTGTGGCATAAGAGATTATCCCATCTGAACTTCAAGAACATTAATAAGTTGTCAAGAAAACAACTTGTTGATGGGATACCTCTATGTCTTTCAATAAAGACAAGCCATGTCCAGGTTGTGAAATGGGTAAGCAGAAAAGAGCTTCATTCAAAAACTAAGCAAAGCTTTAGTATAACTGAACCTCTTCACATGCTTCACATGGACCTTTTTGGACCAGTGAATGTTCAGACCAGAGCAGGAAAGAAATACACCCTTGTTATCGTAGATGAATATTCAAGATATTGCTGGGTGATTTTCCTCAAGTCTAAAAGTGAAGCTGCTGCTGAAATCATTGCTCTCATCAAACAAATTGAACTCAAGTACAAGCGAAAAGTTTGTCAGCTCAGAAGTGACAATGGCACTGAATTCAGAAATGCCACTCTGGAGTCCTTCTGCACTGAAACTGGCATATCTCAGAACTTCTCCTCAGCACACACACCAGAGCAGAATGGTGTTGTAGAAAGAAAGAATCGAACGCTGATTGAAGCTGCTAGAAGTATGTTGAATGAATCTGGTCTTCCCAAGAATTTCTGGGCTGAAGCTGTTGCAACTGCTTGCTACACTCAGAACAGATCTATTTATGTCAAAAGACATAAGAAGACCTCCTATGAAGTACTCAGAAATAGAAAGCCTAATATTGGATACTTCCATGTATTTGGGTGTCCAGTATACATTCTGAATAACTCTAATCAGCTTGGAAAATTCGATGCAAAAGCTGATGAAGGGTACTTCTTAGGATATTCATCAAATCGCAAGGCCTTTAGAGTCTTTAATAAGAGACTTGAAAAGGTTGATGAGTCAATTCATGTTACCTTTGATGAATCAAATTCTGCAATCTTTAAAAATTCCATCCCTGTACCACCCTCAGAAAGTCCAATTAGTTTTGGTGATTCTGATCCATTGCTGAAACTGATCAGTCACCTGAACATGCTTCTGAACATCTCCGTTCAGAACCAGAAATAAACAAGCCAAGCAACATTCCATTTTATCCTCCAGTTAGTTTCAAACTACCTTCTGAACTAACTATTGGATCAGATGTATATGCTGCTTCTCCAATGATATCAGACTCCACTGAGCAACCTCAATCTGAAGAATTTCATGATGCAAGTCATGATCTGCAGGAAGAAGAAGAAGCTGAAAATGTATTTTCTGAAGCTCCTCCTGAAGTTACTCAGAGAAGTTCTTGCACTGATATCATTTCTCATCCTGGTCAATACTCTAAATGGACAAAGGCACATCCAATCGAGCAAATTATTGGAGAGTCCAGTAGAGGGGTTCAGACCAGAAGAGCCACAAGCGATCAATGCTTATACGTCAGCTTCTTATCTCTAATTGAACCCAAGAAGATTGACGAGGCTATGCAAGACCCAAGCTGGGTTGAAGCCATGCAAGATGAGCTCAACCAGTTTAAAAGAAACGATGTATGGGAACTCGTTCCTTGTCCCAGTAACCTGAAGAAGGAACCAATTGGGACAAGATGGGTCTTCAGAAACAAGATGGATGAAGATGGTCACATCATAAGAAACAAAGCAAGACTTGTTGCAAAGGGATATGCACAAGAAGAGGGAATAGATTTTGATGAAACTTTTGCACCAGTTGCTAGACTTGAAGCTATCAGAATATTCTTAGCTTTTGCAGCTCATCATCAATTTAAAGTCTATCAAATGGATGTCAAAAGTGCCTTTTTGAATGGCGAACTAGAAGAAGTAGTGTATGTGCATCAACCACCAGGGTTCATCAATGAAGAAAAACCACATTGGGTGTACAGACTGAACAAAGCCTTATATGGTCTGAGACAAGCACCCAGAGCCTGGTATGATACTCTCACTAACATCTTCTTAAAAATGGTTTTAAACGTGGTGCAATTGATAAAACTTTATTCATATTGCATGATAAAAGTGATATCCTTTTAGTACAAGTTTATGTTGATGACATTGTGTTTGGTTCTACTAATGAGAAGATGTGTGAAAAATTTTCAAAAATCATGTCTTCTGAGTATGAAATGAGTATGATGGGAGAACTGACATATTTTCTGGGACTTCAAGTAAAACAAAATGAAGATGGTATTTCATTAACCAAGAAAAATATGTCAGAGATTTATTAAAGAAATATCAATTTGATTCAGTCTCATCAAAAGATACTCCTATTTCTGCTCCATTAACTTTGGATTCTGATCCACATGGAAAACCAGTGGACCATACAAAATATCGTGGTATGGTTGGTTCACTGATGTATTTAACTGCAAGTAGACCAGACATAATGTTTGCAACATGCCTTTGTGCTAGATTTCAATCTGATCCCAGAGAAGCACATGCAAATGCTGTTAAAAGGATCTTCAGATACCTTAAGGGTGTCCCCAGATTGGGTCTTTGGTATCCCAAAGGCTCCAGTCTAGATCTAATGGGTTATTCAGATTCTGATCATGCAGGTTGCAAGATAGACAGGAAAAGTACCACTGGTGGGTGTCATTTCCTTGGTGGCAAATTAGTAAGCTGGACTAGTAAGAAACAGACTGCAGTATCACTATCCACTGCAGAAGCTGAGTACATTTCTGCAGCAAGTTGTTGTGCTCAGATTCTATGGATGAAGAACCAGCTGACTGATTATGGTGTTACTTACACAAAGACTCCAATCTTTTGTGATAACACTAGTGCCATTGCCATATCTCACAATCCTGTGATGCACTCGAAAACCAAGCACATCGATCTCAGGTATCATTTCATTCGTGATCATATTCTGAAAGGAGATATTGAATTGCACTTTATTCCCACTGATAAGCAACTCGCTGATGTTTTTACAAAACCTTTAGATGTCAAAACCTTTAAACATCTAGTCAGTGAGTTGGGTATGTTAAATCCTTAGACTGGTAATCTTGTTATGAACGCCTCAGTGACACTGATCTGGTTCACCAGTCTGAGCGATCCATGCAATTTTTGCTCGCCTAGCTATCGAACGCCTTAGTGATACTATCTTGGCACTTATTAATTCATGGATCATCACTTCAGGGGGAATGTTAAACATTTTTCAAATTATAAAATAAACCTTCATTTTTTTGAGGGGGAACCTTTTTGCTCAGAAAAATGTATTTAACTGAAGCACTTCAGAATATCAAAATATTTCAGTTGAATTTTAATGACTGAGATGGTTCAGATCTCCTTGGAACTGACCATGCTCAGAATCTGTTTAGTCATCTCTGAAATACAAAAATCTTTTCAAAATATCTTTGATACTTGGTCAATTGTGTGTACACGTGGCATACTGCATACTAGGTTTTGAACTTAGGATTGGTCATGCTTATGTGTCACACAAGTGGCGCCGTAAAAGAGAAGAAAATGAGTACTTTTACTGAAAAAGTGTACAGGGTGGGGTCCCTCAAACGTCTCTGCATTAAATGCGGACGTGACCCCAGAAATTGTTTTTAATTGGAAAAATCCTTTTTGTTCCATCCTAAATACAAATTCCTTATTCATTCTTTCATTTACTTCGTTTTTCATTTACTCTCTAATCATCAATCTCTCTCATCTTTACTTTCAAATTCATTAACTCCTCATATTCCTTTTCATTTTCACTCTCAATTTCAAAATCTAAAATGTCTCATAAGTCGCTTATAAACTTTGAATACACTCCTTCTAATGATGTGAAAACATCTGCTCAATGGCCAAAGAACTTCACTCCATCACAAATCCGATTCAATATGAGCAACTTTTTGGCTCAATTGAATGTAAAATCTGAAACCTTAATGGGAAGATTAAACAGTTTTTGGGAGCAATCCCCTTTCCATTATGCGCTGACCGCTAATCCGCAGGCAATGTATCATCGATACTTGCTTGAATTCTGGTATACAGCAGTGGTGAATATGGATGAACAATCCATCTCCTTTACTCTCAATGAAGGCACCAAGAAATGTGTCATCACTCTTGAGGGGTTCAGAACTTCCCTTCATCTGAACTACCTCGAACCTCCCAGGTGTTTGTGAAAAGACTCAAAGGAGTCAATTTTAGGGAGGTTCTAGTCGCCACTGGTCATGGTGATATGGAGGATGCTGATGGAAATTTGAAGACCTCTGGACACATCTTCATGTCTGGTTTTGGTATTTGTTGGAGGTTCTTCTGGACTCAATCGTGGAAAGTCTTGGTGGCACCCATGGAGGGTTGGACCAACTTTCAATACCCCAAGTGGAGATGGGGTATTATATCTGGAATGGGATGCAAGTAGACTTTGCTGAGATTCTCTTCTCTCAGTTGATTACAAAGTTAAAAGGGAAGAGAAGTCTGCATGTTGCCTTCCCAAGATTTCTGAGCTTGTGTTTTAAAGATATACTTGGAGAAGCTTATGATCAAGCTGGACCTGAAGCTTCGGTACCAGAATATAGTAGAGATTTCTCAAAGGCAACAATTACTGAAAATGAGCCTGAACTCTCCTCTGCTATGATTCAGGTATTTGCTAAAACTGTCTCAGCCACACTAGCTGGTTCAGAAAGGTTACTAAGTGGGCCACAAAAGAATGTGGGACCCGTTAGTGTACCTACGGTTGAAATCATTGAATCTGGTGACGATGCAACTGCTTCTGCAGCTGTTGAACCAGAATCTGGTGAGGGTACTAGTGACCCAAACCAGGGCATATCTGACCAGATCGCAAAAGTGAATGCTTTCTGGGATGACGATGAGCTACCTCAGGAGAATCTCGATTCTCTTGCTGACTTTGAGTTTGACGAGGGCTTATTGGAGGCGAATCAATCTGATTCTGAGCCAGCCCCATCCTCGCAAACGCCCCTCCTCCCCCAGAAATTCAAGATAATGCGCCTTATGTTCCACCACCACCATCTCACCAAAATCCTATCTTTCCACCAGGCACCACTCCCGCATATGTAACCGATCCTTCTTTCACTCCTTCACTTCAATTTCTACACCCACAAATTCACAACATACCACCACCGATTAACTATGATGCCCCATCAGAAAAAGACTTAGATTCTGAGACAGAATCTGAGAGTCCAACAGATGTTCAAATGAACAAAGTATTAAAAGGGCTTGGTAGTTTACCTTTTGTGGCTCCTGCTTCTGCACAACCCCACCTCCTTTCAATGTGGAAACACAGTTAGAGAAAACCCAAACCGAAGTCCAAGGCCTTATTCTTAGGGTGGAGGACTTAACCAGATCTCTAACTGCCAACACTAGTTCCTTGGCTGATATGAAAGGTGCTCAGATGTTCCTTGGAACCGAGTTGACCAAAGTTGCTGGAAATGAAGGACTAGTGGTTGGAAAATTGAATGAGTTGGTTATGACGTGCAATAAGGTGAGCTCTGCAATCAGAGAAGCCTTCAGATTGACAAAGAGAGATGTGCAAGCTTCAGTGGTTGCGAACTTGACATCTGGTGTTGAGCTGTTGAAGCAAGAGGTTATGGCAGTTGGAAGTGAAGTTCATGAGCTGGTTCAGAAGCCAAGTGTTAATGAGAAAGAACTTGGGGCTTCTATTAGTGCTGGTATTGTGGAAGATCTGAAGTCTGAGCTATCTCAGAATTTGGCTGCTCAGATTTCAGAGTCTGTCTCTCAGAAAGTTGGAGAAGAGGTTAGAAAGATGATTGCTGAACTGACCAAAGATACAAATGTCAAGGTGGAAAAGGCTGTACATGAAGTTAAAAATTCAGTTTCCAAGCTTGACGGTGCAGTTCAGAATCAGTCAAAGCAATTAGATGAAATTCTAATGATTCTGAAGAAGGATAATGTTGTTGCTCCTCCTCCCCCTGCTTCTTTCACTGAAGAAGACAGAAAGATGTTGAAAGACTTAAAGGATCAAGAAGCACTGAACCTTAGTTCATCATTCAGACTAAAGGCTCAGTTCCCCCACCTTCCCCCCCCCCCCCCCCCCCCCCCCCCCCCCCCCCCCCCCCCCCCCCCCCCCCCCCCCCCCCCCCCCCCCCCCCCCCCCCCCCCCCCCCCCCCCCCCCCCCCCCCCCCCCCCCCCCCCCCCCCCCCCCCCCCCCCCCCCCCCCCCCCCCCCCCCCCCCCCCCCCCCCCCCCCCCCCCCCCCCCCCCCCCCCCCCCCCCCCCCCCCCCCCCCCCCCCCCCCCCCCCCCCCCCCCCCCCCCCCCCCCCCCCCCCCCCCCCCCCCCCCCCCCCCCCCCCCCCCCCCCCCCCCCCCCCCCCCCCCCCCCCCCCCCCCCCCCCCCCCCCCCCCCCCCCCCCCCCCCCCCCCCCCCCCCCCCCCCCCCCCCCCCCCCCCCCCCCCCCCCCCCCCCCCCCCCCCCCCCCCCCCCCCCCCCCCCCCCCCCCCCCCCCCCCCCCCCCCCCCCCCCCCCCCCCCCCCCCCCCCCCCCCCCCCCCCCCCCCCCCCCCCCCCCCCCCCCCCCCCCCCCCCCCCCCCCCCCCCCCCCCCCCCCCCCCCCCCCCCCCCCCCCCCCCCCCCCCCCCCCCCCCCCCCCCCCCCCCCCCCCCCCCCCCCCCCCCCCCCCCCCCCCCCCCCCCCCCCCCCCCCCCCCCCCCCCCCCCCCCCCCCCCCCCCCCCCCCCCCCCCCCCCCCCCCCCCCCCCCCCCCCCCCCCCCCCCCCCCCCCCCCCCCCCCCCCCCCCCCCCCCCCCCCCCCCCCCCCCCCCCCCCCCCCCCCCCCCCCCCCCCCCCCCCCCCCCCCCCCCCCCCCCCCCCCCCCCCCCCCCCCCCCCCCCCCCCCCCCCCCCCCCCCCCCCCCCCCCCCCCCCCCCCCCCCCCCCCCCCCCCCCCCCCCCCCCCCCCCCCCCCCCCCCCCCCCCCCCCCCCCCCCCCCCCCCCCCCCCCCCCCCCCCCCCCCCCCCCCCCCCCCCCCCCCCCCCCCCCCCCCCCCCCCCCCCCCCCCCCCCCCCCCCCCCCCCCCCCCCCCCCCCCCCCCCCCCCCCCCCCCCCCCCCCCCCCCCCCCCCCCCCCCCCCCCCCCCCCCCCCCCCCCCCCCCCCCCCCCCCCCCCCCCCCCCCCCCCCCCCCCCCCCCCCCCCCCCCCCCCCCCCCCCCCCCCCCCCCCCCCCCCCCCCCCCCCCCCCCCCCCCCCCCCCCCCCCCCCCCCCCCCCCCCCCCCCCCCCCCCCCCCCCCCCCCCCCCCCCCCCCCCCCCCCCCCCCCCCCCCCCCCCCCCCCCCCCCCCCCCCCCCCCCCCCCCCCCCCCCCCCCCCCCCCCCCCCCCCCCCCCCCCCCCCCCCCCCCCCCCCCCCCCCCCCCCCCCCCCCCCCCCCCCCCCCCCCCCCCCCCCCCCCCCCCCCCCCCCCCCCCCCCCCCCCCCCCCCCCCCCCCCCCCCCCCCCCCCCCCCCCCCCCCCCCCCCCCCCCCCCCCCCCCCCCCCCCCCCCCCCCCCCCCCCCCCCCCCCCCCCCCCCCCCCCCCCCCCCCCCCCCCCCCCCCCCCCCCCCCCCCCCCCCCCCCCCCCCCCCCCCCCCCCCCCCCCCCCCCCCCCCCCCCCCCCCCCCCCCCCCCCCCCCCCCCCCCCCCCCCCCCCCCCCCCCCCCCCCCCCCCCCCCCCCCCCCCCCCCCCCCCCCCCCCCCCCCCCCCCCCCCCCCCCCCCCCCCCCCCCCCCCCCCCCCCCCCCCCCCCCCCCCCCCCCCCCCCCCCCCCCCCCCCCCCCCCCCCCCCCCCCCCCCCCCCCCCCCCCCCCCCCCCCCCCCCCCCCCCCCCCCCCCCCCCCCCCCCCCCCCCCCCCCCCCCCCCCCCCCCCCCCCCCCCCCCCCCCCCCCCCCCCCCCCCCCCCCCCCCCCCCCCCCCCCCCCCCCCCCCCCCCCCCCCCCCCCCCCCCCCCCCCCCCCCCCCCCCCCCCCCCCCCCCCCCCCCCCCCCCCCCCCCCCCCCCCCCCCCCCCCCCCCCCCCCCCCCCCCCCCCCCCCCCCCCAAAAGGTATTTGTGAGTGCCTAGAACAACAAAGTTGGGAACCACTGAAGGCACTTAAATCTACGATTGATCTCTATGCTAAAATGCCTTCAGAGATTCCCAAAGGGGGAAGTGGTGGTGTGCCTATTGGTTTGCTAGCTAGCACTCAAGAATTAATTCAAGCAACCAAGAAGCAAACTGAGGTACCTTCTGGTAGTGCCTCAGTTCAGGGGGAACAACTTCAGAAGGACAAGGGAAAAGGCAAGGCCAAAGTGGGAGAAGAACCAAAGAAAACTGATAAGGGTTCTGGTCTGGTTATTGGAGAAGATGTTGATGAACAAGGCTATCCACTTCATGATCCAAATGCTGATAGCAAGAAGTTAGAGACTCTGCAGAAGCAAGTCTCTAACCAATTTATCATGTGGAGTGAGAATAAGGAAAGGGAAAGGGTTCAACACCAGAGTATGGGAACCCTTGATCACATTGATGCTGCATCTCTTGGTCTCTCACTGGAAAGATTTCAGAAAATCAAACATGATCCAAGAGTGCAGAAGGCAGTTAAAGAAATGCTCGATTATGAATATGGGGTGAACTACTCTCCTTGGAACAAAAGCTGGACCATCTCACCTTCAAGATGTCCATTGATGACTTAGTGAAGAATAGAGAAAAGGAAATGGCCAGAAAGAAGAAAGAGGTTCTGGCTGGAGTTCTGCAGGTAGAGAAAGAGTTGTTCAGACCACCCACGAAGCCCAGAACTGGAACAAGGACTGCAAAGAAAGATTCTCGTGATGTTGTCCATACTTCAATCAAACCAATTTCTGATGATGCTGCTGAGCTCCAAAGAAACCATGAAAAGGTTCAGTATGATCACTATATGAACCATCGATCGCATCCAGCCAAAATCATTGATATGGTAGTTGCAAAGGCTGATGGATTGAAGCTGTTTGATTTGGTTGTGAAAAGAGAAGGTAGGGCAACTGAAGAATATAGTCAGGTTTCAGTGCATGAATTTGGGATTTCTGAGCATAGGGAGATGATCCAGATTCTGAAAGGAAAGCCAAAGTCTGCCTTGACTGGTGCATGGTTAGCAAGAATTCAACAAAAGATGCAAGCCAAGGTAGAAATTGAAAGCAGGCTGTTTGGCAAAAAGGATCACTCTCCACTGAAGAGAAAACCTACTGAGGTACCTTCTGGTTCAAGGCCTGCCAAGAAGTAGTTTTCTTCTTCAGATTTATCATGTACTTGCAAATACTTACATTTGTAACTATCATTTCAGTTTGTATATACAAGTTGCAACTGTAACAAATAAGTAGATGATAAGTTTAAGTTAGAAAACCACAAGTAAAATTCTGAGACATCAATGATCTATAAGATGTACTTAGAAAATTTTACAACTTAAACAAAAACTTGCATTTCAGACTTACAAACATGTATAGATAGAAGTCTGAGATGCATGCACTATTTCAGAACAAATAGGGGGAATTTGTTAGGTCGAGAATCAACCATGTATAATTTGTTCAGAAATAGCTTGAGGTTTAGTGAAGACGTTTTATCAGAATTCTGAGATGTCTCAGAATTCCTTCACTGAAGCTTCACTTCAGTTCAGATCAAGACAAATCTGAAGCATTCATTCTGAAGTCAAAGACTGAAGTATGAAGAAGAGAATCACCTCAGAAGCGAGCATCAGAGTGATTCTACCAGATCGAAGACTGAAGCATCTCAGTGTAAAGTATTTACAACACTTTACACTGATTACGAGGAAGACTTTTGCTTTACACCTTTATCCAGTTAATAGATTTATCTATTAATAAAAGGTACAAAGTATAGGCTTGGAACCTAGTACCATAAGTCACTTCTTGTGACTTATACACTCTTCCAAGTACAGCATGTAAGGAATTATAGTTTAATTCCTTAAATGCTCACAACCACTTTGTACGATCTTGTCCATGTCATCATGGACTTGGTCTATAAATACAAAAGTCTTCTCATAACTTGCAAAATGCTTGAAACTTTGCATTGCAACTTGTGAGATATACTCTAAGTAAACTTACGAGTATTTCCAAGTCAATTAGATCACTTGTATTTCAGGATTGTTTAGATACTTACACTTTGGTGTTTATCTTTGTTCCGCAACAATCCTTGTATTTGTTTATACATCAATAAATCAAATACATTTGAAAACAACGTGTCTCAATGCTACATACTTGATTATATTTATATATATCTTTATATAGTTTCTGCCATTTGTTCTTGCATTATTCATATTGTCAATTGTTTCTTGTTATCCATATCTGGATCGTAAACTAAACTTGTCCATCAAGATTAGTTGTACTTGCCAGTCGGGTTTGTTAGTCATCTATATATTTGGGACTCACAAACACCATGCTTCGCTACGATCTCATCTGACATACATCTTTGCCATCTTAGTTAGTGGTACATCCCGTCTTGTTGCCAAGAAATGAGCACTCTTTGTCAATCTATCCACAATAACCCATACCATGTCATTTCCCTTCGGTGTTCTTGGTAGCTTGGTCACAAAATCCATAGTGATATGATCCCATTTCCATTCCGGAATCTCCAATTGCTGTAACAAACCGTATGGCTTTTTGTGATCAGCTTTCACACGTGCACAAGTCAAACATCTTTCAACAAAATGCGCAACTTCTCCCTTAATGTTTGGCCACCAATAAATAGGCTTCAAATCTGCATACATTTTGGTGACACCGGGATGAACCGAATATCTACTTCTATGGGCTTCCTCAAGGATCAATTCTCGATTACCACCAAGCAATGGCACCCAAATTCGACCCTTATATGTCTTAAATCCACGGCTGTTCGTCTCCATCACAAGTCTTTTCTTCTTTCCAATGCTTTCATTGTCGATACTATCCTTCATTAAAGCCTTAACTTGAGCTTCCTTGATGCGGTCGAGTAACCCCGACTTTGCTTGAACAACCATGCTCATCAATCTACAAGAAATATTCTGCACTTTCCTACTTAATGCATCCGCCACCACATTGGCTTTACCGGGATACTTAATCTAA
>CM067170.1:19307864-19359188 GCA_034093135.1 Erigeron breviscapus
AAAATCGTGGAAAAAGTTCAAATAAATCTAAAAAAGTTGATGTTGAGTTCGACGGAAAAAGTTGTTGATAGGCTGCTTACGAATCAGATTCCACTACGGTTTAACCAAAACAGCCCGTTTAGACCCAAATCCAAGCCCACCCGACCCTTTCTCTTAACACCTTTAGAAATCAGTAATTGCCTTCTGTACAAAATCAGGCTTCTATGCTTGATTAGATGTCATTTGAAACGAATCATTTATACTCTGTATTCCATACTATCATGCATACCTTAAATTGTAATCGTAATTCCTTGACTAAAGGAGCATTTTTAGTTGGTAGTGCAAAGCTCAAGTAAGCTTTAGCCTTTATTAGTTGATCTTTGATGTCTTTGATCTTCATATCCATTTCCTTCCATCCTTGCAATACTACATCTTCATCATGCTCAAGTGTTGCTCCATCAAGCTCTCCCTACCAAACAATCAAAACAAAGAAAAGGGATAAACTATTATCCTTTTGCGACGTATAACTTTCAGTATTTTCTCGTACCCTTATGCCATTGACTGAAATTCAGGGTATAAAAAGTTCAAAACGCTATTTGTTTTTAGAAAAACATGTAACCATATAAAACAAAGATTGTGTTATAAGCATGCCAAGCATGCACAAAGTATCCGTAAAAAAGCAATTATTTTTATGATCAATTCAAGACCGAAATCGTAGGTAGCATGGTTGGATTAAGTGGTTATCACCCTTGCCTTTGGAGACAAAGGTCATGGGTTCAATCCTCACCTCACACAAAGGCCAGAGGTCCTATTCTATCATTTAGATATGGAATCTTATATATATATACTTTATTTGTCGATTTGAAGGCTTTAAATTCGGTAAGGTTGGAGGGGTGACGTATGAATCTGCTGGCGTCTTCATTGACTTTGGTAACAATCGTATCACCTTGTAGGTTAATAATATACGGTTTCTCTTCCATAAGCATATATTCAGTCCTATTCTCCACATCAGAACCTCTCAGAAAATACACACTCCCTTCACTTAGCCGATCAACGAACACATGAGAGATTTTTTTTCTTAGCAACACAGTGCATTAAGTTGTCCTGCAGATTAAGAACAGGAACAATTAACTTAAATACGACTGCAGACAGAAGTATACATGCTCAATAATGAAAACTGGCTTACCTATTTATCGGATACAATAAAGTCTGTGCTGATATTGTTGGGTTATATAACAATTATCAAATTAAATCACAAAGCACGCAGCGAAAAATTAATCTATGTAATTAATTAATTAACCAAGAATAGAAACATGTACCTTTGATTTGAAGAAAAAATAAAGTAAGAAACTTTATGAGGATTTAAAATAAATCCCTCTACGTTTGCACACACGACACGCGAATGCTCGTATGCTAGTACTTGATCACGAACCGCAACGTTTGCTTTCTCTTTTGATTTGTCAAACAACTAAACCGAAAACCCTTTGCTTGTTATGGAGCTCGGCCGAAAAGAGAAGAGAGGAAGGAGGAGGAAGGAAGAAGAGTGGCTTTTTCTATTCCTATTTATATCCAAAACCCTTTTCGTATTTGACATAGATTAGGATTCGTATTAGATATAAACTAGGATTAGTATATTAGAAACCAAGTCAAACTCAATGAGTTAAAAACTCATCAAAGAAAACCGGCCCCCCCTTTATTTTATAATTAGGAAACTTCTAGAATCTCCTAATTACAAATTAAGCCTTCCTTAACTAACGCCGTTAGCTAGTAACCGTTAGTTTTTAACGACCACTCGTTAATTGAACTCGTGATCATATTAATTAAATACATTCAATATACTAATTAATATTAAATACATTTGTGTCGAGACGTGTGACCCCGTAGGCTTAAATCATTTCTGGACATACGTTCATTTTACGTGATCATATACTAACAGCTCCCACTTGAGCTCGTAACAAATGAAGGTAATAACATTGGTTAGCGTCTAGCAACACACCAATGCTCCCAGAAATATTTAAGTATAGTTTCTTAAAGTATATTTAAATGGTTGAGGCATTTATTATCCCTTTGTTCAAATACCTTGTTAAACATGAATACGGATCAATGTCATTTCATGATTTAACGATTCTGTTTCTCATTCCATAACTAATTAGAGATTACCAAATATAATCGAGAACCATCTGGATTTATTTGGGCACGGCCATGCAAACATCTTAATTAGTCCTAATGAGGGCGCCAATGGTATCATACTTCAACTTTCAAGTTGAAGGAACAAATCCCGTATTGACTACACGTGTCAGTCATCATACTTCAATACACTTTCTGAAAATAGCCCTTTATGTACTCCCTTATTCAGGAGAGTTAGAACTATATCAAGTAAGTGCAATCCATACATGCTGACCTGCTTGTATCTCAAGTCAAAAGATCAATAAAGTAACCATTTACGAATTTCACTTAATGACGTTGATCCATAAAGTGATGAATTCGTTAGTGGGGTAGTCCGATATGCATCAACTATGGATATCATGTGAGTTTGGTGGGACCATCCATTATATATTCCAAGAATATAACCAATCGCTCATATTTGTCTTAGTTTAATTATATTCCCATATAATTAATCGACAATGGACAATTTAGAATATTTATTAAAATATTCAAGGATTAAACATGCAAATATAGGATACAATTAATATTAAATGAAATCAAACATATCAAGTACTTTATTTCATTATGAAAAATATAAATTGTTTAACATCCCTTATCCAAATACCGAAACAACAGATTTACATGAAATAATTAGCTAATTTAAGTCCTATGCCCTCGGCATGCCTTTCAAGCTTGGGCCTAGACAAAGCTTTTGTGAAAGGATCAGCTAAGTTAAAATCTGTGTGAACTTTGAGTAATTTGATTTCACTAGTTCGATCCGTTCACGAACATAGTGATATCGTCTAGCATAATGTCTGGCACCTTTCTGAACTCCGGGTTCGTTGGCTATGATTAATGCACCGGTGTTATCACAGTACATATCAATAGGCAAGTCACTTGAGGGGATCACGTCAAGCCCGCTAATGAACTTCCTTATCCAGACTGCTTCCATTGCGGCTTCTGAGGCGGCAATGTACTCAGACTCTGTTGCAGACATGGCAACTGTTTTTTGCTTGCTGCTTTTCCAATCCACAGCACCTCCGTTAAGAACGAAGACGAATCCTGACTGAGACTTCGTGTCATCTTTATCAGTTTGAAATCCAGCATCACAGTATCCGGTCACTTTGAGCTCTAAGTCTGGATTTCCTCCATACACCAAAAACATATCTTTAGTAGCCCGTAGGTACTTCAGAATGCTCTTAACAGCAGTCCAGTGACTTTCACCTGGATTCTGTTGATATCGGC
Organism: Erigeron breviscapus; assembly: GCA_034093135.1. Lineage (NCBI taxonomy): Eukaryota > Viridiplantae > Streptophyta > Magnoliopsida > Asterales > Asteraceae > Erigeron > Erigeron breviscapus. Next base: position 19,311,234 of record CM067170.1, read on the forward strand.
TAACGATGTTTTGCGCGAACGCCACATCGGGTCTAGTGCATCTAACCGCATACATAATAGATCCCACAGCCGAAGCATAAGGGACTCTTCGCATACGCTCCACCTCATTAGGTGTAGTAGCACCCTGTTTGACAGATAAACTAAGTCCTTCTTGCATAGGTATAAACCCACGCTTAGAATTCTCCATCTTGAATCGCTTCAAGACCTTATCAATATAAGCACTTTGACTTAGTCCAATTAATCGCTTTGATCTATCTCGGTAGATCTTGATTCCAAGAATAAATGTCGCTTCTCCTAAATCTTTCATGGCAAAACACTTTCCAAGATGGGATTTTACATCTTGCAACATTGGAATGTGTTTTCCTATGATCAATATGTCATCAACATACAAGACAAGGAAAGTAACATTACTCCCACTAGCTTTGCGATATACACATGGCTCATCAGGGTTTTGAACGAAACCAAACTTTTTGATTTCTTCATCAAACCTCTTGTTCCAACTTCTTGATGCTTGCTTTAGTCCATAAATGGACCTTTGAAGCTTGCATACTTTGTTGGATGTTTTGGATCAATAAAACCTTCAGGTTGATCCATATAGACTTCTTCATCCAAGTAACCATTTAAGAAGACAGTCTTAACATCCATTTGCCATATCTCAAAGTCATAGTACGCAGCTATGGCTAAGAGAATCCTAATAGCTCTAATGTCCGCAACTGGAGAAAAGGTCTCATCATAGTCAACACCGAAACGTTGAGTATAACCTTTCGCCACGAGACGAGCTTTATAGGTGTGTACATTTCCATCCATGTCCGTCTTCTTCTTGAAGATCCACTTACACCCAACAGTTTGAGCATTTTGTGGAAGATCAACCAAGCTCCAGACTTGATTGTCTTTCATGGATTTCATTTCCACCTTCGTAGCTTCAAGCCATTTTTTAGATTCCGGATCTGATAATGCAGCTTTGAAATTCGGAGGCTCATCGAGATCTCCTAAAACGTTTTCTTCTACCATCAGACATAATCTGTCAGTAGGACGTCTTGTCCTTTCGGACCTACGAAGTAGAATCGCTTCATCATCATCGACTTGAGGTTCATCACTTTGAACATTTTCCCCCCCCAAGTTGATGATTGCTAGGAGCTTCAGAAGGTGACACATCTTCCACTTGAATCTCATCAAGTTCTACAATCCTCCCACTGTTCTCTGGAACTAATTTCTTTTCAAAGAATTCAGCATATCGAGCAACGCGAACAGTGTTTTTGACGGGATCATAAAAGTCGTAACCCATCGTTTCCTTAGGGTATCCGACAAAGATGCACTTAGTAGTTCTGGGTTCAAGTTTGTCAGGCGTATCGCGCTTCACAAGTGCCTCACATCCCCAGACTCTTAAGTAAGACAGATTATGAACATTTCCATGCCATAATTCATATGGTGTCTTGTCAACCTTCTTGGTTGGAACCATATTGAGAATGCGTACAGCAGTCTCAAGAGCATAATCCCAAAACGTAAATGGGAGAGTCGTAAGGCTCATCATAGATCTCACCATGTCTAGCAAGGTTCGATTTCTCCTTTCAGACACTCCATTATGTTGAGGAGTGTATGGAGGAGTAAGCTGTTGGACAATTCCACACGCTTTCAGATAATCCTTAAACTCTTGGCTTAAGTATTCACCACCTCGATCCGAACGAAGAATCTTGATGGTCTTTCCGAGTTGATTTTCTACTTCATTTTTTAAACTCTTTGAATGTTTCAAACACTTCATGTTTATGTTTAAGCAAGTAAACATAACCATAACGACTGAAATCATCCGTAAAAGTTATGAAGTAGCTAGCTCCTTTTCTTGACACATGTCTAAATGGGCCGCAAACATCGGTATGAATGAGTCCAAGAAGATCTTTAGCCCTCTCCGGTTTATGCGAAAAAGGTTTTCTCGTCATTTTGCCGGAAACACATGACTCGCATTTATCAAATGATTCATCATTTAATTGTAAGATCCCTTCACGTTGAAGTCTTTCAATGCGATTTTTGCCAATGTGTCCAAGACGACAGTGCCACAGATAAGTAGAGTCCAAGTTAGTCTTGGCTCTTTTGCTAACATTATACATTGAATTATTTGAATCACAACCACGCATATCAATTTCATAAATACCATCACAAGCAATAGCATCAAAATAATGAACATTATTTTTAGAAACTGAAATGCCATAATCATTAAAAACATTAATGAAACCGTTGTCTTTCAACAAAGAAACTGAAACTACACCTCTAGTGATAGAAGGTGCATAATGACAATTGTCTAAAACAATAATTAAACCGGAAGGAAGAACTAAATGATATTCTCCAATAGCTTCAACAGGTGCTGGTAGACCATTGCCCACGAACAGCTGCAAAGCTCCGGGCTTCAGCTTCCTCCTTTTCCTAAGTGCCTGTAATTCATTACAGATATGAGTTCCACAGCCAGTGTCATAAACCCATGATTTACGCTTAGTAAAGGAAAATAATTCAATGGTGAAGATACCTGAAGTACTAGCAACGCTTGCTTGCTTCTTCTTCACATTCAACTCGGCAAGATACTTGGGACAGTTCCTCTTCCAGTGCCCGACTTCATTACAATGATGACAGGTCTGGTCTTTAGCCGGATGCTCTTTCTTAGCCGGAGGGGTTTTCTTTGGTTTGGGGGAATAAGCAGCTTGCTTACCCTTGCCTTTACCATCAAACTTGCCTTTAGCTTGGTGCGATTTCTTAGCTTTCTGGATCCGACCCCCTTAATCATAAGGACATTTGGGTCATTGGCCTTCTTTGGAATCGTCTTCTCATATTCAATGAGCATAGCATGAAGTTCATTGACGCTTTTTTTCATAGAGTGCATGGTATAGTTTTGCACAAAACCCTCATATTCCTTCATAAGGGATTTGAGAATCATGCCAACTTTTACCTCTTTATGATAAGCGTACTCCATCGAATCCAATTTGTCAAAAATGCTCTTCATCTTGAGCACATGACTGCTAACCGATTTGCCAGATTCAAGTTTCATGTCATGAAGTTCCACGACTAAGTCGAACAGTTCCACTCCAGCTTGTTTTTCATACAAGGATTTAAGTTCTGTGATCATATCATATGGAGTGTAGAGTTCGAATTGTTTTTGAAGCTCAGGAGACATGCTCGCAAGCATCAAACAACAAACTTCATTGAATCTAGTGTACTGAATCCTATATTCAGCTTTTTCAGCTGCTGTGGATTCAGCACTTGGTTCGGTTGGCCATTGCCTTTCAATGACATCCATGCGTTCCTCAACTCTTAGAACAATTCTCAGTTGACGATACCAGTCATTGAAATTTGATCCATTAAGCTTTTCTCTTTCAAACATTTGCCGAAAAGCATTGGTGTTTGTGGAAGGATTCATTGCCATCTACAAAACAGATTAAGTTCAAAAATCAGTATTTTCGATAATATATCCTTAAGAAATCAATTACCCAATGTTTATCAAATAAACAATTAATTTCATTAAGGCTAGGATCCAATTGACATACAATCATTTCATCAGTTGATCTGCTAGAAATGATTGCACTCAAAGGTAAGTGACGAGCAGTAATTGCATTACATGTGCAATTCCTAGTAAGAATGGGACCTACAAATCACACTTGATTCATCAAGTGATTTGTAGTCATGTTTTGTCCCATCTTTTGCCACGGGTCAAGGTCTCACCGCTTAACTCGCTTTAAGTCGTCCAACCAAGAACGCGCAAATTTGTCCACCACTGTGTACCAGTGAGTGGGATTTGCCATGCAACTGCCATTTCACCACTGTGTACCAGTGAGTAAAACAACAGCCACAAGTGTCCTTTACGAGTTGGGTGGCAATGACTTAAGTTTATTGGGTCAATCAATTTGATGTGTGATCAAAAAGTTATGTTTGAAGATTCATGCATATCTTCTAAACATAATATGTTTATAAAACTCATTTTTTATTGCCTTTAAATACAAAAGAGCTCGGTAGCTCCATTCGAACGCACAAAGAAGCGCAAGGGCAAAGGTATGCGATAAACGCGATTTAAAAACCCGCCCTTTTAGGAGGCTAGCGCACTCCGACTTATACCTCTCTTAGAGTTTGTTCAAATGGGTGAGCCGGTGTATCTTTTGATTTTAGGGCACCAATTTTATAAACAAAATCTTATTTCGATATATTTAGTCAAGTTTATTTTTCCAAAAACAATTTTGCACACAATTTTCATAAAAAGGCAAAATTAAACTTACTAAATTTACAACTTAACAATTAAGGTAATCAACCTAATTTGGTCACTATGGTATAAGATTGGCTCCTCTTTCATATGGAAAGAGACCACATACATCAAGTTGCCTTGATTGCGTAAGCCAAAATATCTATAACAAATTTATCTACCATAAACAGGATGCTGATCTGGAAAATCCAGCAGCTTCACGACCAAATCTGGCCCTGATGAAGGCCGAACTGGGCTTAGCACAAAACATAAAAGTTGTAGCCCTATGAGTCAAGCATCTACTGTAAAGATTTCAGCTTCCAACTCCTTACGGTTAATTAGTTATGATTTTTTTAGTGAACTGGTGTCAAACAGAAACTTTCACAAACATAATCACATTGTCACACAATTATTTATTCAATTATCTAGCATAATTAACCCTAATGATCAAGATTTCATATCAATATATCTAAGTAATAATCATGAATAATTTGCATGAAAAATTCATGATTTTTACTTCTATTTAACAATTAAATAATTAAAAGTACACCATATATACATGCAATTTATCACATAAACATGTAATTAATCAAAACTTGGATTAGGAACCCTAAAAAAAACAATTTTTTTTATTTTTATTTTCTGGAAATTTTCGAACCATATATATAATTAATAATATAGATATTATTTGTTTCTTATTTAAATAATTGTAATTAAATTACAAAAACAATTTAAATATATATATATATATATCCGAAAATTTGAAGATCAAAACCCTAACCCCCCTTCAAGTTTTGATTTAATTGGTAATTAAAAAACATACATAGTAGGCTCGTGATACCACTGTTGGGTTATATAACAATTTATCAAATCAAATCACAAAGCACGCAGCGGAAAATAATCTATGCAGTTAATTAATTAACCAAGAATAGAAACGTGTACCTTTGATTTGGAGGAAAATAAAGTAAGAAAACTTTATGAGGATTTAAAATAAATCCCTCTACGTTTGCACACACGACACGTGAATGCACGTATGCTAGTACTTGATCACGAACCGCAACGTTTGCTTTCTCTTCTACTTTGTCAAACAACAAAAACCGAAAATCCTTTGTTCTTGGAAGGTTTCGGCCGTAGGTTTAGAGGAGGAAGGAGGAGGAAGGAAAAAAGGTAATGAGGGCTTTTTCTATCTCCTATTTATATCCAAAACCCTTTTCATATTTGACATAGATTAGGATTCGTATTAGATATAAACTAGGATTAGTATATTAGAAACCAAGTCAAACTCAATGAGTTAAAAACTCATCAAAGAAAACCGGCCCCCCCTTTATTTTATAATTAGGAAACTTCTAGAATCTCCTAATTACAAATTAAGCCTTCCTTAACTAACGCCGTTAGCTAGTAACCGTTAGTTTTTAACGACCACTCGTTAATTGAAATCGTGATCATATTAATTAAATACATTCAATATATTAATTAATATTAAATACATTTGTGTCGAGACGTGTGACCCCGTAGGCTTAAATCATTTCTGGACATACGTTCATTTCTACGTGATCATATACTAACAGATATAACTACCATTAATACTGGTAACATCAAACTTCCTACACACCACGATTATCTTGCCTGTAGAGTCAAAGGAGCATATCAAGAAACATTAGATTCTCTGCAGCGGCTTGTTTTCCCTTAGATCTAATAATGTTTTTGGCCATTATCAAATGCGCTTAAAATTTTTACAAACAATAAGAGGATGCATCCTGTTACTATTGCCAGCCCTTTTTATACCACTCAAGTCACAAAGAAAGAAGGGTTCATCATCAATAATATGATGACTTTAGAACCCGAAATAATAACAATTTATACTTAACACAAATCCCTCCGAAGTAGATAAGTGAAAGGTCGCATTAAAATACACAAATGGCTAATAAACTCAATTCTCACTAATAAATGCCTGATAACAAATCTGACTTTTCGCTTCTTTATGGATGAAGTCTTTCGGTTTTTTAACTACAAATGCATATCATATATCATATACTCTATCAAAAACTTGTAGAAGATCTGACAGTTGCAAGTGTTCTGACTTTTCTAGGCGTGCCGCTTGACTTCACCTTCTTTGGAGGTGGGTCTTTAAGATATACCAAAGAAACGCAAGTTGAACACCCAAAAGTCATACCAGTAAGTGGGTTTTTATTGTCTTTATTCTTAGAAGATTATCACACACAAAATTCGACACTCTCCTCTGTAACATTTGTGAAATTTGACTAGATTTGACTTATAAATTTAATGTAAATGATTTTTGAGAAAATATATGAATAGTAACCGTATTTGTGAATAGTAACCGTATACGTGAATAGTAATGTATTGTGAATAGTACCGTATATGTGAATATTGGCCCATACGTGTTATAAAAATTTTATTATAGAAAATGATTGAGTAACTGTAGTAATAGGAAAAACGTATATACAAAACCTTAAGTATAATGTACGGTAAACAGTGTCGGTTGCACAGTGTCGGTGGTTATCTAATAATTCCATTAATAGGACAAAGCCGACATACTTTATGGAAAGTAGGAATACTCGTGAAATTGTCACAAGCTATATTCGATTTATTAGTTGAATAATGTTACTAGTAGACAATTGTTGTGTAAATTGTTAAGAAAACTTACTTCCAAAGCTAGTAAAACCATACACCTCCATGAGGAAACTTCCTAGCACTTTCCTTTACTTAGTAACAAAGTTATAAACCTCTAAATATCTTTAAAAATCTGATCATAAGTTGTTAAAGTCAAGAATGGATACTAATTTTATCATACTTAATTCCATGAGGTTACAAAGTCAAGAATGTACATTATTTTTATTATATTTAACTCCATTTTATTTACTATAAATACTAGGCTTAAGTTATCATAAAAACTCACACCTTAAACTTCATTCTCTCTCAATTTAGCATTCTATAAGTCTAAAATCATCCTTTCCCTTATTGTTATAAGTTTCAAAGAACACTTGATTGTTCTAGTATAAGCAAAGTCGCTTTGATCTCAAAGTTCGCCGAAAACCGTCAAGAAAAGTTGTTATCAACAAATCTCTCTAAGATCTTCAAAAGTTCTAGTTATAATACTCAATTTGGGTTGGGAATAATCTTCAATTATTAAGTAAACAAGTCCAAGTCTTGGGCAAATTTCATTTGAATCAGAAGTCGTGTTCTTCGTACGTCGAAAGTTTGATCTTAGAGTTCATAAACTCTCCTTTCTTGTAAGTATTTTTATAAAACCTTACTATACTTTGCTCTATGATTTTAGAAATATATGTTATGTATTGAAATGCTTGTCAACTTAATTTTATACTCAATTGATACATAATTGCATTTAAATACAGTAACTATCGCTTTTATATATGAATATTGAAATATTGTTACTATTGCGAAAAATGAATTATTAGCAAAAGTACGAGAAATCGTAAAACTTTTATTAAATCATTTTAAATACTTATTATGGTATATAAACAAGGGCATAGTTATATACCTAACTATCCTAATTCATATAATTACTATTCACCATCTGTGAATTATTTCGTATTTTCGAATTGTTTGATTTATGGATAGAATATATCCTCGATACGCTTTTAACCGCACAATGTTTCCGAAAGTGATTGCACCTTGGGCCTCTTTGGCTTATGCTGGAGGAATGGAAGGTAGTTCGCGAAAAGTTTGCATAAGCAATCACTAAGCAACTTAATCCGCCCCGGTATTCTTCACGACCCAAGGCCAACCCTAACACAACTTGGAAATAAAATGCTGGTTTTTCCTGCCATTTAAGGTATCTCTTCAATTGTAATCAATACATTTTGTATTGATTATAATACATACCATTCAAGGTATCTTTTCATATCTCTGTTATTGAAAACATCTATTCGTTACAAGATTAATACATTCTTCGTATTAATCCTATTATTTGAAAATACTTCAAAAGGATTTAGAAATATCAGATGAGTACTTTATATATCCTACGGATACGTATTACATATGGAAAGTTACATTTTTACCCTACACTTTCAAAGGTATCATTTTTCGTCCTTATACTTTGGACATTTGACAATTTAGTCCCTTAAACTTTTATAACAAAAATTACGTTGACAAGCGTATTAATAAATCCTTATAGTTGTATATCTATATTTGGAATTTAGCACGAATATAAATCAATTCACATTGAAACTAGGGAATACGTAACGTGGCCAGTTGACTCGCTCGTCATCGTTAACTACATCAATCTCTTCTATTTTGCTGTTGAACTATCAACAATAAGGTGAGTTTCGTAAACCCTCCCTACTCTAATTGAGATTCGGGCTGAAAAGTGTACATATACGTGTTTGTTAAACGTGCTTGTTGAACGTTGTTAATCGTTATATGGAATCGTATTTGTAGAACGTGCTTGTTAAACGTTGTTAATCGTATATGGAATCGTTGTTGTTAAACGTTGTATTGTATGAAACGTAAACGTTGTGATCATGCCTTTGAAATATATGTAAGTCATGCCGTTATACATGCTGTTGAAAGACACATAAGTCATGCCGTTATACATGCTGTTGAAAGACACATAAGTCATGTTGTTGTACATGCATTTGGAATATATGTAAGTCATGCTGTAATGATCACGCCTTTGGAAGACATGTAAGTCGTGCTGAAACGTGTGGAATCGTGATATGTGTTGATGTTGTGCTAACGTATACCCTTTTAGGGTTTTCTTGATGTGATTAGGTATTCTAATCCCCGTATATCGTTAACGGTTGTATTTCCCGATACGTTTATTCCTGGTTATATGTCCCTACGAACTCACCAACTTTATGTTGACGCTCTTTAGTACACTTTTCAGGTAATCAAGTTAATCAGAGACAAAATGGATGAATAGATGCTTGCATTACTAGTGTTTGGACTATCTTTGGACTTTCTGGATCCGTGATCCTTATTCTCCCTTTAATGGGTTACTTTTAGGATCAACTATTATTGATTTGAACTTCCTTTTATTATTGATTGAACGTGTATTTGACGAATGTTGATGAATGTATACGTTTGTACGAGTTTATGGATCGTTTCGATCTTATGTTTTCATATAGTTGACTCTACATAATTCCCATGTCGTGATGTGCTATTTCTAAGTGATACCCCATGATTCCGCCATGTTGGGGTGTTACAGAATGGTATCAGAGCCGTGGTTGTAGAGAATTAGGTGGATTGACCTAGTCTATAGCCATTGCACCCACAATTCATATTAGCATGCATGATAGGAAATTTTGTGTGCAACGTGAACTGTATGATGCATAAAAATGGTTTAAACGGAGTTCGTAGGTTACTTATGATTTGATGACTTGATTGTTATATGACAACTTGATGGACGTATATGATAGTGTCGGGATACACCGTGAATTGTGGAATTATTGTGATAAACGTAAATGTTGTGATCATGCCTTTGAAATATATGTAAGTCATGCCGTTATACATGCTGTTGAAAGACACATAAGTCATGCCGTTATACATGCTGTTGAAAGACACATAAGTCATGCCGTTATACATGCTGTTGAAAGACACATAAGTCATGCCGTTATACATGCTGTTGAAAGACACATAAGTCATGCCGTTATACATGCTGTTGAAAGACACATAAGTCATGCCGTTATACATGCTGTTGAAAGACACATAAGTCATGCCGTTATACATGCTGTTGAAAGACACATAAGTCATGCCGTTATACATGCTGTTGAAAGACACATAAGTCATGCCGTTATACATGCTGTTGAAAGACACATAAGTCATGCCGTTATACATGCTGTTGAAAGACACATAAGTCATGCCGTTATACATGCTGTTGAAAGACACATAAGTCATGCCGTTATACATGCTGTTGAAAGACACATAAGTCATGCCGTTATACATGCTGTTGAAAGACACATAAGTCATGCCGTTATACATGCTGTTGAAAGACACATAAGTCATGCCGTTATACATGCTGTTGAAAGACACATAAGTCATGCCGTTATACATGCTGTTGAAAGACACATAAGTCATGCCGTTATACATGCTGTTGAAAGACACATAAGTCATGCCGTTATACATGCTGTTGAAAGACACATAAGTCATGCCGTTATACATGCTGTTGAAAGACACATAAGTCATGCCGTTATACATGCTGTTGAAAGACACATAAGTCATGCCGTTATACATGCTGTTGAAAGACACATAAGTCATGCCGTTATACATGCTGTTGAAAGACACATAAGTCATGCCGTTATACATGCTGTTGAAAGACACATAAGTCATGCCGTTATACATGCTGTTGAAAGACACATAAGTCATGCCGTTATACATGCTGTTGAAAGACACATAAGTCATGCCGTTATACATGCTGTTGAAAGACACATAAGTCATGCCGTTATACATGCTGTTGAAAGACACATAAGTCATGCCGTTATACATGCTGTTGAAAGACACATAAGTCATGCCGTTATACATGCTGTTGAAAGACACATAAGTCATGCCGTTATACATGCTGTTGAAAGACACATAAGTCATGCCGTTATACATGCTGTTGAAAGACACATAAGTCATGCCGTTATACATGCTGTTGAAAGACACATAAGTCATGCCGTTATACATGCTGTTGAAAGACACATAAGTCATGCCGTTATACATGCTGTTGAAAGACACATAAGTCATGCCGTTATACATGCTGTTGAAAGACACATAAGTCATGCCGTTATACATGCTGTTGAAAGACACATAAGTCATGCCGTTATACATGCTGTTGAAAGACACATAAGTCATGCCGTTATACATGCTGTTGAAAGACACATAAGTCATGCCGTTATACATGCTGTTGAAAGACACATAAGTCATGCCGTTATACATGCTGTTGAAAGACACATAAGTCATGCCGTTATACATGCTGTTGAAAGACACATAAGTCATGCCGTTATACATGCTGTTGAAAGACACATAAGTCATGCCGTTATACATGCTGTTGAAAGACACATAAGTCATGCCGTTATACATGCTGTTGAAAGACACATAAGTCATGCCGTTATACATGCTGTTGAAAGACACATAAGTCATGCCGTTATACATGCTGTTGAAAGACACATAAGTCATGCCGTTATACATGCTGTTGAAAGACACATAAGTCATGCCGTTATACATGCTGTTGAAAGACACATAAGTCATGCCGTTATACATGCTGTTGAAAGACACATAAGTCATGCCGTTATACATGCTGTTGAAAGACACATAAGTCATGCCGTTATACATGCTGTTGAAAGACACATAAGTCATGCCGTTATACATGCTGTTGAAAGACACATAAGTCATGCCGTTATACATGCTGTTGAAAGACACATAAGTCATGCCGTTATACATGCTGTTGAAAGACACATAAGTCATGCCGTTATACATGCTGTTGAAAGACACATAAGTCATGCCGTTATACATGCTGTTGAAAGACACATAAGTCATGCCGTTATACATGCTGTTGAAAGACACATAAGTCATGCCGTTATACATGCTGTTGAAAGACACATAAGTCATGCCGTTATACATGCTGTTGAAAGACACATAAGTCATGCCGTTATACATGCTGTTGAAAGACACATAAGTCATGCCGTTATACATGCTGTTGAAAGACACATAAGTCATGCCGTTATACATGCTGTTGAAAGACACATAAGTCATGCCGTTATACATGCTGTTGAAAGACACATAAGTCATGCCGTTATACATGCTGTTGAAAGACACATAAGTCATGCCGTTATACATGCTGTTGAAAGACACATAAGTCATGCCGTTATACATGCTGTTGAAAGACACATAAGTCATGCCGTTATACATGCTGTTGAAAGACACATAAGTCATGCCGTTATACATGCTGTTGAAAGACACATAAGTCATGCCGTTATACATGCTGTTGAAAGACACATAAGTCATGCCGTTATACATGCTGTTGAAAGACACATAAGTCATGCCGTTATACATGCTGTTGAAAGACACATAAGTCATGCCGTTATACATGCTGTTGAAAGACACATAAGTCATGCCGTTATACATGCTGTTGAAAGACACATAAGTCATGCCGTTATACATGCTGTTGAAAGACACATAAGTCATGCCGTTATACATGCTGTTGAAAGACACATAAGTCATGCCGTTATACATGCTGTTGAAAGACACATAAGTCATGCCGTTATACATGCTGTTGAAAGACACATAAGTCATGCCGTTATACATGCTGTTGAAAGACACATAAGTCATGCCGTTATACATGCTGTTGAAATTGTGTATTACTTGAAGATCAATTTTGATATTCAAGTGTGGATTGTGTGGACTTGAATTTTATGTTAATAGAAATGGTAGTACAAGTATAGGATATTTTGGATGGGTTGGTAATGTGTTGGGCTAGCCAATGGTATGCCTTATAGGCATTACCGGATGACCCATGTCTAAGTTATATTACTTACAATTGTCTACAATTATCAGTTATTGTTGGAATAACAGTATGAGAATAAGATCTATAATACATGCTTATTAAGGTCTTAGATACTTATAATCTATAATTGTAGACCAATGATTTATTATGAACTATAGACTAAGTTCAAACTTATAGTTACGATTGACTGATAGAATGAGCTAAGATTTTTGGAGACTATAATGTTCAATTAAAGTGAGATACTATGAAATAATAGGAGACCTAGTGTGTTAAGAGACATTTTTTTTACGAACATGAAGTTTGAGTTGGTAATTTAACGAATGTGTTCAAGAAATGACTAGAATAAGAGCAAAAACGATGGTCGTAGAAGATTATGAACTTAAATGATTATATGCAGGATTAAAGTCTTGTAGATTTCATTCTTAAATGATTTTGTACTTTAAGGTGAGAATACATGATTTTTACTGTGAGGTACTATTCGCTTATATAACGTAAGCAATGACGTCAAATGAAAATAATTTTTTTCAAAATGGCCGACAACAAATAAAATATCTGGATCTTCCTGGAACAAGATAAAGTAGGATAGCTTTATCAGACTATTTTGATATAAGCAATAATAAAAGTGTTAACTACAAACAAATTATATATAAATTTTGCAATAAAAAAAAAGGGGGAAATAGACATACGAAGATCACTAACTGTATATGTAATCCTACTTTATAGTTTAAAGTAGCCAAATTCCTAAATCTAAGGAAAAAATAAAAAAATAAAAAAATAAAAAAATAAAAAAATAAAAATTATTTATTAAATGTATACTTGTTAATCCCATGTTTAACCCAATGATCTTTCAAGTCAATTGGACAATCGAGATCGTACCCTTCTAACAATAATTTCTCTATGACCTTTGAGAATGTACTACAACCCATTCTTCTCCCCGGCAACCTTACAATACGACTTGGCCCGACATATGTTGGTAACGGATACATGGAAAGAGAAGCTGTACAACAAACGGAGGTCCATCCCTCTGTACTCCACCCGCGACAGGTCCTAGGTATCCCTGTGCATGAGCATATCGGTGTTGGCATCTCTGATATGTTCATTTCTTCCCCAAATACTACCAAAGTAGTATTTTGTTTCACAAACTGGTAAGACCTTTTTGACTTTACATTTTTTTGGGCTTTCGAGGACGATACCTTTGCGGACTTTTTCTTTCGACTATAAAGCTTGCAAATATAAGCCCATGAGTCTTCTACGTGCTTCTCAAACTCTGGTCCATGATTCATTATCGTATCAACCGGTTCCACCCTGTTCGAGGTTGAGACCCCATAATATGTGTCACCAATTGGATTGGGGTATAGTGTGGGCGAGTCTGACATTGGACGTTTGCCTGGTGCCCTGTTACTCTCCTCAGAAGGTACTGCTTGGAATGTTGATTCCAACTGGAATGTTGCTTCTGGTGTATCGAAAGAGAAGTTTTGATATAAAGGGTTCATTGGGATTGGAGATGAAACTCCATGATGTATTGTATCAACAAAAGTTGGGAACGATGCACTGACATTTTCTGTTGGGAGTTCTAACTGTGATGTTGGTACTGTATTTTGGAGAAGCCAATTTTGGCAAAAATCATCGATTGATGTTCCCCATTCACTAGTACCAATCATCTGGTTTTGCCTTGCGTCCATGATTATATTGAGTTCTTCTTATCTACAATAAGTTTTGGTCAGACATATGACATAACAAATACATAAGAAACATTATCAACAATATTATTCTGATTTAAAAACACATTCTGGACAACTTAAGATTTGATTTATAAATTTATAACAGAATTCCAAATATTTCTATAAATCCCTATTGATTTCAAGAATTAGGAGTTCTGTCAGAACTCGACCCTGACATGTTGCTTCCCCCAGCAACATTTCTTTTTCTTCTTCTTCAGATGACATAGCAAAAATGGACTTCTCCCTTTGAGAGAGATTATCTTCGTCTTGCTGAGCTAGGGCTCTTGCAAACTTTTCATCTTCTTTTATTTGACGATTCACAAGGATAGATTCCTCCTCTTCTAAAAATTTAGATAAAATTTTTGCTAACTTTTCATCTTCAGAAGTCTGTTTCTCAAAAAGGTGGACATCTTCGTCTACCATCGCCTTGTAATCTTCAAAGGAAATACCTAATATCACGGCCTCCTGCTTAATCCTTTTGACCCTATTTGTTTCAAGATCTTCAAGATCCTCTTGAGCCATTGGCCTTTTGCCTTTTGGATCGCTCGAAGAAGCACCGAAATTTTTCATTATCTTATGATAAATCGGTGGAACAATATTGTTATTTAAGCAAACATGAATTAAAAGATAAAAGTTTTATATAAACATATAAATAGATAGTATATTATGCAAGATGAGAAAGAAAGAGCACAAAAATATAGCTTACCAAAGAGAAAGTCGGAGATCTGTTAGAACACAAGCTGGCTGTGAACGGAATAAATTAGCAGATGAAGAACTAAGTAAATAAAAGAGATAGAAGATTTAGTGTGCATTCTTTCGTAAGAAAACACGTTTCTTTATAGAGGATGAAAAGGGAAATGTGACCTGGAAGAACGGACAGATGTCCATAAACTACAGTAATTTTAATCATTGTTACAGTAATTGGTAATTACTGAATTATATTTTTACTAAAGATAAAATTTTCTAAACTTTATCATCCCTTTAACCAAGGTTGAAAAGAGCTGAACAGTTTACTCAAAAGTGTATACTATGTTGAGAAAATCCTCAACTAAATTAATAGCTTAATGAATAGACCGTCTTCCACACATCACTATTTTTTTTTTTCACTGCTTCTTTTGCAAGAACCATATCAATTGCAAATTCATTTTTTTTAACCCTAGATGAATTTTTGATCCAAATTATTGTTTCAGGAGTGATCTAGGTAATATTTGGTTCTTTGACCCATGGATCGCCTTTAATGATTGAATTTAAGAAAATGAGACAAAGGTTATCAACAAAAATATGTCGACTTTTCTAACTGGATAACAGTAGTGTCTTGGTAAAAGAACTTCAAATTTGAAAATAAGAATTATTTGAAAGGCTAAAGTTATGATGGGCGATCAACGATTAAAATAGACAAATGAACTTGGTATAAAAATCTATCAAGACAAATATGGGAAATTCTTTTAACTGGGGAATTTCCCTAATCGACAACAATCCCAAAAGAGATCGAAGAAAGTTGTATTTCATTACTCATACAATACGGGTGAAACTCGTTACATTATTTTAATGGAAATACAACAATTAGGGATACAACATATTTAAAAACCATACAAAGAAACCCATGTGGCTATAAACAGTAAGGGAACCACGCCAAGAACGAAGGCGACTAACCATGGATAAGCTTCATCTAATGGAAGTTGAGCCACAGTAAGTAACCAAGCTATGATAACTATGTAAATCATAATTAGGAAAGGGCTCAACATTTTTAGTATAAGATTTGAGGAAGGAAAATGTTAAGTTGATATAGTATGGAGAAATCTGCGTTGTGGCATTATTATAGTATAAGAATGAGCCGTTTCTAACGGTCAGATATGGAAAGAGAAATAAATTTGAATCCCGTGTGATGCTAAAGTTAGACTTACTTGTATCTAGACAGAACATCTATACAATACCATAGATGTGTAAGCATTCCATACTATATGTGTATAAGTCGTTGATTTCTTCATGGGTACAAGTTGTAGATTGTCATACATACTAGTCTAAATGTTAATCCTGTCAAGTATTGTGTGCAAGTTCATCCTACTCTGTTGAGAGTAGAAGGATTCTATTTTGAATCATATGAGTTCAACCTACTCTGTTGAGAGTAGAAGACATCAATTAGGAATGCGCCTTGTATCTTTCTGTTAATTATGTGTGATTGTCTAATGTAGAATATATACTTAGATGCCATGTCCTCTAATATCGATTAATTGTCACTAAGACAAAATATAAATCAAGTAAAGTATATTTTTATTTGATGCAATCTAGATTTCGAGGACGAAATCCTTTTAACTGGGGAATAATGTAACATTTGTGAAATTTGACTAGATTTGACTTATAAATTTAATGTAAATGATTTTTGAGAAAATATATGAATAGTAACCGTATTTGTGAATAGTAACCGTATACGTGAATAGTAATGTATTGTGAATAGTACCGTATATGTGAATATTGGCCCATACGTGTTATAAAAATTTTATTATAGAAAATGATTGAGTAACTGTAGTAATAGGAAAAACGTATATACAAAACCTTAAGTATAATGTACGGTAAACAGTGTCGGTTGCACAGTGTCGGTGGTTATCTAATAATTCCATTAATAGGACAAAGCCGACATACTTTATGGAAAGTAGGAATACTCGTGAAATTGTCACAAGCTATATTCGATTTATTAGTTGAATAATGTTACTAGTAGACAATTGTTGTGTAAATTGTTAAGAAAACTTACTTCCAAAGCTAGTAAAACCATACACCTCCATGAGGAAACTTCCTAGCACTTTCCTTTACTTAGTAACAAAGTTATAAACCTCTAAATATCTTTAAAAATCTGATCATAAGTTGTTAAAGTCAAGAATGGATACTAATTTTATCATACTTAATTCCATGAGGTTACAAAGTCAAGAATGTACATTATTTTTATTATATTTAACTCCATTTTATTTACTATAAATACTAGGCTTAAGTTATCATAAAAACTCACACCTTAAACTTCATTCTCTCTCAATTTAGCATTCTATAAGTCTAAAATCATCCTTTCCCTTATTGTTATAAGTTTCAAAGAACACTTGATTGTTCTAGTATAAGCAAAGTCGCTTTGATCTCAAAGTTCGCCGAAAACCGTCAAGAAAAGTTGTTATCAACAAATCTCTCTAAGATCTTCAAAAGTTCTAGTTATAATACTCAATTTGGGTTGGGAATAATCTTCAATTATTAAGTAAACAAGTCCAAGTCTTGGGCAAATTTCATTTGAATCAGAAGTCGTGTTCTTCGTACGTCGAAAGTTTGATCTTAGAGTTCATAAACTCTCCTTTCTTGTAAGTATTTTTATAAAACCTTACTATACTTTGCTCTATGATTTTAGAAATATATGTTATGTATTGAAATGCTTGTCAACTTAATTTTATACTCAATTGATACATAATTGCATTTAAATACAGTAACTATCGCTTTTATATATGAATATTGAAATATTGTTACTATTGCGAAAAATGAATTATTAGCAAAAGTACGAGAAATCGTAAAACTTTTATTAAATCATTTTAAATACTTATTATGGTATATAAACAAGGGCATAGTTATATACCTAACTATCCTAATTCATATAATTACTATTCACCATCTGTGAATTATTTCGTATTTTCGAATTGTTTGATTTATGGATAGAATATATCCTCGATACGCTTTTAACCGCACAATGTTTCCGAAAGTGATTGCACCTTGGGCCTCTTTGGCTTATGCTGGAGGAATGGAAGGTAGTTCGCGAAAAGTTTGCATAAGCAATCACTAAGCAACTTAATCCGCCCCGGTATTCTTCACGACCCAAGGCCAACCCTAACACAACTTGGAAATAAAATGCTGGTTTTTCCTGCCATTTAAGGTATCTCTTCAATTGTAATCAATACATTTTGTATTGATTATAATACATACCATTCAAGGTATCTTTTCATATCTCTGTTATTGAAAACATCTATTCGTTACAAGATTAATACATTCTTCGTATTAATCCTATTATTTGAAAATACTTCAAAAGGATTTAGAAATATCAGATGAGTACTTTATATATCCTACGGATACGTATTACATATGGAAAGTTACATTTTTACCCTACACTTTCAAAGGTATCATTTTTCGTCCTTATACTTTGGACATTTGACAATTTAGTCCCTTAAACTTTTATAACAAAAATTACGTTGACAAGCGTATTAATAAATCCTTATAGTTGTATATCTATATTTGGAATTTAGCACGAATATAAATCAATTCACATTGAAACTAGGGAATACGTAACGTGGCCAGTTGACTCGCTCGTCATCGTTAACTACATCAATCTCTTCTATTTTGCTGTTGAACTATCAACAATAAGGTGAGTTTCGTAAACCCTCCCTACTCTAATTGAGATTCGGGCTGAAAAGTGTACATATACGTGTTTGTTAAACGTGCTTGTTGAACGTTGTTAATCGTTATATGGAATCGTATTTGTAGAACGTGCTTGTTAAACGTTGTTAATCGTATATGGAATCGTTGTTGTTAAACGTTGTATTGTATGAAACGTAAACGTTGTGATCATGCCTTTGAAATATATGTAAGTCATGCCGTTATACATGCTGTTGAAAGACACATAAGTCATGCCGTTATACATGCTGTTGAAAGACACATAAGTCATGCCGTTATACATGCTGTTGAAAGACACATAAGTCATGCCGTTATACATGCTGTTGAAAGACACATAAGTCATGCCGTTATACATGCTGTTGAAAGACACATAAGTCATGCCGTTATACATGCTGTTGAAAGACACATAAGTCATGCCGTTATACATGCTGTTGAAAGACACATAAGTCATGCCGTTATACATGCTGTTGAAAGACACATAAGTCATGCCGTTATACATGCTGTTGAAAGACACATAAGTCATGCCGTTATACATGCTGTTGAAAGACACATAAGTCATGCCGTTATACATGCTGTTGAAAGACACATAAGTCATGCCGTTATACATGCTGTTGAAAGACACATAAGTCATGCCGTTATACATGCTGTTGAAAGACACATAAGTCATGCCGTTATACATGCTGTTGAAAGACACATAAGTCATGCCGTTATACATGCTGTTGAAAGACACATAAGTCATGCCGTTATACATGCTGTTGAAAGACACATAAGTCATGCCGTTATACATGCTGTTGAAAGACACATAAGTCATGCCGTTATACATGCTGTTGAAAGACACATAAGTCATGCCGTTATACATGCTGTTGAAAGACACATAAGTCATGCCGTTATACATGCTGTTGAAAGACACATAAGTCATGCCGTTATACATGCTGTTGAAAGACACATAAGTCATGCCGTTATACATGCTGTTGAAAGACACATAAGTCATGCCGTTATACATGCTGTTGAAAGACACATAAGTCATGCCGTTATACATGCTGTTGAAAGACACATAAGTCATGCCGTTATACATGCTGTTGAAAGACACATAAGTCATGCCGTTATACATGCTGTTGAAAGACACATAAGTCATGCCGTTATACATGCTGTTGAAAGACACATAAGTCATGCCGTTATACATGCTGTTGAAAGACACATAAGTCATGCCGTTATACATGCTGTTGAAAGACACATAAGTCATGCCGTTATACATGCTGTTGAAAGACACATAAGTCATGCCGTTATACATGCTGTTGAAAGACACATAAGTCATGCCGTTATACATGCTGTTGAAAGACACATAAGTCATGCCGTTATACATGCTGTTGAAAGACACATAAGTCATGCCGTTATACATGCTGTTGAAAGACACATAAGTCATGCCGTTATACATGCTGTTGAAAGACACATAAGTCATGCCGTTATACATGCTGTTGAAAGACACATAAGTCATGCCGTTATACATGCTGTTGAAAGACACATAAGTCATGCCGTTATACATGCTGTTGAAAGACACATAAGTCATGCCGTTATACATGCTGTTGAAAGACACATAAGTCATGCCGTTATACATGCTGTTGAAAGACACATAAGTCATGCCGTTATACATGCTGTTGAAAGACACATAAGTCATGCCGTTATACATGCTGTTGAAAGACACATAAGTCATGCCGTTATACATGCTGTTGAAAGACACATAAGTCATGCCGTTATACATGCTGTTGAAAGACACATAAGTCATGCCGTTATACATGCTGTTGAAAGACACATAAGTCATGCCGTTATACATGCTGTTGAAAGACACATAAGTCATGCCGTTATACATGCTGTTGAAAGACACATAAGTCATGCCGTTATACATGCTGTTGAAAGACACATAAGTCATGCCGTTATACATGCTGTTGAAAGACACATAAGTCATGCCGTTATACATGCTGTTGAAAGACACATAAGTCATGCCGTTATACATGCTGTTGAAAGACACATAAGTCATGCCGTTATACATGCTGTTGAAAGACACATAAGTCATGCCGTTATACATGCTGTTGAAAGACACATAAGTCATGCCGTTATACATGCTGTTGAAAGACACATAAGTCATGCCGTTATACATGCTGTTGAAAGACACATAAGTCATGCCGTTATACATGCTGTTGAAAGACACATAAGTCATGCCGTTATACATGCTGTTGAAAGACACATAAGTCATGCCGTTATACATGCTGTTGAAAGACACATAAGTCATGCCGTTATACATGCTGTTGAAAGACACATAAGTCATGCCGTTATACATGCTGTTGAAAGACACATAAGTCATGCCGTTATACATGCTGTTGAAAGACACATAAGTCATGCCGTTATACATGCTGTTGAAAGACACATAAGTCATGCCGTTATACATGCTGTTGAAAGACACATAAGTCATGCCGTTATACATGCTGTTGAAAGACACATAAGTCATGCCGTTATACATGCTGTTGAAAGACACATAAGTCATGCCGTTATACATGCTGTTGAAAGACACATAAGTCATGCCGTTATACATGCTGTTGAAAGACACATAAGTCATGCCGTTATACATGCTGTTGAAAGACACATAAGTCATGCCGTTATACATGCTGTTGAAAGACACATAAGTCATGCCGTTATACATGCTGTTGAAAGACACATAAGTCATGCCGTTATACATGCTGTTGAAAGACACATAAGTCATGCCGTTATACATGCTGTTGAAAGACACATAAGTCATGCCGTTATACATGCTGTTGAAAGACACATAAGTCATGCCGTTATACATGCTGTTGAAAGACACATAAGTCATGCCGTTATACATGCTGTTGAAAGACACATAAGTCATGCCGTTATACATGCTGTTGAAAGACACATAAGTCATGCCGTTATACATGCTGTTGAAAGACACATAAGTCATGCCGTTATACATGCTGTTGAAAGACACATAAGTCATGCCGTTATACATGCTGTTGAAAGACACATAAGTCATGCCGTTATACATGCTGTTGAAAGACACATAAGTCATGCCGTTATACATGCTGTTGAAAGACACATAAGTCATGCCGTTATACATGCTGTTGAAAGACACATAAGTCATGCCGTTATACATGCTGTTGAAAGACACATAAGTCATGCCGTTATACATGCTGTTGAAAGACACATAAGTCATGCCGTTATACATGCTGTTGAAAGACACATAAGTCATGCCGTTATACATGCTGTTGAAAGACACATAAGTCATGCCGTTATACATGCTGTTGAAAGACACATAAGTCATGCCGTTATACATGCTGTTGAAAGACACATAAGTCATGCCGTTATACATGCTGTTGAAAGACACATAAGTCATGCCGTTATACATGCTGTTGAAAGACACATAAGTCATGCCGTTATACATGCTGTTGAAAGACACATAAGTCATGCCGTTATACATGCTGTTGAAAGACACATAAGTCATGCCGTTATACATGCTGTTGAAAGACACATAAGTCATGCCGTTATACATGCTGTTGAAAGACACATAAGTCATGCCGTTATACATGCTGTTGAAAGACACATAAGTCATGCCGTTATACATGCTGTTGAAAGACACATAAGTCATGCCGTTATACATGCTGTTGAAAGACACATAAGTCATGCCGTTATACATGCTGTTGAAAGACACATAAGTCATGCCGTTATACATGCTGTTGAAAGACACATAAGTCATGCCGTTATACATGCTGTTGAAAGACACATAAGTCATGCCGTTATACATGCTGTTGAAAGACACATAAGTCATGCCGTTATACATGCTGTTGAAAGACACATAAGTCATGCCGTTATACATGCTGTTGAAAGACACATAAGTCATGCCGTTATACATGCTGTTGAAAGACACATAAGTCATGCCGTTATACATGCTGTTGAAAGACACATAAGTCATGCCGTTATACATGCTGTTGAAAGACACATAAGTCATGCCGTTATACATGCTGTTGAAAGACACATAAGTCATGCCGTTATACATGCTGTTGAAAGACACATAAGTCATGCCGTTATACATGCTGTTGAAAGACACATAAGTCATGCCGTTATACATGCTGTTGAAAGACACATAAGTCATGCCGTTATACATGCTGTTGAAAGACACATAAGTCATGCCGTTATACATGCTGTTGAAAGACACATAAGTCATGCCGTTATACATGCTGTTAAAAGACACAGACATGCATTTAAGACATAATCCATTTGAATATGCATTAAAACACATGATCACCAGAGAATGACATACGTAAAAGAAAGGGTAGAAGACCATAAAAAATTATAGAGAACTTCAGGAAAATGCATATATACAAACCTTACCATTCATGAAAATAACCATCATATGCGAGTTTTCCAACTTAGTAGATCATATATGTGCAAAGGTGGTAAAGCCAATATAAGAACAACAGTTTGGCAATTATTTATGACCAAAAAGAAAGAAAAAAAATCCAAGATTAGATAGAATTGGAAATTTTGAATGGTGTAGGCATTAGGAAACTTCAACACAATGAACAATCGAAAAGTTGAATCGTATTTTGCAAGTTAGACCCCAATTAAACAAAATAAAAAAAAAACCACACTGATATATCATTTTTGGCTGCCTCAACGAAAGGAGAGTCTGTAAAGAAGGCTCAAACATGTTTAATCCAATTTCTACATGTTTAAACGTTATGGAATTGTAAAGAACACAGCTGCCAAAAATCCAACCACAGAGGGAGAGACAATCTTCTAAAAGACCATATATTCCATCTAAATCAGCACCACTTAAGAGTATCCATGTCTTGTAAAATGTGGTTGCAGCTCCCAAACATCATACAAAATACAAAATGGGTTTATTGCAACCAAGAAAAGTAAAAATCCCAAATGAATGAACTTATTTTCCCTAAAAACCATGGCACTACTCTACCAATCCAATGATTAAGACATCTCAAATCCATCACGTAGCTTTCGACAACAAAAGTTTAACTTTTTCTGCAAACCTTACATTTCCATATGTTTACTTTTTCTGCATTTATTATTGTTAAAGTTGGAAGGTCAAAGAAGAAAGTATAACAATATACACTTGAAATGGAATAAATAAAGTGATAAACTATACAATTACGATGATTTCAATCCATTTTCTTGTAATCATTTTTTATGTATAGAGTTCAAAGCGTTGCACGACATGGATAGTTTTTAATTGTTTTCATGGATAGTTTATTCGTTCTTCTCAATCTTTACAAAAACCCAAATCATAACGCATATATACAATAGGATGTACGAAACCACCTAAGTAGATAATAGTTATCACATTTGTATCCCAAACCAAAAGGCCACTCATAAATGAAACTACTACCCAAGAGTGTATAACTTACCTCTATATGTAAAATGTCTTCTTTTAACATGAATCATGTTTTATACAGGTAGCACTTCAAGTAACCATCCTGTTTTATTAAGCACTCACTTGGTCCAGTAAACGTCATTTTTTTATATCAACTAATTATTTCTATGTGCTATTTACTTTATGTTTATAACAACTGATTATTTGTATGTGTTACTTTGCAACCTCCATTCAAACGATAATTAAGTAAGGTTTTGCATAACTATATATATCTATAATAACCATCAACTAAATACAGGGACATGAAATGTTGATAATAGTGATTATTATATACATATAAAACATATTTGAGTTGCTTATTTTCCTTTTGACGTGGTTGATTTTATCAGCTATGTAACATTTTGCTCTCCCTATCAATAGCAAAACTTTTGGGCTTATTAAACGTGGTTGACGCCAACTTGCCATCCTTGTATCCAGCATCACCGTTACCATAGAGTTTTATAACATCACCAGCTACAAATACACACAACAATGATGATATATATTAGACATTCAGTAGAGGCATCTAGCAATCCACAAAATACAGATAAATTCAGCATTTTATGCCAAAGGTTACAATATAAGTTAAATCAATAGTAGACAAAATGCCCAAATCCCTACTACTTGGTAGATATAAAAGTGGGGCTAATTGGTATGAAATTAAAGAAAGTAAAATAAAAGGCGTTGGGCTAAATATTTATGTACTTAAATTCATGTCCTTTAGACATAAACCATGATTTCATCTTCACAACCATAGTGATGCCTCCAAAACTATTGTTCTAATTTGTAAACAATACTGAAGGTGGTAAAATGGGGACATCGGGTCAAAACAGGTAGTTTATGCACCCGTTAGACTCTTTTGGCCAGTCCATTCCCTTTTGAGCTATATCATTTTAACTTTACTCACTCAACCCTTAAATATTAGAATCGTAGCTTATAAATGGGTCCAGATAACCACCTCTATCATTGACAATAAAAGACACCACATCTTATACAATGTTTCTAAAAAATGTTAACTGGCTCGTAAAAGTTCACTGATCATAAGTAATTTGCTTTTGGAAACATGAGCAAGATAGTCCATCCAAGATACATATGAGCAAGTCTGAGTGTCTGACTTAATTAAACTCGGATAACTTACATGAATTTATTTAAACATTCAAACTTCCCATTTAGACATTTTATAGTTGTTAGCATTGACTTAATGGCCTGTTATCCCTATGAGACCAACTATTTAAAGAGTAAAGCAGATAACATACCAGGTCAAAACACACGTAGTTTCTACACCCATTAGACTCATTTGGCCTATTTGGCCGTTTAACCCTTTATGTTAATTTATCAATAAAAATAGAGCAGGGCATGTATGGCACTATTTTCATGTAACAACGTGGACACTCTCTGTTAGATCCTAATGATGGATGCATTTTTTTTAGTTCTGGACGTACCAACGACAACACTAATACAACAACCCAAGTAAGATAATCCAAATGATGAGCACTACAAAACCTATATCATCTCTCCTACTATCTATATTTTGGCTTAAAACGAACTAATATAAAGATGGAACAGAAAGTTTTTATATTCAGAAATAACGACAAAAGCATATATTATAACCAATGATTAAGAAATAGACGAAACCTAACGAAAAAATTATACCTTGACTTGTTACGTAGCACCCAAATATGTAGTCCACCAATTAGGTTGCCACATCCAACCAAAAAAAAAAGTGTAGAGATTCGAACCAATGACCTGCAATATAATAAGCATAAGCATCACCAGTTGTACTAATGTTAGTTTTGTTTAATTATCTGTATACACAAACTACTCTTCACATAGTTTTACGTTCATAAAGGAATTAATGGTCAATATGAGCAACACACTGACTAAAGGAGTAAAAGGATCATAGTAGATACATACTTTAACTGTTTCATAGCTCCTTTTGTGGCATTCCATGTCAAAGCTAATTCATTGCTCTCTGCAAGGTTAGTTGCATCAGCTCCAAACCGAGACTAATACAAAAGACTAATAGAAAAAGTACAGCCAGCCTCCGTCCCATTTTAATTGTCCTATTTTGACTGGTCAAGTCTTTATCTTCCGACTTTGACCGTAAATAACTTTGTTTGTGTTATATATTAGTTGATGAAAGTTATATCAATGAAAAGTACATTTGAAACTCAATCAATTTATATATAATATATCAAGTGTTATATAACACAAACAAAAATATTTACGGTCAAAATAGAAAGAAAAAGACTCAAAATGTCAAATCAGGACACTTAATATGGGACGGAGGGAGTATTTATTTTTTACCTCTATAAATTGCTTCCGGGGTGAGGTAAGAGGCCTAGAAAGGTTCTCGCTTTTCGCTCTCAAGAGGAGAAAGAAATCCAGTGTTAGCATCTGCTGCAAAAATATTTTTGACTCATTTATGAAATCATCTGGAATTTAATTGGCAATATGTAGGAAGTACTGAAATAGATTCTTTTTTAAGTCCCCTTTAAATTGCTTGATATATATCAGGAATGAAAATTGTCGGCACTCTATCGAACCCTGTGACTGGTTAGTAAAACAACAATACGACCAATAACCCAATAAAATGTAAAAATGATTAAGATGCATTACATTAGCTTGAAAGAAAAAAGATTGTTATAAAAGATTCAGGTTTTTCATCCTGACAACACGGTATGAGAACTGTCCAAGAGACTCAATAAACGACATAGATTCAATGTCCCGCATGGAGAAATAATTTGTAAGACCATGAACCCGCAAATTTAGAAGCTTTCAATGTATGTCATATAGAACAACTATTGCCCATAATATATAAAAGAGAAAAATGAGAGAGAATTTCAGCTCACCCTTGAAGTTTGTTTGCCATCAAGTCCCTTAAGGTTGTTAAATTTTTTCTGCTGTCAACTATTCTTCTCTAGATGCATCTTCCTAAAAAACAAAAAGGTAAGATCGTTAGGCCCTTTAGTTTCTTCGTGTAATACAAATATACTATATCATGGCTTATTAGATAACCACTAAAGATTCAAAAAGCAATTCATTAAACACCTATTGTGTAACCTAAAAAAATCGCATCAACAAAGCTGTCGATATAAAAAATACGTTAAAATAACTCTACAACCAAGTTAAAGGGAAAAAAAACACATAGCAATAAACTATAATTACACTTGACTTAAACTGTTACCCTTTTGTAAGAAATTATTACTATACTTATCATAAATTCAGAAATATCAACTTGTCGCTGTATAAGGTAGTCTATCTTCTCATACTTACATATTTCACATACCTTTTCACCTTATAATAAGGAGTACTAACAACAGAAATTAAGTGGGAAAAAACCGATCAATGTATGAAAATCAGCAGCAATCAAGCAACACATACACATAGTAATAACTTAATTCACTTGTAACTAAAAATAACATACCAAACAACAATGAGAGTGTAGGTTTCCATCATCCAATCATCATAGCTGCTTGCCTGTAACTAAAAGGTATTCTAAATTATAATCAAGGTCCACTCAAATAAAAGTAACTTTGTCATACTTGTAAAGAAAAACAGATTTACCAATAAAAATAATTTTAAAAATCAAATATTGACATTCATTGATCTTCACAGCCAATTAAGTGAATCAAGATATCGAAGTACAATAAAGAAAGATATTATACTTCCATATAGCCCTAACAAACAGAAAAGATCAAGCATTTTTAAGGTTCTTGTGTTTTAGCTTCCGGTCAAGCATTTCCTCGAACATTTGGTGTGCATCAAATAATAGGATACTGTTTTAATGGATTATGCATAAAAACCTACACACCCAAATCTGAAAATTACAATTTGTGCAAACAAAAATCTCAAAGAAACAGTTTGAGAAATGCAACTAACCTCTTTACTTTCAACTTTTTAGAAAGAATAGCATGAATTCATTAATTATCTTTCTGTATCTCGACAACCTAAAAAAACAGAAACAAAACTATACTTAAAAACCATAAAACTGATAAAATATTAAACAAAATAACAATTTATGTAATTTAACATTGTTGTTGGCTTGAAGCTTCCGGAAGGATAGTGTCTGGCCGGATTGGCGGACTGTGCTGGTGGACTGGTGGTTGTGGTAGCGTGGTGATGTCTTATTGGTTTTGTAAAAAAACTCAACTAATTAATTGATATCATATATACAAAGAAGTTAATTACCTTTAATTGCAGGGGACATGAAGCAAGCAAGCAATCAATTGTGGCTTCTCATGTGCCTGAAAATATTATGTTCAATTACCATTCATATTACCACAACTCGGTTTTTTAATATCACAATCAATATACATACATATACATATACATATATCTATAAAGCATTCATTAATAACAAAAATTAACACATTAAATAATAATATTTCAATTACATCTAACATATACATAAAGCCACAAATTTACTGTTGCTCGAAATTAAGAAAGATTAACCCAATAACCCAAGTGAAATCATAAATTCCCAGTAAATTATTTTAAACCCTAATCAATTCTTAATCCTCCAGCATTGAATTCATGCTTACAATTTTAGATTATATATAAGATAAGATACTATAACTACCCTATTGATTTTTTATATATAACAATTAATGGGTTTTCATTTGGGCATTTAATCGAACAGTTGGTTTATAATTCAGTAGTTGCAGCACACGTATTTAACAAAACCCAATAAATATAAAAAACAAACCAACCTGGTGCTGCTCATGTTTCCGTCGGTCTCCTCTTGACATGGAAAGAAATTTCATCTCCATCTACAATGCTTTTAACTATATATAATCAAGAATTAAATTATCCGAATTTTTGAAAGAAAGTAAGTAAGAAATTGAAATACTTTGAACAGATTTGCAGAATAAATGAAGCAAATAAAATGGATGTGTATAACAAATCAGCAGAATGATAATAAAACTCACTGAAATTACTATTGCAGTAGAGCAAATTGAATTCAAAATTCGAATTGAATGCCGATGATGTATTTTGAAAAAAGTAGAGCAAATTCAAAAATATATGTTTATCAAATCAACAGAATGATAATGAAACTCACCGAAAATACTATTGCAGTTTAATTATTGGGCCATATCCTTATGCTATCTGAAATCAGATGGAGACGACACTGATGAAAGAGGATAACAAAAAATCAATATTTTTATCACTGTGAAGAACAAAATAATCTATAATAATTCGGAGAAGATGGATTATGTTAGAGAGAATGAGAGGGGGGAAGAGCGATAGTGAGAGAAGGGTAACTCTCAGGCGGTTTATATCAGAGGAAGACGGTTTACATACAATTTTTGGGCCTACAAACTCACTCTCTTTTAAAAGAAACCGATTCAGTTCCTATCCATGTTGAAATTTTTGGGGTTTTTTTTATTCTAAAGCATGACACATAGGCAATAACTAACTTTTTTTTGAAGTGACATTTATATTACGTAGGGATATGTAAAACTGAGATTTAGAATTAAAAAAAAAACAAAATATAGCTGTTGGAGTGTAACGGTTTTGAACCACTCAATTCTTCCATCGCGTGGTTCGACTATGCATTTGCACCCCACACCGCAATTTTTGGGGCTGGCGGCGGTGTTCCACCATGGCACCACACTCACATCGCACGGAACTTCCATGTGTTGCCAACACTCTAAGCTAGGTATATAACCCTCTCACATACTAATATTTTAATATTTATTGTATAATTAATAAATATTTGCCCATGTTTTTTATGAATTAAAATTACTATGTAAGGGTTCTATACCTAAGTTAGGTATATCACAGCCACTCATCCCTCACACACACACACACACACACACACACATATATATATATATAGGGAAAGATAATTGAGTAAGCAACCAAAAATTACATGAACTCTTAGGAAACCTATTTACATACATATGCTTATAATATTAATTCATGTAGCATAGTTATATTTATAAAATCATTTATTATTTACTATATAATTGTTTACACATATTCATTTATTATTTATGTACATTTGATCACCAACTATATCATAAAATGTTTATTTACAAAATACTTGCATACATATACTCGACTTGCATATATATGTCCAGAACACTATTCATGCATGTATGCTCATAAATTCATGTCTTCACATAATTGTATAACGGATGAAAATCCATGTAAAAGAATAATTAATGGTTGAGCTTGATTTAAAAAGTTTTAAAAGTTTCAAACGATATTCTATTTTTCTTTATCTATCTATATCTTTAACTAACTTTTTTTCTCCTTAATTTTCATCACGAATCCAAGCAATATACTATTGTGTAGATTTTCCCATTATGTAGCTACATAAATCATGTATTATCGTGTCGCAACGCTAAAAATTATGGTAGGAATATCATTCTTTAAATATTTGAACTCAAAGTTAAGGAAAAAAACCGATAAGTGAGGATCCATGCCTGCAAGGGTTGATTGCATGTATGGTTAGTCGGCTATATCTTTTATTTAAGTAAAATATGAGTATATAATTAAAGAAAGAATGTTGATATATAAAATAAATAACAACCGATGAAATTACAAACCAAAGTCAAAATATCTATATAATTCTTGTTGATATAACTATTCCAATGTCATTAAATACTTTCAAACTAATTTTCGATACTCATTAAAAATAAAAACGTAAGGGTATATTAAGAGATGGTATGAAGTGGTAGGATTAATATTGAAATTGACTAATTATTAAGTCAAATATGACATCATATTCATCCAAAGGCTCTTATTCAAAATTAAATTTCATCCAATGGCTATTATTTTTTCATTTTAGAATTTAGGATGCTCTTTTATTATTATTGTAAGATTACAACTTAATAATTTATTACACGTTCAAATGTTTCTTATATGTAAGTTTTGTATCAAGTAAATCGGGTTATCATTGAGAAAGCAGATAAAAAAAAGGGTAAATGAGTAGGAACCCCCTGCTCCCATATACCATTTTAGTATCTAGAGTGCACATACCACATAAAACTTATGTCATGTGAAGCACCATCTTCACACATGGAGCACAAAATATATTTCTACTTGCTTTGATAAGATTTGAAGCTGTGACCTTCTAGTATTTATCTTGTGGACTCTTGTGGTAACATGAGATCTATATGTACATACACGTACGTGTATAACCTAGTTAATATAATACATTTTCTTTATAATACTTTATATATTATTTAGTAATTAAGAATTTTTTGATCGATAACAAATTAATAATCAATGTTATTAGTTTCATAATTAAAATTTATACATATATTTACTAGTGCTCAGACCCGTGTCCAATGGACGGGTAGTCTCAAAGTATATTAATCAAAAGCTAAAAAATTAGAATTCAAGTATATTAAATCCCTATGACCAATATCACAATTTAATCAATACGAAAACTAAAGAAGGAGACATATGAAAATTAACTCCATATAAATATTGATTCCAGTTTACCCTTTTTTTTCAACTTTTAATTACAATACTAATAATAATAATATTAATAATGATAATAATAATTTAAGTTCATAATATATTGAATTT
This sequence comes from Erigeron breviscapus, assembly GCA_034093135.1. Classification (NCBI taxonomy): domain Eukaryota; kingdom Viridiplantae; phylum Streptophyta; class Magnoliopsida; order Asterales; family Asteraceae; genus Erigeron; species Erigeron breviscapus. Next base: position 19,343,027 of record CM067170.1, read on the forward strand.
CATAAAAGTGATGATCTTTAAAAATTAAAAACATGTTACCTGGTATAGGAGGAGGTCGAACCTTTTGGTAGTCGACTTTTTTTTGGTTTGGTCGTAGGTTTTTTTTTGGTGAGAATATGTGAGAGTTTTTTCCTAGGTTGTATATATATAGATAATAAAATAATAATAATTTTTGGGAGTCTTTTTTTTATTAATAATATAAAGGTCGGCCTTAATAAATATAACTATTAAATAAATATTAAAAAATTAGAGGATTAATAAGGAGGGAGAATTAGGCTCTAGGAGGGGGATTAGGGGTGCCAAGTGTACCCCCAACCTCCTCTTTTAGTTATATTATTTTTATTATTATGATGATATTATGATTGGATCTATATTTTTGTTTTACACCGTGATGATGAATTATACTTGCTAATTAAGCCTAGTTAAGTTGTACAAAAATTCTTTTATAAAAGTACTAGATTAAACCCATGCGTTGCATGGTAAGACACTCATAATAACATTTTATAAATAGACGACTCTCATTATATTGACAAATAAAAAATGTATCTACCAAATTTGAAGTATAAGATAACAATATATTGGTACATTAACGACAATGTATACAAATGTATAATTACTAATTAAAATAGTAATAACTTTATATAAAATGTAGTTATTAATAGATATAAAAAGAAGTTTAATTTAAATGCAAAAGGTCTAAACAAATAGGTTATTATTATTATAATTTGAAATTATATTAAATAACAGTATAATATGAAATCTTATCAAATCTCATATATAATTAAGAAAAAAAAGAACTCTTACGTACATATTTGTAACGCCCCTAATTTTCAAAACAATACAAAATGATATCAAAGGACTAAAAGGTCAAAATGGGCGTTAATCTTATTCAAAATCAAACTAAAGTCAACCTGATAAACCAAAATAAGTACTTCTAAAGCTTGAAATAAAACTCTAAAGCCGAGGGGGTGCTAAGTCCACTTCTATCTACTCTCTTCTCTCGTTCCCAAAGCCCGCTTGATCACCTGCCGTATAAGAAAGAAAAAGGAATTACGGCATGAGGTGATGATGAATTATACTTGCTAATTAAGCCTAGTTAAGTTGTACAAAAATTCTTTTATAAAAGTACTAGATTAAACCCATGCGTTGCATGGTAAGACACTCATAATAACATTTTATAAATAGACGACTCTCATTATATTGACAAATAAAAAATGTATCTACCAAATTTGAAGTATAAGATAACAATATATTGGTACATTAACGACAATGTATACAAATGTATAATTACTAATTAAAATAGTAATAACTTTATATAAAATGTAGTTATTAATAGATATAAAAAGAAGTTTAATTTAAATGCAAAAGGTCTAAACAAATAGGTTATTATTATTATAATTTGAAATTATATTAAATAACAGTATAATATGAAATCTTATCAAATCTCATATATAATTAAGAAAAAAAAAATGCCTAGGACCGATCCATACGCCTCCTATCAAAATATCAAAGTGCGCATACCACTACCGGGTAATCAAAAGGAGACGCCGTAGATCAAATCAAATACACCGCTACGGCCGGTGCCACGTCATCGGTGTCACAATAACGCGCCCATGGGACCTCCATGGATAGGTTACTCTTATATGCATATCTTAAGAAACCGTTTTGACCGACTTTTATACTTAAATATATCGAATATGTTTTGAAGAGACATAATTATTAGTTTTCGGACAAATACATAATTAAGAGTATATATATTTTAAGACATTTTAAATATAGACTTAAAATCACATCTCCGTCCACCCAATTCTCACAAATACTTAATGGAACCATCATGAATCATAATATGCGACTGTATTATTAATTCTTCGGGTCAACGAATATTCGAGGGACATATGATCATGAATATCAAAATGCGACTGTATTAATCTTTCGGGGCCAATTAATATGATTCATAATATGCGAATATTCAATGGACATATATGAATGTACAAAGTTAGAAACACTTGTACAAATCATCGCATCAAATAACCCACCTTTTTCGGGACTGTTTTCGAATCGGGTTTCAAGAGATGGTTTTGACACAACTATAAATAACAAAATATTATGATTTCCCAATTCACAATCATGAAGGCAATATCGTTAGTACATCAAAATGGGAAAATCACAATATTATACAAAGTCTAGCAGACGGATAATATTTCCAATAATATACTATATCCATAAAACTTTACATACAAATCAAAAGAAGTTTTGAGAAGAAAGATTTTACCGGAAGGAATCTTAATAACACCTAAAATATCCGTACTATTATATATATAACAAAATAAAGTGTTGAAAGAAAAGATTGTACCAAAAAGATCCTAATAACCTCTAGAATATCCGTACTATTATATATATAACAAAATAAAGTGTTGAAAGAAAAGATTGTACCAAAAAGATCCTAATAACCTCTAGAATATCCGTACCTTATTGCCGATCACAACAATTGCAAAAATGACGAACCACCAAAAGAATGCGATACTCCACCATGATTCTCAAACAAAATCTACATTAATAATTAAATTTTATTTAGAGTTTGTTTAAATCTGTTTCCTACTAGATATATTATGGACTTATACGTATATAAGACTATGATTATATTTCTGAGAGAGTTGTTATTGGGCTTATATTTTTGATCTAAGGCCTACAAAATAATGAGTTTTAAAATCTCAAATTCTTAGAAAGATATTGTGATACCAAATACGCAAGACAACATGCAAATATTATTGTATAAAAGTAATAAGACAACTTTTAAAAAATCTGGTCGTCTTCTTCGTTTATAATACGCCGCCGGCCGAAAAATACGTTTCCAAATCTTGACATTAATTTGCAAAGTATCACTACGTACATTATTGGAGTATAGGTTCAATGTGAATAATAGCATTATAAAAAACAAACCCCTTTTATATTACATTAACTTAAGAAACTAAGTTTCATGCTTTCTCGGAAAATTCTCGTTACATAAATTTATAGTATGATTATGATCATTACGCAGATTGACATCCGTTTCATATTTTCTTAAAGTAATAACTTATCAATCTATTTATGAACTCCGACTTTCCTGGTTCATTAGTCGTTACATTAAGAGTGAGTTTTTAGTTTCGAAAACGTACAATAATGAGCCCGAAATATATATACATATATAATTAGTATATAATGAGTTGCTTGAGATATACCTCCTGAACGACCACACGCCATCTCACAAAAATGAAACGAAGTCGAAAAGATATTGAATCGAATTAGGACCGAACTCGGAATATGCTTGGAACGAAATTCTCCAAGAATGGACACCTTTGATGTACAGGATCACCTTTGGTTGTGTTTAAGGCAAATGAAACCGACTAGATTAATCAAAAGAATGAGTTGATAAGTTTTTGTATGTTTATTGTTGATTATTATCATAGATGATAGATTGAATAAGATATATGGGACGTCGGTTGGTGTTGCAAACGGAAAGGAGTGGGGAATGAATTTATAAAGGTGGGATCGAATTAATCTATGAGGGGAGTCGATTCATTTGACCAAATATTACGAGATTTGATTTTATCTTATGACATCCATGTTTACCACGTTTGGACTCATGCAGTCATGTTGATGTAACTTATGCTTATCAATTTAGTTACATATTTTAGACATATAGAAATTTATATATATATATAACACATCAAATCTACCGAATTAAATTCCTAACCTTGTAAACTTTGCACATAATATAAATTAATGTTCTAAATCGTAATAATCCTAATAATTGTATTATTAAACTTTCATTATGATAACATTGTTCACTGACATTTTTAAGCTTTATTCAAATTTTTATTTTTACTAATATATATCATATCAACAAATTAGCTTTTATTGTCCGTATCTTTAACCAACTAATTTGTGACTAAATGACTGAGGTTGTACATCACCCAAGTTGGTGATTTTAAATACATTTGTGATTTGTTACTATAAATACAAAAGTCTATCTTAAGATAACATATTCAAAATATATATTATTCACGTTTCATATTTAATCTAAAAACTTGCTATTTATTTATTTATTTATTATTATTCTGTTTATCATTCAATTATAAAATTCGGGGTATTACAATCTTACCTCCTTAAAAAGAATTCGTCCTCGAATTCAAGCATACGAAGAAAAATATTACATGCCTAATATATACTTGAAAAAGAAATCAAATTTTCTTTTAGCATATATATAGTATATATCATATACATATTTATTGATACATATATTGCTAATAAAATAAATTATATCAAAATAATGTTGGTATTAATTATGAAATAACTTTATTTTTTTTTAAAGATGACTAAGATCTTAGAAATTAATATTACGCTCAAAATATTTGGTATTATATTAAGAAAATAACATTAGATATTTATCAAGTTAGGATATGTCGTAAATTTGATAACTGGTAAAAAAAATAGTTTCCAAATTACATTAGAACTCGTTTTCGTTTTGTAGTAAGTTAACTAGATTTTAGGCCCGTGTCAAATACACGGGCTTACAATTTTATCAATATTAGATGTTAGTTTATTATGATTTAAAATTTAGTTTACAATTTTTAGTAATAAAAATTGATCTATATTATAAAACTTTGAGTTTTATAGTGAAATATTTTTAAAAATATGTTCATCGAAGTTGTTTACTGTGACATACATAACAATATTTGAATATTACAAAATATCAAATTTGTAGATTGTGACATACTTATCTATATTTGAATATTAAAAAATCATAATAGGTCACTATCATTTTATTTGATTTATTGTTACACAAGGTGATATTACATTCTTATTTTACACTTTTAAAAGTAATATCTTATTTTTAGATGAAACATATTCCAAATATTTCAATTAGAATTAAAAAAAAATGCCTAGGAACCCTTTAGTTCTATCGAGGAATTATTGCTCACAAGCTAGCGACCCTACAACGCTGCCTATAAAGATTTAATATTGCATGCTTTATTTTTCGTATATGTGTCATGACAATTACTAAAAAAAACTTTTAAAAAAATAATAGTACAATTACTTTTAAAATCTTAATATATTTACATTAAATTTTATTTATTTTTTAGTAATTAATTTATATTTGTAACACCGAACTTTATAAAAATATGGATTTCAAAATTTTTCTTAAAAACACAGAGTATTGCGGAAGTTTCCATCAATTATTACATTTCCAAAATAAAAATGTTCAACTTAAATGACGGTGTTACTCGTCGGATCTAACCATAATCAAATGAAACCCATAAACGTCAAATAACGATAACGGTCAACGAAATATAATAAACGAGTTTGAATAAATGAGGCAGTCTAGGTAAAAGCCTTCAGCTGTATCTTCTACCCATCCTCACTCTAAACTGCATCTCAACTAAGCATCAACCTGAGGTGGCACAACATTTTCAACAAAGAACAAGTGTCAGCTTTAAAGCCGAGTAAGATATACCACAGGTTAATATAAATGATTGCCAATTTAAAACAACTTAATAAAGAATCATACGCAGTCGAGCATGTAACACCAACAACAATATATAGCAATCGAATACCCATAAGAATGATTAACAATCCTACGTGTGCCTATCGACTTAATCAACAATATTCAACTTTATCTACGTATTCCATCTAGCAACTTAATCAACTTCAACAACTTTATTCAACAATAGGTTATGCCCTTTTGTATTACAACTAAAGTTGGATGACTCGCGTCACCACAATGAATACAACTACAAATGTGTGCAAAGGGCCTTAAGGCCTTTAAGGGACCTTGCACCCGACTTGATGGGTAGTCCTATCGGGGTCCATCAGTGTCGTTAAGGACAGATATAACCAAATCCAGGAGAAAGCTGTTACGCAACTTGTAGTGACTGGACCTAGTCACCCAGCTAATCTCAAACTTCGAGGCCGTGCCATTGGAAGCAACTAGTCTACTCCCGCTGACCAACTAAATCACACTGGTTCCTACGCGGTTCCAGTATGGGATAAGCTTACCACTTTCAACTTAGATTTATACTCGAGTTTTAACAACGATATTAACTTTAGCAACTTTTATTTCAATTTTAAGTTAGGGCCCCTAATCGTGCACAGTGTCAACATGGCAACCTATACAAGTCTAGTGAACTAGTGTAAAAGCCAAACCAACTCAACAACTTAGCATTTCAACGAAAACAACTTTACAACAAAAAGACAACATTAATATCAACTATAATTCAGCATGTATAAGCGTAATCACAACTATACAAATCAGCCTAACCATGCAAATCTACCCATTTCGCAAAACCCTCCAAAAGTCCCATTACCCAAACTAGCGTATGATAAGGAAAGGTTTTAAACCACTTTTAAGAAATCACCATTTTCGTTGTGCACCCCAGCGTGTCAAAAATGATATATCTTACCTGATCGCGCATGCAAAATTATCACAACGGCAACTTACAGCAACGACACAATTCAACGACCTATATCAATTAAACATAATTAACAAAGCAACTTCCAACATTAGCAATTGAGTCGGGCTATTCCCTGGACTTTACATCAATCCATAATGACCTATTACAACCGTACAGACCAACCCTCGACCAAAAGGGTCGATTTGGGTCGAACCTGCGGACAGCAGCAACAGGCTGCGATCAGCAGCAACAGGCTGCGATCAGCAGCAACAGCAGCGACCAGCAGCAAGCCAGCAGCGACCAGCAGCTAGCCAGCAGCGACCAGCAGCAAGCCAGCAGCGACCAGCAGCTAGCCAGCTATGCAGCCAAGATCATGCAATAGTGTCCCAACCCACACCCCTTTCGATTTCCAGAATTATTCCAACATGAAAACAATTTATTTTAACCTCAAAATCTGAAAAACGCATACATTGATTCCCATAATTGCCAAACCGTTTTCTATGCAAAAATTTAGGTTAAATCCTTTATAAAAGTCAAATCTTTAATAATTTTAGCATACATGGTCAATTGGACAAATACAACCACTTATCTACAGACCCGAAATCAAGATAAAACAAAGATCAATCTGCTACCTTTAGAATGCTACCGAACAGGGACGAATTGATGGCCAAAACCTTGAAGAACTTGGAAGAAAAGGAAAGAATATACGACTGGAGGTTTTAGGAAACGAACGAATGATTATGGGGTGTTTAGGGCTGCCTAAAGACCCATTAAATAGTTGGAGTCTAACCCCAAATCATACTTATCCAACTAATCCCGTTTTTATGTTTGACCACATGGCGAAATTGACCCCTAAAGCAACTAATGACTTCATTATACCTTTAAATGACCCGTTATCATATACCTAACATATAAGAACCTTTTTCTACTACAAATAAGGCACAATCATCATTTTATAGCACAATTTTCCGTCAACGATAAATTAACAACTTTCAACTTAGCATATATATCGATTTATCGAAATAAATCAATAAATGACCCGACAACCACGAAATGAGTAACGATTTAACTATTTCAACTTTTTGGGAAATTAATGTTTATAAAACATCTAATTTATAATAAAATTCAACTAAATCAACTAATGGGTCGTCTAAGCACTAACGAAGTTAACAGTCAACTAATGGGTCAACTAACGGAGTTAACGGTCAACTAATAGTCAAAGATCGAAAAATGATTAGGATGTTACAATTACCTCCCCCTTAAGAAGATTCTGTCCTCAGAATCGGATCAGCAACGAATAGATGGGGGTAACGATCCTTCATCACAGACTCCGTCTCCCAGGTCATACTCTCACCTCGACTGTGTCTCCACTTCACCAATACCAGATCAATCTGCTTTCTTCTAACTTAGTCTTCTTACGATCAAGGATAGCAATTGGTTCATCAATCATCTTCTTCTCTGGATCAATACTGACATCTTCTAAAGGAATCACACTAGTCTCGTTAGCTAGACATTTCCTCAAGTAACACACATGAAATGTGTTATGAATGCCCGCCAACTGCGGAGGTAAGTCCAACTGATATGCTTGACTTTTGATGCGCTTCAACACTTTGAATGGACCAATGAAACGTGGGCTCAACTTACCACGCTTACCAAAACGAAGAACTCCTTTCCACGGCGAGACTTTCAACATAACCATGTCACCAACCTCAAAAGTAATCGTACGAGTCCTCATATCAGCATAAGCTTTCTGACGATCTCTAGCTGCTCTCAAAGCATCCTTAGCAATGTTAACCTTATCAGCTGTTATTTGCACAACCTCAGGTCCGGAAAACTGTCTCTCCCCAGGTTCCAACCAACAACTAGGCGTACGACACTTACGACCATACAGCATCTCAAACGGAGGCATACCTATACTGGAATGATAACTATTATTATAAGCAAACTCAACTAACGGCAAATGATCATCCAACGATCCTCCATATTCCAAAACACACGCTCGAAGCATATCGTCCAAAGTCTGAATAGTCCTCTCTCGCTCTGTCCATCTGTCTGCGGATGAAAAGCAGTACTCATATTAATTCTACTCCCCAATTCCCGCTGAAGACCTCTCCAAAAACCCGAATTAAATCTACCATCACGATCCGAAACTATAGTCAAAGGCACACCGTGCTTAGAAACAATCTCATCAATATACAACTCAGCCAACTTCTCCAATGGTGCGTTCTCGCGTGTAGCCATGAAATGAGCACTCTTAGTCAATCTATCAACCACAACCCAAATCATGTCATTCCCAGCTTTAGTCCTTGGTAGCTTAGTCACGAAATCCATGGTAATATGATCCCATTTCCACTCGGGGATCTCCAACTGTTGCAATTCACCGTAGGGTTTCTGATGCTCAGCTTTAACTTGAGCACAAGTCACACACTTCTGCACGAACATAGCAATATCACTTCCGCATACCAGGCCACCAATACAAAGGCTTCAAGTCATGAAACATCTTAGTGGCACCTGGATGAATAGAATATCTCGATCTATGAGCTTCCTCGAGTATTAACTCGCGGTTGCCACCGAATAAAGGTACCCACTTCCTACCTTTGTAAGTCTGAAAACCACGACTGTTCTCCTTAAATCTATCCCGCTTCTTCCCGATTCTTTCAGCTTTGAAATTTCCGGGTAGAACAGCATCAACTTGAGTCGTCCTAATGCGCTCCAATAAACCGTATTCAGCCTGTACAACCATAGATAAAAGTTTGCAAGAAGTACCTTGCACCTTACGACTCAGAGCATCAGCAACGATATTAGCTTTACCCGGATGATACTTGATCTCACAGTCGTAATCCTTAAGCAGTTCCATCCATCTTCTCTGACGAGCATTCAGTTCCTTCTGATTAAACACATGCTGTAGACTCTTGTGATCAGTAAAAAGAGTACACTTAGTGCCATACAGATAATGTCTCCACAACTTAAGGGCAAAAACAACCGCTGCTAATTCCAGATCATGCGTAGGATAGTTCTTCTCATGCGGTTTCAACTGACGAGAGGCATAAGCAATCACTCTATCTCGCTGCATCAAAACACAACCCAACCCAGAAACCGAAGCATCACTATAAACAACCATGTCGTTTGTACCTTCAGGTAAAGATAGAATCGGAGCCTCACACAACTTCTGTTTCAATGTCTGGAATGCCTTCTCTTGAGAATCGGTCCACAAATACTTCACACCCTTCTTAGTCAACTCAGTCATCGGTTTAGCAATGCGGGAGAAGTCTTGAATGAATCTCCTATAGTACCCTGCCAAACCTAAGAAGCTTTTAATTTCAGTAGGAGTCTTAGGGGATTCCCACTTTGTCACAGCTTCAATCTTCGAGGGATCAACTTTAATCCCATCACACAGAAATGACGTGTCCAAGAAAATTAACCTCACGCAACCAGAATTCACACTTGGAAAATTTAGCATAAAAATTTTTCCTCCGTAAAACCTCTAAAACAGCTCGTAGATGCCCACGATGTTCCTCAGCAGTCTTCGAATAAACAAGAATATCGTCGATAAATACAATAACAAAATGGTCGAGGAAAGGTCTACAGACTCGATTCATCAAGTCCATGAAAGCGGCCGGAGCATTAGTAAGACCAAAGGGCATCACCAGAAACTCGTAGTGTCCATAGCGAGTTCGGAAAGCAGTCTTGGCAACACTTTCCTCTTCTACTTTCAACTGATGGTAGCCAGAACGAAGATCGATTTTTGAAAAGAAAGAAGCACCCTGCAATTGATCGAATAAATCATCTATACGAGGAAGAGGATATTTATTCTTTACCGTTCGTTTGTTAAGCTCACGGTAATCGATACACATCCTCATAGATCCATCCTTCTTCTTGACAAAGAGAATGGGAGTACCCCAAGGCGAGGAACTCGGTCGAATGAAACCCTTATCTAACAACTCTTGCAACTGCGACATCAACTCTTTCATCTCAGTAGGGGCTAGACGATAAGGAGCCTTAGCAACAGGAGTCGTGCCAGGCATAAGATCAATACGAAATTCAACTTCACGATCAAGAGGTAAGCCAGGAAGATCGTCAGGAAAAACGTCAGCAAACTCAGAAACAACTTCAATGTCAGCGATAGAAGGCCTAGCAATACTTGTGTCAATCACATATGCCAGGAAATGAGTTTTAGTTTGACGAATATGCTGAAGAGCCTTCATCAACTTAATGAATGTAGGATAACCAAACTTCCTTTCACCGTAGACTGTAACCACTTTCCCATCATGGGTAGTGATACGAACGATCTTTTCTCCACAGAAGATAGTAGCATTGTTTTCTCCCAACCAATCCATGCCAACAACTACATCGAACCCAGCCAGAGAAATGGGTAATAAATGGATCGGGAAGGTCCTGCCCTCTATCTCAATGGAGCAATCACGATAAGAATCACGAACTTTAGAGACATGACCATCAGCTATTTCAACTTCTAAGGCATGAGCTAATCGACTAACAGGGGTACCAAGTTGAGGAGCAAACTTAGGGGATACAAAAGATTTAGTAGCACCCGAATCAAACAAAACATTAGCCAATTTAGAATTAACAAGGAAAATGCCACTGACCACGTCATCTGTAGTCTTCGCTACCTCAGTAGTTATCCTAAATGCACGGGCTCGAGCTTTAGGAATCTCTGTCTTCTTCTTCTCTTCAGCCTTCATTTGTGGACAATCTGCAATTTTATGGTCAGTAGAGTTGCATTTGTAGCACCTCCACCTGTCAGTACAATCAGCGAAGCTATGTCCAGTCTTGCCACATTTGTCACAGCGGCGAGTATAGACAGTACAAGGACCAGTGTGTCGAGATCGGCAATGTTTACACCACGGCTTCTCCTTCACCTCGTTTTTCCCTTTAGAAGAACCCCCCTTGAACTTCTTGCTAGAACCAGAAAACCCATCACTCTTCCTCTTAAAACTAGAACCAGAATCCTTCTTCACAATAGACTTCAAGTCATCCTCCATAGATAGTGCAATGTCATAAGCATCCTTAAGGGTCTTCTGCATCCTCACAAGTGTACGGTACTCATTAGGTATGCTTTCAACAAATCGGCCAATCTTAGATAAATCACCAGGACAAAGTCGGGTACAGAATCTCAGCTTCTCCGCAAACAACCTAATATGCTCTTTCATTGACTTATCTCCTTTCTGAATAGCCAAGAACTCCCTCTCGATCATCTGTCTCTCTCGAATAGTAAAGTACTCCTTATTAAAGAGCTCAGTGAACTGATCCCAAGTGATCTGCATCTCACCATCAACACCCAAAGTTTTTACCTGAATTTCCCACCAATCGATAGCTCCCTTACGAAACAACTGAGTAGCCAACTCCACCTTCTTGTTTTCAGGACAGTCAGCAACCCGAAAACTCTTCTCTACTTCTTTCAACCAGCGATAACCATCAATAGAATTTCCTTCCCCAGAGAACTTAGAAGGATTACAACCCCAAAAGTCACGAAGAGAAAACTCCTTAACCCTCACCCTACCACCATTCCTACGGTTTGGATTATCACCACCAGTACCACTACCACCAGTCCGATCAGAATCATCATTAGTATCACCTGTACGATCATCAGTAGTGGGTAATGTGTCTCGAGTGCGAGAATTAGCGTCTTCATCTTCAATGTTCCTGTTTCGGCGATTCCTAAGTAGTTCATCTCTCTCAGTTTCCACCTGTGCCAAACGCCGTTCTGACTGGGCTAAACGAGCTTGTAAGTGAGGTTTGGTGTTTTAAGATCTTCAAACAAAAGAAAGTTTTTGTTCAAGATAACGGTGCAAAATAAGAGTTTTGGCAAAAAAGAGTTTTAAGAAAATCTTTGAGATAGAAATATGTTGACAAGGCAAGAAAACTGTTGAAGATAAAGATAAAATGCTCAAATTCAGTGCTATGATCTTGAAGATAAATGCAAAACACAACGACACCAGAATTTTGTTGACGGGAAAAACCCTTGGTTCAATTAAGAAATCTTAGGTAAAAACCCGGGAGGATTCAATCGATCCTACCTATGTTCTTTTATTATTATTTGTGGGTGATTACAATACTACGAACAAAGAAAATGCTAACAATTAACAGCTAAAAAATAAAGTTGTTGTGTGTGTTGAGCGGTTTCTTGAGTTGTATGCTTGTGTCCCCCTTTGCAGAAGATCTCTTGCTATTTATAGAGCTAGACGTTGAACAATATATCCGAAATATCTGGGATCTTCCTGGACTTGCTCTTCACGCTGAAGAAATGGCATAGATGACCGTTGAGAGCTTTTCCACACATGGTAAAACTGTTATCAATCCCGATTCTTGTGGCTGAATTGGTAAACTATCCGTTGAAGCACGTTTCTTCATGTTGTAACCTTGTATTTTAATCCTGCACATAACATCTTTTGTACTAGATATATATTCGTTAGTGATGTCATAGATCTTGACAATTTCAAGATCCTGCCATATTGAAATAATAGGATAATACAGCCAAAATTATTAGGTTAAATAAGACTAGGGATCCTTCGAACAGTATCGTTTAAGCAAATATCTTTATAAGTCCAAAATGTAAATTCTACCAGGATCCTAGTAGTGAAAATTCCATCCCAAACAGTAACCATTATGTTTCATAGTTTCACCAAAAATATATAACATAGAAACACACCATACCTAAAATACAAACATAACTTTATTATATACTCGTAATAAGCAAAAAAAATAAAAATAGAATTAATCGAATATACTAACACTAGTCCTAATACCCGTACGATGTACGGTAGCTATATAGATTGTATCATAAAGAAATTCGAATATGCCTCATACATGATTCGTAAGTATGAGATAAATTGTGATTTAAGTAAATGGATAATCGAAGCTAAATTATAACAAACAGTAATGATAAATATAATATATGTTTAGTTAGAGTTTTGGATTTACCTTAAATTTTTACAATTACATCAAAATCGGAACTTGTAAGCATAGTGGATGACGGCAAATAGCTTTGTGATTTCGGATCGTAAACTCAAATTTTGAAGTCTTCATGTTAATAACTTATTATAAGTAATAGGAGTTGAAAAGTTAAGAAAGAAAAAGTAACAATTTTATTAATGTGAAAACGATCAATCAGATAAGGTTATAATGTGTTTCGTATCTATAAGCCAAGAGTTAGAGTTTAACTCCAAGTCTAATAAGAAAATTGAATATATATACAATTAAAAAAGCTAATTTAATAAATAAATAATTTAAAAGGACACATGTCGATCAAGGATTACACCACGTGTCGTTTGAAGAACATCTCAATCCTGTCTTAGTTTATTTGTAGATAGTTAGAAATCTACCAATTCATCCATTAATTAATAAATAAATAAGTAAAGATGTATATATAAGGCTATAAGTAGGGCGTGAGATCTAATCTTTAGTTGAATAAGAAATTTTGTATTAGAGTTAAATTAGGAAACTATAAATGTTCGATATACTATAAATATTTTTAGGAAAATGATAAATCCTCCTAACCAAATAGCCTAATAATCCTCCTAAAACATTAAGAAGGTGACAATGTGGTACTCCACTAATTCTCTTTCCTAATCTCACCCCCTGATTTTGCCACATGTCTCAATCTCATGGTTAGGAGGATTATTAGGCTATTTGGTTAGGAAGATTTATCATTTCCCATATTTTTATTTATAACTTAAGTTGATAAGTTTTTTAATAAATATTACTAAAAGAACACATGTCGTTTTAATACAACGTCACGTGTCCATCAATAAAAGCTACAATTCTGTTTTAGTTTATTGGTAGATGGATATTCTTATATTTATATGTTATAGACTAGTATAGTAGGACATGTGTAAGTTTAAAAAAAAAAGAAACGTAAATGGGTGGGTATCTTTGATCTCATGAACCATCTTGATACCCATAATGCACACGACATAGACTTTATATGCCCGATGACTCACCATTCTCACACATAGATCAGATCTAAGATATAGTTTCGCCACTTGCCTTTGATAAGATTTGAACATGTGACTTGCAGTCGTCATGTGTGGGCTCATGTGGTGACATGCACTGGCGGAACCACTTACAAATGAGGGGTAGCCCGGGCTACGGGTCCGTTAAATTCTGTAGTATAATATTTCTTAAAAGTGATGTATTTTTTATTGGTGATACGGGTCAAATAAATACGGGATACCGGTCAATATAACTAACTTTAAACTTTTAAAAGATTTTCTTATCAATATAACTTATGAAGATGTATTTGTGCAAATAAATGTGAAATGAATACACTCAAATGTGTAAAAAACTCTTTAAACCCGTCAAAAATAAAAAAAAAGAAACTAAAAAAGCTATAAAAAACGTAACAATCTGGACGTTATAGATACTTTACGCTGATACGATGCTAATGGAAAAAATTTGTGCTATGAGCACATTCATCCTGGTTACGCCACTGATCATACGGTGTCGATACTAGTTGATATATGAACAATTGGTTATATATGAAGTAACAGCTCCATAATAGACTCTTCTAATTATCTATTTGTTGTTGGTTGTACGTACTTGATAATATTTCAGATTTGTAAGTTTAATTTTTATATGTACCTATGTATTTTCCTTCATCCATGACAACGCAAAGTGTAATACTTCTGTTTGTGTTAATGAATGATCAGTGCCGAATATATATTATATATATATATATATATCTATTATATATATATATATATCCTATAATATAATATATAATTTCTACATGTTTATACTTATGTATATCCAAGTACAAATCCGTCCCTCTTTTCGTGATATTCTTATGATTTCTTGGTACATGTATCGTGTTGACGTTGCCAGATTCTAGCTCATTAGACATCTACAATCCCCTATTGACTTACAGCTCCATTAGGGTTCCACTCCTAATGGAGAGCATAATACTTATGGCAGTTAAGGGAAAGACTACAATTCAAAACCATGTAGTACATTATAACGGATTGATTTAGAATATTATTTGGGATTATATATTATCTCCACTAATAGCATTAATGGCAACGTAAAAAGGAAACGCTTTGCAATTGCAACGTAAATGTGATCGTGGATGATATATATTTACCGAGAAAAATAACCAAGAAGAAACAGAAACATAAAATGGTTAGAGCAATAAGCTAGCTAGCCTGGCTTGTGTCAAACACAATTCCTTGTTAAAATGGTCTATATTCTCTAGTAAATGAAACAAGTAGTTCATATTTAAAGAGCAAACAGAAACCGATTGTTGAATTTCTCAATTCATCCTTGGTAATGATCATTATGTAGGACATTATGTCTACTAATGATCATTAAAAAATTAAAACAAGATAGATGAATCAAACTTAACATAGACTTCTTCATCAAGAGCACCATTTAAGAAGGCACTCTTGACGTCCATTTGATAGACAATAAAGCCTTTGTAAGCAGCATGAGCGAGAAAGGACGAATGGCTTCAAGACGAGCGACTGGAGCAAAGGTCTCGTCATAATCAATGCCTTCAGCTTGAGTATAACCTTGAGCAACCAAGTCTTGCCTTGTTTCTGATGACCATCAGTTTCATCCATCTTATTCCTATAAACCCATCGAGTGCCAATGGGTTCTTTATAGGGAGGAGGAACAAGGAACCAAACATGTTGTCTTTCAAATTGTGTTAGTTCTTCTTGCCTGGCTTCCACCCATGAGGGATCAGCCATGGCTTCACCAATATTGGCAGGCACAAT
>CM067170.1:19365188-19419458 GCA_034093135.1 Erigeron breviscapus
GAATTTTTAAGCAGATTTCATAGAGCTCATGGGACTTTTCTGCCCAGATCATAGTCTTGCAGTTTTAAATATCAAAGAGGGATTTCCTAAAAAGAGTAAATCATTTAGATTTTCTAATTTTATTGCTGATAAGGATGAATTCTTAGAATTGGTTAAGAAGGAGTGGGATGATGGTATTCAGGGGTGTTATATGTATAAACTGGTACAAAATTTGAAGAGATTGAAGAAGCCTTTGAAGAAATTAAGTTGGAATAAAGGAAATATTTTTGATAGAGTCAAGGTTTTAAAGGAAGAGTTGGTTAAAAATCAACAAGCTATGAATGATAACCCTCATGATGAGCAGTTAAGAAGGAAGGCAAGTGAATCTTTGAATGAGTATATGATAGTTGCTAATGATGAAATGAAGTTGTTGCAGCAGAAAGTTAATATTCAATGGTTGAAAGAAGGTGACAAGAATACTGCATTTTTTCATAGTATTTTGAGGTCCAGGAGGAATAAGAGTAGAGTAGAAAGTATCAATGATGAAGATGGTAACACTCATGAAGGGGAGGAGGTAACTAAGTAATTTTTAAAGCATTTTGAGAACTTTTTGGGGAAGGGTGATTCTGTTGAGCATATAATGGATGGGATATTCAAAGATGTGCTTAGTGATGAAGAAGCCAATGAAATGATTAAACCAGTGACTGATAATGAGGTAAAGGAGGCTATGTTTAGTATGGATAGCAACAAAGCACCTGATGGATATACAACCGGTTTTTTAAAGAAAGCTTAGGATTTTGTGGGTTCTAAGGTGTGCTTGGCAGGAGTTTTTCAGAACTGGAAAATTACTTGGTGAGATCAATGCTACTATTATTGCCCTTATTCCTAAAGTTAGTACACCTAGTAAAGTGTCTGAATTTAGACCTATAGCCTGCTGCAATGTCATATATAAGTGTATAAGCAACATTCTAACTAATAGAATTCAAAGTGGGCTGGCCAAAATTGTGCATATAAACCAAAGTGCCTTTGTGCCTGGGAGGCATATCCAGGATATTATCCTGATAGCCCAAGAACTTCTAAGAGGGTATAATAGGAAGAATGGACCCAAAAGATGTGCAATGCAAATTGACATCCAAAAATCATATGACACAGTGAGTTGGGAGTTTTTGGAGGTCATACTGAAGAAATTTGGGTGTCATAGAGATATGATTAGATGGATTATGACTTGTGTGACTACAACAAAATTTTCTATTTGCTTAAATGGTGAGATTTAGGGGTACTTTAAGGGTGGCAGAGGGCTTAGGCAAGGAGATCCCATATCACCTTACCTATTCACTCTGGTAATGGAGGTATTAAGAATATTCAGGGATCTAGTGATTATGGTTATCACTTTGGCTGTAAGGAGCTTAAGCTCTCACATATGTGTTTTGCTGATGACTTGTTGGTGTTTTGTAAAGGGAATGTGGGTTCTATTAGAGTGGTTAAGGAAACTTTGGAAGAATTTGCTCATGTTTCTGGTCTTACTCCTAATCTAGGTAAGAGTGTCATTTTCTTTGGCAGTGTTAAAGAGAGGGAAAAGAATGAATTGTTACAAGTTTTACCATTTAAGTGTGGAAAACTCCCTGTTAGATATTTAGGTGTACCATTGCTTGCTAAGAAATTGGGGGTTGGTGACTGCAAAGTTTTAATTGATAGGATTAAGACCAAAATTGATTGTTGGAAGAACAAGATGTTGTCTTATGCTGGGAGATTACAACTGATCGCATCTGTGTTGTCATCTATGCAACTGTACTGGGCCTCAGTCTATATGCTGCCTAGCAATGTTATTAAGGAGATTGAAAAACTGTTGAAAGCTTTTTTATGGAATGATGGTGGTTCTGCTGTGGGGAAGGCTAGGGTTGCTTGGAAAATTGTGTGTAGACCTAAGGAGCAGGGTGGTTTAGGTATAAAAGATATGAGAAAATGGAATGAAGTGCTGCTTGTTATGCAATTTTGGAAAATTTTAGAGAATAAAAATTCTCTTTGGACAAAATGGTTTAATGTTGTCAAGTTAAAGAGTACGAGTATTTGGGAGATAGAAGAAGATAAATATGGTAGCTGGGGTTGGAAAACAATGTTGAGTATAAGAGACATGGTGAAACAGAATGTAATGTACAAGATTGGTGATGGCAAAAGAACTTCTATGTGGTATGATAAATGGTGTCCACTGAGTAAGTTCATTACCAAGAGAATTCTGTATGATGCAAGAATGGAGGTTGACACTAAAGTGGCATCAATGGTTAATAATGGGAAGTGGATATGGCCTAAAGGATGGGAAGATAGATTTAATGTTCTGAAAAGTGTTTCCACACCTGTTTTGCAGATGAGTAAAGAGGACATAATAGTTTGGGTTACTAGAAATGATCAGCATGTGGAGTTTTCTACTAAGCAGGCTTGGCAGGATTTGAGAGATAATTGGCCAACTGTTGGTTGGAAGGGTGTGGTTTGGTTTAAACAATTTAATCCAAGGCATGCTTTCATCCTTTGGCTTGCAGTTTAGGGGAAGTTAATGACTCAGGATAGAGTTGCTAAGTGGCAGAGTAATGGGTGTATGCAATGTGCATTATGTAAATCTGGTAGTGATAGTCATGAGCATTTATTCTTCAAATGCAAATATTCTGAGGATATTTGGGCCAAATTAAGGAGTCTAAGGTGGGGGAATGGGAGAGCATTATGCATTGCAGGATATAATTCATAAGATAGCTAGACAGAAAGGTAAGAATAATATTGGAGTAGTGTTAAATAAGCTCATTGTGGCTGCTGCAGTGTACTTTATATGGCAAGAAAGGAACTTTAGAATCTTTCAAAATAAGGAAAGGAGTGAGGAGTCAGTGTTTAATATCATCAAAGATAGTGTAAGAAATAAGCTTCTTTCTATAAGAGTAAGGAAGACTAACAATGTGATCAGCACAGGTGCTCAGTGGAAGCTGAAATGGGTCAATTACAGTTTTGTGGTATCTGAAGATTTGGTGTTGATTGTATCTGGTTTCCTTGAAGTATGTATGCGAATTGGAATAGTGAGCTGTGAAAGATGAAGCTACTTGGTCCTTTTCTAGCATACTTTGAGTTTGTGGCAGTATTTGAGATGAGGTTAATGGATTGATCGCAGTTAAGATCATGAATTAGTAGTTGTAAATGGGCTGCTTGGGTGCAGAGTAGTTTTTGCTAGAATATGGATGTATTAGGATTGGATATGACCAAAAGTTTTTGTATTATTGTACATATTTTGAATATCAATATAATTCACACGTTTTAATTAAATAATATGCATAACCATGAGCTTCTAGTTTTTGATCCAGCTAGAACCGCATCATGTGATCTTTTTGATCTGCTAGAGCCAAATGTAGTTTTCTTTAGTAAGATAGTAGTCTATTACAAAGAATTAATGCTGTTTCCCTGTACAAAGTAATTTCGGTGGTGTAAACATTAGTTGAGCGTGCTCCCGTTTTTTGTCACAAGCCACCGTGACATATATTTGTCAGTCTGACAGTCTGTAGTATTTGTCTGTGTGTATAACTGTATATTCATTTTTGATAGTGGGATATTTTCTAGTACTTCCGCCTAATGCTAACCTCTTCTGATATTATATTTGTAGAGTGAACATGATGAGATAGAGGCGAAGTTTTTTGAAGAGAGAGCTGCGCTGGAATTAAAATATCAGAAACTGTATGAGCCATTATATTCGAAGGTATGGATTTATGATTTTTTCTAGCTTGCATACTTCTCATCATGAGATTGATGTTTATCTGGTTACTATGTTTACATTGCATGCCAAATGTGTAGTCTTTGGTACTGGGATTAATTGTGAAATGGAAAAATAAATACTCATGGTACAAATAGATACAAGTTAACTGTCACTTGAATGACATTGTCGTAGATAGACTGAACATTTAGGGGGGAAATGTGTTTATACCTATGTAGTTATCGCGATCCAGAATCAAACGACAGTCAAGGACCGGTATTTGAGATATCGGTTATTGCGGTGGGATATTCCTAATTTTAATATTAGGCAATATTTATGTATAATATTAATAGATAATAATAATAATTAGTGATAATTAAAACTTAATTAATATCAAAGTCGAGCTTAAAAGTGTCAATATTTGAAACATGATCTAACCAAATCATATGTCTGAATACCCCCCCCCCCCCCCCTCTCTCTTCTCCCCCAATAAGAAATACAAGGCTATTACAAACAATTTGTATTATGTTGTGCTGACCCCCCATCCCTAAACGCTTACTATAATGATGCATGTAGCACTCCTTAAATATGGAACAGGCGCGAATATGATGTTCTATATTGTGGACAGAGCCTCTTTATATTTTAAAATGTATGCCAGAAAATCAAACGTAGGCAACATCTAATACAGTGATCCTATATGGGGTATACTAGCAGTTATCGACTTTCTGTGAACTGACTTGAAGTTGGGAATCTGGATCAAGAGTTTCAGTTCCTTGACATGGATTTTGTTCTGTAGGTTGCACTATGCTTAGTGGTTATACTTCTGTTTATGTTAAGTGATTATGTTTTGAAAATGCCAGAGGTATGATATAGTGAACGGTGTTGTTGAAGTTGATGAAGTAAAGAATGAAGCTGCAGCTGACCAGGCAGATGGCAAAGATGGTAACTTACTCTCTATATGATGTCACGTATTTTTGATATCCTTCCAACAGCTTGCTTCGTTATTGTTTCTAAAGAACCAGTTTGATTATTTTAGTTCATATTTTCAGAAAAGGGCGTGCCTGATTTTTGGCTAACTGCAATGAAGACCCATGAAATATTGGCAGAGGAGGTAAGAACCCTGTTAATATTTTTATTTGATTTGTTTGCCAATTTTGTGGTATTTGCTTGTGGAATGCACTTATTTTGGTCTTGGCTCTTTCATCAGATATCGGAACGAGATGAAGATGCTCTAAAGTATCTGAAGGATATCAAGTGGTGCCGGATTGACGATCCCAAGGGTTTTAAGCTGGAGTTCTTTTGATACCAATCCTTACTTTACAAACTCAGTTTTAACCAAAGTATATCATATGATCGATGATGATGAACCTATTTTAGAGAAGGCAATAGGGTAAATCCATTATCTTTTACCTCATTTACAATTTTAGTATACCCCCCTTTAACTTGATGTTGTGCTTGGTACTTTGCAGGACAACCATTGAATGGTTACCAGGAAAATGCTTGACACAGAAGATATTAAAAAAGAAACCTAAGAAGGGATCAAAGAATGCTAAACCAATCACAAAGACTGAAAAGTGTGAAAGTTTCTTTAACTTCTTTAGCCCTCCACAAGTGCCTGAGGATGAGGATGATATCGATGAGGAGATGGTAAGATCTTATATTGGTTCTCATACGTAAGTTTGACCTATTTTACCTATGAGTGGGGTGTATTGGATTATCATCTAATTTGATGGGGGTCGAAGAGGTAGAACAAAATAAAGTTAACCAAGCAGGTAGCATTATTTATTAATGTGTTTTAATACTTCAAAGTTCAAACCTCTTAATCTTATTTAGATAATCAAATTATTACTGATATAATATAAAGAGTATTTTCTTTTAATGATATTAAAGATGCTTTTGTTTTAGTATAAACAATTTAGAAAGACAAAAGTATTCACGTTTGTACGTAACTGTCTGTTATGACCCATACACACGGTGACATGTTTTGAGCAGCTACCCAACCCTCCCATTTGGTGCCTCTATAGTTGATCTTTGCATTTAAGCTGAAATGTCACCATTATAAACCTATTGGTTTCAGGCCGAAGAACTTCAGAATCAAATGGAGCAAGACTATGACATTGGGTGAGTGATGTAATATTATTATTACTGAGGAATTGGTACCCAGATGCTGGTGCTATGTCTCCGAGTCCTTAACCTGCAATGTTATTTGCTATATAGTTCAACTATACGGGACAAAATTATTCCACACGCTGTTTCATGGTTCACGGGCGAGGCTGTCCAGGAGGACGAGTTTGAAGGCATAGAAGACGACGACGATGATGACGACGAAGACGACGACGACGAAGAACTTGATGACGATGAAGACGAAGAAGATGACGAGGATGATGAAGATGAAGAGGAGAGCAGGAGCAAGACGAAAGCAAAGGTGAATCTTTACTCCTTGGGCCAACACTTGTTTCAGGATGTCTTGTATCATGTATCTTGATGTACTGATACAATATTTTTCTTATTTGTTTCATGTAATGTTGCAGTCATCTGCACGGAAGGTAAGAGTATGAATATGCTATGTTCTTTATTTGCTTCGATGCGGTGGCAAAATGGATGGGTTTGTTAACTAGATGACAAAATGGGTAATCTTTGCAGTTGTGTCAAATTAAGGTGGGTTGGGTCAACCGGTCAATATTGTTTGAATCAATAAAATAGGTGATTGGCGACTATGATTCCAAACCCAAATAACATGGGCCTGTTTGGTTCGAAGATTCCAACGGAAAGAATTTAAACTGCCACCTAGATACTGCTTTGTTAATTTGCAGGAGAGTGATTAATTTACAAGTTGGTTGTTGTATAACTGTAGAAGGGCAGTAATCCTTCAGCTGGTGCTACCGCAGAGGGTGAGCGACCTCCTGAATGCAAGCAACAATAGCCTTGAAGGCTGCTAATGGTGTGCGTACCACCACGAGCCACAAACGGGGCTAATGACCAACATTGGGCAGGTGCTAATGGCGTGTTTGAGGGTTTGGAGGTTGTGGTTGGAGAATTTTGGCCTATTGTTTTGGATCTGCATCTTTTTTTTTTCTTTTTCTTTTTGATTTTTGCATTGGAGTTCTATTATCTGTTAAAATGCCAAGTTTTAATTTTTAGGTTACCATCTTGACTTGTCAAAAGGAGCATATTATGTATGTTTTGTCTCATCTTTGCTTGTTGGTATGTAATCATGTTTCAGAAACTGGTTGACCATTTTTGTTAAAATTATATGATTATATCGGATGTCTTGCATGCTATGATTGTACAAGTTAGGTGAAGGGGTTGGCAGCATTTTTGCTTGGCACCGAAAATTGGCATGCAGTAACACCGCCCTTACCATTAATTTGGCATTGATTTACATGTGGTATTGGCAAGCCAAATTGGCATACCCATGCCGATTGAAGTAATCTTGGCTGTTTGTGTGATCGATGGACCTTTGTGTATGGGAAAAAATAATTTTTATCAAACGAAGTCAAAATATAAACATATAAATAATTATTATCTAACATTTACTTTTGGTTTTTAATCCCTTTCCTCATAAAAGCTACAAAAAAAAAAATTGTTTCAATCAAAATTACCTTATCAATGATATTTTAAAATCTCTAAAGAAAATATAGCTTATGGAATTTTACTAGTAATAATAACTTAAGTAGTATCTTTCATAAACATATGCATTATATACTACTTTTCAAATATATATGCATATATAATAAGGATCTATAAAAAATTTAAATAACTATGCAAGTATAAGTATTATTAAATATTTTTTAATCAACGCACACTTTTATTTATGTTATGTATGATTCTTTAATTTCAAAGAACATTACATCATTTTAATTTTAACCAAGGCACAAATACATACAGCTAAAATTGCAAACATTATAAATTAATTTATGAAAATATAAATGTTAAAAGCATTTATCATCATAATATTATATTTTGTTATTAATTTACAAATTATAAGCCCTAACTTTATTTGAGATTTATTAGTTATAAATTCTAAATTTCTTAAAATATCTATCAATATACTAAAAACATGATTGAATGGTTTTTGAAGCAACACGTGACATAATCTTTAATCGACACGTGTATTTTTATTATAATTAATTAGTTAATTTTAATTGTATATAGATTTAATTTTTTTATTAATCTAAGTACAATATAATATTTTTTTTAAAAGTAATTAAATCTAGGTTAAAAGACCTAATCAAATTATGTTTTTAATTATTACAAAGTATCAAGATATATGTCCTACGCTAATATAATTATGTGTATCTATATCTTTAACAAATTGTATAAATTAGTTTCTTTATAAGTAATATCCTTTCTTTTCACTGAGGCAGAGTTAAATAGAATTTCTTTTTTCTTGTGATTTCTGTTAGTTATGTTTTTTCTATATCTATTTAGTTTAGATTTCTAGATATTTCTGTTAGTGAAATAGATATTTATAAAAAAAACGTTCCATTCATACAAAAAAGCTGGGGTCTTGCTAATATTTCTTCAGAAAAATCTTTATTATCTATTTTCTTATAAAAATAATAATTGTTAAGTTGATATAATAATAAATATAAATATTATAATCTCTTCTCTACTCCTTTATAAAAATTATCACATTCTCTCTCCTAACACTTTTCAACACCCTCTCTCATAAAAATGTCACCATGCGAAATTATCATTCTACCCTTAATGAATTAATTAATTATCTCTCTTCTTTTATTCATTAGTTTAAGGGAAGTGATCTGTACACCACCCGATTTTGGCCGTACACCACCAAACATGTTATATAGTATTGTACTGTACAACACTCTAAAGCACATTTGGTGGGAAACATTTCTACTTAAAATACCTATAATACCTTAATGAAATAATTTACACCATACACTCATCAACTCCAAAAATAACCACACTACCTATTTTACATTAATTTTTTTACAATAATAACCACACTGCCACCACCCGTCACGCCACCACTACTACCACCACACCTCCGCCAACACCACACTTCGCTACTACCGTCGAATTGTGCGGGTAAAATGCTAGTAATGATTTAAAAAATTTAGAGTTAATTGAATACATCATTATCTCTGTTCATTTGGAGCCCGCCCTAAAACTTCTTTTTATACTTTTTCAAGACGGCACCGTTATATACACATCCATCCTACTTAGGGTTTTTCAATTGACTAGGGTTTCGAATCTTACACACACTCTCAAATTAAACCACCGCCATGAAGAAAGAGCAGCTAGATATGTCCGATCTCGCTTCCTCCTTACCCGCTGCCGCTGCCGGTACCAACTTCTCCCCTTAACCATCACTCATTCAATTTCCTTACAATTTTTCCAAAATATTTTTATATTTATTTATTGTATTTGATTGTTAATAATCATGCAGCTCTTAGTGCTGAGGATCGTGCTGGCCTTGTTAATGCCCTTAAGGTTTCATTCATTCATCACTTATCTATTACATATAGTTACACACACATATGTATATATATGTGTGTATGTATGTATGTATATATATTTGCTAGATAAAGTTGTTAAAGTGTATGTATTGTTATGTGTTTGTTTGACAGGATAAACTTCAAAATCTGGCTGGAAAACACTCTGATGTGCTTGAGAGCTTGACTCCAACTGTTAGGAAGAGAGTCGAGGTTTTAAGAGACATTCAGGTCTGTAATTTTTAAAAATAGTTTTTTACGGAGTATTATTAATTGCAAAACTCTATGGCTGATTAGACCTGATTCTTATATATATACATGTATATAAGTCATTTTTTTATTTATGTTGTTATTAAATAGGGTGTTTGATTTGGTAGAGTATTTGATTATTTTGTTTGCGTTACGTAAATAAATTAAAAAAAAGGTTATTGAGAAAAACGTGATTATCTACCGCTTTACCATCGGAGAAATTCGGTTTTCGAAAAGCTGGCAGGCACATTTTGAAAAGTAGTCCCAAAGATCCCCAAGATATATGCATTGTTTAGCTTGTACGTATTCTGTATTATATAACGGGTGTTTGTTATTCATTTCGTAAAACTGGTGTGTTTGGCTGTTTGGCTAGCATTATTTTCTGATTATCTGTGTTTTGCAAAAGCAGCAACTTGATAATCTTTCAAAACACACTCTCATACACGTTCGCAAAGTTGCAATAGTAAATAATATATAGGCATTATTTGTACATATTCTGCAACACTTGCAGTGCTGTACACCTGTGTATTTATTTTCGCATCATGATGCATCCCACTCTAAAGTAACTCAGCTGACCAAAAATGTATACTACTGGAGTCAGCATAATAATGAGCTTCTAGTTTTTGATCCAGCTAGAACCGCATCATGTGATCTTTTTTAGAGCCAAATGTAGTTTTCTTTAGTAAGATAATAGTCTATTACAAAGAATTAATGGTGTATTCCTATACAAAGTAGTTTCGGTGGTGTACACAACTAAACATGAGTTAAGCGTGCTCCCGTTTTGTCACAAGCCACCATGCATGTACACAAACATATATTTGTCAGTCTGTAGTATTGGTCTTTGTGTATAACTGTATATTCATTCTTGATAGTGGGATATATTCTAGTACTTCCGCCTACTGCTAACCTCTTCTGATATTATATTTGTAGAGTGAACATGATGAGATAGAGGCGAAGTTTTTTGAAGAGAGAGCAGCACTGGAATTAAAATACCAGAAATTGTATGAGCCATTATATTCAAAGGTGTGGATATATGATTTTTCCCAGCTTGCATACTTTTTCTTTATGAGATTGACGTTTATCTGGTTACTACGTTTACATCGCATGCCAAATATGTAATCTTTGGTGGTTAGGAATTGGGATCAATTGTGAAATAGAAAATTAAACACTCACGGTACAAATAGATACAAGTTAACTGTCACTTGAATGACATTGTCGTGGATAGACTGGACATTTAGGGGATAAATTTGTTAACCATACCCCCCAATAAAAAAATAGAAGGGGAAAAATATAAAAAGTTACTATAATGATGCATATGGGACAGGCATGAATACGGTGTTTTATATTGTGGTCTTTTGTAATACTGAACGTAGGCAACATCCAATACAAGGATCCTATATGCGGTATACTGGCAGTTATCAACTTCCTGTGAGCTGACTTGAAGTTGGGAATCTGGAACACGAGTTTCAGTTCCTTGACATGGATTTTGTTCTTTAGGTTTCACTTTGCTTAGTGGTTATACTTCTGATTATGCTAAATGATTATGTTTTGAAAATGTAGAGGTATGATATAGAGAACGGTGTCTGATTATGTTAAATGATTATGTTTTGAAAATGTAGAGGTATGATATAGTGAACGGTGTTGTTGAAGTTGATGAAGTAAAGGATGAAGCTGCAGCTGATCAGACAGATGGCAAAAATGGTAACTTACTCCCTATATGATGTCACGTAGTTTTTGATATTCATCCAACAGCTTGCTTCGTTGTCGTGTCTAAGAACCAGCTTGATTATTTTTGTTATATTTTCAGAAAAGGGTGTGCCTGACTTTTGGCTAACTGCAATGAAGACCCATGAAATATTGGCAGAGGAGGTAAGAACCCTGTTTTTATTTGATTTGTCAATTTTGTGGTATTTGCTTATGGAATGCACTTATTTTGGTCTTGGCTCTTCCATAGATATCGGAACGTGATGAAGATGCTTTAAAATATCTGAAGGATATCAAGTGGTGCCGGATTGACGATCCCAAGGGTTTCAAGCTGGAGTTCTTTTTTGATACCAATCCTTATTTTACAAACTCAGTTTTAACGAAAGTATATCATATGATCGATGATGATGAGCCTATTTTAGAGAAGGCGATAGGGTAAATCCATTCTATTGTACCGCATTTACAATTTTAGTATACCTCTCTTTAACCCGATGCGGTGCTCGGTACTTTGCAGGACAACCATTGAATGGTTACCAGGAAAATGCTTGACACAGAAGATATTAAAAAAGAAACCTAAGAAGGGATCAAAGAATGCTAAACCAATCACAAAGACTGAAAAGTGTGAAAGTTTCTTTAACTTCTTTAGCCCTCCACAAGTGCCTGAGGATGAGGATGCTATTGATGAGGAGGAGGTAAGATCCCATTTTGGTTCTCATACGTAAGGTTGACCTATTTACCTGTGAGTGGATCGGTTTGGATTGTCATTTTACCAAGCAGGTAGCATTATTGTGTTTTAATACAAAAGTTCAAACCTCTTAATCTTATTAAAAAAATCAAATTATTATTTATCGAGTTATTTCTTTTAATGATGTTAAAGATGCTTTTGTTTAAGTATAAACAAATTAAAAAGACAAAAAAGTGTTCACGTTTATCCCAAACTGTCTGTTATGACCCGCACGCACGGTGACATGTTTTGAGCAGCTACCCAACCTCCCCATTTGGTGCCTTTATAGTTGATCTTTGCATTTAAGCTGAAATGTCAACATTATAAACCTATTGGTTTCAGGCCGAAGAACTTCAGAATCAAATGGAGCAAGACTATGACATTGGGTGGGTGATGTAATATTATTTTTACTGAGAAATTGGTACCCAGATGCTGTTGGTATGTTTCTAAGTCTTTAACCTGCAATGTTTTTTTTTTAGTTCAACCATACGGGACAAAATTATTCCACATGCTGTTTCGTGGTTTACGGGCGAGGCTGTCCAGGAGGACGAGTTTGAAGGCATAGAAGACGACGATGATGATGATGAAGACGACGACGATGAAGAACTTGATGACGATGAAGACGAAGAAGACGACGAGGATGATGAAGATGAAGACGAGAGCAGGAGCAAGACAAAAGCAAAGGTGAATTTTTATGTCCTTTTTACTTTTTGGGCCAACATTTGGTTCAGGATGTGTTATATCATGTATCTTGATATACTAATACAATATTTTTCATATTTTGTTTCATATAATGTTGCAGCCATCTGCACGGAAGGTAAGATCATGAATATGCTATGTTCTATTTTATTTGCTTGGATGCGGTAGGCAAATGTTTAATTTTTGCACTTGTGTCACACTAAGGTGGGTTGGGTCAACTGGTCAATATTGTTTTGAATTTATAAAATAGGTGATTGGCGACTATGTGTCCTAACCCAAACAAGAAGGGGCTGTTTGGTTCAAAGATCCCAAAGGAATTTGGTTGAAAGAAATTTAGAATTTCCTATGGTAACCTAAGATGACAAGGAAGGAGATTCAAATTACATTTCACTAAATTCTCATAAATTCTGTGAACCAAACAGCCCCATGTGTTTATTCGATTTTTCATTAGCATTTTAGGAGATCTTAAGCATTATATACTTTGGCAACTTGAACTCTGTAACTTGTTACATTTTTAGAAACTTTCAGTTCTTAAACTTGTTTCATGTTTGGCAACTTTAATCTTTATAGATATATCATATAGCCCAGAGTTTTACCATTTTTTTGGTATAAATGAATTTAAACTGCCACCTAGACTATTGCTTAGTTAATTTCTAGGAGAGTGATTAATTTACAAGTTGGTCGTTATGTAAACTGCAGAAGGGCAGCAATCCTTCAGCTGGTGCTACCGCAGAGGGTGAGCGACCTCCTGAATGCAAGCAACAATAGCCTTGAATGCTGCTAATGGTGTGCGTACCACCACTGAACTATCCCACAAATGGGTCTGATGACCAATATTGGGCAGGTGCTAATGGCGTGTTTGAGGGTTTGGAAGTTATGGTTGGAGAATTTTGGCCTATTGTTTAGGATTGTTATCTTCATCTATTTTTTTTGTTTGATCTGTGTTGGAGTTATATTAATGTCAAGTTTAAATTTTTAGGTTACCATCATGACTTGTCGTATGTATGTTTAGTCTCATCTTCCCCGGCATGTTTCAGAAACTGGTTTACCATTATATTGGATGTCTTGCATGCTATGATTGTGCAAGTAGGGTGAAGGGGGTTGGCAGCATTTTTGCTTGGCACCGAAAATAGGTATGTAGTAACACCGCCAGCTATTTGGCATGGATTGGCATGTGTCATCAGCAAGCCAAATTTGCATACCCTTGCCCATTGAAGTAACCTTCGGATTGACCGATTGACCTTTAGTAGTGTATGGGTCATCCTTTTGTTGCTTTCATTTGTGAGTAAATAGTTTATGCCTCTTTGATTTGTTATTTTAAATGCTCGATGGTCCACCACTAAAGGGTAAAGATCCACGGAATTAATTCTTTTATCCAATCACAAGATGAAATGTGGCTATCACCTCTTCTATTCAATTGAATTCGTGTATATGGTTTTGAGCTTCCCAGACGTAAAGAAAAGAGAAGCAACCATACATTATTATACTGAAACGGTTGATATTGGAACCGATTTTTAGCGCGCCGATGTTATATTTTTGTTATCAGTCTCATACCGTGATTTTTTTGGTGTCAACAAAAACAAAGGTAAGCTAAGCATCATTATCTCGTTTTTAATATTATTTATATCTATTAAACTCAATGCAGCTTATAAACTTCTGCCTTTCATTTACTGTATATTTGAATTTATAAATTTATTTTATAGAAGTTTTGATCAACTTTAAGTCTTTAAATATAAATAATCGACACCTATTTGTTTGATAGTTTGTGGGGATCAACTGATACTCATATCAATAGCAGTAGTTAGCATGTTCAATCTTAATTAATCATGTTTTATCAATAATTGGGCAATGTAACTTAATATACAGAATTTCTAATACCACTAAAGATGTAGAAAAAGTAAGCTACGTTGTGTACATGTTTGATGTTGATGGTGAATCCATGAGTTTTTTATTGCTTATTTGTTTCAGGTTTTGATTGTCGCTACTAAGAGATAAGGTTTTTTCCATAAATAATTTGATTTACCTTAGTTATAGGTAAGAGAGAAGCACGAGCCTAAAAAAAACCTATTAGGCCTCTCCCTGAGCTAGAACACCCCACCCCTCTTCCACACCTCTTCCACACTGCCACATCAGCTTTTCTCTCTCTTCATCCACCCTCTTCCACACTCACTCCCTATAACCCCTCTTCCACACCTCTTCCACAACTTTTATTTATTTTATTTTATTACCTAAAAGTAAATAAAACCATTACTTTTAAACAAAAAGTATTATATAAATTTAAAACATTATATAAATTAAAACAAAAATATATATTTAAGGTTTAAAAATTAAAAGTATTCTAAACTATCATTCTTATTTTGTAAACTATTAAATATTTAGGGGCTAAAATGAATATATACTAAAATTATCATTCTCCTTTTGAAAATTATGGTGTCTTCTTCCCTTGCAACTCTATATTTATATACATATATGTATGTATATATCGAATCAATCAGCCCCAGAAAAGAAAAAAAAAAAAACTTGCTGAAAATAACTAAGAAAAGAAAAACAAACCTGCTGGCCCACTCATCCTCCTCTCGCTTCTCGTCTACCCTCATCGTTGGATGGAAACGAGTTGATGGATGAGCCCATCGACGAGCCGCTCCTTATGTCTTCGTGGTCGAAGACCCATCGAAGAGCCATCGACGGCCTCCTTAGGGAGAGGCCTTATACTACAACTCATCGGTATTTGGACTGATATTACTGCTAAGGTACTGATATCGAACTGGTTGGTACCAAAATCAATTATCATCAAAGTAGAAATCAAATACCGTACTGAATAGTGAATACCAAACGATACAGGTTTGGTATTGGTATTTTTGGAATTTTGCTCATCCATACTTTGGGGATTAATTTTTCGCGTTGCGTTCGTTTTGACCGAATGGGTTGTATTGCACCATCTCACAATGATCTTCCAACTCGTTGTAAACTATGATCAAATAATTTAGCGACAAGTAGGTCTATTTTTTACAAGTTTTGGGTTTGAGTCCTAATTTAAGTTTTCACTTATGATAAGCATGAGTAAGTTTTGTCCTCCAATTCCCTAAGCGATAGGGGTTTTTCAAACACGAATCTGATTAAGGCAACGTATATTACATCTCCCATCATTCACAATTCACATATTTCAAAATAATAGATGTATAAACTATAAATTATAAATATTTTAAAAACTAAAAAATAATCATGGTGTAATACATTAAAACCTACTAACTATAGTGTTGTAAGTATAGAAAAAAAACTTTTGGTGTCCAGAAGTAAAATAATTTTTTGTTGAAAGTTATGAATTACTTATAACTAACGAAAGGGTCTAACGACTCTAACATACATATGTTTTTTAACCCGGATATGCTTTCAAATGAGAAAACTCGGTGGAAATTAAATAAGGGTTGGACCAAAATAAAGTAAGTAAAACTTTGTTACATACGAGAGACAGTGCCCGTGCGATTCGGCGGTGAGATGGTGGGGGTGATAGGTTAAGTCATAGAGTATGATAGCCAAATGCCTTAGCCGTACGGGTTCCGTCATCGGATTTAAAAATTCGTCGAAAGTATATCGAATGACATCTCTAATGAAAGAGCATGAAATTTTAAGAACACCCATACAATTTTATAATTTATCGATATACGGTTTTTGAGATAAAAGATTTTGAATGAATTAAAGGAATAAAATGATTTATGGATGAGAGAGAAAAAAATGAGTGGTTGAGATTTGAGGAGAGAGAAAAAAATGAGTGGTTGAGATTTAAGGTTATTATAGGTATATTAGGTAGAGATGTTTAAATTAGTGAATAAAGAATAGGGGTATTTTTGGTAGAATCATCTTTTCGTTATAAAAAAATGGCAAAATGCTCCTCTATAAGATAAGATAGTATTAGATATATAAAAATAGAACTATAGACAGAAGCTTAAAACCAAAGCAATCCTGCCATTCCTTTTTCCTTCCAAAGTGAAACGATGTCGTATTTGCTACCGCACTTGCACTCAGGATGGGCCGTGGATCAGGCGATCCTCGCCGAGGAAGAACGTCTCGTTGTCATCCGTTTCGGTCACGATTGGGACGAAACTTGTATGCAGGTACACCCAAAAAAACCCTAATTTTTATTTATTAAGTTTTTGAAGCCCTAATCATTTGTTTTTATTGTTACTGTAGTGTTAGTATAATTGATTTGATTATTCACCAATTCTGTTATATATATATATATATATCTATATATATATATATATATATATATCTATATATATATTGAATTTAAGGTATAAGATAAACATTAGGTTTAGGTTTATGTCTATATGTGTAAGTAAAGTAATTTTTAGTCCTCTGTCCGGAACTTTGAATTTGCGGTACGCAGCTACGTCTAGTTTACCTCAATAATACTAGTTCTCTTTCTGGAACTTGAAGTTGTTGATTTTATTGAAAAAGTAGCATATATAAGCTCTGTATATTCTGGATTGTGGATAATAGCATATATAAGCTGCATATGAAATTAGATAGATACTAATGTAAGTATGTACTAGATTAATGTTAAAATATTGTAGTTGTATCTATATTTGATACTAGTTTAGTAGCTATAGTGTTTAGAAAGGTTGACAGTAACAGAAACGTAAGCAAAATACGTGCATAAGTTGTTTACGTAATAAGTAACTAACGTACATAAGATAACCTTATATGTAGCATATTCCACAAAAAGAAGAAGATTGGTTGAATAGTTGAATTAGAATAGTAAGTTAGCAGGATAAGAAGAATACGGTTTAATTGAAGAAAGAAGAATATTAGGAAAAAGTACAAACTGATAAATGTTGGTGACTTGAAGCGATCGCCACTTGGTTTCTATGCTAGGTCTTTCTATTCCAGTCATGTCTGATGGCTAGGCTTAAAAAAAAAAAAGATAGAAGAAAGATTTGAAGGCCAAAAGAAGACGAAAAGGTCAAAATTTCTGATGTTCATTAGGTGCACCTGAGCCCTTAAGGGCCTTACAACCAATGCAACGGGAAACACTTCGCTGCGCTTCATGAATATGAATGTGCTTCGCCTTAGAAGTTAAAAAGCGAAGGCAGGGAACATTGTGCGCCTCATGCTTGCTTTTCAGAACCAAGGGCAACTATTTATTTGGATTAATTGGGATTCTTGAGATGGATTTTTTGTTAAGTGGAATGAATAGAACTGAAGGAGATTGCTTATTAATTGTTTATCAGTTTTGTTGGTGATGGTATTCTCTTGATATGCATGTTATAAATAGATTATTGGATAGTTTTTCTGTTGGATGACAATGAAATCCTGTTGAAAGTGAATGTTACAAGTATGAAATATCTCTTATTATACTGTGTGATATGAAATACATATATACTGTGCTACCATTAAGTATGCTCTAATGGATTGGGAAATGCATACTTTAGAACACTGCTAATTGATATTAGAAAAGTAGGTATATAAACGGGAACATCCGCAGTTGGGTTCTAAATATTAGTAAATGTAAATCAGTAAGCAGTTATACCACCTCCACACAAATATGAACTTAAATTAGTGGCTGTGCTAGGAAGGTGTGAAAGTAAATAAAAATATCCCTTGGATCAGCTTCAGACCAGGTGGTTTTCCTTGTAGAAGTCTCATCTTGTGATATGGTGATATGATGAAAATGTAGACAATTTGCCTAACCGCTTTCTAGGGACTATGGGATTGGAGATTGCAATTTATAAGTGTTGCACCAGTGTAGTAATAATGCTTTACTGTGAAAGATATAGCTCCCATCTTCTGTTATTTTGTTGTTTGCCTAACCAACATGAATTACACCGAGAATCTGTCTTTGGCTGTTTTAGATACATTTCATTTTTAGGGTTAAGTATTCCGGAGTGTAAGTAACTTTGCAACTTTTCCTATTGTGTGTATGCATCAAAAATTTTGAACATTGTATGTAAGTATCTCGCTAAATTGAACGCTTAATGTAAAAATGTATACGTGGCAACCATATGAGCTGCCACGTAGAAGTTTTTGATTGGTCAACGTAAAAATTTTACATTAAGTGTTCAATTTAGCGAGATACTTACATACAATGTACAAAAATTTTGATACTTACATACAATAGAAAAAGTTGCAAAGTTACTTACACTCCGGGATACTAAACCCTCATTTTTATCATAATATCTACTGTGGATTTGGGTTTAATCTTACCTCATTAGAAACTACTTGGTGAAAACAAATTTCATGATCACACTGTTTAAGTGTGATTTCGACTTAGGTTAGTTAATTTACTTGTCAGAACAAGTATATGTAGATTTACTTCATAAAGTGTGTATCAGCTCAGAAACGGTATCAGGTAACAACTAAAGTTAGCATCTCACATAGTGGTGGACAGTGTTGTAAATAACGGGTTTAACGGCCGTTATAACGGTAACGGAGGTCTGCCGTTACGTTAAAGGGGTTGTAGGGTAGATTTAAAGGTTTGGGTCAATAACGGTCAAATAACGGACTTAACGGAGCTTAATGGTCAAACAAAAATTGACTTTTTAAAAAGAAAAAGGACGGTTTGGGTTTATTTTTTAATTTTCAACATTATTTTCAACACATTAAAACAAGACGGCTGCCAGAGACTCCACTATTCCACCTCCGACCATCCCACCTCCGATGAGAAGAGAGAACAGAGAGAGGAGAGAGAGTAGAAGAGAAAAAACCTTTACATCCAATGGTGGTAAAATTACAAGTTGAAAAATCAGGTTAGTAGATCCGTTGGTGGTGATATTACCGATGTGATATTGAGTTGAAAATGCAGGAGGAGGAGGAAGAAACCAATAGAAAATGTTGTATATTGATAGTCCTTGTCTCCTTGATGGGTGTACTATAATTTATTTAATATTTTAATAGTAATAGTAATGAGCACTTGAGGTTTACAGCTGTAAGCATGTAACAGATGTACTTTTCTTTTATGACCACTTATTTTTTTTAAAGGCTTTATTATTTTTTTTTGAAAGGCTTTTATAACCACTAATAATATGTAATGCGGGATATTGTACAATATCATGTTAAACTTTTTAATTTTTCTGGTTATTCATTTGTTTTATTCAGATCTAGTTTTTGTTTCAATTCAGATATATTATCATTGTAGATTTTATGGTTATTAACTAATTTTGTTAAAATTTTACTAATATATATATATATATTTAACTAAATTCCTTTATATTTTATAGTCTCCGTTATAACGTCGTTATAACTCCGCGAAATGAAATTTAACCTTAAAGGGGATCGACCGCGAAGGGACCGTCGAACGTTATTTACAACCTTGGTGGTGGAATAATGGGTTGGTAACAGGTCAACAGTGGTTTGAGTCAAAAAGGGTTTTATGTATAGTTTTTCTCTAATAATCTAATTTTCCAAAATAAAATGATCTAGAATGGTTTTATGCATCAAATCTATACCTTGGGTGACTTTTGGCCCATCTAGCATGTTTGTTTTTGAATATACTTATTTTATTTATTTGACCTGTTGTATATCAAACATAACCTGTTCGATCCAGTAATTGGGTCAAAATTGTCGCTTGTTAATTTTGATCTTCAAAATTGCCTCGGACCATATGAGCTTTTTCTTATGCTATGTTCTACAGTATTTTTCTGAAATCTCACAAGGTTACATGGTTTTGGCATTACAGATGGATGAAGTGCTTTCTTCAGTTGCTGATACGTTGAAGAACTTTGCTGTGATATACTTGGTTGATATCACTGAAGTGCCAGATTTCAATACGATGTACGAGCTTTATGATCCATCGACTGTGATGTTCTTCTTCAGGAACAAACACATCATGATTGATCTTGGTACTGGTAACAACAACAAGATCAATTGGGCAATGAAGGACAAACAGGAGTTCATTGACATTGTTGAGACAGTGTACCGTGGGGCGAGGAAGGGTCGTGGTTTGGTCATTGCACCAAAGGACTACTCAACCAAGTACCGTTACTAAAACCATTTGCTGGTCATTGGTGGTGTATGGCTTGGACCATGTCTTGTAATTGAAACAGATATAACTGTCTTATTGTCTGTGGCCTGTATGCGTGATCTTTCAGAGTAAATGTAATGAGACCATGAAATTCTCTGCTGTTATTATTACGTAAACCTCTTGTTATCTCGACCAAGAACTGCGTGCGTGTTCTTATGTGTCCATTTGGTTAAAGTATATTATAAGTAGAAACACCGATGTCTGTTTGAAAGAATAGTTTTCCAAAATCAAAATACCAGACAATTAATTAAAGAAGAATAATTGATATACAAGATTAATATTGTCTAACTTTTAGTAATTTTTCTTTTCTTTTCTAAACGCAATCTATCCTTTATAAACTATACGTCTATACGAATTTAAAACTTCTGATTTTTTTTTTTTTTAATAATCTACTCGTATACATGGAAAGGAGTGGAATTTGAGCCATCATAATAAAACATTAAAACATCACCGGATGTAACAATAAAATATATTAGTAAAAGATATTTACTTATAACAGTGTAAAGTAGAAATTATCGTAAAGTTTAAAAAAAAAGAAAGAAAGAAAGAAATTATTGTAGTTGTGTTAGACACTTTGAATTCTCGTAGTGTACAACATATCTTTTTGAAAGAATTGTTATCTGGTGTGTGTGTGGGGGGTTCTAGTTACAAACCCTAAAAAGGTCATAAATTGGGGGAAATTGGAATAGGAATAATAATTAACAAAGAAAAGAGAGAAAGAAAGGAATGGATCAATTTGGGGGAGGAAGCTGGAACATGATTCCAACAACAATCAGCAGCAGCAGCAATCCCACGACACCCCCACCGCCATCAACATCTTCTACTTCCAATCAACAAGACCATCATCCCCCCCTCTATCTTCAACAACAATTTCATCAACAATTCCAACTCCAACAACCACAACAGCAGCAGCTACAACGTTATCCGATTTCACAACAACAGACTTCACAATCACTTGCTTCACACTTCCACCTCCAAAACGTATTTACCCGTCCCCATTCCTTCTCTCTTTTTTTTTATCCCTAAATCATTCAATTAATCATATTTTATTACTTATTTATAACACACACACATATATATATATATATATATATGTATTTTTGTTTTTGATATAGTTGGTGGAGAATTTAGCTGATGCCATTGACAACGGAACTCGTGATCAGCATTTCGATACCCTCGTTAGTCTCTTTCTCTCTCTTTCAATGTACTTCTTTTTTTGAATGAATTTTCCGACTTTTAACTAATGAAATTTAATTGTTTGGAAGGTAACTGAATTGGGCAACCACTTTGAGAAATGTCAGCAGCTATTGAATACTATTTCCGGTTCTATTGCCTCCAAAGCTGCGGTATGTTCGTTTGTTTGCATGTTTCATCCTAAATTTATCGTGAAATATTCTTGCCTTGATGAAAAAGTATAAATATGTTATGAATCATTTTTATATGCCACCAGCAACTTCAAGTGATAATTTTGTGTTGTCATCCGAAAGATAATCGTATTTTAAGCATCATATTCGTTTTGGGACTTTGCTAAACATACAACTTAGGCCTATGTGGACTATATTTTACATGCTCACAAAAGTACGAGGAAAAAAGAAAAAACTAAACCTAGGTAGCGGAAAACATGAATCAATCACATTATAGGCAACATTTTTCGGCTTTCACTAAATAATCAACCAAATCGCAATATTTGACATGTGATTTGGTTAAACCTGTATATTTGGGCCAAATTGCAGCATATATAGTCTGCAATTTTGTTGGCTGTTTTGCGGAAACCAAAACATGGTTAAAATGTGGATTCATTCAGGTCTTTGGCTACCTAAGTTTTGTTCTCTATAAGTGTTTTACCTGAATCATTGTCTTTTTTAGGGGGTGGTTATTTTCTTTATGTACAATATTCTTAAGCGTGTCTGAACATATTAAACAAAGCCCTAAGGGCTATGTTTAGCTAAATCGTAAATATTTTGAATGAATAAATGAAAAGTTGTAAATTGAGACCAAAATGTTGGAATTTGGGTCATGCGGCATGGAGTGCAAGTTGGTGAAATCTTTGACCAGTTCCAGGTCTTGTAATTTTGTACGGTTAAAAGTTATGCTCATTTAAAGTTGACGTGTTTATACTTTCTTCTTGCTTGCTACATATGAATCGACCAATGCCTTAGAAATACATAGGAGCATTCTTTATTAGCATGAAGAACTCACTAGCATGAGCCTAAGCAGCTACACTATGATTTAGAATTTACAGTCTTTGTAGCCTTCACATTTCCTTCGTATCAAGATGGGCCAAAAAAATCTTTATATAGTATGTATGCGAATTGAAAACAGTTGTAACCATGTGCAAGATGTTCTTCTATTTTGCGAGTACATGTTGTGGTGGATCATAGTTTTTGACATGATTATCAATTACCATCTTTGGGATTATTTATAGACGGTGGAGGGACAAAAACACAAAGTTGAAGAAGCTGAACAAATGCTAAATCAAAGAAGGTAAGCGAGTCTGCAATGTTTATAATTTGCTATTGTGTGCTACAAGTTATGGATTTATGTTTTATACAATCACAGGGACCTAGTTGCGAAGTACAGAAATTCTGTTGAAGAACTTACAAAGTCTGATCTGTAATCCGATTTGTCCAAGAATTTGGACTTAGAATCTCTTTGTTATATATAGTTGGTTCAACTCGTTCAAATGCTTTTAGCTGAAATTGGAACGATAGACTAAGAACACAGATTTAGTTTTCTTTTTATTAGGATTTCTTTTGTAAAAAAATTTGCATCCAGTATGGCAAGAAATGCGGTAGTCAAAACAAATGTATCTCTATATAAAGCATGAATTTATTTAAATGTTCTACCAATGTTTGTTTGTGGAAGTAATCATTTTGGGTTCCTGGTCTCATATGTGTGGTGTATGAGGGAATCCGTGATCGTGGCGTACCATTTGATGTGGCGAGATAGAGGGGGGAACGAAGAATGGAGACAAAAATTGATATAGATAAATGGTCCTTTTTGTTTCTGCATCATTCTTTGGGGATATGGGAAGTGGGTGGTTCTTATGTCTGCCTGGGCAGCTACGATCTCAAAAGATGACTAAAATAGATTGATATTGATAATGATCATCATTTTTCATGGCTTCAAATAGACCGATTACAGTGTTGTCTGTCAAGTTCACAACACATTGCATACCCCATAATGATCCAACACCAAGTTTGAACAAGGAGATGGTTATGAAATACGGTTCTTACCCAAAGCCCGTGAATCTCCATGCC
Organism: Erigeron breviscapus; assembly: GCA_034093135.1. Taxonomy (NCBI): domain Eukaryota; kingdom Viridiplantae; phylum Streptophyta; class Magnoliopsida; order Asterales; family Asteraceae; genus Erigeron; species Erigeron breviscapus. Next base: position 19,389,004 of record CM067170.1, read on the forward strand.
TGCCTTGATTTTTTTGCCATATTAGCACGAGCCGATAGGGCACCCGCAAAGAAGATTGTGTAGGTTTCTAGCCCTTTCAACAACAATTCACGAAAGGAAAAAATTAAAAATGCTTAAAAACGTTTCCTATAAACACTTTATGATAACATTGTTTGTATAGGCATAATATAAGCCCATATGAGTGCTATAAAAAAATTCTATCTTTATAGGAAACATTAAAAAAGTTTCTTTATGGATATTTATCATTATAACAATTTTTATCTGTCAAAACACGTCGTCATGTCCTTCCCGTCGAATCACCAGACGGAGTATCATTTTGGTGATCCCTAAAGTATTTTATATACTCTATTCCCCCCAAAAAACACAACCTTAATACTCGTAATGTTTAATATTTATTCAAAATCTCGTTTTCTCCTTAAAATCTCACCCACATTACTTTCCCGCCATTCGATATACAGGTCCTACACAACAACATTTGATCACTTTGATCATCTTTTACAAAACTGCACAAACTTAAAACAAATAAAACAAATACATTCACAAATCATACAACATCTTGATGCCTTATCAACTATATTTTTACCCACTAGACTTATATCTATGTACAGCAAGTTTCACAATCTTTGTGATGCACAAAAAGTCTTTCAATCTTTACCAAGTACTTGTCTTTCTCATACCATTGTTTGGAATTCGATATTACGAGCCAATGTAACGCATGGGGCGTGTCGAGAAACGGTTCAAGATTATGTCCGAATGCGAAAAATTGGGGTTTTTGTTGATGGGTTTAGTTTTCCTTTGGTTATTAGAGCTTGTGCTATGATGGGTTGTCTAAAGTTGTGTGCTTTAGTGCATTGTCATGTTTTGGTGATGGGTTTTGGTGGTGATGTTTACGTTGCGAATGAATTGTTGGTGTCGTATGGAAATCTTGGAAGTATGGGGGTTGCACGGAAAGTGTTTGATGAAATGTGTGCGAGGAATCATGTTTCTTGGAATACTATGGTTTCGGGTTTTGCGTCTACTTATGATTGTGAGGGGGCTATTGAGATGGTTAAAAGGATGGAAAGGGAGGGATGGGAGCCGAATGATGTGACATGGACGTCTTTGTTATCTAGTCATGCTAGATGTGGTCAATATCTGGAAACGTTGAGGCTGTATAATGTGATGAGAGGTAGAGGGGTTAGCGCTAGTGGTGAATCGCTCTCTGTGGTTGCATCTGTCTGTAATGATTCTGATGTGTTTGATAAGGGGAAAGAAGTACATGGGTATGTTGTAACAGCTGGTTTTGATGACTATTCGTTTGCTAAAAACTCGCTTTTGTGTATGTATGGGAAGCATGGAGTTTTTGAAGCTGCTGAAAAGCTTTTTTCGGAGATTAAAATGAAAAGTTTGGTCACTTGGAATGGTTTGATTTCATCGTATGCTCAAGTTGGTCTGTGTGATGAGGCATACTCCGCGTTCATAAAGTTGGAGGAGTCAGGAAATGGTCTGAAGCCCAACGTGATAAGTTGGAGTGCTGTTATTAGTGGATTTGCTTCGAGTGGAAGATCGAATGAATCTTTGAATCTCTTTAGGAAAATGTTGCCATCAAAAGTGTGTCCCAATGTTGTAACCATATCTAGTCTCTTATCAGCTGCTGCAGATTTATCTGCTGTTATTTTTGGCAAGGAAATTCATGGTTATATCATTAGAAACTTAATGGATGATAATCTGTTGGTTAGCAATGGATTAATAAATATGTATGCTAAATGTGGTAACCTTAAGGGGGGGCATATAGTATTCAAGAACATAAAGGTCAAAGAAATATGCACATGGAATACCATGATCAAAGGATACGGGATGCATGGACATGGTGAGAGTTCCTTAAAAATCTTTGAACAAATGATAAGTAACGGATATAAACCCGATGGAGTTACTTTTGTTTCATTACTTTCTGCATGTAGTCATACAGGGCTTGTTACAGAGGGCCGGAAGCTATTTAATCAGATGAAAACTAAGTTTGGAATTGAACCTGAGATGGAGCACTATGCTTGTGTGGTTGACCTTCTTGGGAGGGCTGGGCTTTTTCATGAAGCAAGTGAAGTTGCTAGACAAATGCCGATAGAACCCAATGTATGTGTGTGGGGTGCCCTTTTAAACTCGAGTAGAATGCACAAGAATACAGATTGGGATGAAAGGTCGGTTTCTACGATACTTGGTACTAGTTCTGCAACTGGCAATTATATGTTACTGTCAAATATATATGCTCAAAGTGGGCAGTGGGAGGACTCTGCAAAAGTCAGGGTGTCGGCTAGGGTACGAGGTTTAACCAAAGCCCCGGGTCAGAGCTGGATTGAATTGAATAAAAGGGTGCATATGTTCACAGCAGGGAATCTTATTCAAAGTGAGATGATGGAAGTTCAGACACTGCTCAAGACATTGAGTTTTCAAATGAAGATGAAGGGGTACGGGCTCTGTTCACCATTATAAAGACATAGAGGTGACGAACTGGGTGAATTAAGCAGATTGGCCTATGTGTAATGTAATACTGTGTATAAAATGATATAACAAGATTTATGCATTTGAAAGACACTTGGGCAACTCTGGCCCTTTTGACCCATACGAGATAAAACATGAACTCGAGTAGAGTTCTCCACTTCTAGCAAGCATTGCCTGAAAAACATAGATGAATTACTTGGGTCAGAAGTAGCTTTAAAGGGTGAATGCCGTCCTACTGGGTTCAATTACGGCACAATGTTGAGGAAACAGTACATGTCAAAGAAAGCTATAACATGGAAGCAAGAACCTTTGTAATCTTTCAATCTCAATGTCCTTACTGTCTGTTTAGGTATGTCAAAAGTAGCATTCTTTGATTTGTTATTCCTTTTCATTGTTTTGATGGCAGGGAAAATTCTCTACTTGGTCATTAGTTGATGATCTTTAGTTCAAATAGAGTATCATCAATGAAACCAATAGAGAAAGATAATGTTCAAATACTTAATAAAAATTGTTAATTAAACACTTGGTTTAGGTTGTATGATTTCATTTTTATCACCTGAAATCTGAAGCATGCCATGTTTGGATTGGGGGCAATAAGGCTTGACATTGAAATCACCACGTGAAAATAAGAGTTTCTTCTTTAGTGTACGTTGCTTCAAGATTGTTTCTCACTCGAAGTAAACACGGGATTATTTAAGAACGCATGGGATGATCGCAAATCCACAAATTTGTACCTCCAAATGGTGATAGAAAATAGAACATAGATTTGGTTTTCTTTTTTCTTCTCGGGTTTCTTTTAAAGAAACTTTTGCATCCGGTATGGCAAGAGGTGTGGTGGTTAAACAAATGTATCTCTATATAAAGCACGGATTTACCCAGAGACGGAGTCAGGAACTTTTTTTGCGAAGGGGCAATTTTAAAACTTGTTTGTCATACTTATAAGAGTAGTATCCGAGAATGTAAAAAAAAATAAAAAATTAGGCCCTAGCTCGAGAATAAAAAATGGACCCTCGAAAGAATTTTGTTCTCCACACCGGATGTAACACTGATGTTTAATAATTACAGTTTTTTTTTGATAAATAAAGAGCACATACAAAGTCTTGTTAAACGAAAACATATTTAATCATAATGCAAAAAACACGAAAATATATTTTTTATGAAATAATTAGTTTGTATATATAACTTTTTTACATAACTATTATGATTATTATAATTAGTTGTTTTTGATAAATATGTATAATAATTTGAAAATAAATTTTTCATAGACATATACACTATTATGTATTACAAAATTAATGTTTCGATGACCAATGTCGTCCAAAGATAAACTTATGACAACGAAGGTAACATTTATATGTATTTCCTATTGATTTTTTTCTTATGTTTAGAAAAAATTATAAATATACCATTTAAATTTTAAAAAATTACATTGTATCAAAATTTGAGTGGGGGCAGCTGACCCCACTGCCCCCAAGGTGTATCCGTCCTTGGATTTACCTAAACTAGGAATTTCACACGAAGTAAATAAGTTTAAGATTCAATCCTTCAACTTTACATAGAAATAGAAGGCAAAACGGGCAACAAGCAACAAGTTGTACCATTAATCCTTTTTGTAGCAAAACTAAGACGTTTACAAACTACATTCATAGATCGTGACGTCATAACATTATTGTGCATGACCTCTTAGATCCTTCCAAATAGCTCAACGGCCTCAGGTGTGAGAAAACTAAAGGTATAAACACATGTTGGTTGTCAAGACACGCTTTTCTCGTGTTTGGCCACTTTACACCAAGCAGCTTAGTGTTTTAATTAATTAATTTAATTTAGACAACTGGACAGTTACAACTTACAAACCATAGACTAACTGGGCTCAAAAGTTTCAAAAATGGCCTTCGTATACAGTAACATGGTCTGAATAAGAGAATTGGTTCGACCTCATATCAAGAGCTGTATTGGTAATGGAGTGACGACCTATGCTTGGCATGCTTCTTGGAATTCGATTGGTCATGCTGTCCTTAGCCCCTGGACAATCACTACACTATTACAGCAGGTTTCTCTCTAAATGCAAAAGTGAGTTACCAGTGGTGCTTGAAAGTGGCCTATTATTGCATGGCTTGACCTCTACCTGGTATTGATAAATCTTAATGTGCCGGGGTAACCATAACAAGTAGCAAAAGAAGAGTAAACTAACTCACTTTTGTTTATAAGGAAGTCGTTTGAAATTATCCGCTGAAGTTTTTAATAATTCAGGATCCCAGTGATGCTTTTCTCTTGCTACAAATCAATCAATCAATCAAGTTGTATTAGGGAAAATAAATTTGATAATTATTGGAAGGGGATTCATTCAAGAGATAGAAAAATTATGCACCTTTTTGCAAGCGTTTTATCAAGGCTGGTTTATATGGAAAATCATAATCAGTCGGTGCTACTGCTATTTGTTTATCTGCCATGTTTTCTGCTACAATCAACAATCAAAACCAATCAAGTTTTTTATACTTCAACAACAACAGCATTCAGTCCTAGCACGGAGCTGCTAATCAAGTTTTCTTATACTAAAAATAAATATCCTCCATCAATTGGGATTAGTTAAGTTTATACCGATATAATAGTATCTCGGCTTCCCACTAATTTCTTGTAAATCCTATTAATTTCTAATGGAAGTGATGTTTTATTAAAAAACATAAATAATAATAATAATAATAATAATAATAATAAGAGTTAATTACATTTTTCGTCCCTGTGGTTTGTACCAACTTTCACATACCGTCCCTAAGTATCCGAAATTACAAGTTTCGTCCCTAAGTATGGAATTCTGTTAACAAGTTTGGTCCACGACCCAAACGTCCGTTAAGTAGATGGTCACGTGAGAGGCACACGATGGGCAACTTCGTCTTTTCCCTTGTGACACACCCTGACAGTCCTTTAATCTTTCTCCATCATCAATCACGTCCTTACTTTTAACCTACCACTCTCTCTCTTCTTTATCTCTCTAAACCTTTCCCTCCATAACCAAAACCTTGGAAGATCTTACATTAATTCATCAGATCTCATGGTAAACTGATAAAGAAAAACAAAATGGTTCTAACAGAGTGGCGGATTCGTGAAGATAAGGATATAACAGATGGAGTTGATTACACACCTGTGTATGGTAAGTGTTTCAAATATTGTAAGTTTGAAAATTTACAAAATCTATTAAAAATATTAAAAATTATGAAAATTTACAAAATTTATTAAAAATATTAAAAATTATGAAAATTTACAAAATTTATTAAAAATATTAAAAATTATGAAAATTTACAAATTTATTAAAAATATTAAAAATTATGAAAATTTACAGAAGTATTAAAAGCCCTGTTCTTATGAAATTATTTTTAGATGATAAATCTAAAACCCTGTGTATGGTAAGTGTTTCAAATATTGTAAGTTTGAAAATTTACAAAATTTATTAAAAATATTAAAAATTATGAAAATTTACAGAAGTATTAAAAGCCCTAATTTTATGATATTATTTTTAGATTATAAAACCCTAATATTTATAATATTATTTTTTCTGCAGAAAATGAGCCTGGTTTGTCGATATTGATTTGTTTTCAGTATTGGAGTTGGATGAGATGATGTTGAAGTTAGGTTACAAAAAGGGTCAAATAATGTACTATCATTTTTTAGTCCCAAAAGGTGACCTAGATAGTGGTTTACATCCATTAAGTACTGATGACGATGTTCGTGTTTTACATAAGTTTGTTTCTACATTGAGATTGTATCAGGTTGTGGTTTACATTGAACATGGGTTCACTAATTTAAGCACTGAATTCTTGTCACCATTTAAAAAGGGGAAAGTGACTATAGAAGAAATAGGTGATGAAGAAGCTGCTTTAATCAATTCTAAATAAAAAAAGGGTAGTTCTCGTAGATTAATGTTAGGTTGGGAAGAACCAGTTGTGAACCAAAAGGGTAGTTCTTCTAGGTTTGAGGATGTGGATCTTAATGATATAACATTTGATGATATTAATGAGACATGTAATGTGAATGAAGTAATTGATAAGGGGAAGGGTGTAGTTAATGAAACAGTTACTTGTGAGGAGAGTGAGGGCAGTGGTCATGATGACAGTGAGGAGAGTGAGGGCAGTGGAGATGATAAGAGTGATGGCAGTGAAGATGATGACAGTGATGATAGTGATTATATAGTTGATAAATATAATGAAATAGATGAGGTTGAGGTTGATATGAGGGAATTTAACTTGCATATTGATCCCCAAGTGGAGTTCATGGGTTGTAACACACCAATTCAACAGACTTGTAATGAGGGCATTGCTGTAGATGTCTAAAATGATGATCTTGGTGTTATAGACAATGATGAATTCAATAGTGCTTCAGATGAGGAAGGAATGGACATAGAAAGTGTTAGAGCTAGCAAGTTAAGAGAGCTAAGAAACATGCATAGGAAGGATGATAACTCAACCTTTTGGGTTTCACAAACATTTGGGACTTCTAAAGAAATAAAAGATCTGGTCAAGAACCATGCTGTGAAGACTAGAAGGCAGTTAAAGATGGTGAAGAATGACAAGGAAAGAATTAGAGTTGTGTGCATGGGGACAATACCACAATTTGATTTTTGTGTGTTAAATGGATGCAGTGGGTCTGCAACTGGTCCAACAGAACCAACTGGCCCAACAGAACCAAGTACCCCAACAGAACCAATTGGCCCAACAGAACCAAGTAGCCCAACAGAACCAATTGGCCATATTTTACAATATGAAAGTTTGAAAAAACAGAAAAAACAAAAAAAGATTCCCAATAAAGATGGTGGGGACAAACCTGGAAATTCTCCAACATGCCCTTGGACTTTACACGTGAGTAAGCTTAAAGCACAACAAACTTGGATGGTGAAGACATTTACTCCTGAACATAAATGTCTCCCATCTAGAAAAATCCCTCATTGTACATCAGCTTTTTTAGCTAAAGAAATATATGGTCAACTAGAAAGCAACCCAGAAATCCCACCAAGAGCTATTCAAGAGCAGCTGTCTAGGGAATTAGAGGTTGGGATATCATGGATGAAGGCATTCAGAGCTAAAAAAACTGTTGTGCAGATTCTAAGGGGTGACTATCGTAATCAGTATACAATGTTAAGAGATTACTTAGAAGAGTTAAGGAGGTGCAATCCCAACACAACTGTTAGACTAGATCTAGAGAGGCCTGCAGACACCAATTCTGAAACCAGACAGTTCAAGAGGGTATATGTATGTTTGGGTGCTTGTAAGGAGGGGTTCAAGGCAACACAGAGAGAGATCCTTGGGTTAGATGGTGCCTTCATGAAGGGTCCATTTCCTGGTTGGGTTCTAACTGCAGTAGGTTTGGATCCAAATAATGGGATATTTCCCCTTGCTTATGCTATTGTTGAAGCAGAGACAACAATGTCTTGGGTTTGGTTCTTGACTTGTCTAGGTGAAGACTTGGATATGTGTCCACAGTCAAACTTCACCTTCATTACAGATAGACAAAAGGTTAGATCTTTAACTTTGTTGTTTCACTTATATAACAGAAACATATGGACTGTATAGTTGTTACTTGTTTATATAACATTGTTGTTTAATTTACAAGGTGTTATACCTGCAATTGCAAGGGTGTTCCCATGTGCTGAGCATAGATACTGCTTGAAACACATTCATGAGAACATGAAGTTGCAATGGAGGGGCAAAGCATTCAAGGATTTACTATGGAGAGCTGCTAGTGCTACAACAGTAGCCCATTTTACAAGGGCAATGGAAGAGTTGAAGAGGTTGAACCAACCTTGCTATGAGTGGCTATCAAAAATCCATCCTACGCATTGGTCAAGATCCCACTTCACAGGTATATAGTGTATGTTAAGATGAATATTATTACATTTCATATCATATTATGTGACAATTATATATACTTTTGTAACAGGGAGGGCAAAAAGTGATGTTTTATTGAATAACCTTTGTGAGGTTTTTAATAGAAGGTTACTTAAGGCTAGGGAGAGTCCAATTATAACATCCTTAGAGTTCATTAGAGAATACATGATGAAGAGGAACAATATAGTACAATTAGAGATAGACAAATGTACTGGTCCATTAACTCCCACAGCCACTAATATGTTAGAGATTGTCAAAAAAGATGCTACTAGGTATACTTGTATTTGGGATGGAGGAGTAGGATTTCAAGTCAGTGGTCCATGGGGTGATCAACAAGTAGTTGATGTGAGTGAAAGGGTTTGTAGTTGTAGGCATTGGGAGTTAACAGGTATGCCATGTAAGCATGCGATTGCTGCACACAACAACATGTCCACCAATAGTATGACTGTTAGCATTCCTGAAACATGGGTTAATCCATGTTATTGGCTATCTACATGGAAACAAGTGTATTCTTTCAAGATAAGAGGTGTTACTGGCTCATCCATGTGGCCTAGGTCTCAAGCAACAATATCCATCACCCCTCCACTCCATCATACTCCTGTTGGCAGACCAAAGAAGAAAAGAAAGAGGGCATTTGATGAGGAACCAATGGTTAAGGGTTCTGGTAGTTTGTCTAGGAGGCTGAAGTCTGTTACTTGTGGATTATGTGGTAATTTAGGGCATAACTCAAGAAGTTGTAAGGGTCAGGGTGGAACAAGTCAGTCTGCAGGGCAAGGTATCAAAATAAGGAGGGCACAAGGAGGTGAACAAGTGACTCAAGGAATGGGAACAAGTCAGCCTGCATCACAAAACCAGTCCCAAGCACAACCAAATGCAACTCCAACCCAGTCCCAGTCCCAACCTCAAACCCAACCCCAACCACAACCAACTCAATCCAATGTCCAGCCCCAACCTCAAACCTACTCACAACCACCAACTCACACCCCAGTCCAGTCTCAAACCAATCAGCCACAAGCTCAATCTCAACCAATGGAAAGAGTAATGCCTCAGTCACCAGTCAGGTTCACAAGGAAACAAATTGCAGCTGAAAAGGGGATACAAACTTCAAAGAAGACTACCAAGAAGACTGTGAAGAAGTGAAGACTGAACTTATGCTTTTTATGTTTCTATGCTTTTGAACAATGTGTTTAACTTATGACTTTTCTGATATTTTGTATGACTTTTGGATGGCTTAGATGTTATGATGTATGACTGTGTTTAACTTATGTATGATTTTGGATGGTTTTTGTATGTCTTTAATCCACTCTCTGGTCATTTATTTTGTATGTATTTCTAGTTATTTGCTTCTGAATTAAAATAGATGGTGTATGTATTTATTTACCAAGTTAAGCAACATTACAAGGCACAAAATATAACTTACATTACCAGAAAACTTTTTCATTACCAGAAAAATATAACTTACATTACCAAATTAAGCAACATTACAAGGCACAACATATAACTTACATTACCAGATAACTTTTTCATTACCAGAAAAATATAACTTACATTACCAAATTAAGCAAAATTACAAGGGACAAAAATTTACTTACATTACACAAAATACAGATTACACTAAACCACATTATTCTAAATTAGAAAAACAAAAAAACAACTACAATAACAATACATGAAAAAAATAGATACATCTTTAACTTCTTGTTTTCATCATTCTTCTTTTTAAGTAGATGCTCAAGTCCATTCTTAGACCTTAGAAGACCAGGAATAATTTCAATCGAACGTGGACACATAACTGGGTCATACCAACCAATAAACCTGCAATTCGATCCTCTTTTTGGACAAGCATAAAACCTTCTGCCTGGATTACGATCGGTCCAGGAGGTCCGAATGATAGCTATACAACCACATGAACAATTAACCATAATGATTTATCACTTATATACGAAGCCCTAATTTTTTTACTGTAGAGTGTAGATGTAGATGATGAACAAAGCAGATGGTGGAGATGGAGGAGAGATAAAGAAGAGAGAGATAGATGGAAGAGAGAGAGAGAGAGCATCTGGCAAACCTTAACGGACGAAATGTGTAATTTTTTTGTGTGGTTGGGGTTTTAAAGAATGCTTCACAAGGGAAAAGACGAAGTTGCCCATCGTGTGCCTCTCACGTGACCATCTACTTAACGGACGTTTGGGTCGTGGACCAAACTTGTTAACAGAATTCCATACTTAGGGACGAAACTTGTAATTTCGGATACTTAGGGACGGTCTGTGAAAGTGGGGCAAACCACAGGGACGAAAAATGTAATTAACTAATGATAATAATAATAATAATAATAATAATACATTCTATGAAATTTTCATAAAAAAAAATTAAAAAAATAGTAATAATAATGATAATGATGCACCTTTTTTAGAGATTTTCTTAGGGGTTGAATCATCACCACCACCATGAGTCTCTGAGTTTCTTTTATTCTTTGCACTATCCGACATTTTTTTGCTCTGCTTTAATCAATCAATCGTTAATACACAAATACTAATCAGATTCTTATAACCTCCTTGTGATTTTGATAGATTAGATTCAACCAAAAAGTTTTCTGAAAAAATAGTTGAAATAAATTAAACCTCCAGCAATCAATTGGGGTTGATTAATTAATTCAAGTACGAAAAAAATTAACTAAAATAAACTAATGCACCTGGGTTGCTGTAGGAGAGAGAGCAATCGTCGTCTAGCGTGGGGTGTGTTCGATTTTCCAATCTAAAGTTAGCGTGGGAAGAATGTTTATAAGGGGTGCTTATAATGGACAACTTATTGGAACTTCTTCGCCACATCATCAATTCTTTTATAATTTTTTTAATTAACAAAAACACCATTCAAATAAAATACTTTTATTATTAATAACACATTACAACACTTATTAAAAAAGTTACGATCCTAATATTAGAAAATAAATATTACGAAACTATACATAATAAAAACATGAGTAAACGGCCTAAATCGTCCTTGTGGTTTACCCTAATAATCAAGTTCCGTCCTTAACTATCTGAAATGACATTGGCAGTCCTTTTGGGGAGGATAAGGATCACATCCAGTCCTTTACGCAAACGGACGTTTGCTCCAATCCGTTAGCCCTCGCACATATTTTTCACGTGAGGGCAGTATCGTCATTTTCAAAGCTAAATGACCACTAATAATATTTTTTTATCACATTTTCTCTTTCTTCTTTCCTTCTTTTCTATACATACATAATCTCCCTTAACCACCACCAAACACCCCTAACCACCACCAAACACCAACATACACATATTTCACTTTGAATTATATCAAAACAATCGAGACACATATATTATAATTATCTACAACCTAAAAGAAAACATAGGCACACAGACCATCAACCTAAAAGATCTTGCTACAATTCTTATCCTCCTCTTTGTCCTATCTCTCTCAAAACCTCACGGTACCCAAAAAAACTTATTCATCATCAATATGTTTGTTTCCAGTTTCATTCTTGTTTAAAGCTTAAACCTCTCAATCTAAGATTTCCAAGACATCTCTTTTTATATGTATGGATTTCTTTCACATCTCTTACAATAATTAATTTACCCCACATATATATACAAGCACATACATCAACAAACATTCAGATGTGATAATATATATAGATCTGGTATATGTATGTATATATATATACTTTCTTATTTCCTCCAAATCTGATGAGCATAAGACGCAGGGGTGGTGAGCGGTGGTGGAAGAGGAGCAGCCGCGGCGGTGGTGAGGTCGCCGGCGGTGATGGCACCACCTCTGTCAACAACCAACGTCGTCCACCGCCGGCACTGGAATCTTGTCGGAATCCTTTGCCACCACCACTGATCTTCACAGATCTTGTTTTGTTGACCACCACCACCGATGATATTGACCGGATTTATTGACAGTGATGGTGGAGAAGGTGTTTGTGTCGATCGATCTGGCATGTTTTCTTGTCTACCGCCGCTGGAGCTTAGTTAACCACGATTACCGCAAGCTGTTGATATTGGCTAAATGGGTTTGGCAGTGAAGTCATTTTATTAGATGATGGGTTTTGCTAAATGGGTTTGGCAGGAAACCACCTTTACCGCCGGAGCTTCGTTTTTGATCGAATCTTGGTGGGAACTAAGTGGGTTTGGCAATGAAATCATTGAATTAGATTGTGGATGTATATAGGTATATGTCCATATATATATATATTTTGTATAAAAATTAGATATGTATTATATATTTAAGTAGTAATGATAATAATATCTTTATATATATTGAGATAAAGGTTGTATATATATATATATATATATATATATATATATATATATATATATATATATATATATATATATATATATATATATATATATATATATATATATATATATATATATATATATATATATATATATATATATATATATATATATATATATATATATATATATATATATATATATATATATATATATATATATATATATATATATATATATATATATATATATATATATATATATATATATATATATATATATATATATATATATATATATATATATATATATATATATATATATATATATATATATATATATATATATATATATATATATATATATATATATATATATATATATATATATATATATATATATATATATATATATATATATATATATATATATATATATATATATATATATATATATATATATATATATATATATATATATATATATATATATATATATATATATATATATATATATATATATATATATATATATATATATATATATATATATATATATATATATATATATATATATATATATATATATATATATATATATATATATATATATATATATATATATATATATATATATATATATATATATATATATATATATATATATATATATATATATATATATATATATATATATATATATATATATATATATATATATATATATATATATATATATATATATATATATATATATATATATATATATATATATATATATATATATATATATATATATATATATATATATATATATATATATATATATATATATATATATATATATATATATATATATATATATATATATATATATATATATATATATATATATATATATATATATATATATATATATATATATATATATATATATATATATATATATATATATATATATATATATATATATATATATATATATATATATATATATATATATATATATATATATATATATATATATATATATATATATATATATATATATATATATATATATATATATATATATATATATATATATATATATATATATATATATATATATATATATATATATATATATATATATATATATATATATATATATATATATATATATATATATATATATATATATATATATATATATATATATATATATATATATATATATATATATATATATATATATATATATATATATATATATATATATATATATATATATATATATATATATATATATATATATATATATATATATATATATATATATATATATATATATATATATATATATATATATATATATATATATATATATATATATATATATATATATATATATAGATATATATTTATTTAATTTTTGAAATGACCATAATACCCTCACATGCACGGCACGTGAGTGAGAAAACAGAGAAGAGAAAACGTCCGTTTGCATAAAGGACTAGATTTGATCCTTGACCTCCTCAAAAGGACTGTTAGTGTCATTTCAGATAGTTAAGGATGAAACTTGATTATTAGGGTAAACCACAAGGACGATTTAGGTCGTTTACTCTAAAAACATTAATAAAAGATCATCAATGTTGACGGTAATTTTCCGGGAGGTTCCAAACATGTTCCACTAGGGCATTGCGAAGTCGATGGTGCGTCCTTCTATCACGTAACTCCGCGAAGACCCGCATTTGCGTCGTAACCCTTTCATCCCACGTACCTGTTGGCAAATTAGTTGGATCGGACAAATAATCTTCCTCAAGGTCGAAAATTGCGCTACTGTTGTATTGAACAATCATGTTGTGTAGAATGACACAAGCATACATAATACATTTTATTTTGTTCACCCGGGAATTATGTTTAAGGATTGCCCAACGACCTTGAAGCACCCCGAAAGCTCGTTCGACATCCTTTCTTGCAGCCTCTTGATAGCGCTTGAACTTTGTAGTCTTTGGCTCCATCGGGCATTTAAAAGACTTGACTAGTGTCGCCCATTCAGGATAAATACCGTCAGCTAGATAATATCCCTTGGTAAACTCTTCACCGTTAATAGTATATTGGATTTCAGGAGCCCTATCTTGGAGTAGATCATCGAACAAATCTGATTCATTAAGGATGTTGATGTCGTTGTTCGAACCTGTCGGGCCAAAGTAAATATGCCAAATCCACAAATCATACGAAGCAACTGCTTCAGCTAGATAATATCCCTTTGTGTGATGAAATGTTTGTATGTTAAAATGAGAATAAGGTTAGTGTTTAAATAGGGGGGAAAAATAAAATAACCGTTGCATAAAAAAAATACAAACGGCTAGTTTTAGGTCCCACATGCAACGCCCACGAACTTCTTCGTGTGGACTCCAAGCCAAAGACGCCCCACGAAGACGATCGGTGCCAATAAGGTCCGGCGTCTTGGACGTTTGGGACGCAAGCCAAAGACGGCTATAAGCACCGCCCAAACTTGGGTAAAGTTAGACATGACAAGTCATTCAACCCCCAATTAATTTCGATTATTAAGTTAAAATCAAAGGTAAAGATTTAAAAATATTTTTTAAATTTTGATTTTGGATTATAATTCAAATGTCAAGATTTTTCTAACATGATTAGTTATGTTAAAAACCTTGATGGACTCTCTTCCTTTGAAGTTAACAAGTTATTGTCACGACTTTGAACATGACAATGGTTTGAATCTAAATTTATGTCAAATATTCAAGCATAAAATTTTCTTTAAAAAAATTAAACATGTAACAATAACAATAAAAAATGTAAAAAAATAATATGATGTATATAAACATAAGAGTTAATTATAGAAATCGTCCCTGTCGTGTACCTCTACTTTCAGCTTTCGTCCCTAAGTTTTATAAATTACAGATTTAGTCCAAAATTTTTTTGCTCTGTCAACACTTTTAATCCTCGGTAGTAATGTCCATTAAAAAAAGATCACGTGCCACATACATGATGGGTAATTTCGTCATTTTCCCAACACAATGTAACACCCAAACTTTAAAAATACCGGGTTCCAAATTTTTTTATTCATCTATAGACCACAATGGCGGAAAAGGTCTGTTTTATACAATAACTGTCAATCTTAATAGTAAATCAAAGTTGACCTCTTATTAATTCAAAAGGTGTTACTAACATACCACTCTATTTTACATTGAAACCTAATAATCATATCCTGCAGGTCTACATAAACCTGAACTAGGAAATTACATCATAATAAGTAACTAACGGCTAAGGGCACTTCTCTGAACTATAATCTAATAGTCTACCCATTCCTCACGCATACACCTTCATTCCTTGCTACTCTGCGAGACACAACCGACAAAGTAGACACAAGTGTCAGCTTATAAAGCTGAGTAAGATAAGGTTAATCCAAAATATACATGTTAAACAAAACTGATTATCAAAACAGTTACATATATAATTACCCATCCAATTGGTCATGATTCCATACCTGCACAATTAGGTCAATACATACCAATAATAGGATATCACCCGCATATCCTATATCTATATCATTCCATTCATATATACCAATAATAGAATATAAACCGCATATCCCATACATATATCATTCCATTAATATATACCAATAATAGGATATAAACCGCATATCCCATACATACATTATTCCGATATTATCATATATAGGTTTCCTAATAATCAATAGGAACCTATCTCGTATCACATTTCATTTTCAAGATAAGATTCTTAAGCACAAAGAATCCTATTTCCATATT
Organism: Erigeron breviscapus; assembly: GCA_034093135.1. Taxonomy (NCBI): domain Eukaryota; kingdom Viridiplantae; phylum Streptophyta; class Magnoliopsida; order Asterales; family Asteraceae; genus Erigeron; species Erigeron breviscapus. Next base: position 19,405,404 of record CM067170.1, read on the forward strand.
TAAGGATCACTACATTACCATATAGTTTACACATATCCTTAAATACTATAGGCTAGGGGGGGGGGGGGGGGGGGGGGGGGGGGGGGGGGGGGGGGGGGGGGGGGGGGGGGGGGGGGGGGGGGGGGGGGGGGGGGGGGGGGGGGGGGGGGGGGGGGGGGGGGGGGGGGGGGGGGGGGGGGGGGGGGGGGGGGGGGGGGGGGGGGGGGGGGGGGGGGGGGGGGGGGGGGGGGGGGGGGGGGGGGGGGGGGGGGGGGGGGGGGGGGGGGGGGGGGGGGGGGGGGGGGGGGGGGGGGGGGGGGGGGGGGGGGGGGGGGGGGGGGGGGGGGGGGGGGGGGGGGGGGGGGGGGGGGGGGGGGGGGGGGGGGGGGGGGGGGGGGGGGGGGGGGGGGGGGGGGGGGGGGGGGGGGGGGGGGGGGGGGGGGGGGGGGGGGGGGGGGGGGGGGGGGGGGGGGGGGGGGGGGGGGGGGGGGGGGGGGGGGGGGGGGGGGGGGGGGGGGGGGGGGGGGGGGGGGGGGGGGGGGGGGGGGGGGGGGGGGGGGGGGGGGGGGGGGGGGGGGGGGGGGGGGGGGGGGGGGGGGGGGGGGGGGGGGGGGGGGGGGGGGGGGGGGGGGGGGGGGGGGGGGGGGGGGGGGGGGGGGGGGGGGGGGGGGGGGGGGGGGGGGGGGGGGGGGGGGGGGGGGGGGGGGGGAATTGGTCATGATTCCATACCTGCACCATTAGGCTAATACATACCAATAATAGGATTCAACCCGTAAATCCCATATAATCGTATATCATGACCTATAATAGGATCAACCCGAAAATCCCATATTAACGTGCACAAGTGATCATACAATCCTATGATAACTAGTGTCACTATCATCTAACTCATCATCATAAGAGCTAAAATCAACTATTATGCAATCAACCTTAACAACAAGTCAAGTGAATATAGCATAATAACAATATCATTCTACTAATCAAACAAGCATAACAACAGCCCACAATCGCTATTCAACTCATCAACACAAGAGCTAAAATTAACTATTATGCAATCAACCTTAACAACAAGTCAAGTGAATATAGCATAATAACAATATCATTCTACTAATCAAACAAGCATAACAACAGCCCACAATCGCTATTCAACTCATCAACACAAGAGCTAAAATTAACTATTATGCAATCAACCTTAACAACAAGTCAAGTGAATATAGCATAATAACAATATCATTCTACTAATCAAACAAGCATAACAACAGCCCACAATCGCTATTCAACTCATCAACACAAGAGCTAAAATTAACTATTATGCAATCAACCTTAACAACAAGTCAAGTGAATATAGCATAATAACAATATCATTCTACTAATCAAACAAGCATAACAACAGCCCACAATCGCTATTCAACTCATCAACACAAGAGCTAAAATTAACTATTATGCAATCAACCTTAACAACAAGTCAAGTGAATATAGCATAATAACAATATCATTCTACTAATCAAACAAGCATAACAACAGCCCACAATCGCTATTCAACTCATCAACACAAGAGCTAAAATTAACTATTATGCAATCAACCTTAACAACAAGTCAAGTGAATATAGCATAATAACAATATCATTCTACTAATCAAACAAGCATAACAACAGCCCACAATCGCTATTCAACTCATCAACACAAGAGCTAAAATTAACTATTATGCAATCAACCTTAACAACAAGTCAAGTGAATATAGCATAATAACAATATCATTCTACTAATCAAACAAGCATAACAACAGCCCACAATCGCTATTCAACTCATCAACACAAGAGCTAAAATTAACTATTATGCAATCAACCTTAACAACAAGTCAAGTGAATATAGCATAATAACAATATCATTCTACTAATCAAACAAGCATAACAACAGCCCACAATCGCTATTCAACTCATCAACACAAGAGCTAAAATTAACTATTATGCAATCAACCTTAACAACAAGTCAAGTGAATATAGCATAATAACAATATCATTCTACTAATCAAACAAGCATAACAACAGCCCACAATCGCTATTCAACTCATCAACACAAGAGCTAAAATTAACTATTATGCAATCAACCTTAACAACAAGTCAAGTGAATATAGCATAATAACAATATCATTCTACTAATCAAACAAGCATAACAACAGCCCACAATCGCTATTCAACTCATCAACACAAGAGCTAAAATTAACTATTATGCAATCAACCTTAACAACAAGTCAAGTGAATATAGCATAATAACAATATCATTCTACTAATCAAACAAGCATAACAACAGCCCACAATCGCTATTCAACTCATCAACACAAGAGCTAAAATTAACTATTATGCAATCAACCTTAACAACAAGTCAAGTGAATATAGCATAATAACAATATCATTCTACTAATCAAACAAGCATAACAACAGCCCACAATCGCTATTCAACTCATCAACACAAGAGCTAAAATTAACTATTATGCAATCAACCTTAACAACAAGTCAAGTGAATATAGCATAATAACAATATCATTCTACTAATCAAACAAGCATAACAACAGCCCACAATCGCTATTCAACTCATCAACACAAGAGCTAAAATTAACTATTATGCAATCAACCTTAACAACAAGTCAAGTGAATATAGCATAATAACAATATCATTCTACTAATCAAACAAGCATAACAACAGCCCACAATCGCTATTCAACTCATCAACACAAGAGCTAAAATTAACTATTATGCAATCAACCTTAACAACAAGTCAAGTGAATATAGCATAATAACAATATCATTCTACTAATCAAACAAGCATAACAACAGCCCACAATCGCTATTCAACTCATCAACACAAGAGCTAAAATTAACTATTATGCAATCAACCTTAACAACAAGTCAAGTGAATATAGCATAATAACAATATCATTCTACTAATCAAACAAGCATAACAACAGCCCACAATCGCTATTCAACTCATCAACACAAGAGCTAAAATTAACTATTATGCAATCAACCTTAACAACAAGTCAAGTGAATATAGCATAATAACAATATCATTCTACTAATCAAACAAGCATAACAACAGCCCACAATCGCTATTCAACTCATCAACACAAGAGCTAAAATTAACTATTATGCAATCAACCTTAACAACAAGTCAAGTGAATATAGCATAATAACAATATCATTCTACTAATCAAACAAGCATAACAACAGCCCACAATCGCTATTCAACTCATCAACACAAGAGCTAAAATTAACTATTATGCAATCAACCTTAACAACAAGTCAAGTGAATATAGCATAATAACAATATCATTCTACTAATCAAACAAGCATAACAACAGCCCACAATCGCTATTCAACTCATCAACACAAGAGCTAAAATTAACTATTATGCAATCAACCTTAACAACAAGTCAAGTGAATATAGCATAATAACAATATCATTCTACTAATCAAACAAGCATAACAACAGCCCACAATCGCTATTCAACTCATCAACACAAGAGCTAAAATTAACTATTATGCAATCAACCTTAACAACAAGTCAAGTGAATATAGCATAATAACAATATCATTCTACTAATCAAACAAGCATAACAACAGCCCACAATCGCTATTCAACTCATCAACACAAGAGCTAAAATTAACTATTATGCAATCAACCTTAACAACAAGTCAAGTGAATATAGCATAATAACAATATCATTCTACTAATCAAACAAGCATAACAACAGCCCACAATCGCTATTCAACTCATCAACACAAGAGCTAAAATTAACTATTATGCAATCAACCTTAACAACAAGTCAAGTTAATAAAGCATAATAACCGTATCATTCTACTATTCTTACAAGCATAACAACAACCAATAATCACCCTCCCAACCTGGTCCAATCAATCAAATGAACCTAAGGGTGTCAACAAATATAAGAACACTTAATAATCATTTCATTCAACCCGCAATAGATTAATTAACATAATTAAGCTATGGTTGAGTTTTTAACAATCATAATGGGTAAACAACAATCCCACCCACATGCATATATACAATACAGTCCCCAAAGTATCCCATACTAGATTAAACCCTTCACCCAATGCCCATTCCAACATATAGGACATGAAAGTATGTTTAAGCTACGTTTGACACTTTTAAAAAGGACATTTTGATTGTGTTCGCAGGGATAACCAATATCTTACCTTAGTACGAGTATAATGGCTCTTAAACAAGTTCTCCAAGCTTGCTAGATGTTCCCATAACCTATACATATGATATATGAACATATTTAAGCCTTAAACTAACACAAATACGCTCCAGGACCAACTATGCGCCGCACAAGGCATCCATGCGCCGCATAAACATGAGTTTTAGCAACTTTGGTGCAGTTTGGGCCCGATATGCGCCGCACAAGGATATGCGCCGCATAAACATGAGTTTTAGCAACTTTGGTGCAGTTTGGGCCCGATATGCGCCGCACAAGGCATCATGCGCCGCATAAACATGAGTTTTAGCAACTTTGGTGCAGTTTGGGCCCGATATGCGCCGCACAAGGCATCATGCGCCGCATAAACATGAGTTTTAGCAACTTTGGTGCAGTTTGGGCCCGATATGCGCCGCACAAGGTCATGCGCCGCATAAACATGAGTTTTAGCAACTTTGGTGCAGTTTGGGCCCGATATGCGCCGCACAAGGCATCATGCGCCGCATAAACATGAATTTTAGCAACTTTGGTGCAGTTTGGGCCCGATATGCGCCGCACAAAATTGCGCCGCATAAACATAAGTTTTAGCAGCTTTGGTGCAGTTTGGGCCCGATATGCGCCGCACAAGGCATCATGCGCCGCATAAACATGAGTTTTAGCAACTTTGGTGCAGTTTGGGCCCGATATGCGCCGCACAAGGCATCATGCGCCGCATAAACATGAGTTTTAGCAACTTTGGTGCAGTTTGGGCCCGATATGCGCCGCACAAGGCTTCATGCGCCGCATAAACATGAGTTTTAGCAACTTTGGTGCAGTTTGGGCCCGATATGCGCCGCACAAGGCATCATGCGCCGCATAAACATGAATTTTAGCAACTTTGGTGCAGTTTGGGCCCGATATGCGCCGCACAAGGATATGCGCCGCATAAACATGAGTTTTAGCAACTTTGGTGCAGTTTGGGCCCGATATGCGCCGCACAAGGCATCATGCGCCGCATAAACATGAGTTTTAGCAACTTTGGTGCAGTTTGGGCCCGATATGCGCCGCACAAGGCATCATGCGCCGCATAAACATGAGTTTTAGCAACTTTGGTGCAGTTTGGGCCCGATATGCGCCGCACAAATCATCATGCGCCGCATAAACATGAGTTTTAGCAACTTTGGTGCAGTTTGGGCCCGATATGCGCCGCACAAGGCATCATGCGCCGCATAAACATGAATTTTAGCAACTTTGGTGCAGTTTGGGCCCGATATGCGCCGCACAAGGATATGCGCCGCATAAACATGAGTTTTAGCAACTTTGGTGCAGTTTGGGCCCGATATGCGCCGCACAAGGCATCATGCGCCGCATAAACATGAGTTTTAGCAACTTTGGTGCAGTTTGGGCCCGATATGCGCCGCACAAGGCATCATGCGCCGCATAAACATGAGTTTTAGCAACTTTGGTGCAGTTTGGGCCCGATATGCGCCGCACAAGGCATCATGCGCCGCATAAACATGAGTTTTAGCAACTTTGGTGCAGTTTGGGCCCGATATGCGCCGCACAAGGCATCATGCGCCGCATAAACATGAATTTTAGCAACTTTGGTGCAGTTTGGGCCCGATATGCGCCGCACAAGGATATGCGCCGCATAAACATGAGTTTTAGCAACTTTGGTGCAGTTTGGGCCCGATATGCGCCGCACAAGGCATCATGCGCCGCATAAACATGAATTTTACAACGGTCAAAAATGTTTCCCTATATGTCAGGAAGCTACTATCAAAAAATGAAGATGATCCGACGGTTCAATCTCCGAGGATTGAGTGTTTTCTGGGCTGTGGTATATAAAAACGGGATTTGGAGTAACTATGGCTTATGAGTTTTCAATTACATAGACACACACATATATATATTAATGGAGAACACCTCACATTGGGTTTTTTTAATGATAAAATTCATGGGGGCCCATGGTTTTATTTAAAATTAAAAAATCAATAAAATATTTTGTTAAGTCATGGATTCGCTGAAGATTACTTGCTGAGTCAAGTAGTCGCTGACAGCCTCAGCGAGAAGCTTCATCAGCGAGCCTTCAGCGATCAGTATTATCTTCGAGTTAAAAGGATAAGTTCAATGACTCACCACCATGCTTTGTAAGTCAAATATGGGCGGGAAAATGAAGATAAGAAGACTGGTCCCAAGGACACGTGTTGCAAGATCAAGATAGAGCCATGTGACCTTGAACCATTTTGGTACTAAGGTGTTTCTCTTTCATGCCGTTTTGGGAAATAAACAAGATGAAGAAAAGAGAACTCGGCAGACCAGTCTTACACACCAATAGATAGTTGACAACCTTCATGTGTCAACATCTATTGGGCTGTCATGTGATGTCTCTTCTCTCCTATATAATACATCACTTGACCTAGCCGCAATTCTGTTGGTTGATTCTACAATAGTCACTTAGTGTGTTTTTCTCTCATTGTAGAATTGTATCATTGTTAAGTTTTTCGTGTGTGCAAAAACTTAACAATATTTCCTTTCTTCTTTCTTTGAAAACCAACCATGTATTCACCATTTAATTAATACTACTTATGATTAAACGTGTTTACTTTCTTATCTTTCTTTATTAGTGTAATTTACATTAGTTGTTAAATTATATAATCGTTGCAAACTTGGGACTTTCAGTTGGTGAATGTCACAAGTAAGAGATTCAAGAATAGTAGGTTTGTCCTCTTCAGAGGCAGATGAAAAAGTTGATGAAGAAATAATCATGGAGGTTCCCCCATTGCACCATCCAGACTTCTTTAGAGTTCCTTGCTCTAAGTATCCAGTGTCTCTTAAAGATCGACAAGTTCCTTCTGCTGATGAAGAACTTGTCACAGCTTGTACTGCTGTGAAAGTACCTGGTCTTGATTATGTGGAAACTCGACAGCTGCAAGAACTGCTAACAAGGGTGCAAATTTGCCAGAGCCAAGGCAATAGACATGGATACTTGTATGCTTGGCTAGTAGATCAAATGGCTCAAATTCATATTGAGGCCCATGAAAACTTTCAAGAATTGATAGCTGGAAAAAACTTGAATCAAACATATTGAAATATTACCTTATATGTACACTTAATCAAAAGGATGATCAAAGGAATGGTCAAATATGATTCAACACCAAAGTCAACAAAACTTTCAGCATAATCCCAGCCCTATAACTCGACTTCTAGACCTCCAGGGACAAATTCAACGGTCAAAAATGTTTCCCTATATGTCAGGAAGCTACTATCAAAAAATGAAGATAAGAAGACTGGTCCCAAGGACACGTGTTGCAAGATCAAGATAGAGCCATGTGACCTTGAACCATTTTGGTACTAAGGTGTTATCCTTTCATGCCGTTTTGGGAAATAAACAAGATGAAGAAAAGAGAACTCGGCAGACCAGTCTTACACACCAATAGATAGTTGACAACCTTCATGTGTCAACATCTATTGGGCTGTCATGTGATGTCTCTTCTCTCCTATATAATACATCACTTGACCTAGCCGCAATTCTGTTGGTTGATTCTACAATAGTCACTTAGTGTGTTTTTCTCTCATTGTAGAATTGTATCATTGTTAAGTTTTTCGTGTGTGCAAAAACTTAACAATATTTCCTTTCTTCTTTCTTTGAAAACCAACCATGTATTCACCATTTAATTAATACTACTTATGATTAAACGTGTTTACTTTCTTATCTTTCTTTATTAGTGTAATTTACATTAGTTGTTAAATTATATAATCGTTGCAAACTTGGGACTTTCAGTTGGTGAATGTCACAAGTAAGAGATTCAAGAATAGTAGGTTTGTCCTCTTCAGAGGCAGATGAAAAAAAAGAAATAAAAAAAAAAAAAAAAAAAAAAAAAAAAAAAAAAAAAAAAAAAAAAAAAAAAAAAAAAAAAAAAAAAAAAAAAAAAAAAAAAAAAAAAAAAAAAAAAAAAAAAAAAAAAAAAAAAAAAAAAAAAAAAAAAAAAAAAAAAAAAAAAAAAAAAAAAAAAAAAAAAAAAAAAAAAAAAAAAAAAAAAAAAAAAAAAAAAAAAAAAAAAAAAAAAAAAAAAAAAAAAAAAAAAAAAAAAAAAAAAAAAAAAAAAAAAAAAAAAAAAAAAAAAAAAAAAAAAAAAAAAAAAAAAAAAAAAAAAAAAAAAAAAAAAAAAAAAAAAAAAAAAAAAAAAAAAAAAAAAAAAAAAAAAAAAAAAAAAAAAAAAAAAAAAAAAAAAAAAAAAAAAAAAAAAAAAAAAAAAAAAAAAAAAAAAAAAAAAAAAAAAAAAAAAAAAAAAAAAAAAAAAAAAAAAAAAAAAAAAAAAAAAAAAAAAAAAAAAAAAAAAAAAAAAAAAAAAAAAAAAAAAAAAAAAAAAAAAAAAAAAAAAAAAAAAAAAAAAAAAAAAAAAAAAAAAAAAAAAAAAAAAAAAAAAAAAAAAAAAAAAAAAAAAAAAAAAAAAAAAAAAAAAAAAAAAAAAAAAAAAAAAAAAAAAAAAAAAAAAAAAAAAAAAAAAAAAAAAAAAAAAAAAAAAAAAAAAAAAAAAAAAAAAAAAAAAAAAAAAAAAAAAAAAAAAAAAAAAAAAAAAAAAAAAAAAAAAAAAAAAAAAAAAAAAAAAAAAAAAAAAAAAAAAAAAAAAAAAAAAAAAAAAAAAAAAAAAAAAAAAAAAAAAAAAAAAAAAAAAAAAAAAAAAAAAAAAAAAAAAAAAAAAAAAAAAAAAAAAAAAAAAAAAAAAAAAAAAAAAAAAAAAAAAAAAAAAAAAAAAAAAAAAAAAAAAAAAAAAAAAAAAAAAAAAAAAAAAAAAAAAAAAAAAAAAAAAAAAAAAAAAAAAAAAAAAAAAAAAAAAAAAAAAAAAAAAAAAAAAAAAAAAAAAAAAAAAAAAAAAAAAAAAAAAAAAAAAAAAAAAAAAAAAAAAAAAAAAAAAAAAAAAAAAAAAAAAAAAAAAAAAAAAAAAAAAAAAAAAAAAAAAAAAAAAAAAAAAAAAAAAAAAAAAAAAAAAAAAAAAAAAAAAAAAAAAAAAAAAAAAAAAAAAAAAAAAAAAAAAAAAAAAAAAAAAAAAAAAAAAAAAAAAAAAAAAAAAAAAAAAAAAAAAAAAAAAAAAAAAAAAAAAAAAAAAAAAAAAAAAAAAAAAAAAAAAAAAAAAAAAAAAAAAAAAAAAAAAAAAAAAAAAAAAAAAAAAAAAAAAAAAAAAAAAAAAAAAAAAAAAAAAAAAAAAAAAAAAAAAAAAAAAAAAAAAAAAAAAAAAAAAAAAAAAAAAAAAAAAAAAAAAAAAAAAAAAAAAAAAAAAAAAAAAAAAAAAAAAAAAAAAAAAAAAAAAAAAAAAAAAAAAAAAAAAAAAAAAAAAAAAAAAAAAAAAAAAAAAAAAAAAAAAAAAAAAAAAAAAAAAAAAAAAAAAAAAAAAAAAAAAAAAAAAAAAAAAAAAAAAAAAAAAAAAAAAAAAAAAAAAAAAAAAAAAAAAAAAAAAAAAAAAAAAAAAAAAAAAAAAAAAAAAAAAAAAAAAAAAAAAAAAAAAAAAAAAAAAAAAAAAAAAAAAAAAAAAAAAAAAAAAAAAAAAAAAAAAAAAAAAAAAAAAAAAAAAAAAAAAAAAAAAAAAAAAAAAAAAAAAAAAAAAAAAAAAAAAAAAAAAAAAAAAAAAAAAAAAAAAAAAAAAAAAAAAAAAAAAAAAAAAAAAAAAAAAAAAAAAAAAAAAAAAAAAAAAAAAAAAAAAAAAAAAAAAAAAAAAAAAAAAAAAAAAAAAAAAAAAAAAAAAAAAAAAAAAAAAAAAAAAAAAAAAAAAAAAAAAAAAAAAAAAAAAAAAAGAAAAAGTTGATGAAGAAATAATCATGGAGGTGCCCCCATTGCACCATCCAGACTTCTTTAGAGTTCCTTGCTCTAAGTATCCAGTGTCTCTTAAAGATCTACAAGTTCCTTCTGCTGATGAAGAACTTGTCACAGCTTGTACTGCTGTGAAAGTACCTGGTCTTGATTATGTGGAAACTCGACAGCTGCAAGAACTGCTAACAAGGGTGCAAATTTGCCAGAGCCAAGGCAATAGACATGGATACTTGTATGCTTGGCTAGTAGATCAAATGGCTCAAATTCATATTGAGGCCCATGAAAACTTTCAAGAATTGATAGCTGGAAAAGACTTGATGACTGATGAGCTAGCTGAGAAGGTAGTTGAACCGGCAGCAAGTGTTGAGGGGAGCAAGCTGAGAAGGTCGTTGAACCGGCAGCAAGTGTTGAGGGGGAGCAAGCTGAGAAGGTTGTTGAACCGGCAGCAAGTGTTGAGGGGGAGCAAGCTGAGAAGGTTGTTGAACCGGCAGCAAGTGTTGAGGGGGAGCAAGCTGAGAAGGTTGTTGAACCGGCAGCAAGTGTTGAGGGGGAGCAAGCTGAGAAGGTTGTTGAACCGGCAGCAAGTGTTGAGGGGGAGCAAGCTGAGAAGGTTGTTGAACCGGCAGCAAGTGTTGAGGGGGAGCAAGCTGAGAAGGTTGTTGAACCGGCAGCAAGTGTTGAGGGGGAGCAAGCTGAGAAGGTTGTTGAACCGGCAGCAAGTGTTGAGGGGGAGCAAGCTGAGAAGGTTGTTGAACCGGCAGCAAGTGTTGAGGGGGAGCAAGCTGAGAAGGTTGTTGAACCGGCAGCAAGTGTTGAGGGGGAGCAAGCTGAGAAGGTTGTTGAACCGGCAGCAAGTGTTGAGGGGGAGCAAGCTGAGAAGGTTGTTGAACCGGCAGCAAGTGTTGAGGGGGAGCAAGCTGAGAAGGTTGTTGAACCGGCAGCAAGTGTTGAGGGGGAGCAAGCTGAGAAGGTTGTTGAACCGGCAGCAAGTGTTGAGGGGGAGCAAGCTGAGAAGGTTGTTGAACCGGCAGCAACGTTGAGGGGGAGCTAGCTGAGAAGGTTGTTGAACCGGCAGCAAGTGTTGAGGGGGAGCAAGTGAAAGAAAAGGTGGTCGCTGCTGAAAGTGCATCAGCAAGGCCTATCAATGTTTCTATTTTCAAGCCAACTGCTGAGTTCCATGCTGCCCTGGAAAAGAAATACGCTGATAAGGGTAAAGCAGCATCGGTTACTCCAAGCAAACCACCAAAGGTTCCCACTTCAGCAAGGGAACAACAAGAAAAGCTTATGGCTGGAGCCTTTCCAAAATCTACAACTGCTACTACTGAACAGTCTCCTGAAGAAGTTGTTCGTCAACATGAAAGGTTAAGCAAGAAGAAAGAAGAGGAGCTATCTCAAAAATTCATAAGTGAGCAGATTGTAAATGAAGAATTAAAAGATGCTGATGATGAAACGAAAAGACTAGCTAAGCAATCTGGTGGTTTGGCAGCATTGAAAAAGAATGAAGAACAATTCTTTGCCAAGCGAATTAAAACGTTTGAAGAAGGTCAGGCAACCTATCTCGAATCGAGAGAGGTTAGGCAAAGGAAAGAGGAGATCCTGTCAGTCAAGCAGGTCACTCTCACACAACAAGGAATGAATTTAAGCTTGCAAAGGAAAGGAGTGCCCAAGCTATATACCTTGAAAAATGTCAAATCAAATACACTTGGGCCAACTGAATGGATTGAAGTTTACAAATTGGTCAAGGATAAGAAGGCTGTGGGGTTTGAACCCTTGATCAAAATGGCAGGTGAGCAAATAAGGCATATACATCAAATGGAGAAGAAATACAAAATTAAAGACTCCTTGCTCAGCGCTGCCAGACATCCATATCCTCCTCCTCCTCCTCAGCAACCAAGAAGTGGTGTAAAAAGAACAGCTTCTGGTCAAGTGGCTTCTCAGCGCCCATTTGTTCTCAGAGCTGTTCCAAATACTGATATAGATACTGAGCCACTGCTGAATCTAAGAATGCCTTCTAGGACCCTTTTTATAGATGGAGCCTATGATGACAAGCTGGGAGGATTCTGTTTCTGCAATATCCATGGTCATGAACTCTTTTTCAGGACCAATGAGATTGGAATTGCTCCCTCTGCCTTTCTTTTGAAGATAAGAAAGTATTGTGTTCAGTCTTCCAATGATCCCAAGTTCATAAAGCTGATTGATCAAGAGCTGCTGAAGCCTGAAAGACAACAAGACAAAGCTTTCATAGAGGCCAAGCAAGAGTCGCAATGGGATTAAGAAGACTTGTAATCTTTGTAATGCTATCTTTATTAAAAAGTTGTTTGTCAAATAAATAAGATCAGCATTCCCTCATATCTAACTATTGTACTTCTAAAAGTAACTCATACTCAGCTAAGTCTCCTCAGCGAATAGGGGGAGATTGTTGAGTCATGGATTCGCTGAAGATTACTTGCTGAGTCAAGTAGTCGCTGACAGCCTCAGCGAGAAGCTTCATCAGCGAGCCTTCAGCGATCAGTATTATCTTCGAGTTAAAAGGATAAGTTCAATGACTCACCACCATGCTTTGTAAGTCAAATATGGGCGGGAAAATGAAGATAAGAAGACTGGTCCCAAGGACACGTGTTGCAAGATCAAGATAGAGCCATGTGACCTTGAACCATTTTGGTACTAAGGTGTTTCTCTTTCATGCCGTTTTGGGAAACAAACAAGATGAAGAAAAGAGAACTCGGCAGACCAGTCTTACACACCAATAGATAGTTGACAACCTTCATGTGTCAACATCTATTGGGCTGTCATGTGATGTCTCTTCTCTCCTATATAATACATCACTTGACCTAGCCGCAATTCTGTTGGTTGATTCTACAATAGTCACTTAGTGTATTTTTCTCTCATTGTAGAATTGTATCATTGTTAAGTTTTTCGTGTGTGCAAAAACTTAACAATATTTCCTTTCTTCTTTCTTTGAAAACCAACCATGTATTCACCGTTTAATTAATACTACTTATGATTAAACGTGTTTACTTTCTTATCTTTCTTTATTAGTGTAATTTACATTAGTTGTTAAATTATATAATCGTTGCAAACTTGGGACTTTCAAAATATTTGCATTGATGAGAGGTGTTCCCCATCTAAGCTTAGATGGGGAACAACCCCATATTCACTTTTCCCATATATATAATATATATGTAGTATATATGTAGACATAGATCTATGATCTATCTATATTTGTATATGCATAGATCTATAACCCTACTATTGTACAAAATTTGAATCCGAACCAGTACGTACCTGACTCGACTATCAAACCCATACCTTAAAAATCCATGGATCTTGATGCCATGTCAAAGAAATTCAGATCCAAGATTCCTACTTAACGCGTTTCCCCACCCCCGATCACCGGAAAAAGGCCGACGGAGGTGGAGGATGACGACGACAATGTGAAAAAAGCTAAAGTAAGTAACGAGCAGCTATCAACCTTTCAATTTAATTGTATGGAGATTGGTTCCTGTTGACTCGTTGGCCACCCTATTAGTGTATATATAGAGGTGTGTGTTGTATGAAATCAATATGTGTGTGTGTGTTGTGGGTTGTGACTTGTGAGGCAGCAACAGCAAAAGACCAAATGGTTTTCTTTTGCTCTTTTATTTCTCTCGTGATGATGATGATGTTTGATACAGATACATAGATATAAATAAATTAAAAAGGTTTATAGTAAATTACACTTTTAGTCCTGTAGTAAGAAAAAGATCACAGTTTTAGTCCTTGTGTCTGTTAGGACCAGTTCACCTGGAACTGGCCAGTCACCAGTTCACACTTGCCAGTCACCTGTTGCATCTGGAGACTAGTGAAACTGGTGACCAAGATGATTTGTCGAGAAATATATTGAAGTCCAGTTGCACCGTACAGTTAACGCAACTGAAGACTTCCTCCAGTTGAGAACTGACCAGTTGAAGAATCATTCCAGTTGAAGTCGAAGACAACAAATGGAAGATAGAGAATGGCAATGGCAGCGAAGCCCAGTTGGCATTCTAGTCAGTTACAAACTGGAGACCATCAGTGGAAAGCCCTTACAAAG
>CM067170.1:19420458-19479380 GCA_034093135.1 Erigeron breviscapus
AATATGAACAAATTAACGGAGAAAAGCAAACGAAGTTGACGCGGTGTCGAAAAATAAAAAATAGTGGCAAGTTAACATATTTATTTGTAATTTTTGGAGTTTAGTGACTAAAAATATAAACATGTCAAGTTCATGGATCAAAAGTGTAATTCACCCAAAATAAATAAAATGAATAGGGAGGAAGGTTAGGGTTTTTTGTTTGCCCAAATCAAAATCAAAATCAAATCAGTTTCTTAGACGGACAGACCGAGCGAGATACTATGGAGGAGGAGGAGTTTAAGGTGACGCTTGTTTGTTCGGACGGGGTGTCCATCGATGCCAAGTCCTTTGCCAAGGAGTCGATAACTGTGCGTGACGCTTACGAGTATCATTTCCACAAGTTGGAATTCGAAGGCCAAAGCGACATCATTTATAAGGTTCGTGAATATTGCGAGGAACGTGCAAAGATCAGAAACGTTCCTGCCAGTAGTGATGATACTATCGTCCGACAGAAGTTGAATGCTTTCAATTCCGAATTTCTCAAACGCTATCACACCGATGCTATTCATCTTATCATTGTACGCCCCCCTTTTTTTCTTTGTATCGTATATTATGTCTGTTAATATTTTCAGGTTATCATTTTGCAATACCAGGGTAATTTTAATGGGTTATTATTTTATGGATAATTAATTAATAATTATTTTGATTCAAGTTTAATTTTCTGCTTTGATTTCAGGCTGCTTTTTATTTGGACATTAAAAGCCTCATAGACCTGCTCATGGAAGAGGTTGTTGACATGCTCACCAAGATGACTGCTGATGAGATTTACGGCATCTTCCACGTAAATTTGAGAAACTATAATTACTATAAATTTGAAGCCATGGTATTTTGCCTCTATGATTTCGGGCAGGTTTTTGATTGAATAAATCATCAACAAATCAACGAGAGTTTATTGTTGTTGCCCGTTGTTTTAGTTGTGATGCCTGTAAGACTGTAACCCTCCTTTGAATATTGTTCGTCTTTATAACCCTTTGAATATTGACTAGCATAAGCTGCTTCTATATTCTGTTCTAGTCTTTCTCGGTATTATCTTCAGTTTTTATTTGTGTTCCTCATTATTCGAGTGTTTGGGTTAGGGTTTGACCTGTACGGGCAAATAGGAAGGAAGAGACACAGTGTTAAATAAATTGCAAGTTACAAATGTTCCATTTTAATTATGAAGCTATATTTGACCTTTAATATGGCCGTGATTGCCATACATCAGTAAATGGGCTGAACTTTTAATATGTTTGTTAATGGTTCATGAACTTTAGTGCCTCTCTAGAACTCGCCCATTCTTTCAGGCAATTTTGGCCTTTGGGTCAGTTAAGATATGAGGAGGGAGGTACATATGGGTATTTTGTATGGTTTTCATACTACTCGTTTGCTAAAAACTTGCTTTCGCGCGTGTATGGGAAACATGGAGTTTTTGAACCTCTGCTGAATTGCTTTTTTCCAAGATTAAAATGAAGAGTTTGGTGACTTGGAATGGTTTGGTTTCATCATATACTCGTGTGCTCAAGTTGGTCTGTGTGACAAGGCTTGATGTGATAAGTCATAGTGCTGTTACTAGTGGATTTGCTTCAACGGGTAGATCAAATGAATCTTTGAAGCTCTTTAGGAATATGCTGCTTGCAAAATGAACCCAAAGCTGTAACAATATCAAGTCTTTTATGAGTTTGTGAGATTTAATTAAGTTATATTTGCTAAAGAAGTTATATCATTAGAACTTATAGTGATGATAATCTTTTGGTTTGCAATGGATTGATAGATATGTATGCTAAATGTGGTAACGTTAAGGAAGGGCATATAGTATTTAAAGGATACGGGATGCATGAATATGTTGCAGTGCCTTAAAAACCTCTGGACAAATGATCAGCAACGGATATAAACCCGATGGAGTTACTTTCGTTTCATTACTTTCCACATGTAGCCATAATGGGCTTGTTGAGGAGGACCCGGAGCTATTTAATCAGATGAAAACTGAGTTTGAACCCGAGATGGAGCACTATGTTTGTATGGTTGACATTCTTGGATGCGCCGGAATTTTTCAACAAGCAAGTGAAGTTGCTAGACAATGCCTATAGAACCCAATGTGTTAGGGGTGCTCTTATAAACCTGAGTAGAATGCACAAGTATTAGGGATGGTTTTCGGTACCGTAGTGCCCTTGAACCGGTACCATCGCTACCGAAACCCATAAAACCGAATAGTTTTCGTAACTTCGTTCATCCCTAACAAGGATATAGATTAGGATAAGCGGACGATTTCTAGGATATTATGTTATATCAATGAAACTGGAATATTATGTTACTGTCAAATGTATATGCTCGAAGTGGTAGACTCTGAAAAGGTCAGGGTGTTGGCTAGGGTACGGGTTTTAACCAAAACTCCGGGTCAGAGCTGGATTGAATTGAATAAAAGGGTGCGTATGTTCACAGCAGGGAAATTTACGGAAAGTTATAATGGAACTTCAGACGCTACTCGAGACATTGGGTTGTAATTGAAGATGAAAGGCCATCGTCTCTGTTCCTCATCATAGAAGACACAGAGGTGGCGAACTGGGTGCATTGAGTAGATTGTCCTATTCCTATGTGTAAAGTGTAAGGTAGAAGTGTGAATAAAATATTATAGGAAAGCTTTATGCACTTGAAAAACACTTCGGGCAACTCTGACCGTTTTGACCCATAAGAGATAAAACATGAACTCAAATAGCCCAATTAGTAAGTAAACGGGTTAGTTCTCCACTTCTAGTAAGAAATTGGCCTGCAAAACATAGATGAAGTACTTTTGTCAAAAGGAGCTTTAAAGGGTGGATCAGTGGATGCTCTCCTGCCGGGTTCTATTACGGTAACATGGAAACAAGAACCATGTAAGCTTTCAATGTCAATGTCGAAGATTTATTCACTTGAAAAATACCTCGGGCAACTCTGACCATTTTGACCCATAAGAGATAAAACATGAACTCGAATAGCCCAATTAGTAAGTAAACGGGTTGAGTTCTCCACTTCTAGTAAGAAATTGGCCTGCGAAATATAGATGAAATACTCTTGTCAAAAGAAGCTTTAAAGGGTGGATGGTGTCCTACTGGGTTCAATTACGGTAACATGGAAAGAAGAACCTTGTAAGCTTTCAATCTCGATGTCCTTACTATCTACTTGGTTTTTAACCCATGTGATGCGCGACATTTTTAAGACACATATATTTTGTTTATCTTCACTACTTTATAAAGCATTTGGTCTTTTTATTTTTTCAAAAAAAAAACTTGATCTATACAAACTACCCATCTCAATTTATTCACTAATTTAAATATCTCTATCTAATATACCTATAATACCCTTAAAGTAATTATATACCACATTGTAACATCCCGAATTTTTATGACCAATGAAAATTAACCTTGATTATAGTTTTGACATTAAAATAGTTTCATATCATTTTATTTTTGAATACGAGATTAAATCAGTTGGAACTTTAGCGGATAGCGGGCGAAAATACCCTTTTTATGTGTTAGACTGTTAGAGGCATGGCACTCAGGAGGAGTGCCAGCCATTTCTCATTTCATGACTCACCCCCTTTTTTCTTCCAATCTCTTCTACTCATCATTCTACCGAATTTCTTCATCTCACATCTTCATATTCATCTAAGAACTTTCATAATTCCAAGCCAATTAATCAAATTCCTATGTGAATAATAATAATCTTAACATCAAATTGAATAAGTTTGGGAGAAATTGAGAGTATGGGATTGTGTGTGTATGGGCAATATAAAGGAGAGAAAGAAGACAATTGTGATTCCATCTTAATTTCCAATCCCTAATCTTGAAGGTAATGATTTTTCCCTTAACCTAATTTTTTTGATTTCCTTTAGAATTAGGGTTCATGTAACTAATTTTTATTTGGAAATTGGGGGTTTTATTTATATTGAGTTAATTGCTATAATACAAGTTAGGGTTCTTGAAATTTAACCAAATTAGGGGTTTCTAGTTGGCTAGCATGAAAGTTTTGATGATTGTTAGTGAAAACGAAATGTGACAGATTTGGTTACTAATCTTGTTGTGGGTAAAACTCCACTGTAAAAGAGGATTCACTTTTTGAGTTCTAAAAATAAAATGTAGGTGTATGTGTTAGCTCAAAGTGGCCACTAGAATGAGTTTAAAAGGTAGAGTAGAACTCGAGTTATGAATTTTTGAAGTCAGTGTGGTCATTCTGAATTTTCAGCAAAAACGATTATGCGTCAGTTTTTAAAACGAATATAAAACACTTATACGGGTCAAATCTTGTATTGTCATTGAAGATAAAATGTACCTAAATGTGTTAGCTTGAAGTGGCCACTGGAATGAGGTCAAAATTTGGTGTAGAACTCAAGTTATGGTCATTTGAAGTCAGTTTGGTCAAGACTGTTTTGTTAATGACAACAACAATAATGTTGGTTTTTAAAACGACCAGAAGTCACCTTTGAAGGACAATTCACATATTGGTCACTAAAGATAAAATGTAGGTATATGTGTCATCTAAATTTGGCCACTGGAATTAAGTAAAAAGAGTGAGTAGAACTTGAGTTATGCTCGTTTGAAGGCAGCCTAGTCAAATATAAAAATGGAGATTTTGTTATAAAGTGAGTTTGGCATTATGATAATGATATAAGAGATACATGTTTTGTGAACCAACCCAAGATTAATATAAGATTGTAAATGATGGGTTGGGTGTTGAAATGCTAGTGATTATGGCTAGACAGTATCGCGGCTCCCCTCGAATTTCTTGTAAATTATTATTATTATTATCATTATTATTATTATTATTATTATTATTATTATTATTATTATTATTGCGTCCGGAGGAAAAGACAATCATTTGCGTCCGGCTGATATGTTGCTTTACTCATGGGACAGAGGGCTTGACGTATGTGTCGACTTGACAGGTCATCGCCCTTGACACAGACGGGTTTGGTTGACTTTGTGCCTGGCCGTGCGGTGATTGAGGTTGCACAACGTAAACGTGTCAAGTACGAGGCTAAGTGTGCGGATATTGGATATGGGTTTCTCCCCTTCTCATTCTCTTCCTTTGGGGAACTCGAGAAGGATGCGGTGACCTTACTAAAGCGAATCTGAAGGTTCTCTATGGCTCAAGACATTGGTGCACGTGCTGCTACTCATATATTTAGTAGGATTAGTTTTGCTATTGCTAAAGGGGTGGGGGCCAAGATAGTATCTCGGCTTCCCACCAATTTCTTGTAAATCCTACTATTTCTAATGAAAGTGTTTTTTATAATAATAATAATAATAATATCACTGTAATATATCACTCTTGAAAACAAAATTTTCCAGATCTATTACTGTATTTGTGATAAACTTTATACATATCACTTCCCTATTCTTTTGCAAGTGGGTATAGTAGCAAATATTAGTTTTATCGTATTTTATCGTATAGTTTGCAAAGAAATTTGTTAAAAGGAAATCGTGATGTGTGAGCGTATTTCTCCAGAATTTGAAACAAGGTTGACCTACACTTTCTATATTCTTGTTAGGAACGAAATTATCGGAATTGAAGTTAATATATTGTAGGGTTAAGTGTTACGAAATGTAATTAACTATGACCGAATGTCTATTGTGTGCACAAACTATCAGACCCTCTATTGTATGCACGGACTTAGTAAAAAAGTTCAAATCATGTAAATAGTATACGTGGCACCCTATATGAGCTGCCACGTATAAGTTTTTGATTGGCTAGCCATGGTCAGTTACATAATTTGAACATTGTTACTAAGTTCGTGCATACAAGTTCTGATAGTTGGTGCATAATATAAATATTCGGTCATAGTTAGTTACATTTTGTAGCACTTAACCCTATATTGTATATTATTCTTTTTTAACAAAAATAAATTAATCTGTTATGATTGTTCATAATATATTACTCCGAGTACTAATATTCATTTTGTCTTGTTATAAAAATGATGTTGTGTTTGTGATTGATAATCTTTTTACAACATACGATTTCGAAGAAGGTTAAAAAGGTCATTTTAATTATTCAAATTATTCATTCAGAATAAGTATCAAACATATATTAGTCCTTCAAAATCAACTTCATTCAGGGTTTTTGAACCATTCAGACTTAAATCATTCTGTATTATCAAACACACCTTAAGAGTTGTATCTTTGCTTTTGCTGATATTGTGATGTGATTTCTAAGTGCTCGCATAAATCCAGGCCTCTCCAGCTTTGGCATCTCTAACTTCAAAGCAAGATCAGAATGGAGCTCGTGTGAAATCACTACGAGCAGTTGCTCTCCTTGGAGCAGGTGTATCGGGACTTCTCAGTTTTACAACAAGTATATGCATCCTGCCATTCAATGGGTTTGATTATATACCGTGGCTTGGTGGGTGTGGCGTGTACAGAAGAGGAAGCAAAGGCAATGGCTGCTGAGATTGAGGTCTCCGATGGCCCTAACGATGATGATGTTCACACGTTTGAGCAAGCTTAGTGACCGTTTTCCTCAACCTTATGCAAATGAACAAGCTGCTAGGTTTTCTAAAAGGGGGGGGGGACCCACATCTTCAAACACAAGATTAAATTAATTAAAATTAACTTTAAAATAATTAAAAAGAATTAAAAAAGATGACAGTAAGTTAGTTAATATGGAATTTTAACTGAAACCCTTTTGTTGTAAGGACTTTTGATGGACAAAGATGAGACCTTTAATCAAAAACCTTAAATAAATCTTGATGATGAACAACCTTTTTGGACTGTTATTCAAGAAAATTGTAAAGACTGTTGATGAATTCGGTGTTATGATCTTTTTGCCTGTTTCTTTTACTTGTAAAGCTTATTTTGTTTAAATTGTAGCTGCAGTTAAACTTGATGGAACCGCCTCATGATGGTTATTATGTTAAGTTGTTATCCCACAAAGTATGCATGGACTGGTATGTAAACTCAGCTTTATAGTCGTTTTGTTCCTTTCATATTTGAGTGTTATTACTAAAGTAATTTTTGATTGACATGGAATGTGGTTAACCTAAACAAGAGAAAAATAATGCAAGTGTCATACTCGATATACAAACCTGATTTACAAGGGCAGGGAGCAAACGGCGCTTCTATATAAATACCTTCGATGCTTTATCCTTAATTCTCATATAAACAAATCAATTAAACAAATGTATGACTGGCATCATTTTCCATTTAATTGATTTTCTATCGGTTGCAACAAAGATAATCATTCATCAAGAAATGTGACTCATTGAACCATTCCAGAAATGGTTTTATTAAACGCATGTACCTCTGTTTTAAGCATTCCTCCCCATGCCAAAATAGTGTAAGAGAGTTGCTGTCTTCCGACTATGGAAGGTGATTCAACGGCTGCTGAAAAAGCGTCCTCAGCTCGCGGTCGGGTAATAAACAGGAAGCAACATTTCAATCGGTAAGAACTTACGCTTTGTTCTTGAGTTTTTTTGTTGAAGAGAAAGGAAGAGAATATGAAGGATTTTTAAAATAGTTGTGTTCTTGAGTTTTATTAAAGAGAAGAAAAGAAAAGAAAGGAAATGAGTTGGAAGGAGAATTCAATACATTTTGGTTACAATTCTTTCCTTCCACTTTTGGGATGATTTGGAAGGAAAGAAAATCCACTCTTTCTCTTCCATTCACCTCTCTTCTCTTCTTTCCCCTTCCTTTAAAAAAAACCTCGAGAACACAGTGTTAGAGATTTACGTAACATAAAAGATCCACAAATATATGCTTAACTAACAATCTGAAAGGTATAAGTGTACACACCTTTATGTGTAACTTTATGTGTAACCATACCTTTAAGTGTAACCATAATGCTTTCCTACTTTATGTGTAACCATACCACAATTCACAATCAACTTTACCAAATATTCCCATCACTAAACATTTTCAAATTCCAAAACAATTCAAATCATAGACTAAAACAATGACACTTGAACATAAATCTTATAAACACAAATATATATGTATATATCTATAAGTTGATCAATTGACCTAATATTCGCAATCAGATTATCCCCAACCAAAACCGGAAACGCAGAGACCTTATTAGCACTGTAAACTTTCCAGAATTCAATTACACATACTTCAATCAATATGATAAACAAAGAGAAATATTTAAAAGCTTTATTATTAAGATCTGAATTATTATTAGAATTCAATTACACCCGTCCAACCCGTGACCCACGACCCGACCCGTTAGTGTTTCGGGCGGGTCGGTTCCGGGTTGTGTCACGGGTTTCGGTCCAAATGCTCATCCCTATCCCTAGGGATGGCAAATCTTGGGGTTTTTCCTTCGAATACTTGTAACGGCCTCATAGTCAACATCTCGTTGTCTAGGGTACGTGCAAGGCTTCACCATTATACGGTGAGGTTTCCCTGATGTCGTATCCCGACTGAATGTTCGAAAAAAAATAGAAGCATCATATTTGACAATATTAATATAAGAACACAAAAAATCTATATATCTATATGTATACTATATTATAAAGCAAATCTACTTTTGATTTTTAACATTAAACTTAAAATTTCAATATTGATTTTAAGTTTCAACAATGTACACATTCTAATCGCATGATGTATCATATATCATAGCCACATTACATCAATAACTTCCACTACTAACAACCGCCACCACCACCACCAATCTCCGCCGTCACCACCGCCGCTTGCCACCACCACCCGTCACCGCCACCGCTGCCACCTTCATAGCTGTATCACCCCGAGCTAGGCTCGAAATGCTACGGAAAAGCTATAGCGTATGCACATCAACATCAACAAGCTTCATCTTGTTTGGTTTCGGATGTGGTGCTTCACTTTGATTCAACTCCTCTTGCTTCGGGATTGCATGCTCTTGTTCCTCCTTGACTCCTTGAAAGATCGTCCCCTCCTTGGTGCTTGAAATAGCCTCATCTTGATTGATTTTGCATTTGCTAGCGATCTGGGCTTCATCCGCACCTTGAAATTGAGCTAAATATGAAAAATCGCGATAATCCGGGCTGCTGGCGGGGCTCCCAGCGGCGTTGGTCACCAGCGGCGCTGGCCTGAAGGACCAGCGGCGCTGGATGCTCCAGACCATTTTCAGATTTCTCGATTTTGCTTGTTTCGCCTTGCTTTTGCTCCTTTTTGACCGGGACTGCATCAGTAGTCGAGGAAAGGTTCTCCACATCAGCAAGATGAATCTTGCTTGGTTCCGGATGTGATATTTCAGCTTGATCAACACGACACCTTTTGCTTGGATCATCTCGACTTAGGATTACACACTCTCGTTCAACCGCCACTTCTTGATAGATCGTCTTCTCCTCCTCGCACGATTCGGCCTCAAGTAGATTAAATTTGCGTTTAGAAGTGTTTTGGCCTTCATCGGTATTCATCAGATGGGAAACGAACATGTTTTCGCACAAATCAGGGCCCCAGTCAATCTGAGCGGTGCTTCTTGAGGGGGTGAGCGGTGCTCCAAGCTCCGAGTCAGCTTCTGATTTTTCGAATGGTGTCGCGGGCGTCTTCTCCAAGAAAGCATAAGACTCCTCCGCTGTCCTACTAAGAAAATGGCAGCCACACGCGATATCCAAAGCCTTCCGATTCGAGTCACTTAGTCCTTTGTAATACAAAGGAATATATTCGTCGATCTCCATCTTGTGTTCACCCAATTCTTCAATCAACTCTTTCATATATATCCAAGCATCTTCCCAAGTGTCATCCTCGTCCCACTGCTCGAACTGGCGAATGTTGTGATATACTTCTGATAAATTCCGCGCCTCCGATGCAGCTTCATAAGGGCAATAATCATCATCTGACTCATAGTCTATGAACACCATGATTTATGCCGATCCTATAAAACAGACACTAACTATACCCGTGAAAAGTACTAATTACTGATAAAAATAGAAATACGAAAATGAAAAGACAAAAACGAAAACTAACCTAAACTAATAAAAGAAAAATATTTTTGGATTTTTTAAAATTTTAAAATTTTTATGGTTTTTTTATAATAATGAAAATAAAAATGACACCTAAACTAGATTAACTAAAATGAAAATAAACTAATCCTAAAAAGACTAAGACTAACTCTTCCGTGTAAACACGAAAAAGCTCGAATTACCCTAACCTAACTAAATTCCTAAGCTAATAGTCCCCGGCAGCGGCGCCAAAAACTTGATGTGCAGATTAGTTAACTATATTTCCTACCAAGTTTTAAATTTATAATTTCAAGGTTAACTTCTCTACTACACTCACTCACGGGCAGTGGACCCGTTCGTTCATAGTATAGTAAATAGGTAAGACCAGGATCGTTCGCAGGGACTATGTCTAAGAAAGTAGCTAGGTGTAATTCTAGGATTTGGGGGTTGTCACGATTAAAACTAATAAAAATAAAAGACAAGAATCCGGTATTACCGGCGCAGGCTGTTTCTGAAGAAACAACGAAAAGATAATAAAAGTAAATTAATGCAAGACAATAAGAAAAGTAAATACTTGTTTGGCATCTCCGATCTCATGGTACGACCAAATACTATCCTACCCATTTGCTAGACTGTTGGAAAACTTAATCACGGCTCAGATTCTCGGTAGATTCACTTTGCCTAAGTAACTAGTGTTGTCCCTAGACTCACACTACTCTTTAAACAAATTCTCGTTAGATTCATTGTTTAAGCATTGATCACCTAAGTTTGTGTTACTAATCCATCTTTTAGTTACCCGGCTCTTAAGCCATGACCAGATAATAATTCCCTCCCGTGACCACAGTGCTTATTTCCAACTTATTCTAATTACTATGGTTATGGATCCCTCGGTTACAAGTGAATCACCTTTTACATCTAGTTATAGACCGACTAGTGTTTTCCATCTTAGCATATTAGTCCTAGTGTATGATCATAGACAACCATCAGAATTAAACTAATATATTCATATATAGAACCTATAATAATATGAAGAACTCATTAACCATGGATCTACGACAAACAGTAAACACAATCCAACAGAACTAACAAATAAAGTAAAACAATAAGCGTCTACATGATCACATCGATCCAAACAAGTATAAGCGTTTAGCTACTCATCGAGTAGTTCAGATCCACACAAAAGACATAAGAATAATTCATATTTGAAT
Source organism: Erigeron breviscapus (assembly GCA_034093135.1). Classification (NCBI taxonomy): domain Eukaryota; kingdom Viridiplantae; phylum Streptophyta; class Magnoliopsida; order Asterales; family Asteraceae; genus Erigeron; species Erigeron breviscapus. Next base: position 19,431,577 of record CM067170.1, read on the forward strand.
GTATGTAAAAGAACTAGAAAGATAAAGAAATAATCAACCGGATGATGTAGGATCACACAGATGATTAGCTGATGTTATGAGCCTTTAGATCTGCTTGGAAAACCCTAGAGATGCTCCAAAGTCGACCTGGAAGTGATAGGGTGCGACTCCTGTTTGTTCGTTATGTTTTTGAGGGTTTTAGGTTGGTATTTATAGGTTTCGGACGCAAACCCTAGCTGACGGCACTCCCAGCGGCGGTGGCAAAAGTCCCAGCGGCGCTGGATGGCTCCCAGCTCTGCTCTTGAAGTCCCAGCTCCGCTGGTGAACTCCCAGAGGCGCTCAAGATGGTCCCAGCGCCGCTCATGAGCTTCAGGATGACTTCCAGCGGCGCTAGCGTGAAATGAGCGGCGCTGGAGGCTTCAGGTTCAACACGAAAGTTGTAGATCTTTCTCTTGCCTTTCCGTAGATAGCTTACTCGTCAGAAACGGAGTCCGTATGAAGAATTATGCCTGAAATACTAACACATGGTCGTATGCTTCATGTTGGCCTCAAATTCTTCATGTTCCGCTTGCTAGTCTTCGTCCAAGAGTCTTGTGGCTTCGTGTTAAGCTGAGTAGAGACGTTTGCCTTCACTTGCACGCCTTGTGAACCTATCATAACATGTCATCCCATTAAGTACCAAAAGTTCACATTAGACAACGGTAACAGGTCGGTGATTCCTCACTCGCAGAGCGACATAACTCAACTAAAAGTTCACATCAAGACAACGGTGACAGGTCGGTGATTCCTCACTCGCAGAGCGACATAACTCAACTAAAAGTTCACATCAAGACAACGGTGACAGGTCGGTGATTCCTCACTCGCAGAGCGACATAACTCAACTAAAAGTTCACATCAAGACAACGGTGACAGGTCGGTGATTCCTCACTCGCAGAGCGACATAACTCAACTAAAAGTTCACATCAAGACAACGGTGACAGGTCGGTGATTCCTCACTCGCAGAGCGACATAACTCAACTAAAAGTTCACATCAAGACAACGGTGACAGGTCGGTGATTCCTCACTCGCAGAGCGACATAACTCAACTAAAAGTTCACATCAAGACAACGGTGACAGGTCGGTGATTCCTCACTCGCAGAGCGACATAACTCAACTAAAAGTTCACATCAAGACAACGGTGACAGGTCGGTGATTCCTCACTCGCAGAGCGACATAACTCAACTAAAAGTTCACATCAAGACAACGGTGACAGGTCGGTGATTCCTCACTCGCAGAGCGACATAACTCAACTAAAAGTTCACATCAAGACAACGGTGACAGGTCGGTGATTCCTCACTCGCAGAGCGACATAACTCAACTAAAAGTTCACATCAAGACAACGGTGACAGGTCGGTGATTCCTCACTCGCAGAGCGACATAACTCAACTAAAAGTTCACATCAAGACAACGGTGACAGGTCGGTGATTCCTCACTCGCAGAGCGACATAACTCAACTAAAAGTTCACATCAAGACAACGGTGACAGGTCGGTGATTCCTCACTCGCAGAGCGACATAACTCAACTAAAAGTTCACATCAAGACAACGGTGACAGGTCGGTGATTCCTCACTCGCAGAGCGACATAACTCAACTAAAAGTTCACATCAAGACAACGGTGACAGGTCGGTGATTCCTCACTCGCAGAGCGACATAACTCAACTAAAAGTTCACATCAAGACAACGGTGACAGGTCGGTGATTCCTCACTCGCAGAGCGACATAACTCAACTAAAAGTTCACATCAAGACAACGGTGACAGGTCGGTGATTCCTCACTCGCAGAGCGACATAACTCAACTAAAAGTTCACATCAAGACAACGGTGACAGGTCGGTGATTCCTCACTCGCAGAGCGACATAACTCAACTAAAAGTTCACATCAAGACAGCGGTGACAGGTCGGTGGTTCCCCACGCGCAGAGCGACATAACTCAACTAAAAGTTCACATCAAGACAACGGTGACAGGTCGGTGATTCCTCACTCGCAGAGCGACATAACTCAACTAAAAGTTCACATCAAGACAACGGTGACAGGTCGGTGATTCCTCACTCGCAGAGCGACATAACTCAACTAAAAGTTCACATCAAGACAACGGTGACAGGTCGGTGGTTCCCCACGCGCAGAGCGACATAACTCAACTAAAAGTTCACATTAAGACAACGGTGACAGGTCGGTGATTCCTCACTCGCAGAGCGACATAACTCAACTAAAAGTTCACATCAAGACAACGGTGACAGGTCGGTGATTCCTCACTCGCAGAGCGACATAACTCAACTAAAAGTTCACATCAAGACAACGGTGACAGGTCGGTGATTCCTCACTCGCAGAGCGACATAACTTGATGCGTTTAGATTTTACTCGTTAATAGTTCTTTTAATCTACTGATTGCCTTTCTTAAGATTACTACATTATTCATGCAATAGACATTATCAGAGATCCAGATGACTCATACTCCTACTCCGCATGCAACTAGTTCACATTAAATAATGTAAGAATTAAGGCGAACCATACATCTAAACTAGTTCCTACACAAGCACGTATATTAAGTCCAATTAATACACCTATACTAATGACTAGAAAGCTCTAATTGCTAGGCATATTAAAGTCAGGTTAATACACCTATACTAATGACTAGAAAGCTATAATTGCTAGGTATATTAAAGTCATTAATACATATACTAATGACTAGAAAGCTCTAATTGCTAGGCATATTAAAGTCGGTTAAGTGTGCTATGGCAAACATAATCGCATACAGTTTCAGTCTAAGCTCTAATCCAGTTGGAAGCATGAACAGCCACAAATCTATAGTTAAGCTAACAATTCTAACTAACCGTTCATCTACCAAGGCTAATATTGCTTAGTTATCATCATCTTTTGTCTACTTGCAAAGCTTATATTCTCAAAATAGTTTTCAGACACATAAAAACTTTAAATTTTGCATGAATTAAGTAGTAGAAAACTTGTATAAAATCAAACAATTAGACCAAGGGTTTTTCCTATTCCATCCCCCCACACTTAAATTGTACAACGTCCTCGTTGTACTAGACATAAAACTAAGGGTAATAGGAAAAACACGTAAAAAATTTTAAATGAAAAAGGATTAACGAAACTTCCCGGGTCTAGTATTGCATGATAGTTGTTGAAGATGGCACTTGCGGAGCGACCTGAATGATGTTGAATCTTCAATTACTTGCGTCGTCTCCATTTGATGGCGATCCATTGATGCGTGACCTTCTTTTCTTTTTGGTATTTTCTGATTATTTTTTTTGATTTTTCGGTTTTTCTGATTTTTTTTTTGCTTTTTTCGGTGATCTCGATGTGCTAACGAAGGTTTGAGCGGCTCATGATAAGTGTTGGGTGATTGAAAGGGGTTAGGAATGTGTTTACAAGGTTTAAATTGAAGTTCGAACTTCTGCTGGACATCCCAGCGGCGCTGGAAGATCTGCTGCAGCATTGAGCGGCGCTCAAGTGGTCCCAACGACGCTGATGGGACCTGGAGCTCAAAAGCAAAGTTTTAGCTCTATCTTTCCCGGTTCCGTGGTCTAGCCACTCGTCGAAAACGGACATCAAATGAAAAAGTTATGGCCAAAATACGAAGACCTCGCCAAACTCTTCATGTGAACCATATTTCCTCCGTCTTGAGTGTTGAATCACGAACCGATTCTTCTCCAAACCGTCACTACTCCTCTTTGAGCTCGTGTAACCTTGTTCCTTGATGTTCTCCTCTTCACCAAATGCATAGCTCAAGATTAACCTGTCGTCTGAACATCTAAATCAAAATATCAAAACTAAAAAGACATAACAAAAATGAAAAACACGATTACTCATTGTTCAACCGAAATTAAAACAAGAAGTAATATTATTATTAAACAAAATAACCTAATGCATTAAAAATAAAACACAACATGGGTTGCCTCCCAAGAAGCGCTAAATTTACCGAGTCTTCAGCCGGACTCATTCCCCAAACTTACCATGGTGGGGTCTTAAACGCCCCCACACTTAAAGTGTCGGGCGGTTTACGCGAATAAGGTGAATAGAATGTGAATTTAATCTTAATCATTACCCAAACCATTTCTTTCACCTTAATAAAAATCCATTTCATTTTTAAGATATCCAAATCAATATTTTTCTTTACAAAATTCATCTTAAAAATCCAACCTTTCATCCTAACATAAAAAATTTCACGAATACCCTTATGACACGGAACCTTCAAGTATTTCATGTTAAGGCTTATATCCGTCCATTCAAAAGGGTCGGGAGCTAAGGGGTCGGGGGCTAGGTCCAAAAACAACAAGTAATGCATGAAATTACTACTAGCCCTAGGGTTACTTAACTTAATGCAACTAAAATCATAATTAAAATCACAAAAAGTAAGATTAAGAAAGCTCCCTGAATAACCCGGCTCGGGTTGCACATGATGTTGTCCCGTGTCCTCAACTTCAGCTATCATTAGAGCCGTATGCCCTTTATCCGGCTCCTTCTTCCGTGCCATGATCTTCTTGAAAGATATCAGCGGCATTGGCACTCCTGCATACAAATCAAAGGAAAGCATTTCAGTTAATAATAAATGAAATAGGTTAGAATGCTTACCTGTTTCACGCTCCGTTTGTTGAAGAAAAATGATCCGGATCTGATTGGAAGTCCATTCCGGGGTCAAAACAAACTTAGAACGCAAATCTGTCTGAAACGGGGTTGCCAGCGGCACTGGGGAGTCTTCCCAGCGGCGCTGGTTGATGTCTGGTGGCCATGAGCGGCGCTAGTTGTCTCCCCAGCGGCGCTGGATCTGTCTGGGCCAGATTCCGGTTCTTCGATCTTCTTCTTGATTTTTAATCTTTCAATCTCCAGGACCTGACAATTATTCTCAGGTATAAATGTAATATTAAGAAAGAGTTTAGAAGACTTACCTGAATGAGTGAATATAGGATTCACTTCGTCTCGAGTCGGCGGGATCATAGACCCCCCCACTCTTAGAGTGTCGGGTGGTCTAAACTTGAAAAGTGAGAAAACCTCGCCTTGGACGTTCAATGCCTCTGAATTAATGACTTGTCGATACTTCACTCCTAACTCCAAAGGTTCCACCCGTTGCTTTTTTTTTATCATTCTAGCCGAAATATCCAAGTACTCCTCGTTGAGGAAAGTAGCAAATGCTTCCTCTAGCTTCCTCTTCTTGCCCAATAGACCATCTTGTACTCGAATATCGGGTGTCACTTTCTTCATGGTCGACACAATCTTAATTTCCCTGGTCGGGGTCGTCACTAACTCTTCATCCCATATGATCTCGAGCTCGTCTTCCCATTCGGCTTCATCCCAAACTACTTCACCTTCTTCCTCCAATTCCACATCAACACGGTCACTCTCATTCTCCTTACTCGACTCGTGCGGTTCCGGATATGGTATGTCATAGTCGTCTCGCCTTGGGATTTTATCTTCTTGTTTCATCTCAACTTCTTATTCAAGTGCCTCGTTCTTTGGTTAGGATTCTTCACCTTTGCTCGGTTCAGCCTCAAATAGATTGATTTATCGATTATAAGCGTGTTGGGCTTCATCTGCATTCAATGGTTGAGTTAGGAACGAATCTTCACACGATCTGGAACTGCAGGGGCCACCAGCGGCACTGGAAGTCTCCCAGCGGCGCTGGATAGTCCCAGCTGCGCTGGTGGTGGTCACCTGATGAGCGTCCATTTTGTGATAAAAACCCCTATCGAAAGGCTTCATTTCTATGCTTAAATGAGTTAATATTCCGAAACTATTGGTACTTAATGGAATCGTATGTTTATGCAGGTTCACGGAAGATGCGAGAGAGGGTAAATGACATCAAGTGACTCAAGAAGGAAGCCTATGTAGTTACAAGACACAAGGAAGTGATTCGGGAGCCGAACGAAGAAGTACGAGTACAAACAGCAGCCACCAGCGCCGCTGGCAACCATGCTAGCGCCGCTGGCGAAGACCCAGCGCCGCTCCCGAAGAACCAGCGCCGCTGGCCCAGTGAAACCCAGAACCAGCGCCGCTGGTGAGCCCACCAGCGCCGCTGGTCGGCCCAGATCAGAAACCGACTTAAATCACTATTTAAGCCGAACTAACCCTCAAAACCCTAAGAGAGAGCCGATTCAGCAGCCCTAGCCGCCCAGCATCAACCCTAGATCGAATTTGCAGATTCCAAGAAGGTTTTGGAGCTTCTAACGCCTTCTGATCTTCATCCTTGGTCTAGATCTTATCTTTATATTTACTTTCTTTTATCAAACAATGTCTTTCATCTTTTCAGACTTTGTTATTCCTTTAACAATGTCAGGCTAGTAGGCTGAACACTTGTTTGGATCGATGTGATCATGTAGACGTTTATTGTTTTACTTTGTTTGTTAGAATCTGTTGGAGTGTGTTTTACTGTTTATCGTAGATCCATGTTTATTAGTAATTCATGATATTATAGGTTCTATATCTGAACATATTAGTTTAATTCTGATGGTTGTCTATGATCATACACTAGGACTAATATGGTAGGATGGAAAACACTAGTCGGTCTATAACTAGATGTAAAAAGTGATTCACTTGTAACCGAGGGATCCAGAACCATAGTAACTAGGATGAATTGAACATGAAGCTTAACAATGTTAGACGCGATCCAGTGACTTGTAACCGAGCACTGTGGTCACCGGAGAGAATTATTATCTGGTCATGGCTTAAGAGTCGGGTAACTAAAAGATGAACTAGTAACACAAACTTTAGGTCATTAATGCTTAAACAATGAATCTAACGAGAATTTGTTTATAGATCAGTGTGAGTCTAGCGACAACACTGGTAATTAGGCAAAGTGAATTGACGATGTACCCCTTCGAATCACTATACGAAGGATACCTAGTACGAAGCGCCCTAACGAAGGGCACGAACACGAAGGTGCGTAATTACGGACGAAAGATAAAAGGATTTATATAAATCCTTTCCAAAGATAAAAAGAATACCTGCCTAATTCGATCTCTTCAAGGGATAAACTCCTAAAGGAAACAAGATCGGATAAACATGGCAATAAGAGTTTGACACAAAGAAGGAATAGGGAAAAAACCCTAACCTTCTCCCCCAAGGAACTTCCTCCTATAAAAGGAGGAAGAATCCCTCATAATCGAGACACTTCGATCTTAACCACATATTCGGAACATCACCGAATAAACCCCAACGATCATTGATCGAACCATAATCCTAAAATAAATCCCTAGTCGAATATAATTCGACCATTACTCACCTACACCTTCGATGGCGTAAAGGAACACCGTTCCTACCTTCGGGGAATCGCCAACAAATCCTAAAAACCCTTTAGGGTTTCACCTTTGAATTAGAAAACCTCTCAACGCGATTTGGTGCACAATCATTTGGCGCCATCCGTGGGACCTCATATAAAATCCCACCATCAAACCACTACACAGATTCACTAAAATCATGTCGAGTGTAGGCCAGGAAATCCCGATTAGTGCGGCTGGAGTATCATCGCCATCATTCAGTACTCCCGAGTTCGCGGCAGCTGACCGCCGAGAAACCTCTTTACAATATCAAAGGCGAAACAACAGAGCAGGAGCTTTAAGGCAAACAGAGCCAATCAATGAAGAGCAACTCTTGGGAAATCAAGCCTTGATTGAAGAAGCCTTGAGATTCATTAACAGGCAGCGAGTGGCGGGGAGAGCACTAAACTTTGGGAGTGATACTGACGAAGAATGGGAGGTAGAAGACCAAGATGGAAGACCGACAGGGAACAACGCACGTAACCCCCGAAGCCCAGGGGTTACTCCCCAACCACAGCGAAGGGCTCGGGAAGCGGCAGATGACACGAACTTCAAATTCCCCGATTTGACAAGAATCCCCAGACATGGGGCAAGAACGAATAATGTACCCGGAGTTTCCATTGTCACAAATTCGACGGTAACAACCCCCAGTGAGTTCCCCATCTATACGATTACTACTCGTATTGGGGAATGCCACCTCCGATGCCACCAAGGTACGGACCAAGACCTCCGGGGTATCCTCGAAGCTATCCAATGACCCAACCTCAGCTTTCCGAGCCCCAGTCTTCGCATGTTACAACCGGATTGGGATCCTACCCATTCTACCCTCCGTGGTATGGGCATTATGGAGGATACCCTTGGGAAACCAACACCACTCCGGTAGCAGCATTCAACGCGAGAGGAGTAGGTACGAGTCAAGAACAGCTTTTTCCTCTTGAAGATGAATCCAACGTCTCACCCTTGGTTGAATGGATACAAAAGTATCCATTACCTAAGAATATGAAGTGCCCATCCCATTTAGGGACCTACGAAGGGAAAACTGATCCTGATGACTTCTTACAACTATTCAGAGGAGCAGCAGCTATGCAACAATGGAACGACCCAGTAGCTTGTAGAGCCTTCGGCTGGGTACTTAAAAGTGATGCTAGAGAATGGTTTAACAATCTCCCGAAGGGATCAATAACTGGCTTTACAGATCTAAAAGAAAAGTTTCGAGCACACTTCAGCCAGCAGAAGAAACATAAGAAGACCCATATCGCGGCTCATAATATCAAACAGGGAGCAGAAGAAGGTACTAGGGCCTTCATAAATAGGTATACCAATGAAACCCAAGAGATACCCACTTTGCCAGAATCCCAAAGGATATCAGGCCTCATTCACGGGTGCCGAAGCAGAGCTCTTATCGAACATCTAGTAGAGAAGCTCCCGGAGACTTTCAAAGATACAAATGCTAAGGCCTATGCATGGCTCGACGCTAGGGATACAGCGGCCAACAGTATTGGAGGACCAACGCAAGATGGCCGGGGAGTCCTCCGGAGGAAAGAGAAAGCAAAATTTGTTTAACAATAAAGATAGCAGAGTTAAGTATTCTCCATACAGCAAGGAAGACAAAGTCAAGGAAAGGGCAATCCTTCCAGAGGTCACCAAGACCCCAAGGGCGATCCTAGCAACAGAGAAGGTAGCAAAGACCTTCGCACCCCCTCCGAAGCTCAGCAACAAAAACAAGAAGAATTACGATGAATATTGCGAGTTTCATTGTGATCATGGTCATGACACTAACGACTGCATCAACCTAAGAAAAGCAATAAGCAAGGCTATAAAGGAGGGAGAGCTAGGTCACCTACTAGTGGAAATTCGGCAAAATACCAAAGTAAAAGATGAGGAAGGAAGCCAAGAAAGGAACAAAGCTCCCGAACAAACAATCTTCATGATTTACAAAGAAGAGGAAGAACTATCGGAAGATGAAAGTTCCCAAAAGAGCGAAGAATCGACCTCGGAACCAACAAAGCTTCCAAATACCCTTAACCCAGAAGAATCCGCTTGATCTTTCGTGAAAAAGGGGAACGAAGACTAAAAGCACAATGTGCACGGATTGCTTTGTAGCCTTTATTTTTCTCACATGAGTGATAATGAGTGTAATAGGTTACGCCCTTATGGCAAATAAATAAGCAATCCTATTAGGAATCTATGTAATCACACCGTGATTAATAATATTTTTGTTTTTAGGTCACAAAGTGATCTCATATACATACGAAGGGTCGCTCCCTATCGTATCATTATTTTTTACCATGTACGTGCAAATAGACATTAAAGACATGCTACTAAGGCTAAAAAATGTATGTTCAAAGGGACGCCTACATAACATAAAAGCCGGATCGTAAGTAAGACTCTTACTGCGAAGCATGCACAAAAACAAATATAAGACATGGAAATTACGAAGGAAAACACCTTCGTAACCATGCACAATAATGAGACACAGAAAATCGAGCAAGAATACCCTCGAACCTGTGCATATAAAGATAATACAAAGGTTACATAAACCTTTAGCAAAATCTGACCTTCGTAAAGGTCACATATATATATTCCAGATATCAAAAGCATCATGGCCAACACGAACCATGATAATCTAACCTGCATACAATGCAGGATCAAAAATAGTAAAGTCATCCAGATCACGAAGTTTAAAATACAAATAATAATTGTCTTAAGACCGGCAGCCAAGCATAACAGTTCTATCAAATGATCACGGAGGAACAGCCACATCATCGGTTGAGGTCTCCAGGCAAGAAGATGGAACAGGAGCCACCACAGGAGGAACATATGACTCCATACTTGCAGAAACAGATGACGGAGCAGGATCAACCTTGTCAGGGACAATGTGCATCAAAGATTGACATGAAGCAGCAGGATCAGAGGTCAGCTTCTCAATAAATGGGAAATCAGCATTCTTGTAATTAGCCACAGCTTGGGCAATAGCCTCCGCTGAGTTATCAACAAAGCTAAGAAGCTAAATCCACTTTCCCATCATCACTCAATTTTTTCAAGACAAGAGACCTCTCATCATCCCTGTTAGCTGTGATCACCACCGCCACCAGCTTCCCAAATTCGTCACTATCCATCAAAGCCCTGCAAGCATAGGGAATTACATCGGTTATAAGCCCAGCATGTTCCAAGATATGTTCCTGCACCTGTTTAGCCAACCCCGAAGACACCTCCTTCTCCAAATTAAGGTCTAAGACAAAATTGGTCAATTTTTGTTTCAGTTCAGCAATCTCATCCTCCCTGATCTTAAGACCAACCTAAGCCTCTCTTAATTTTCTCTCCAATGCTAAGACCTCGTTCGATTGACTCTTAACCTCCTTAGCTGATTTCTTAAGCTTTTCACATTCTTGGTTCTTCTCCCCCAGCTGTTCCAACAACTCCTCAGCACGGGAACACACCGCCTGCAAACGCTCCTCTACAACAATATTCATCTTGCTCTGACATTGGGCATGTTTGTGATACGACTTAATAAAGCCCAAATCACTCATGCCACGAAGGGAGTCGAGAGAAACATTATCTTCAACGTCATGAGACTTGGGGGGAGTATCGTTTGCATGATCAAAAATGGCATATGTTGCACATAAGCAAGCAAAAGTAAACAAAGGAAAAGAGGAACCAAGATGCATAGAAAAACCAAGAACATTTGATAAAAGCAACAAAAGAGAGAAAAGACATATACCTTTGAGTTTAGTCTTCTTCTGCTTTAACGAAGGACCAGAAGACGAAGGAGTCTCCTTTCTCTTATGGAGACGAGAAGCAATGCCAACCTCAGGAGCTTTCCAATCACTTGCCTTCTCACCAATTATTTCAACATCATCATCATCCTCGACCACGACAGAAGGGGATCCCTCTCCGGAAGGATCAACCCCCTTGGAAGGAGAAGATTCAAGCCCTTCAGCATGGATCACACTAGGTACAACAGAAGGCACGGGTTGGGACCTGACAACAGCATCACCAAGAGGTTGTGGGATGTCTTGATAACCTTTTCTCACAAAGTCCATGAAACTCATATCTACATAAAGGAAAAGAGGAACCAAGATGCATAGAAAAACCAAGAACATTTGATAAAAGCAACAAAAGAGAGAAAAGACATATACCTTTGAGTTTAGTCTTCTTCTGCTTTAACGAAGGACCAGAAGACGAAGGAGTCTCCTTTCTCTTATGGAGACGAGAAGCAATGCCAACCTCAGGAGCTTTCCAATCACTTGCCTTCTCACCAATTATTTCAACATCATCATCATCCTCGACCACGACAGAAGGGGATCCCTCTCCGGAAGGATCAACCCCCTTGGAAGGAGAAGATTCAAGCCCTTCAGCATGGATCACACTAGGTACAACAGAAGGCACGGGTTGGGACCTGACAACAGCATCACCAAGAGGTTGTGGGATGTCTTGACCACCTTTTCACACAAAGTCCATGAAACTCATATCTACATAAAAGAAAAGAGTAAAATCAATAAAAGGAACCGAAGAAGAAGCATAAGCAGTAAAGTAAACATATGCTTACCATCCATCTCTTCTTCCCCAGCTGGTAAAACATCTATAACTCCCGCCTTAAACAACACACTATCAGGGTACGCTAACACAACCAGGCGACTTTCGCGGATTTTCTCAAACAATGAACTCGAATCTTCCCCAGGTGGGATAGGATCAACACATTTTTTCACATCCTCTATCTTCCCCCTATCTACTAAGGAGCTAAACAAATGGGGGATCATCGTGTTACTCATAAAGACAAAACGATCTTTCCAGTCCCTAACAGTCACCCCTCCCTTCTCAAAACAACCAGCATTGTTGGGTCTGTTTTGGATAGTAACCCATAATCTTCCCATGACCTTGAGGGTGCCATCGCGACAAATAATTTCCATAATGACTAAGCACGTTAAGGAAGAACGGGGAAAATGGATACCTAACATTGCCTAGAACGAAAGAGTCTAGGTATATTCCAACATAACCATCGGGGGGAGAAACTATGCTCTGTTTTTCCCAGGCAATCGAAAAGACCTAATCTTCCCCGGGAAGTATCTATTGATGATATACCCTATACGGAGCTTTAGCTCCGTATCCAAAGCAGAAGCAGAGATACCTTCGTACAGGTAAGATTACTTATCTATACACTCAGAACGGAGCTTGATCTCCGTTCAGCACAATCATCTCCGGAGCTCATAAGGTAACGAATACCCAGCTCCAAGGTAAAACATATTGAAAAGATCGGGTATAGATACTTTCCATGATTATCCGATCTCAATAACATATATCAAAGTCCGAATACCTCGGACACGTTTTGTAAAAGGATCACCACAAATCTCCTTATGAAGGAAACAAGATATTCATAAAGGAGGAAGAGATTTACCCTAATTCTCTTACCCTCCTCTCCAAGTTATCTACCCTCTATATAAATAGAGGAGGAAGCCTTATGGCATGGGGGATATCATACATATACGATACATATCACCAATCAACTATCATTCGATATACAAAAACCCTAAATCACCTATTATTCGACCTTCGAATAAACTCTGAACTACCTCATAAACCCTTAGTCGTATAAAACGACCTAGGGATCAACAAGCAAACAACACTCGGCCCTCGTAAATAAACCCTCAGCCTCGCTAGACGGCTGAGAGTAAACAATACCAGGCGTAAAGCGGTCTTCGACCCTCTGACCGGAAGGGAATCGCCAACAAAACACCTCCAACCCAGCTCACACCTTCGGTTGAGCCCATAGTGCGATTATTTGATCAAACAAATTGGCGCCATCCGTGGGACCTCTACTTTAAAAATCCGAATCCAACCACGATCAAAATAAAAAGCATTATGTCAAACCTTAATTCCCTTCCGAAATACGCGAGTTGGACACCGCCCGTAACCAAGAAAAAGATGGTGATGAAACCCTCTTGGTCGAAAGGATTGACTCCCCAAACAAACAAAGGACCGAAACCATCGGCCAGCCGCAAGGTGGCCAGATGGCAGGTCGGCATGCCAATCATACAATGGCATTAGGCAAGGTAGGAGATGGCATATTCGGCACAAAAGAGGGAAGCACCGAAAGAAGCCCGGCCCCAGACCCGAGGGAGGACACTGTACCGCACCTTGTGCTCACCACACGAAGCGATTCGTTGTTGGAAGTACAAGAACTCCATAAAAAAGATGGAGCTCAGGTCCAAGGTGACGGAGGTGGCCCCATAACAACAGACAAAAACGAACAAAAATCTGCTAGATAGGATCTGGGCAAGAAGAAGGAAAATCCTAGAAAGACAGAGAGTCCGCTGCAGACGTGCCCACTGCACCCGGTCTGTCAAGAAACCTCTGTCGGGACAGTAACGGCAGGCGTTATGCAGACAATACCCGGGCTAGGTACGTACTCGCCGCCAGGAATATATCCATCGTATTATTACGGAGGATACTTTTACCCATACGGAGGGTCACAGATCCAGTACACAGGAGCACCACCCTTCAGAGTAAACTACCCAGGAAGCGTGCAGACGTCATGGTATTACCCGCATAGTATCGTACCTCATCAACATTTAAAGGCAAGCCCGACAACCAGAGCCGACGACGGCAAGGTCGACGAAAAAGAGGCAAAGCCTAAAAACAAAGGGTCGTGCCTACAATTTGTAAGGGACCTACGTCAACATGTGCCTCCGGCAAAGATACTGGAACTCCAATAGCTGCCCTGGTACGATGGCACCTCCGATGTCGACAAATTCCTTCGAAGTATAGACGAAGTGGCAAGAACAGAAGAATGGAGTGACCCGGCAACCTGCCATGTCATTCTTTACCTTTTGCACGGGAAAACAAGGGGATGGCTCGAAAGCCTACCCGAAGAAAGTATACGTGATATCAATGATTTCAAAACCAAGTTAAGAGAAGAGTTTGGCCCTCACACACGGGCACATGACATAAAACAGGAGGAGGACGAAGAAACAGAAGATTTTCTGAAGCGATACGGAGACAACACCCGGAACCTGGTACGTATATCAGAAGAAGAAAGGATATATGGAGCCATACATGGGCTCCGGTTGAAGGAACTAATACGGCATCTATGCCTCAGCAAGCCCAAAAACTATGAGGAGCTAGTAAATACGTTCCATGAATGGAACAGTGCAGAAGAAATAGCGGAGAAAGCCATGGCTAAGTGGAAGGCTGCGGCAAAAAAGAATGGAAAGAGGACAGAAACAACGGAGGATATAGCAGAGGAATTCTCCCCTGTATACAGGGTTAACAGCTATAAAAGAACAATTTCAAACCTCCGGAAAACTCCATCGGAAATCTTATCATCCGAGGAGATAGCAAAGACGTTTATCAGACCACTGCCACTATCCGGAAGAGGGACCAGGAATCTGGACAAATTCTGTTGTTTCCACAATGGGTATGGGCACAGCACGGATTATTGCAGAGAATTGTTAAAACAGATAAACGACGCAGCAAGAGAAAACAAGCTGACACATCTGGTGAAACGGAGCAGACCAAGCTTCGAATGAACAGAGCCGGATGAGCACCGGATGAGGATACTATCAAATACCTTAATCCGAAAAGGTCCACAACACTATCACTTCGGTGAGTTGGATGACAAGGTATCGATAGACCCGGTGCTAATAAGAGTGAACATAGGCAGCATATGCCTAAAAAACACACAAGTGGATACAGGAAGTGGACGAGACATAATTTATGAAAAAAGTTTCCTCCGACTACCAAAGAAATTGCGAGAGACAATTACCCCACTGAACACAGAGGTGGTAGGATTTGCCAGTGAGCGGATCCGTCCTTTAGGAGAAATATGGCTGGACGCCACCATTGGAGGATTCCCCTGGCGAAGAACCGCAAAAATTTTGGCAGTCGTAATAAGGGCAAACTCGCCCTATGACATGCTTTTGGGCAGAGAAGGAATGAGGAAATTCCACATGATAGCGTCCATAATACATGGTTGCGTACAGTACAAATCCCATGGAGGGATGCAAACGCTGCTCTCCTCATTCACCGATGACACCAAGAGAGAGAGCTCCGTACCGTGGTACAAACGCAACAGAAGAATAATTCAAAAAGGACCCAGAGGACAGCTGGGAACTACAGCAGAAGGATCCTTCGAAGAAGAAAATGCAGTCAGCTCCGTGGAAACGGAGGACGCAGAAAGCAGCAGACTAAAGACTCTGAAAGGCATTAAGACCGGTTGGAGCATAATTCGCTCCCGGGATAAGCCAAACTGACGGAGTAGAAAGGGCAGCATAAAAGTAGCAGCTAGGAAAAATACAAAACTTTTTTTTGTAAAAATCCTCCTGCCATGTACTTACAAGCTCCCAAATAAAACGATCGTAATAATATAAATGCGCATAAAATTTTAATCTTTGAATTGTTAAGGGGACGCCCATAAGACTTTTCAAACAAACATCACCCATGAGCCCAATGCATAAGTCACTCCCTCTTTATGATCGTAGTGCATAAGCGTTGGTGCATAAAAGCTTTACAAACATGAGGTGAGCCCAATGCACAAGTCACTCCCTCCTTATGATCGTAGTGCATAAGCATTGGTGCGTGAGACATTCCCTTAAGCAAGGAATGCACTAAGGGATATCATTCTCCCATACGAATGAAAAGACGAAGTAATGACAAAGCACAAAATAAAAAGAGAAGAAGAAAAGTCATTCAAAATATAATAGGAGCACAATAAGTCTACATCCCTTGAGGCCTAATATCATACAAGTCAGAAACAGAGGCATCAGGATTAGAGGCTATTCGCTGGATATAAGGATAAGTAATACTCCTGAGGGCATCTTCAGCAGCATCAATTCTTAAACCCCTATCCATAAACCTCCCCCTATTTTCTCCCAGAGTAATTAACCCATTACGCTCCAGACGCAAAGCAAATAAGGATCGTGCATCAGCCCGGTTAGCTTCAACCAATTCATCAAGGCTCTGATCAAATTCAGGGCTCGCCATCAGCATACGGAAGACATGGGGAATAACACCAGAAATAATTTGGCGTCTGACATTCCTCTCATCCTCCAATTCTGACTCCAACCTATTGATCAACGCAGCAGGCCCATCAGAAACAAGAGAAGCAATGCGCATATGAGCAGCATCCAAACTGTGTGTAGCCAGAGCTAAGGCCTCCTGGGACTCAGCTAGCTCCCTTCTCAGAGACTCAACTGAAGACGGAGCAGCTCTAAGGGATGCCAATTCTGCCCTATGTCTCTGCAGATTCTCCTCCAGATAATGCACTCGAGCGCTGCTGGCCGAACCGATCATACCAGCAGCAAGAAGAGCTTGGTTCGTCATCTCAGCAAGCCTCTGCGTAGGCATAGTATCCAGCATGGTTCTAAGATGCTTGGGAACCATCATGTCCAGACTCATACGGCAAAGCTCAGGATCGGGCAATTCACCCTGAAGAGGCACCCCTGCAAATTCATAAACAATCATGAATAAGCAATATTAAGGGAAAAGGAAGCAGCAGTTGAAATATCTATATCATTTACCAATTAAAGCACCAGCTACGGCTGCAGAAGCTCTGCCAACAGTTGCAGTGGCTCCGGATGTAGAAGCTCTGACTCCATCCGTTGAAGCCCCAGCACCAGTTGCAAGAAGCTCTGCCAACAGTTGCAGTGGCTCCGGATGTAGAAGCTCTGACTCCATCCGTTGAAGCCCCAGCACCAGTTGCAAGAGCTCTAACAACAGTAGTAGTAGCTCCCGTTGTAGTTGCTTCAGTTTCATCAACTGGCTCCTTCCCAGGCCTCCGTCCAGGATTAGAAGTCTCAGCTACGCACAAGGAAAGAACACCTATCAAGCTCATGGTGACACAAAATATATAACGATAGGGAAAGGTGTATACCTCGATCACCACCAGAAGTTGGAACAACAGCAGTAACAACAACTTCATCCCTCGTTGGA
This sequence comes from Erigeron breviscapus, assembly GCA_034093135.1. Lineage (NCBI taxonomy): Eukaryota > Viridiplantae > Streptophyta > Magnoliopsida > Asterales > Asteraceae > Erigeron > Erigeron breviscapus. The sequence continues at coordinate 19,448,786 of CM067170.1, forward strand.
GAATCAAGAATAATGATAGATGGACCTGCAACATTATGGTCAGTAGAAGTAGAAGTGCCACCTGTCACCCTTTGTCTCTTCGGGAGAGGCTCAGAAACATCAACACCAGCAAACAAAGGACCCTCCCCAGGAGACAGTGGCCTCCTACCTACAACCATACCTCGAGGATTCATGATCACAGCCTCCCTAAGCGTCAGCTCTACAAATACAATGTGGAAAACATCAAAACAAAAAATAAAGAAGAAAAAGATGGCAATACAATGCAGCTGTCAAAACAAACAAAAGGAGCAGTACCTTCACAGCACCATATCAAAATAGGTTCATCAGGAGAACCCTCCCATGACAGAGTAATCCCAGCAAGATACAAGATCACGGTGGGATACGCAATCAATGAAAAAGGAGAAATACGCACTTGGCGAGTCAACTCATTGTCAAGAGAGCGCCAAGCCAGACCATTATCCTCAAATGCCACCCTCGGCACCAACACTACTCCTATCCAACACACCCCTGAAAGTCGGGTGAATATACTCCTCACTAAAAAACAAAAACCCCGGCCTCCAGTTCAACATATCCGAATCTCCTATATCAAAAAATAACCTACCGGGTCTCTCCTCAACCATAACCCAACCATCACGTACAAAAAATCTGAAAAAATACCCAAACAAACTAATTCGGGGACTTATCTCAAATGCCCGACAAACAATAATGAAGGACACTATCACGGTAATCGCCAATGGGTGAACCATGGATACATGCAATTCATGGTAATCAAGTAACCATAACAACCAAGGGGACAGGGGAAACCTAAGATTACCACCAGAAAAGGGAGCGGTGTACATACCTACGAAGCCAGGCGGCGCATCAAGGATCGATTCTGCCCGACCCGGAACCCTAATCTCAGGATCATCAGGGCGGCAGAAACACTGGCGAAACCACGCAGCATCATTCTCCGTCATCTCTGAGTAGGTAAAACTGATGATGCGAAAATGGTTGCGATCCATAATGATAAATGGCGATCGAACAAAGAGAACGATGACTGATGATGAAAGGGGAGAGTAAAAGGATAGGGGGAACAGTTGTAAAAGAAGTGGAAACAGAAAATCTTCGGAGCCGCCAAAGAATAAATAGGGGACAAAATGGTTTGAAAAACCGGCGCATAACCCACCCAAACCGTCGATTGGTTTCCCCCGGGATAAGCGCGCACGAATTAATCCCTTGATGGGATAAATACGCGGCATAGTAAAATGACAATTTTTCCCCCGATTAAGAGCTCCGGAGAGGGAACGGAGCATGCAGGACCATAGCTTTCTCGAAGCCCAGGTCACGCAGGTATGCTTTTCTATATTTTTATTATTTTTAAAGTCTAATTCGATCTTCTACAGATAGAACCTCCCATCAGACTGGGGGGCTTGATGATATACCCTATACGGAGCTTTAGCTCCGTATCCAAAGCAGAAGCAGAGATACCTTCGTACAGGTAAGATTACTTATCTATACACTCAGAACGGAGCTTGATCTCCGTTCAGCACAATCATCTCCGGAGCTCATAAGGTAACGAATACCCAGCTCCAAGGTAAAACATATTGAAAAGATCGGGTATAGATACTTTCCATGATTATCCGATCTCAATAACATATATCAAAGTCCGAATACCTCGGACACGTTTTGTAAAAGGATCACCACAAATATCCTTATGAAGGAAACAAGATATTTGTTAAGAGTAGAATTTGAGCTTATGTGTGTGTTAGTGTGTGTATCAATGGCGGTTTGAAGTGAGAGAGTAGAGAGAGAAAGTAGAGAGATGGCAGGGAAAGTTTTGATAGCATTAATGGGTAAAAAAGGTTACATTTTGCTTAATGGAGGGGGTTTATATACATATGAGCTATTTACACTATGCCCCCTTCCATACTTAGACATTTACATTCTAAGTACAAATATACATAAAGATAAACAAATCAACTACTACAAATATATTTCTAACAATCTCCCCCTTAGTAGTGATTTGTCAAAAATATCCAGTCTTTGTCAGTCTTCAAGCTCTTGTATTCGGTCTATCTTTATTAGGATGCCAGAACCAGTTGTCTCCTTCAGGTTTGTTATCAGGAACAATCATATTTGCTTCAAAGTTTCTTGGTGGAATATTTTGTGGACCTGGAAGATGACTTGGCTCGTACTTGATCCAACAACCTCCTCTTTGACGTACAACGTACTTAGACTTCTGAACATTCTTTGCCTCTCTCATCATTCTGATGCTGTCTCTGTACTCGAGTCTTTGATTAATCTTGGAGATCACTTTATCAAATACTTCCTTTTTCTTTTCATCTTGATCATCTTCTTTCAAGCACACCAAAACATTTTTGCAAAATTCTAACGTTCCATCAGAATAAGAAGCAAGGTCATCCATACGAATGAAAATCTTCTTCTTTCGGCTATTCAAAAAGACAACTCCAAAGGATGGTTTTTCTATGACATGACCAATACTGAGTTGTTCGATGTCTCCGGTGTAAAGACTTTGATCTGGATATGGCACATTAATCTTCCTCTTTACAACTTCAAATCCTATTTGAAAATCTTCCAATGAAGCATATTGAATGCAGCTTGACATATATCTTTTTACAGCTTCAAAGGCAATAACATCTTCTCGATATCTTTGCATTGCATTCAGGAAATGGTTGTAGAGAAAGATAATGTCATCAACTGGCAGCAGCTTGAACTGTGCTTCAGTAAATCTATACATCTTGTTGTTATCTTTTTTCACATGATAGCAAGGGACAGAGATAGACATCCTTTTAATCAAAATTACTCTGACCAGCACCAAGATCTTATGATTTCTTTGTTCTTCGAGAAGCTTGGGATTGTATTGCTTGGTGAGTTTAAGAAGCTCTTTGTAATCTTCAACTTGTCTCGCTTCCTTAAACTTGTACATTGAATCCAACTCTGGTCTCTTAGTTTTGGTAACTTTGGTAGCTCCACAGAATATTGGATAAGCTCTTTCTTCTAGATATCTCGACTTCTTTGCTGCCTCCTTTGGCTTAACACCCAGAGCAACCATTTGTTCTTTATCCCTCAAGAAGTATCCCCGATTAATAAACCTCCTTTGTTCTTCAGTCAATTCAGTTGGAAAGTAATCAGGAAGAACTTCTTCGGATATGATTGCCTCTTTCAACACTTGTTTATAAGTTGACTTCTTGAAATTCTGAGATGCAGCTTCAGGAGTCTTTCTCAATTCATCAAAACTATTGAAGTCTTCAAAAGTGTAATGCTGTGGAGTTGTGCTAGCAGGAACAGAAGATTCTCCAACTTCAATTCTGCTTGAAGAACCTGTTTTAAAATTGTCAAGATCTGGAAATTCTTCAAACATTGGTTCTTCATCAGCTTCTACATTTGCTGGAGTCTCAACTATTTCTGGCTCATCCAAGATTACATTATCTTTTCTTGCCTCAACTTCTGCTTCGTTTTCCGCATATTCAACAATTTCATTCTCTATAACAAACCCTTCTTCTTCATCAACTAAAACATTCTCATTCTCTTCTTCTTCTTCTTCATCACTATCAGCTCCAAAAACTTTATAGAATTTTCTTTTAATTCCTTCAATTCTTTCAATCTCAGCTTGATCTTCTTCAATTATATCTTGATTTCCACCCTCGGATCTTTCTTGCATCACCACATCCTCAACATTTCCTTCAACTCTTGCCAAAGTATTTCCAATATTAGTTTGACCTTCTCCTTGGTTCTCCCCCTCGGGGTGATCATCAGAATCAGGATCATCCCGTCGAGAAGCAACCGAGGCCGGTCGGCAAGATTCTAGAGCCAACAAACGTAATTCAAAGGCAGCAAGCTTAGCATCATACTCTGCTTTCTGTTTTTGAACTTGATCTTGAAGGTTCTTGACTTGTTTTTCATGTGCAATCTCCCTTTCTCTTACTTCCAATGCATTTAACACTCCTCTTTCAGTTACTGTCAATAAATCACCTTCAGACCTTAAGATATTCAACAAATGATCAAAAGCTTTGTCTTTTTCTTGTTGTTGTGTTGTTGGTGATATTTGAGATGGTGTTTGTGTTGTTTATTTGAGATGGTGTTTGTGTTGGTGTTTGAGAAGGAAGTGGATTACCCAACCCGGAGGTTGTTTGCACACATGTGGTGTGACCTAAATTCAGCGTAGCTGATTCAGGATTTCCTGCGGATCCTCGGGTTAAACCCTCACCAGCAGTTTGAGATTCAGTGGCTTTGCAACCAGAATCGGGTTGTGTCCTAGACTGTGATAAATCACTGTCCGGGACTTGTTGTAGGGTAACACCTCTAACAACACCGGGGTCACTGAGAATGCCCGTTAATACAGTCTCAGGTTGATCCTGAGGAACAACAGTGTCACAACGGCGTTCATACTGTCCCCCAGTCTCGGTTTGAGAACTGTTACCTGCGGCTAAAGCTGGCATGATATTAGCTAAGGCAGGATTTCCAAGCAGTCCTTGAGGGTCACACAAAGTGGGTCCCTCTCCGCTTGTTCCGGCAACAGTACTAAACTGTGCTTGTGAATCCGTGTGCCTAGGAGATCTAGACTCTTGTGCACGAAATGAAGTCGAGAGGTGGGGTTGTTCCTCTCTATTTTCAACACTCTCATCCTCCAAATGAGGAGAGTGTGGTGAACATGGCTGTTCCCCGTGCGTTTGTGAGACTAACTCCTGTTGTGAGGAGTCAGAATGGCGAGGAGAGTTCGGTGCAAGCGAGAATGGGGAGTTCTCGACTTCTACCCTAGGGTTGACATCCCGGCTAGACACATTGGTTTCAACTATTGGAGGGCCAACGTTTTCTTTATGCCCTTGTCCTAACCCGGACCTCTCAACCTCTCTAATATTTTCAACTCCTCCCTCAATCCCGCCTTGTTCCTCCTGCACAACTGCATCTCCTGTTCTAACATGCTCAGTGTCCAACTCAGATAATACATTATCAACAATTCGTGTTACTTGCTCAACATCTACTTCAGCGGAGGCACCAATTGTTTCATCTAGAGCTGCTGAACTTGACTCAACTCTTTGAGATGCAGATCTAGAAGATTTATGCTTTCTTTTTGATTTCTTCTTCAATGCCTTTGGTGACCTTCGAGCAATCATTTTGATTCGTCTACCAGGAATTACAGGTGGTTCAGTAGGTAGTGCTGAGGCAATCGGTATTGGATTAAGAACAGGTGATAAACGAGGTGGTGTTAGAGTTAGTGGATTTGGTGAAACAACGGATGGTATTGGTGTAGATTGTGAAGGTGAAGATTGTGAAAATTGAACGGGTGGTGGAGATTGTGTTGTTGGAATAGATGGTGAGGTTTGTGAAGTAATATTCGGTGTAGATTGAGAAACAGGTGAAGAAACAGGTTCAGGTGTAGCAACTTCTTGCTTAAACATAACTCTTTTGGATTTCCTTTTCTTCTGCCCAGAAGTCCCCTCACCACTATCCCCTCTTTTTCTTTTAGATGACCTAGGACCCTCACTTGGCGACCTATTCACAGCTTGGGTAGGAATCTGTTGGCTTTCAGATCCCATTGTTGTGGCTAACCACTCTCTATAAGTCCTAAGGTGGGGACTCTGAGCAGGAACCAGATTAAGCAGAAATGGTGGAATAGGAAAAGGTCTGGCAACTTCATTTCCTGTACCTCTCATATTGGATTTGTACATTGCAATGACACATTTAAAGCTGTCTTCCAACTTTGGAATTTCTTCTGCATTATCAAGAACATCTTCGATAATCAATGTGAAGAATCTGATAAAGGGAATATACTTCCTGTCCTGTACATCTTTTCCCTTCACAACTTGGATCATCTTATCCCATATAATCTTTGCAAAGTCACACTGCACATTGTGAGTGACTGCATAGTAGATTGACAGAGAATGCTTCGTCATTGCATCAATTCCTTTCTGGGATGGCATTAAACAAGTGCAAAGCACATTATACATCGTATGCCAGAGAGTTGCTACATTCATCCTTTTAAAATCTCTCATTGTTGTCAACTCTCCTTCGTATCCCAAAGAATGAACTCCAGCCAACATTTCTTCAACAGATGGGAGTTCTTCATATTCTTCAAATTCAGGAAAACCAATTGTATTTCTGAACTCATCCAAAGTGAATTTACATTCGAAAACATTATCTTCTGACTGTAGAGTAAATTTGAAGTAGTCTGTAGTCTTGTATCTCTTACTTCCTTTCACATATTCAATTGATTCCCACAAGTCAAATACATACTTCTCGGGAACAATTGCAGCAGCAGTTAAAGCATTATTCAAAGGATGATGACTCAGAATCTCCGTTATGATTGGAAATTTGAAGAAAATGGAATATGGAGTGCTTGATTCGCTTGCATTTTCATTGAAGCACCTTCTTGAAACATAGCCATCTTTTGTATTTATAATTTTTCTGAAAAGACAAACTGACCAAAATTTTGACCAGAAAATACATTTTAAAATTTCAACACAAAAAAAATAAAAAACTTAGACAAAGAGAAAAATTTGAAAATCCAATTTGTACTGTTTGCCGAGCTCAGAGCTCTGCAAACAGTAGTTTTAAGACTTGGAAAATTTTGAAGCAAAATGTACTGTTTGCCGAGCTCAGAGCTCTGCAAACAGTTGATTTAAGACTTGGAAATTTTGAAGAAAATGGAATATGGAGTGCTTGATTCGCTTGCATTTTCATTGAAGCACCTTCTTGAAACATAGCCATCTTTTGTATTTATAATTTTTCTGAAAAGACAAACTGACCAAAATTTTGACCAGAAAATACATTTTAAACACAGAAAAATATATAACACTCCAAAATTTAACAAACACATTTATTAAACACAGACAATGTTTCGCATATATATTGAAAATGAGAAAACAAAGTAGTACACAAAGACGTTCGATACCTTGCCTCTCACCCAAATATATACACAAACATACATACATTTTAAAATTTCAACACAAAAAAAATAAAAAACTTAGACAAAGAGAAAAAAAAAACCAATTTGAACTGTTTGCCGAGCTCAAACCTCGGCAAATGGGGGTTTCAAAAATTTCTCAAAACTTTTGCCCACAAATTAATAAGGATCAAAAATTGGTTTTGGCAAAAAATTTGACAAAATGTATGATTTGCCGAGCTAACATCTCGGCAAACACGAGAATGGAACAGTACAGGCACACAAGTGTCAGGTCATCGTGTATTGGAGTTGATTCTCGTAAACACCGAGCTCATATCTCGGCAAATGAGCTATTTAGATCAACTCCTAGTAAATGTATGAAATTTCCTTTTAATTGGGCAACAACAACGTTGACAATTGATTAAAGGTAAATTTCAATGAAAATTGAAGTTTGCCGAGCGCAAAGCTCTGCAAATGAAAGGTTCAAGTCTAAGAAAAATTTGAAATTCCAATTTGTACTGTTTGCCGAGCTCAGAGCTCTGCAAACAGTAGTTTTAAGACTTGGAAAATTTTGAAGCAAAATGTACTGTTTGCCGAGCTCAGAGCTCTGCAAACAGTAGTTTTAAGACTTGGAAAATTTTGAAGCAAAATGTACTGTTTGCCGAGCTCAGAGCTCTGCAAACAGTTGATTTAAGAACTTGGAAAAATTTTGGAAAACCAATTTCATTGTTTGCCGAGCTCAAAGCTCTGCAAACAGATGATTTTAGATTTAAAAAATTTTGAATGACCAAAATGTAATGAATGCCGAGCAAAATGCTCTGCAAATTGTTGAATTTAAGGACTTGGTGAAAACAAATTTGTTTTTGGTAAAAACAAGTATTTGCCGAGCTAAAAGCTCTGCAAATGACTCTTTTGATCCAAAACTTTGTTTGAGAAAAATATGAACTTGTTTTACCAGAATATATGATGATTTGACGATTACCATGAACAAACAACGCATTTGCCGAGCTTAATGCTCTGCAAATGGTACTTTTGATCAAAGATTCATATTTCATACCCATCCCTTTAACAATCAAACCCAGAAAAGTTCAAACATAAGCTGATTAAGGTAATTAAAACTGATAAACAACAAGGAATATCCCTAATCATGCAACTAACACACCAAACATTCATATTCAATCATCATAAAATGCATAAAAATCATAACAGTTCATTCAAGCATTTCATCAAACAGTTTAAGTGCAATAAGAACGCAAGAAATCTTACCTCAAAACTGATGATCTGATGAAGAAAAAAGATGATTTAATCCACAAAAATGATCACCAGATTAACCCCACTTTGATTATTATGAAATAGATAAAAAAAAATTTGATTGATTGATGTGATAGTGATCGGTTTTTGAGAGAAAAGGATAAAGAAAGATATGGTTTGAATTTGAATAGAAGTGATTTGGTCCGCCCATTTTCCTTTTAAAACACGAATCCGGGTCGCGGGTCTGGGTTTGACCCGCGTGACAACCCAGTTTTCAAACAAGTATTGGGCTAAAAACAAATGTTGGGCTTTTAAAGAATTTTGGGCTCCTTTTGGGTTTTTCACAAAAAAAAATATCAAAAATAAACATAAAAAAATAAAAATAAAAACAAAAAATAAAAAAAAAAATAAAAAATAAAAATAAAAATAAAAATAAAAATAAAAAAAAAATAAAAATAAAAACTTATTAAAACAAAAAAAAATTTAACAACTTAAATATTTTTTATCTTTTTAAAAATTTTCTAATTTTGTATTTTGAATTTTCAGAATTTAAAAAAAACAAACACACATACAAAGAAAATTTAAACAAACTCATAATAAAAAAAATTTAAACACATAAAACAAACAAATTTAAACAAAAATTCACATGCAATTACACACTCCCCCTCAAATTAAGCATATAGCAAAATGGTAAATTTACAAACTCCCCCTAAATCATGCATTCTACCCTTTTTCTCCCCCTCAAACATTGCCTGTAATATCAGATAAAACACATCAATGTTTGAAATAGAAAATGAACATAGAATACATGGCATGAAAGCATTTAAGTTTGTAAATCTTGCATTCCCAACTTGGTTTTAAGAAAATTGAACCTTTGTTCATCCAATGGTTTGGTGAAAAGGTCAGCAAGTTGGTAGTCTGTCGGGACAAAATAGAGTTCGATGTTACCTTTCTCGACATGATCTTTAAGAAAATGGTACCGAACATCTATGTGCTTGGTCTTTGTGTGCTGTACAGGATTGCAAGAAATAGCAATAGCACTCTTAGAGTCACAGTAGATGGGAATTCTGTTGAACTGAAATCCATAATCAGTCAACTGAGTCTTCATCCAAAGAACTTGTGAACAACAGCTTGCTGCAGCAACGTACTCAGCTTCTGCAGTAGATGTAGATACACAATTCTGTTTCTTTGAAGACCAACTGACTAATCTATCCCCTAAAAACTGTACGCTCCCAGAAGTACTCTTTCGGTCAAGCTTACAACCTGCATGGTCAGCATCCGAATATGCAATCAACTGAAACCCAGTATCCCTTGGATACCAGAGACCAAGATTCACAGTGCCTTTCAGGTATCGAAAAATCTGTTTGACGGCCTGGAAATGACTTTCCTTTGGATTGGCCTGGTACCTGGCACACATGCATGTGGCGAACATAATATCCGGGCGACTTGCAGTCAAATACATGAGCGAACCTATCATATTGCGATATCTCTTTTGATCAAAAGATTTTCCATTTAAATCAGCATTAATCTTTGTGCGAGCTTCCATGGGTGTAGCAATTGTTTGACAATCCATCATATCAAACTTTTTCAACATGTCAAGAATGTACTTTGTTTGACAAATAAATGTACCATTTGACAATTGTTTGACTTTAAGACCAAGGAAAAAGTTTAATTCACCCATCATGCTCATTTCAAATTTCTTGATCATTAAAGCTGAAAAATTCTTGCAGTATTTAGGATTAGTTGATCCAAAAATTATGTCATCAACATAAATCTGGATTAGAATGATGTCACTCCCTTGTCGTTTGATAAACAAGGTAGTGTCAATCGAACCTTTGCTAAAACCAGATTTCACAAGATAAGAAGATAGAGCATCATACCATGCACGAGGGGCTTGTTTCAGACCATATAAAGCCTTATCTAACCTGTAAACATAGTCTGGATGTTTTGAGTTCACAAATCCCTCAGGTTGTTCAACGTACACTTCTTCTTTGAGAATTCCATTTAAGAAGGCAGTTTTGACATCCATTTGGTAGACTGTGAAGTTCTTGTAGGCAGCATAGGCAAGAAACATCCGAATGGACTCAATTCGTGCAACTGGTGCGAATGTCTCATCGTAATCAATTCCATCTTGTTGGCAATATCCCTTAGCAACCAATCGTGCTTTGTTACGTACAACAACTCCAGTTTCATCCTTTTTGTTCTTGAAGATCCATTTGGTCTTAATTGGCTCCTTATTCTTGTAAGGATTGGGAACCAATTTCCACACCTCAAGACGTTCGAACTGATTAAGTTCTTCCAGCATTGCTTTCACCCAATCTGGACAACTTAGAGCTTCATTCACTGTCTTTGGTTCAACAATACTCATAAAATTCACAAACAGACATTCATTCGCGGATGCGGATCTTGTCTGAACTCCAGTTGTTGGATTTCCAATGACTTGAGAAATCGGATGAGCTCTAGTCCATTTGGTTGTGTGCGGAATTGGATCAAGTGGATCACCAGATTCTTCAGAATCAATAAAATCAGGAGAATGTTGTTCTGTCAGTTGCTCAAATGAAGTAGCTATTGGTTCAACAAAGTCGTCGGGATCATAATCTTCAGGATTGGTTAACGGGTTTGTCACTTGAGAGATATTATGAGGTTGAGTATGCAACTCTGAATTATCAGAAGGTGGAGGAGAATCAGATGAAGAATTGACATCTGATGTTTGTGATGGTGAAGACTCATTGGGATCTATCTCATTTGAATTTGAACTGGATGGTTCATTTGTATTCACGTCAGATTCAGGAACTTTCTTCGGAACTTGGAAAAATTCTTCAAACAAGATATCCAAATCTTGTGTTGTTGGAGTAGAGAATGATGATTTGACATTCGAAGCAGTCTTTCTTGCGGAAGCTTGTGGACTTTTAAGTTCGGGTCTTGAACTGTGTTGTTCAAGAACCATCCCCGAGAGTTCATCAAATCTAACATTCATACTCTCTTCGATTCTCTTGGTTCTTCGGTTATATACACGATATGCAATGGATTCTCTTGAATAACCGATGAAATATGCTTCATCGCCTTTTGGTTCAAATTTGCCCAGATTATCTCGATCATTGAGAACATAACATACACATCCAAAAATGTGCAAAAAGTTCACATTGGGCTTTCTCTTGTTAATTACCTCATATGGAGTTTTATCAAATCTCTTGTTTATGATCGATCTATTTTGAGTGAAACATGCAGTAGCAACAGCTTCAGCCCATAGATTCGGAGGCAACTTAGAATAAGCAAGCATTGTTCTGGCTGCTTCAACAAGAGTTCGATTTCGACGTTCAACTACTCCATTCTGTTGAGGTGTCCTGGCAGCGGAAAATTGATGAGTAATACCCATGGACTTGAAGAAAGAATCAATTGTTGAATTCTTGAATTCAGTGCCATTATCTGAGCGAACAATTCTAATCGATGATTTGAGATTTACTTGGGTCTTCTTGATGAACTCAATAATCACATTCGGAGTGTCACTCTTTGCATGAAGAAAGAATACCCAAGTATAGCGAGAATAATCATCGACTATTACAAGAATGTATCGCTTGCCATGGATACTTTGAACTTTCATTGGGCCACACAAATCCATATGAATAAGGTGCAAAGGACCTTCTGTACTTAGAAACTTCTTTGGTTTGTGTGTTGCTTTCTTCATCTTTCCAATTGCACAAGCTGGACAAACATGTTCGCTTTCATACTTATAATCCGGAAGACCTTCAACAAGTTGTTTATCCACGAGCGCATTAATCGTTTGAAAATTAAGATGAGAAAGACGGCGATGCCATAACCAAGAATTTTGTGCAGTTGCTTTTGAAAGAAGACAAATCTCTGAAGAATTAGTTGGAATGTTGTTGAGATCAATAGTGAACAAATTATTGTCTCTTGTACCAGTAAGAATATCCACACCATCTTCAGTCTGCACTTTGCATTCATATCTCCTGAATAATACTTGAAGATCATTGTCAAAAAATTGTCCAACACTAAAAAGATTGTGTCCTAATCCTTCAACATAGGAAACTCTCTTGATAGTGACTCCATTTTTAACAATGTCTCCATAACCGAGAATAGGAGCAATATGATCATTTCCGAATCTTACGGTTCCCATAAACTTCTCAACGAAGTTCGAAAGAATGGACTTGTTTCCAGTCATATGACGAGAACATCCAGAGTCAACATACCATACACAAATGAGATATTCCTACAAGGAAAAGGAATATGTTTTAGGTACCCATGTAGATTGGGTCCTTGCAGGTTAGAGGGAGACATGCAAGTACACAAAAAAATAATCATAAAACAACAACAACAAAAAATTCACATAAACAAACATTTTATTCAAGATAACAAACAAGCACACATACGAGTTCAAATGACAAATACGAATTACAAACATCAAGAAGTAACAGTTTATACACAAGTTTTGGTACAAGCAGGATTAGTCCTAGATGTATTAGCACTATCTAGAGAATTTGATCTACGGACAATCCACACTTGTTTAACATTTGTTGAATTCCCATCAAGCTTGACTTTACTAGAAGCATGCAAAAATCTATCCTTAGGAATCCATCTACTGCTACTAGTTAAGCACAAGTCACCTGAAACACGAACATTCTTTTTGTTAGCAAACAATTTGTTAGTTATGTTCTTAACAGGTTTCTTCTTGATGGGTTCTGTGGTCTTGTTCACTTTCTCGATGTTATTAGGTGACAACCAACCATACTGATCTTTGTATTTAGTTTTTCCTGAAACTGTATCTCTAACCCTTTGTAAAGTGCACTTAGGATTCTTCTGAGCATACCTAGGAAAACTAGAATACTTAACTTTCTGAGGTTGTTTGTTACCTAATGAAAAAGATTCAGTTTTGACAGTCTTTGGACCACTATTTGTTTTGACTTCCTTTTGAGACTTAGGTTCAGATTTAACTTTATACATCTGTGGTTGTCTAGAAGTCTTAGAAACTGTGAGACCTTTGTTTGGTTTCGGTCTTGAGTCCGTCTTAGGTGATAGATTGGACTTTGGTTTTGAATTAGTCTTGGGTGATGGTTTGGTCTTTGGTTGTTGGGTGGTCTTTGGTCTTTGGAACTTATCGAATGGGGAAAGTTGTGAAGTGTGTGACTTTGGAATCTTCTTAAGAAAAAATTCATGTTTTTCCTCTTTTTGAACAAAATGTTTTTCAAATTCAGGAGCAAAATCATGATTTCCTTCCAAAAATGTTGACATTTCATCAGTTTCCAACTTCACACTTGCTTCACTTAACTTGAAAGGACAAGGACTTCCCTTGAGTGGAATTGATGCTTTTTCTTTCTCTTTAAAAGATTGAAGTGCAATTTTCTGAAGTTCAAAATCAATTTTCAGTTTATTCAGTTCTTTAAGCACATTCAACTTTTGTTCTTTTTCTTTTTCAAACTTTTGTTTGAAAGCATCAATTTCATTCAAGTAGTTTTGAGTTCCCTCGGAAAATTTGGTAAAGGACTCAGTCTCAGAGGCAGTTGGGAAGAAATAATCATCAACATCATTGTCATCAAAGAAATCATCTAGGTCACCATCAGTTTGAACAGACATATGCACAACTTTCTTGATGTCTATATTCACATTTTGAACATGGATTGGATGATTATTTTCAAACACATTGGTTTTTTCTTTCATCGATAAAATCTTCTTATTGATTTTCTCAATCGATTCAGAGAACTTTCGGTCAAGATCAAGTTTGCACATATCAAAAATCTGTGATTCTTTTTCAGTTTGAACAGAAGCATTTACAATTTCACACATAGGAATCACAGAACATCCAGATTGATCACAATCTTTGGAATCTAACTTGGGTTGGTCAATGACACAGTGATTTTGAGTCTTCAGATTATCTATTAAAGATTGCTTTTCATCAAGAGACTTTTTCAAATCCTCTATTACCTTTTCCAAAACTTTTTGAGGAACATAAGGTCTCAGATTTTCCGGTTTTGGAATTTGAACAGGTTCTTCTAAAGGTTTTTCTTTAAAACACTCAAGAATTACAGGAACTTCAACCTCATGATTATCTTTGTGACTTTCACGAACAGAGTGATTAAAGAAATCAAATGTCTCATCTATTAACTCATAGTTAAAATAGACTTTTGCACCCTTCTTTAGAAAATCATCAGCCTCAAAATCACTATTAGTCGGTCTTACAAACTGGTCAATCATCCCACATCTCATATGAGATTCTTTATATAATGGTGGGACTTCTTCTTGTGCTTCGAGCAAATGATTTGGATTGTCATAACCTAACCCTGAAGTGAATACAGTTTGCGAATTTCTTGGCCTATTCAAAAAGATTTGTTGATATGATCGATTAATCTTATACAACTTGTCTTGATAAAACTTGATTTCAGCTTTAAGCTCATCGTTTTCTTTATCAAGTTTTTGTTTAAGAGAATCTTTTATACAACACTCATATTTTAGGTCAGAAATTTTGTTTTCAAATTCCTTCACATCAGGGGTAGATTCTTTGAATTTCACATTTAAAGACTCAATGTCCTCAGCCAACGCATTTGCTCGAAACATCTCATTGGTCTTTTCTACTTGTAATTGTCTGACGGTCTTGCTCAGTTCAAGAACTTTGGTCTCAAGTTCTTGATTTTCAAGATGCAATTTGGAGTTCGGAGTAAAAGTGACCGCAACTTTTTCAGATTTCAAATTGTCAAAATCCTTTTGAAGTAAATCAAATTTATCCTTAGAATTTTGAAATTCGTTTTCTTTGTCTTCCAAATCTTTGGTTAATTTTGAAATCTGTTTACTCAACCCTCTCCCATGTTCCATTGATTCTTTACACATATTCATATAATATGCTAAAACTGACTTAGGAAAAGTGATTACCTCATCCTCGACCTCAGAAGAACTTTCATCAACTTCATCTAACTCCTTTGATTTCTTGATTTTCGTCATGAAGCACACATTTGCTGCAAGTTCGTCCGTCTCTTCATCAGAGAGATGTAACCACTTGTCATCCTCAGCAAGAAGAGCAATGTCACTTTCTTCTTGTCTTGCCAGCAAAAGTTTGTACTTGTAGTATTCAGAGTTCTTTTGACGCGGTTTAGTGCAATTGATGGCAAAATGTCCAGGAAGACCACAATTATAGCATTTCTTGTCTTCATTCCTCTTCTCCATGACATTTTCTCAAACTTCTTCTCACCACCAACATATTCCTTCTTCGTATCAAACTTAGGAGCATTTGAATTCTTTGAATAAGACGAAACTGATGAAGTCCTAAGCTGATTGTTCGTTGGTTTCTTCTTGAAGAACTTCTTCTTGAAAGCCTTTGTGAAATAAGCGAGTTCCTTGTACATCTCCTTTTGTCTTTCATCGATAAAATCTTCTTATTGATTTTCTCAATCGATTCAGAGAACTTTCGGTCAAGATCAAGTTTGCACATATCAAAAATCTGTGATTCTTTTTCAGTTTGAACAGAAGCATTTACAATTTCACACATAGAAATCACAGAACATCCAGATTGATCACAATCTTTGGAATCTAACTTGGGTTGGTCAATGACACAGTGATTTTGAGTCTTCAGATTATCTATTAAAGATTGCTTTTCATCAAGAGACTTTTTCAAATCCTCTATTACCTTTTCCAAAACTTTTTGAGGAACATAAGGTCTCATGTTCCATTGATTCTTTACACATATTCATATAATATGCTAAAACTGACTTAGGAAAAGTGATTACCTCATCCTCGACCTCAGAAGAACTTTCATCAACTTCATCTAACTCCTTTGATTTCTTGATTTTCGTCATGAAGCACACATTTGCTGCAAGTTCGTCCGTCTCTTCATCAGAGAGATGTAACCACTTGTCATCCTCAGCAAGAAGAGCAATGTCACTTTCTTCTTGTCTTGCCAGCAAAAGTTTGTACTTGTAGTATTCAGAGTTCTTTTGACGCGGTTTAGTGCAATTGATGGCAAAATGTCCAGGAAGACCACAATTATAGCATTTCTTGTCTTCATTCCTCTTCTCCATGACCTTCTTCTCAAACTTCTTCTCACCACCAACATATTCCTTCTTCGTATCAAACTTAGGAGCATTTGAATTCTTTGAATAAGATGAAACTGATGAAGTCCTAAGCTGATTGTTCGTTGGTTTCTTCTTGAAGAACTTCTTCTTGAAAGCCTTTGTGAAATAAGCGAGTTCCTTGTACATCTCCTTTTGTCTTTCATCCAAGTCAGAATCACTCATTTCACTTGAATCAGAATCTGTTTCATATTCAACAAAGCTCTGTCTTGAGACTCTTGAAGATTTCTTCTCAGCTACCAAGGCCAATGGATCAGATTGGACACTTTCTTCTTTCTTCTTTTGGATTCTCAAAACATCATCAATGTTCAGTTTCAGCTTTTCATACAAGGTGTGAATGGTAAGTTTCCCAAAGTCTGATTGTTGGTTGAGTTGAGTTCCATACACTTGCCATTCCTCTTCCAGATTTTTGATGAATTTGATGTTCAGTTCCATATTCGTTCTCTTCACATCATTCTTTCTAAGCTCATTGATGACATTGCAGAATCTGATGTATACTTCGTTCAGTGGTTCACCCTTCTGTTGCTTGAATGTTTCATACATGTTCAGAACAGTTGACAATCTTATGGTGTTTGAAACATCAGATCCTTCCATTTGCTTTTCCACTTCATCCCATATGTCTTTTCCAGTCTCATATGAGTCCACATTGCAATATATGTCATCAGGAAATGCTTGGTAAAGATAGGCAATGGACATTTGATCAGCCTCAACTCTATTTCTCTGATCTGTATTCCAACTTTCTTCTGGTAAAGCTTCTCCATTCACAGGATTCTTTGGAATTTTCGGACCATCCTTGTATGATTTCCTCAGAAGTTTTCCGTTCTTCTGTCTGTCTATCCAGTTCAGAAACCTTTTCTTCCATTGTGGATAAGAACCTCTGAATAACACAGGAGGTCTCCCTTCAGAACCAAGAGCTAAAGCTTCCCTTGAAGCCATTTCAATTAAATTCCAAAAGACTTAGAAAAAAATTTGAATTTTCTATTTGTGAAAAATGCCGAGCTCAGATCTCGGCAAATGGACTAGTCAAAATTTGAAAATTTTAATTTTCTGCACACAAGAAGATTATTGATGAAAAATGGTTTTGAAACAATTTTCTTGAAATTTTTGATTTGAGAATTTCAATTTCAACTAAGTGCCGAGCTTAATCCTCTGCAAATGGTGCAAATAGCCAAGTCACAACCCAAGTACACTGATCAACAACCAATTTCAACTGAGTGCCGAGCTTAAATCTCTGCAAACAGCACAAATGAGAATTTCACTTGGTCGAAGAAAACCAAAATAACTATTTGCCGAGCTTATATCTCTGCAAATTGCCCAAATGAGAATTGTACTTAGTCGCAACAACCAAAAACACTTGTTTGCCGAGCTTAATTCTCTGCAAACAGAACAAGTAGCACCAGTCTTGATAAAAAAAAAACTTGAAACAACTATTTGCCGAGCAGTGAGCTCTGCAAATAGAACAATTAGCACCACCACTTAACAAAAATTCTTGAAATAACTATATGCCGAGCAATGAGCTCTGCAAATAGAACAAATAGCTCCAGTACTTAGCCAAATTATGCTGAAGCACGTATTTGCCGAGCAGTGAGCTCTGCAAATAGAACAACTAGGATCAACTCTTAGCCAACGATCTCTGCAAATACGAGTAATCACTAGATGACAAAATAGTCGGTTACTGGTTGTCTTCTTCGTTCAGCCAAACCCTCAAACGCCGAGCTTACTATAAATCCTTGATATCTCCTTCATTTTTGTGAATTAAAGTTCGAATTTTATATCAAAATGCTCAGAAACTGATCGCGAACAAATCCCTGAACAAAATAACAACTAATTTCAATCAGAATCAAATCCCATTGAAACCTTCATTTGCCGAGCTCGCACGAAATGTGATCAAATGATGAAATTGAAGTCTGAAATTGATACAGAATAATGATATACTAACAACTAATCGATCGGTGAACAAATTTCAACAACAAACACACTAATTTTGCAGAAATCACTAAAACAGTGATCTCGGCAAATGGACCTTTCAGAAAATAAGCTAAATTCAGAAAATAAGCACAAAATAAGCTTCAATTAAGCTTGTGGATCGTTCAGATATGCTGATTGTGCTCTGATACCAAATGTTAAGAGTAGAATTTGAGCTTATGTGTGTGTTAGTGTGTGTGTCAATGGCGGTTTGAAGTGAGAGAGTAGAGAGAGAAAGTAGAGAGATGGCAGGGAAAGTTTTGATAGCATTAATGGGTAAAAAAGGTTAGATTTTGCTTAATGGAGGGGGTTTATATACATATGAGCTATTTACACTATGCCCCCTTCCATACTTAGACATTTACATTCTAAGTACAAATATACATAAAGATAAACAAATCAACTACTACAAATATATTTCTAACAATATTCATAAAGGAGGAAGAGATTTACCCTAATTCTCTTACCCTCCTCTCCAAGTTATCTACCCTCTATATAAATAGAGGAGGAAGCCTTACGGCATGGGGGATATCATACATATACGATACATATCACCAATCAACTATCATTCGATATACAAAAACCCTAAATCACCTATTATTCGACCTTCGAATAAACTCTGAACTACCTCATAAACCCTTAGTCGTATAAAACGACCTAGGGATCAACAAGCAAACAACACTCGGCCCTCGTAAATAAACCCTCAGCCTCGCTAGACGGCTGAGAGTAAACAATACCAGGCGTAAAGCGGTCTTCGACCCTCTGACCGGAAGGGAATCGCCAACAAAACACCTCCAACCCAGCTCACACTTCCGGTTGAGCCCATAGTGCGATTATTTGATCAAACATCTATCTACAAAGTCCCTAAGTTGATCTACGGTAATAGAGGAAAAGGTCGACTTAATACCTATCTTTGCCATAATAATACAAAGAGAAGATAAGAAGAGTACCTGTAACAAATAGTCGAAATACTCAAGTCAAAGGGAAGAAGGAACAACGAATAGTGGAAGGGAAGAAGGAAAAAAGCGGATCAATTAAAGTACATGCAACTACCTATTTTTCATTCTCACCCCATAAAGAAAAAGTCACCGTCTTTTGCCCCTCGATAAACAAGTAGGTTGCAAAAACAGTCCTTTGAATAGAAGTTGCCTTCGAGAAAAATCTGCATAAAGTATCAATAGAACTCGAAGACGACAAAAGGAGGTGAATAATGTACATATCATCCTTCAAAGATAATTATTCGAAGACGCAGATCAAAGAGAAAATTACGATTATGAGTCTAAAACCATAGCCCTAGCAGTCTATAATATTAGACTGGGGGCTTGACGATGTACCCCTTCAAATCACTATACGAAGGATACCTAGTACGAAGCGTCCTCACGAAGGGCACGAACACGAAGGTGCTTAATTACGGACGAAAGATAAAAGGATTAATATAAATCCTTTCCAAAGATAAAAAGAATACCTGCCTAATTCGATCTCTTCAAGGGATAAACTCCTAAAGGAAACAAGATCGGATAAACATGGCAATAAGAGTTTGACACAAAGAAGGAATAGGGAAAAAACCCTAACCTTCTCCCCCAAGGAACTTCCTCCTATAAAAGGAGGAAGAATCCCTCATAATCGAGACACTTCGATCTTAACCACATATTCGGAACATCACCGAATAAACCCCAACGATCATTGATCGAACCATAATCCTAAAATAAATCCCTAGTCGAATATAATTCGACCATTACTCACCTACACCTTCGATGGCGTAAAGGAACACCGTTCCTACCTTCGGGGAATCGCCAACAAATCCTAAAAACCCTTTAGGGTTTCACCTTTGAATTAGAAAACCTCTCGACGCGATTTGGTGCACAATCATGAATCTAACGAGAATCTGAGCCGTGATTAAGTTTCCAACAGTCTAGCAAACGGGTAGAATAGTATTTGGTCGTGTCATGAGATCGGAGATGCCAAACAAGTATTTTAATTTAATTACTGTTATTTGATTTTTCAATATTTTACGTTGTGTCTTCTGACGCAGTCTGCCCCGGTAATACCGGATAGTTACTGTTAGGTAAGTAGTTTATTAGGAGTTAGTGACAAACCCCCAAAACAAACTAGAATTACACATATTATTAGATTAGGTAGTGCAAGCGTCCCTGCGAACGATCCTGTAATTTAACACTAGACTATACTACACAGACCGGGTTCTCTGCTCGTAAGTGTGTATGTTTTAGGATAATTACTTGTACAACATTATAAATTTAAAAGCTAGAATCAATAATAAAAACGCACATCACAGCTTTTTGGCGCCGTTGCCGGGGACGCGACACATTCTTAGTTTAGTAGTGTAATTCGATCCTGCTTTGTGTTTCGGCACGAAGTAGTTACTTTTCAGTACTTAGGTTAAGTCATTTAGGTTAAAAGTCAAATTAGGCCAAATTAGGTTTTAGGTCAAAATTAGGGTTTTAGTTAATTTAGCTAGTATTTTCATTTTCGTTAAAAATCAAAAATCCAAAAATATTTTCATTTCATTTTTAGTTTAAGTAGTTTAATTTAGTTTTCATTTCATTTTTATATTGGTGCGTTGATCTTTTTCTTGAGTTTTGCAGCTTATTTAGGTAGTTGATGCGTTTAAGATCGGGAACGGTTCTAAGACGTGTATCCACAAGCCTAAGCAGACTCAGACGTAGGAGAAGACTCTACAGATCCAACTCCACACCCGTAGGTAGTTTAGCTCACCTTTTCAACTTAGAAGACCCCGTAGGATCAACCGACACTATGTCTCAACCAAATTCACCTAGAGGCGTCATTGACGAATTCGACCGACCGATGATGGAAAGGACGAGAGCCGTAGCACCGACACCGGGATCGGCCATAGTCTTACCAAACTTAGGAGATTCATTTTCAGTCAAAGGACACCACCTTAAGTTAATCCAGGACAACCAATATGACGGCCGAGCCAAATCCGACCCCCATAAGCATGTAACCAAGTTCACCAGTTTGTGTAAAATGTTCAAATATGGTGGAGGCGTCACCGATGACGATGTGCAACTTAGCTTATTTCCTTCGTCTCTCACCGGAGAGGCATGTGCTTGGTTCGATGAGCTCGATGAAGGTACCATCACCACATGGAATCAGCTTCGCGAAAAATTTGTCTCGCGATTCTTTCCCCCGAGTTTAGCTAGGAAAATGCTTCGAGACATCAAGGCTTTCAAGCAAGACGAAGGAGAATCACTAGTTGATGCATGGAAAAGGCTTAGGGAATTGATCAGAAACTGTCACGGGAATGGACTTAGCAAGGACGAGATCATGGAAATCTTTTTCTATGGTTTAACCAAGAGTTCCCAAAAGGATTTAGACCTAGCCGGAGGTGGTAACTTTTTGTACAAGACTACCAATGCAGCGTACAAGATGATAGAGGATATGGTGCAAGCTAGCTTAGCTCGAGATATGGGTGATAAGGAACGAGAAGGAAGATCAAGAAGGACCGTGGCTAGCATTGAAAGCAGCTCCGACAATGAGGTAATTCATGAACTTAAAGCTTTATCTAACTGTTTTTCTACTTTTGAAGATAGGTTGGACATTATGGACAAAGACCTCAAAGTGATTGCACACGGGTGCAACAATTGCGGAGGAATGCACTATACCGAGGATTGTGAAGAGGAGGCTACCGAGCAAGTCAATTATGTTCAGAACCAATACCGAGGAAGCTTTCAACGAGGACTATTCCAAAGAAACCCCGGTAATTCTAACTTTAATTCTAGTTATGCTAGAAATAACTTTGGTTCCTTTCAAAATAGGTGGCAAAGAAACAATGGTCAACCCGAGCAACCAAGAGTGGAAAATAAAGTCAAGGAGGATCATATTGCCAAGCTCACCCACATGATGGAGAGGTACATGGACAGGAATGAAAAAAGGCACGACTCCTTGGAAAGCTATGCAAAGACGCTCAATGTGAAAATAAGCAATCTCAATCAAAAGGTTGACGAGGGAGCAAGGAATCAACAAGCCTCAATCAAGGAACTGGAGAGAAGGATAGATAGATGGATTGAGCAGAATGTAAGAAAGGAAAGCAGCAACCCTCCGAGGCAAATCATCCAAGGCGGTTCAAGCTCAAACCCTAGCACGAGTCAAAAGTACCGACCACCAATCGGACGAATGTGAACGCCGTGTTCACCGAAGGTAATGATTCTACTGAGGTTTATAATGATTCTTGTGAAGTGTCAAATCTGGTACAGGTCAAACGGGAGCAAAATGAAGGCGAAACGGACAAAAATGAAATTCTGGAATCTGTCCAGGAGCCACCAGCGCCGCTAGGTATTCTCCCCAGCGCCGCTGGAAGCCCTCCAGGTAACACCCAGCACCGCTAGTGACCCTCCAGGTGCAAACCAGCGCCGCTGATAGCCCCCATGGTTGCCATCCATTGCCGCTCAGACTTAACCAGCACCGCTCAGGAGTCCGTCAGACCAGTTTCGCGCGAAACCTTGTTTTTGGAAGGAGACGTCGAGGTCAAGTTCAGTGCCAAATGCAAAATCAAAGAACGGGACGACTCGGACAGAAGTGAAGTGATTCAGAATCCCGACGCACCGGATGACAAGGCACAGCTACAGCAAGCACCTGAAGATCCAGGAAGTTTTCTTATCCCTTGCACTATTAATAATGAATATTTTTCAAGTGCATTAGATGATTAAGGGTCAAGTATTAATGTTATGCCCACTGTGATCTATGAGAAACTTACCCCCTGTTTGCTAAAACCAGCTAACATGAGCATTCGGTTAGCCGATCAGACTTACCGACAACCCAAGGGAATTGTCGAACGAGTCCATGTCAGGGTTAAGGATTTAGAATTTTGGACTGAGTTTCTTGTGCTTGATTCGGTAAGTGAAGTAGTGACACCCTTAATCTTAGGAAGATCATTTCTGCATGTTGCGGATGTTATCGTCCACGTCCTTAAACGTGAGATATCATTATCTGATGGTCAAAATAGGATTAGAGTATCTGACTTAGAAGGGGAGGATGAACTGGTTAAGGAAGAATGCCTTAGGATGGAGATAATGGATGAAGATCATAAACCTAGTGAACAAGTAGGGATGACTATAAGTGAAAAGACCTTAGAAACCAGACCTAAAAGAAAGATTTGCCATGAAAGCTTTATGGAATTAAAAGAATTAAAAGAGAAAATAGAAGAACAGTTAAGAAATGGCAGAGAAATGGCAAATAGGATTAGGAATATCCTGGTAAATATTAAGTGGGAAGAGCGTGTAGCCGACCTAGAAAGAGATAAGATAAATGAAATAATAGCTAGAGAACCGAATGGTAAGTTTTATGGTGACCCTAGCATATTTCAAATTCCTTGCTACATACGCTCAAACTGTTTTGAAAACACATACATAGACCTTAGAGCTACTTCTAATATCTTGCCCATAGGAATTTACAATAATAATTTGAAGAAGTACAAGGATAAAGTTAGATGGGAAGATTTAGAAATCAGGTTGGTAGGAGGAGTAAAGGTCTTAACCAAAGGAACCATTAGAGACCTAGTGATTAGGATAGAGGGATTGGATATCCCAACTGATTTCTTTATAGTTGAAGATGATTCGATTACTAGAGATCATGTGATTCTAGGTCAACCATTCTTGCTTTCAGTAGGTTCATCAGTTAATGTGAAAGCAAAGAAGATAACCTTAACCATGGGATATAATCAAGTAGTTCTGACCAAGGAGGACATTAGTAAGACCAACCCATTCGGAACTAAATGCAAAACCAGGAGCTATGCTTGGGAACTTAAGAAAAGGAGGATAGAGTCACACCTTAGGGATAAATCCGACCTTTACATCAAATCTCCCACGGGTACCGGCCCCCGGCCTGACCCGTATTCTTCCTCAACCTAGTTCCTAGGCCGAGTCTAGCTGAAGACTCGTTAAACTTAGCGCTTCTTGGGAGGCAACCCAAGCCGTATTTTTATTTTTATTTTTTTATTTTTCATTTTTAGGAATATGTGACTAATTGCAACTAAGTGATTGTTTTGAATATTATCATTGTGATATTTTATGAAGTATGTTTTGAGTATCACTGATGCAAGCTATCAATGGATCAAAGAAAACCAGTAACTTGTTGCAATCGTATTTCATTTTTATTTTTATGTTTTAGCTTGTTATTTTCCATTTTTATATTTTGATTGAAGTGTGCATGAGTATATTGCTTTGTAGTCTGAAGGAAACCATGCACTTGGCCAAAAGCTAAGTGTGGGGGAGTTCGAGCATCAAATCGCTGAAGAAATCAGACATCGGAACACGTACAGGAGTCAAAAGCGCCGCTAGGAGACTCCAGCGCGCTGGACCTGCACCTGTGCAGATCCAGCGCCGCTAGTTGACCACCAGTGCCGCTCCAAGCCCAGTCAGATCAGACCAACGCCGCTACCCACATCACTAGCGCCACTGGGTGCTATCCAGCGCCGCTACCCACATCACCAGCGCCGCTATCAGCTCCGTTCTGCGCACCAGATCGCCAAAAAACCAAAAAAATCAGAAAAACCCAAAAATCCAAAAAAATTAAAAAAATCAGAAAATACCAAAAAGAAAAGAAGATGGAGACGCATCAATGGATCGCCATCAAATGGAGACGATTGAAGTTTTTGAAGCTCATCATGTTCAAGTCGCTCCACAAATGTCATCTTCAACAACTATCATGCAATTTTAGGCCCGGGAAGTTTCGTTAATCCTGTTACTCTTTATTTTTATGTGTTTTTCCTATTACCCTTAGTTATATGTCTAGTACAACGAGGACGTTGTACAATTTAAGTGTGGGGGGATGGAATAGGAAAAACCCTTGGTCTAATTGCTTGATTTTGAACAAGTTTTCTACTACTTATTTCATGCAAATTCAAAGTTTTTTGTGTCTGAAAACTGTTTTGAGAATATAAGCTTTGCAAGTAGACAAAAGATGACGATAACTAAGCAATATTAGCTTTGGTAGGATGAACAATTAGTTAGAATTGTTAGCTTAACTATAGACTTGTGGCTGTTCATGCTTCCAACTGGATTAGAGCTTAGACTGAAACTGTATGCGATTATGTTTGCCATAGCACACTTAACCGGACTTTAATATGCCTAGCAATTAGAGCTTTCTAGTTATTAGTAGGTATATTAATTGAACTTAATTATACGTGCTTGTGTAAGAACTAGTTTAGATGTATGGTTCGCCTTAATTCTTACACTATTTAATGTGAACTAGTTGCATGCGGAGTAGGAGTATGAGTCATCTGGGGTCTCTGATAATGTCTATTGCATGAATAATGTAGTATCTTAAGAAAGACAATCAGTAGATTAAACAAAGTTCAAAGAACTATTAACGAGTAAAATCTAAATAACGCATCAAGTTATGTCGCTCTGGCGTGGGGAACCACCGACCTGTCACCGCTGTCTCAACTATTAAATATGATAATATTGTATGACTGCTTTAGTATCTAGCTAGCGAGCATGACTGTAGTGTAGGAGTATATCTAAGTAGTGACTCACAAGTACACACACCTTGAAATATCAAATGCCTTGCTAGTAGCTAGTAGTTCTGATTGCTATACAAACCTTATATAAGTGCTTAACTAGTCAGCAAAAAGTAGTAAGATTGAGCTGTAAGACATGTGGAAGTATAGAACTGTTTTAGAGGTATTAACACGAGTAAAAAGTTAGCTTTTAGTTTTGATTGGCCAATTATCTCACCACTAGCTATAGCTTTCTGATTTTGTCTAAAGCTTTCTCAAATCGTTTTGCATGACTATTCTTTCAAATGATTTCAATATAGTAGAATACTTTAACACTTAAGCTGTCCGCTCATCATTGTTTTATTTTTCTTGGACTATTTGCTTGAGGACAAGCAAAGACTTAAGTGTGGGGGAATATGATGAGCGTCCACTTTGTGATAAAAACCCCTATCGAAAGGCTTCAATTCTATGCTTAAATGAGTTAATATTCCGGAACTATTGGTACTTAATAGAATCTTATGTTTATGCAGGTTCACGAAAGATGCGAGAGAGGGTAAATGACATCAAGTGACACAAGAAGGAAGCCTATGTAGTTACAAGACACAAGGAAGTGATTCGGGAGACGAACGAAGAAGTACGAGTACAAACAGTAGCCACCAGCGCCGCTGGCAACCATGCCAGCGCCGCTGGCGAAGACCCAGCGCCGCTCCCGAAGAACCAGCACGCTGGCCCAGTAACAGAACCAGCGCCGCTGGTAGCCCCCAGCGCCGCTGGGCGGCCCAGATCAGAAACCGACTTAAATCACTATTTAAGCCGAACTAACCCTCAAAACCCTAAGAGAGAGCCGATTCAGCAGCCCTAGCCGCCCAGCATCAACCCTAGATCGAATTTCAGATTCCAAGAAGGTTTTGGAGCTTCTAACGCCTTCCGATCTTCATCCTTGGTCTAGATCTTATCTTTATATTTACTTTCTTTTATCAAACAATGTCTTTCATCTTTTCAGACTTTGTTATTCCTTTAATAATGTCAGGCTAGTAGGCTGAATACTTGTTTGGATCGAATGTGATCATGTAGACGTTTATTGTTTTACTTTGTTTGTTAGAATCTATTGGAGTGTGTTTTACTGTTTATCGTAGATCCATGTTTATTAGTAATTCATGATATTATAGGTTCTATATCTGAACATATTAGTTTAATTCTGATGGTTGTCTATGATCATACACTAGGACTAATATGGTAGGATGGAAAACACTAGTCGGTCTATAACTAGATGTAAAAAGTGATTCACTTGTAACCGAGGGATCCAGAACCATAGTAACTAAGATGAATTGAACATGAAGCTTAACAATGTCAGACGCGATCCAGTGACTTGTAACCGAGCACTGTGGTCACCGGAGAGAATTATTATCTGGTCATGGCTTAAGAGCCGGGTAACTAAAAGATGAACTAGTAACACAAACTTTAGGTCATTAATGCTTAAACAATGAATCTAACGAGAATTTGTTTAAAGTAGTGTGAGTCTAGCGACAGCACTGATAATTAGGCAAAGTGAATCTAACGAGAATCTGAGCCATGATTAAGTTTCCAACAGTCTAGCAAACGGGTAGAATAGTATTTGGTCGTGTTATGAGATCGGAGATGCCAAACAAGTATTTTAATTTAATTACTGTTATTTGCTTTTTCAATATTTTACGTTGTGTCTTCTGACGCAGTCTGCCCCGGTAATACCGGATAGTTACTGTTAGGTAATAGTTTATTAGGAGTTAGTGACAAACCCCCAAAACAAGCTAGAATTACACATATTATTAGATTAGGTAGTGCAAGCGTCCCTGCGAACGATCCTGTAATTTACACTAGACTATACTACACAGACCGGGTTCTCTGCTCGTAAGTGTGTATGTTTTAGGATAATTACTTGTACAACATTATAAATTTAAAAGCTAGAATCAATAATAAAAACGCACATCATCACCAGCGGCGTTGGCTCTTCCATATCAGCGTCTGATTTATCGATTTCTTCAGGTCCTTCTTCGTTTGACTCCCGTAAGACCTGCACTTCTCCATCTGTTGACGAAACGGTATCCACATCAACAAGCTTCATCTTGTTTGGTTCTGGATGTGGTGCTTCACTTTGATTCAACTCCTCTTGCTTCGGGATTGCATGCTCTTGTTCCTCCTTGACTCCTTGAAAGATCGTCCCCTCCTTGGTGCTTGAAATAGCCTCATCTTGATTGATTTTGCATTTGCTAGCGATCTGGGCTTCATCCGCACCTTGAAATTGAGCTAAATATGAAAAATCGCGATAATCCGGGCTGCTGGCGGGGCTCCCAGCGGCGTTGGAAGTCTCCCAGCGGCGCTGGTGGTCACCAGCGGTGCTGGCCTGAAGGACCAGCGGCTGGAGGCTCCAGACCTTGTCAGCTCTCGATTTTGCTTGTTTTGCCTTGCTCTTGCTCCTTTTCGACCGGGACTGCATCAATGGTTGAGGAAAGGTTCTCCACATCAGCAAGATGAATCTTGCTTGGTTCCGGATGTGATATTTCAGCTTGATCAACACGACACCTTTTGCTTGGATCATCTCGACTTAGGATTACACACTCTCGTTCAACCGCCACTTCTTGATAGATCGTCTTCTCCTCCTCGCACGATTCGGCCTCAAGTAGATTAAATTTGCGTTTAGAAGTGTTTTGGCCTTCATCGGTATTCATCAGATGGGAAACGAACACGTTTTCGCACAAATCAGGGCCCCAGTCAATCTGAGCGGTGCTTCTTGAGGGGGTGAGCGACGCTCCAAGCTCCGAGTCAGCTTCTGATTTTTCGAATGGTGTCGCGGGCGTCTTCTCCAAGAAAGCATAAGACTCCTCCGCTGTCCTACTAAGAAAATGGCACACACGCGTATCCAAAGCTTTTTGATTCGAGTCACTTAGTCCTTTGTAATACAAAGGAATATATTCGTCGATCTCCATCTTGTGTTCACCCAATTCTTCAATCAACTCTTTCATATATATCCAAGCATCTTCCCAAGTGTCATCCTCGTCCCACTGCTCGAACTGGCGAATGTTGTGATATACTTCTGATAAATTCCGCGCCTCCGATGCAGCTTCATAAGGGCAATAATCATCATCTGACTCATAGTCTATGAACACCATGATTTATGCCGATCCTATAAAACAGACACTAACTATACCCGTGAAAAGTACTAATTACTAGGGATGAGCAACAATTCCCAAATCCCGATCCCGTCCCGATCTCGGTACCGGGAAGTGGTACCGAATCCCTAATTTTTACCTTCTATCTGACCTTACTTTTTTTTTAATTTTTTTCTTTTTAATGGTTTCTGGGACCGGGACTAATCGGTACCGGTACCGGGATTTTCCCGAAAATCCCGACTAATCCCGACTAGTCCCAACTAAAGGGTTTGTATATATAATCTATATGTAATTTTTGAATGGTAATTAGTAAGTCAGAGCAGCATCTATATTTTGGCTATTGTGGTTTTAGAATTTTACTTTTTGATCATCAATAACGAATGTGATATATGGTTTAAGCTCCTGAATTTTACTTTTAATGGTTTCCTGGACATATCTGCATGCAATATTTCATATACTAATCTTAAGCTATAAGCTGCTGAATTTAGTAGTGAATTAATTACGTAAACTATGCTATGTATTATTGGCTTATTGCTGTTTGTTAGTTTAACGACATGTCTTGGTATCTTAATTAGATTATAGCGTATACTTGCATTACAGAATGGATATGAGAGACAAAGCATTAATAGCAGGAGATCATATTAGCTTTGAAATGGTTTGTGAGATAGCTTTTATTTTTAGTCGGGACTACTCGGGATTTGGTACCGATATCCCGGTCCCGTCTCGGTACGGTACCGGTACCAGTTCAAATGGGACCGGGTCGGTACCATGTTTTGTCATTTTCGGGATCGGTACTGGGACCGGGTACGGGACGGTACCAGTCCCAAGCCCATCCCTACTAATTACTGATAAAAATAGAAATACAAAAATGAAAAGACAAAAACGAAAACTAACCTAAACTAATAAAAGAAATATTTTTGGATTTTTAAATTTTTCAAATTTTTATGGTTTTTTATAATAATGAAAATAAAAATGACACCTAAACTAGATTAACTAAAATGAAAATAAACTAATCCTAAAAAGACTAAAACTAACTCTTCCGTGTAGACACGAAAAAGTCGAATTACCCTAACCTAACTAAATTCCTAAGCTTAATAGTCCCCGGCAGCGCGCCAAAAAATTGTGCAGAAGTTAACTTAATTTCCTAACAAGTTTTAAATTTATAATTTCAAGGTTAACTTCTCTACTACACTCACTCACGGGCAGTGGACCCGTTCGTTTGTAGTATAGTAAATAGGTAAGACCAGGATCGTTCGCAGGGACTATGTCTAAGAACTAAGCTAGGTGTAATTCTAGGATTTTGGGGGTTTGTCACGATTAAAACTAATAAAAATAAAAGACAAGAATCCGGTATTACCGGCGCAGGCTGTTTCTGAAGAAACAACGAAAAGATAATAAAAGTAAATTAATGCAAGACAATAAGAAAAGTAAAATACTTGTTTGGCATCTCCGATCTCATGGTACGACCAAATACTATCCTACCTTTGCTAGACTGTTGGAAAACTTAATCACGGCTCAGATTCTAGTTAGATTCACTTTGCCTAAGTAACTAGTGTTGTCCCTAGACTCACACTACTCTTTAAACAAATTCTCGTTAGATTCATTGTTTAAGCATTAATCACCTAAGTTTGTGTTACTAATTCATCTTTAAGTTACCTGGCTCTTAAGCCATGACCAGATAATAAATTCTCTCCGGTGACCACAGTGCTCGTTTCCAAGTCACTGGATCGCGTCTGACATTGTTAAGCATCATGTTCAACTTATTCTAATTACTATGGTTCTGGATCCCTCGGTTACAAGTGTG
>CM067170.1:19480380-19531016 GCA_034093135.1 Erigeron breviscapus
TTAGATTCACTTTGCCTAAGTAACTAGTGTTGTCCCTAGACTCACACTACTTTTTAAACAAATTCTCGTTAGATTCATTGTTTAAGCATTGATCACCTAAGTTTGTGTTACTAACCCATCTTTTAGTTACCCGGCTCTTAAGCCATGACCAGATAATAATTCCCTCCCGTGACCACAGTGCTCGTTTCCAAGTCACTGGATCGCGTCTGACATTGTTAAGCATCATGTTCAACTTATTCTAATTACTATGGTTCTGGATCCCTCGGTTACAAGTGAATCACCTTTTACATCTAGTTATAGACCGACTGGTGTTTTCCATCTTAGCATATTAGTCCTAGTGTATGATCATAGACAACCATCAGAATTAAACTAATATATTCAAATATGGAACCTATAATAATATATGAAGAACTCATTAACCATGGATCTACGACAAACAGTAAACACAATCCAACATAACTAACAAATAAAGTAAAACAATAAGCGTTTACATGATCACATCGATCCAAACAAGTATAAGCGTTTAGCTACTCATCGAGTAGTTCAGATCCACACAAAAGACATAAGAATAATTCATGTTTGAATGTATGTAAAAGAACTAGAAAGATAAAGAAAGAATCAACCGGATGATGTAGGATCACACAGATGATTAGCTGATGTTATGAGCCTTTAGATCTGCTTGGAAAACCCTAGATATGCTCCAAAGTCGACCTGGAAGTGATAGGGTGCGGCTCCTGTTCGTTCGTTATGTTTTTGAGGGTTTTAGGTTGGTATTTATAGGTTTCGGACGCAAACCCTAGCTGACGGCACTCCCAATGGCGGTGGCAAAAGTCCCAGCGGCGCTAGCTGGCTCCCAGCTCTGCTCTTGAAGTCCCAGCTCCGCTGGTGAACTCCCAGAGGCGCTCAAGATGGTCCCAGCGCCGCTCATGAGCTTCAGGATGACTTCCAGCGGCGCTAGCGTGAAATGAGCGGCGCTGGAGGCTTCAGGTTCAACACGAAAGTTGTAGATCTTTCTCTTGCCTTTCCGTGGATAGCTTACTCGTCAGAAACGGAGTCCGTATGAAGAAGTTATGCCTGAAATACTAACACATGGTCGTATGCTTCATGTTGGCCTCAAATTCTTCATGTTCCGCTTGCTAGTCTTCGTCCAAGAGTCTTGTGGCTTCGTGTTAAGCTGAGTAGAGACGTTTGCCTTCACTTGCACGCCTTGTGAACCTATCATAACATGTCATCCCATTAAGTACCAAAAGTTCACATTTCTTGACTCATTTAGACATCAAAACACGACCTAAAGATATATGAAATAATCACAAAATGGACGTTCATCAAAGCCCAAGCACAAGCATCAATCAACCATCACATCTTGGATTTACTTGATTACCTGAAAAGTGTACTAAACAAAGTCAACACTAGGTTAGTGAGTTCGTAGTAATAGATCACAAGGAACCATCGTCAACAATCACAATATGTATAAGGAAAAGTAAGTAATGACTTACAGGTAGCCTTTACAAGGCACAAGGTCAAGCAAGATAGGTAAACCGATAGTAAACCTCCCTACATAACAAGCCAATAGTGTATCAACAATGATGAGGAATGCGTGCCACAATTATGCATAAGTAATATCAACATCAATGAGTATGCGAAACAATAAGGATGCATAAAGTATATGTGCATGCGACATGATCAAGCAATGCATGAGTGTATATCATGTGTCTCTCAACAATCATCAAAAGTGCACAAGTTCCCCGGGAAGAGAACGGACTCGCACACGTTTCCGATACAAAAGGGGTGCGTACGTTCCCGCTCACGTTTCCCATAGCTTGGGGGTGCGTGCGTCTCATCAATAACCATATCATTACATATGCGTGTTTAATTCCCCGGGGAGCGAATGGTCTCGCACACGTTTCCCATACAAAAGGGGTGCGTACGTTCCCGCTCACGTTTCTCATAGTTTGGGGGTGCATGCGTCTCATTCACAAGTCCATCAACCATCAAACCATTCAAACCAACCAAAATGGTACGTACATACACTTAGGAGGATTTTACTTTCAATGAGTTCTCGATGCTTATATATAGGGTCACCCGCAGCCTTCCCACCACATCTCAAACCCTTTGAAGGTATAATCGACTTCCATTTATGTACAACTATCCTAAATATAACCATACATATCACAATCATGTACCTAATCAACCAACGTGTCAATCAATCCATCATTCAATCAATCAAGACCATCTATCGATCAAACAATCAATCAAGACTATCCATCAATCAAACAATCAATCAAAACTATCCATCAATCAATCAAACAATAAGTCGTCAATCAAATTAACCAAGCAATCAAACAAGCACGTATGTGTACACTTTTC
Source organism: Erigeron breviscapus (assembly GCA_034093135.1). Classification (NCBI taxonomy): domain Eukaryota; kingdom Viridiplantae; phylum Streptophyta; class Magnoliopsida; order Asterales; family Asteraceae; genus Erigeron; species Erigeron breviscapus. The sequence goes on from CM067170.1 coordinate 19,482,748, forward strand.
AGCCCGAATCTCAATTGAGTAGGGAGCTACAGAACTCACATGTTGGGTGGTGTGCAGAGTTTCGCCTGCAAACTTGTCTTGATAACACTCGTGTAGCATAATCGTCTTAATCTGACAACAAACCAACGCTAATAAGTATCCTTGCATTTCACTTGTATTCTGTACTTACTAGTGTTCTAGAAATGTCGTTATATAGTGTCGTTTATGTATATGGTTACTTTATTACACCATTTGTTTAATCGTTGTTTATTCACATTAACACTCGCGTTTCATACTAAATTAAACTATAATATTACGTGTGTTATGTCCGATATCACAATCGTTTTCTAATTAATTACCTTGTCAAAAGGCACGCTTATGACCCGAGAAAACAACAACGCCTAGTGAACCTCCAAGGAAACCACTCGAACCCACGACCACCTTTACACGGTTCGGTTCACACACACACACAAATCTGGCCAAAACAGGAAGGATGAACAAGATAGCGGAGAATCGAGAAAGATGAACAAAATCTGGTCAATGATGGTCAAACAGCCCCTCCAAACACCCAAATCTGTCCACACACCTACATGAATCCACACCCAATAAACACAAATCTGTCCACAAACATATACGAATCCACATACACACGCGGATCTGATCGAAATGAAGGAAAGAAAAGGAAGAATTTGAAAAGGAGGCTGGTCAATCGAAAATCAACACAAACTCGTGACCTAAAATACGATTTTGATGAACACCGAACCCCAGATCGAGTTTCGGACCAGAATGAAGAAGAAGAAAATGTTTTCCGACCAAAACCAAAACCATACAAGCATAAACGGTCGGATCTTGCACAAACCCAACCCGATTTGGTGATTTTACATATATATATTTCGATTTCATCACAAAATCGTGAAACCCATTTGATTTTTCTTGATATTCGGCCGATTATAACCACATACATATAAATTTCGTGATTTTCGGTTTGATTTACCATTTATGTGTTTAGATCTATTGATTTCTTGCCTAGATTTGAAGAAACAAGTTGAGATTTGGATGATGATGATGGCCGAAAATAGAGAGAGAAAGAGAGAGAAATCGGTGAGAGAGAGGGGGAGGTAGAGAGAGAAAGTGATTGTGAAGAATGAGAGGAGAGGATGAGGGAAACTAGGGTTTTGGGCTCCCTCAAGCCCTTTTTGACCTCCTTTGACTTCTGTTGACCGTCTTTGACCATCCAATTACGAGAACTCGGAATTTACTTGCAACTCTTCGTCGACACAATTGATTAGATTTTTCGATTACCTTTCAAACGACTATAAATATAATTATATTAACTTATTCATAATTTACTTTGTTCAATTTTAAATATTTTATAATTAATTTGGCATTTCTACTGGACGCTAGCTACCTTGCATTCTCGAATCGTTTTTTTTTTTTCTTTCACAATAACCGACAATCAAAATTATTAAAATGCTCTCGGTTTCACACTACTAATCCCGATAGGTTGACCGGTCAAAATGACGGATGTTACAATAGCGCCACAACACGCGAGTACCTTTCTCTCGTAGATATTAACAAATTAGAATACATTAAAGAAAATATAACACTTAAACTCTACGGAGTGGGGCGGGCCATTTCGCCCAAATCTTGCCACCTACACTATAATACCCCGAATTTCTAAATAAAATATTAATAAGTAAATAAGTTTTATGTTTAAATAAAATAGAAATATAAATGATAATAATGATATCCTTAATTCTAGCTAGGAATTTAAGTTGATGGACTTAGTATATAAATGATTTTTATCTGTGTTTTAGCCTAATAAAAAAATAAAATAAAATGTTTTGTATATATAAAAACTAGATTATTACCCGCGTAATACGCGGGAAACATATATAACTAATGACATGTTAAATTTTTATAATATCATAAGTTGACAAATATTTAACAGGTAAGAATTAAACCACTAAAAAACATGAAGTTACATTAGTGGTCGTTTAGATTCAGGTTAACAGTGACCAAACAGTGGAAAAATTGATACATCATCTATCAGAGGTCTCGCTAAGTAAGGTTTTTTTCTTTGGATGTCTTTCATTCATCCGGATATGTCTGCATTGTCATTGTACTTGTGCTTTAACGTTTTGCTCGAATAATTTAGTTATACACTAAAATTACTAAGTAATTCAGTTATCAATTTACATATCACATGTTGTGTTAATCTAAGTTAAAATTGTGCATAATATCATTGAAATTTTCATACAATTAATTTTCTGATATATAATTGTGATACCTTACTATAGACTCCATATTTGTTTTTTAGTGTTTTATTAAGAAGACCGGTTTGACATCTGGTCCGGTTTTCAAAACATCGATTTAACAAAAACCTCTTACTATAGACTCCATATTTGTTTTTTACTGTTTTATTAAGAAGACCGGTTTGACATCTAGTCCGATTTTCAAAACATTGATTTAATAAAAACGTTATATGATAAAAATCTTATACAAAAATCCTTATAGCCATATTTTATTCATTATATATAAAAATCCTATACAAAAATTGTAACATCCCAAACTTTTTATTTAACGGTTGACTTGGGTCGTTAAGTCAACATTACGTGTCCGTTAAGCCTATAAATGATTTAATGACTATATGTGTTTAATGTGTTATATATGTAAGGCATTAGTGCCTTAATGATTGATGTGCTAAAGTGTTTAAGATATGTTTTATATGCCTTTTGATGTGCTTGAAGTGTTTAATGTGTTGTAAGTATTCCCCATAGGTGTTTTGAACTAAATATGAGCCATAAGGAAGTCTAGGGACTAGTTTTGATATAGCTGGAAACAAAAAAACGGGTTAAGGGTCTAATAATCTGTCATTAGACTCATAAATCAGAGAATATACATTTCCTTTGAAGCCCTAGTCGTTCCCTTTGTTCCATAGCATCCTATTGTTCGATTTCATCGTTATTCGGTTGATTCGAGAGTGTTTTGATCAAGTTTTTGTATCCTCTTTGTAATCTCCAGGTATTCAAGGTATAATAACATTGATCTTGTATCACTTAAATCATATAATCAGATCCATAACTGATTTAGGTCATTAGATGATCAATTGATGTCTTAAACGTTGATTCGTTGACCTAAAATGTTTAATTATGTGATGCAAATCAAGGAAGGATTAATCAATGATTTCATTGCATCATTATGGTCTTAAAATGGTGAATTTTGAGGTACAAAAGTCGTTCATAAGGTTTGGGGTCGTTTGGGGTGTGTTTGGTTAAGTTTTGGAGGTTAAATAATGAGTTTTGTGCAGAATCGGGGCTAGTTGCGGCGCAACTACTTAGTTGCGGCGCAACAAAAATACAGTGACATTTAGTTGCGACGCAATTTGCTCATTGCGACGCAATAGCGACAGAATTTTCAAATGGCCATAACTTTTGAACCGTAACTCCGTTTTTAACAAATAAGATATCCACGGAATCGTAAGAGAGTCTACTTTCTAATGGTAAGGTTTTTAAGGGATGATTGTGATGTCAAGTTTCCAGAAAGGTTAATTTAGTGAGTGAATGTCGAGTTTCGTCGAGTTATGTAAGCTCTAATGTATTAATCGAATGTCCGATGTATCAAGCATTGTCATGGGTCATGTTTATAGATACTTAGGCTTGATTCATGAACAAAAGTAAGTAGGTACTTGTTTAGCTCATTATGTCGTTTAATGATTATAGGTAGTCGGGAATACTTGCAAAGCTCGGTAACTTACGTTATCATTTTGTACGCTTCTACGAGGTAAGATACACTACTTTGACACGCTGAGGGTTCAACAAAAGCATGGTTTTTATAATTAAACTTCCCTAACGATATCTTGTTGCTTATGGGTATTCGGGATTATACGGGAGGTTACATGGGCTAAGTAATTGACCATTAAGACCTGAAATGCAGTCCCAATGATATGTGATGTAATGTTATGTTATGAAATGATATGCAATGTCTTATGATGCATTGAAATGTGATATATGTTGATGACTAATGAAATGTGCATGATTGTATGGCTTGTTCATCTAGTTCACTAGACTCATTAAGTTGCCATGTCACGTGCACGTTTAAGGGCACAAACGTAAAAGATGAATATGTGTTATGTTTAGGTAATGTGGATACCTGAACTATATGATATGTAGATCGAGCTCGTATATAATATGAAAGTGTTAAGCTTAACCCGTAGTTGCCCTTGCCCGGTGAGTGCGTATATGTAGTTGCTTGGGTGGCTCCTTGCAACGTAATTACGTGGTTTGAGTATCTCCGGGTGGAGTGATTACCCACCAATGTCTTTGAACATACGGACTACTCCTGGATTGGCTTGCCATTCCTTAACGACATTGATGGACCGCTGAAAGGCTTATCCATCCAGTCGGGTGTGAGGTTCTCGTTAGGTCTTATGACCGCCTACACACAAACTTACACCTTATATGATATGCGTGACTTAAGTCACACCTGAAATGATGTTATACGTGATGATGAAAAGATGATTAGGCACAACTAAGACGAATGATCCTATATGAATGATGTTTATGGCTATATGAGATGCTTTTTGATGATGTGTGCCTTAATGATGAAATACAACTTTTATTATGTTTTAATTGGACAAATGTTTTCATAATCTTGTGTTATCTTACTTAGCTAATTCGTTAGCTAACACTTGTTTCTTGAAATGTGTTGTTCCCTCAGGTTTAGCAAGCTTTGAATGTTGATGAATAAAGAGCGAGGCATGGGTAGATTGCTTGAAGATGATCATAGTTTACCCATAGTGGATGCTCCTTTAGACCTTTGAATTATGTTAAGACGTTTATGAATTGTAATGACTTGTGATCGGTTGTTTGATGTTCTTATCAAATCGTGCGTTTATGTGGAAGATGGTTTTATCTCAATTGACACTTAATAAAGTATTGTAGAAAGCTCATTTCCTTGACAACGATTCTCAAGTTTATTCTATCGATGAAATGTTATTTTCTCGCCTGTGTGATTGAATTCACCTTTCGTTTCTAGTGTTGATATCGTTCATATATTATGACGTGTTTCCCGAGGATATCCTTGATATTCCTCCCGACCGTGAGCTCACTTTTCAGATTGATCTTGTACCCGGTGCTACTCCTGTTGCAAAAGCACCATATCGTTTAGCTCCTACAGAAATGAAGGAGTTAATGTCTCAGCTTCAAGAGCTACTTGACAAAGGTTTCATACAACCAAGTTCCTCGTCTTGGGGAGCTCCGGTTCTCTTTGTCAAAAAGAAAGATGGCTCTATGCGCATGTGCATAGACTACCGTGAGCTGAATAAGCGAACGGTTAAGAATAAGTATCCTCTCCCGCGCATTGATGATCTATTTGATTAGCTCCATGGTGCTTCCTACTTCTCTAAGATCGATTTACGGTCTGGTTATCATCAATTAAAGGTCAAAAAGGAAGATGTAGCCAAGACAGCTTTCCGTACACGATATGGGCATTATGAGTTTCTTGTCGTGCCATTTGGGTTGACAAATGCTCCTGCCGCTTTTATGGATTTAATGAATCGGTTACTTCCCCAAGATTAAAGTTGGATCCTCCCTATTAATTCCATTTGCCTTCTACGCTAGGATGAATGAATTGAAGCTGACAATGGAGTAATTGAAAGATGTTGATGTTGTTTTATGTTCTTATCAAATCGTGCGTTTATGTGGAAGATGGTTTTATCTCAATTGACACTTAATAAAGTATTGTAGAAAGCTCATTTCCTTGACAACGATTCTCAAGTTTATTCTATCGATGAAATGTTATTTTCTCGCCTGTGTGATTGAATTCACCTTTCGTTTCTAGTGTTGATATCGTTCATATATTATGACGTGTTTCCCGAGGATATCCTTGATATTCCTCCCGACCGTGAGCTCACTTTTCAGATTGATCTTGTACCCGGTGCTACTCCTGTTGCAAAAGCACCATATCGTTTAGCTCCTACAGAAATGAAGGAGTTAATGTCTCAGCTTCAAGAGCTACTTGACAAAGGTTTCATACAACCAAGTTCCTCGTCTTGGGGAGCTCCGGTTCTCTTTGTCAAAAAGAAAGATGGCTCTATGCGCATGTGCATAGACTACCGTGAGCTGAATAAGCGAACGGTTAAGAATAAGTATCCTCTCCCGCGCATTGATGATCTATTTGATTAGCTCCATGGTGCTTCCTACTTCTCTAAGATCGATTTACGGTCTGGTTATCATCAATTAAAGGTCAAAAAGGAAGATGTAGCCAAGACAGCTTTCCGTACACGATATGGGCATTATGAGTTTCTTGTCGTGCCATTTGGGTTGACAAATGCTCCTGCCGCTTTTATGGATTTAATGAATCGGGTATGTCGCCCATTCTTAGATCATTTTTGTAAAGTCCCTCACACGATGGTTTAACCCACAAGTGTAAAATACAACAAGCCAAGTATGAACTAGAACAGGACTAGTATTGTTTTAAATGTAAATACAAGAATATAAATAAAGCAATAAAGACTTTAAGCAATAAATAAGTAAAGAAGTATATAAATGGTGGAACACAAATGTAGTTTTCAAGTGTATTTTATTTATGATGATAAACAAAATACAAGGTTGTTGCGGAACCTAGATAATACAAATGTAAGTATCTAAACAACCTATGAATTACAAGTGATCTATACTTGCTAAATAATCTCCTTGGATCGATATACTTAAAGGTGTGAAGTATAACTGTTAAGATCGAGAGTATTTTAGCAAGTTCACCAAATTGCAAAAAGTAATTTGAACGAGAGAAATGACTTTGATATTTATAGGCAAAAAGAATTAATATTAATTCTTTTTGCCATACAAATATGGTTGGGTGCATTTAAGGAACTAAAGTAGTTTCTTTAAATGCATTGAATAAAGTACAAGGATAAAATCACTTTGATGTGACTTGTCATCCTTTCAACCAACCACCTTTACACACGTATTATATCTTTTACAAGGGACAATTTAGATATCCGGGTAAAAGCGTGTAAAGGCATAAAGTCAATACCTCGTAATCAGTGTTCAGACTTGTAAGGTCTAGAACACTGTCAAGTCTCCAGTCGGGAGATCTGGTAAGACTGTCAGTAGGCTCCACTGCTTGTCAGTCTTCTTTCTTCAAACTTCAGTTTTTGACTTCAGTGAGAATGTCTTCAGTAGAAACGATCTGGACTGGAGTGAAGTCCAGTGAGCCAATCTGGTGGATTCCAGATTTCCTGTACAAGTAAATAGCTCACTGGTCTTCACATAATTTCTGGACAAATCTTCAGAGGGCTCCAGTCTTCAAGTCTGGAGCGAGTCCAGTAAAACTGGACCTAACAAATTCCCCCTATTTGTTTAGAAATTATGCAAGGGTTTTCAAGCTTCTATCTATACATTTGTATGCTTGAAAAACCCTTAAATTTGATTAAGTCTAAAATTTTAAGTAACTGGAAATCACTTTATAGATCATCAGTGTTCCAGTTTTCATCTTTTAATTCTAACTTAAACTTAATCTGATCACTTACTTTGTGAATCAAAAATTGCAACTATATTTACAGCCATCAACAAAAATATGTTACAATTTTGATAAATAAATACAAGTACAAGTAAGTAAAATAAAAGATTCAGGCCCTTCTTTTTGATGATTGTCCAGGTGCATCTTCAGTGGCCTTTCTCTTTTGTGTAGGTGAAGTAGGAGTAGAATCTGAGGTGCGTAAACCCAAAACATTTTCCATTTGTTGTTTCCTCATCCAGACCTTCTCGATCCTTTTCAAAAATGCTTTAACATCTGGGGACAGATCAGTCTTCCCCCTGAATGTTAAGCCAATCTCCTTTAGTTCAGTCCACCCAAAGGCTTGGACTGAAGCACTCATCATTTCATCAGTAAAGTTACCCTCCCTGGTCAACTTTATATTAAACTTGGTCATACCTTCATGATTCTCAGCAAGTTTAATTTCGGCAGCAATGATTTTTCTGACATCAGCCCTGAACACCCTCATTTCTTCATACTTGGCCTTTTGTCTTGCCATCTGGACCATGTATTCAGTTTCCTTGGATGCCTTCTTTTGATCCAAGGCAGACTGGATTTCTTCACGATTAATTCTTTGTGAGGTATCCAAGGGAATGAAAGTGCTCAGATCTGCATCTTTGAGTGCCTTCATTTGTTTGGCAGTTAGTTTGGGTAAGCCCTTAATTTTCTTTCTGTACTCAATCTCCAGGGCTGCAGCATTCTTCCTGATCTTTTTCTGGAGGTCCACCAGTTCCTCCTTTCTTTGTCTGATCTGTTCAACAACACTGACACCATACGTTACTACATCATACGTTTGTTCTTCTAATGAGTACCTGGAGCGAAGATAAACGTCATCCAGTGTATCCAGACATTGATGAACTCTGGGGTCTTCCTTCATCTTTTTAAATACGTCAATATGTATGCCCAACCTGCCAGCATTATAGGAATCCAGAGTACCCATGTTTGCCATCTCCCTTTTGTGGGCCAGCAGTTCATCCCTTTGTCTTTTCTTGAAAATTTCTATCATTAGGCACTCTTGCTCCAATCTCTTTGAAGTATCATCAGCAGCAGAAGGAAATTCTGATGAACCTTCAGTTGTTTCGATTTCCCCTCCAGATATCACATGCTTCTTTCTTTTTGTTGACTTCAAAGTAGTTGTGATATCTGGAAAGGCTTCAAACTGTGGCTCACTGACATCGATACCAGCAGCCTCTTCTTCTTGCACAATTGTTTCTTGTGTACTGGCATCAGTACCAGACACTTGTTTTTCTGGTACATTCGCTTCAGTACCAAGGACCTTTTTCAGCACAACTTCCTTCTTCAATGCATTACCAGATTTTTCCCCCTTGGAAGCATCTCCAGTTTGGGACTGAAGATGATTCCAAATCAGTTCAAGAGTATGTCGTTCAGACGACCCAAATGTTCTACCAGCCACTGGAGTTGTGATGTTGACAGTCTGCCTGAGTTGTTGCACTTCATTCTTGATGATTTAATTTCTGAAGGGAAGTGTTTTGGCAATTGATTATCAATCATTTTCACAACTTGGGGCAAAAATACATCTTGTAAACTTCTGTTTACAGATCCAGAGATTTCTTCAGTGATTTCCTTCAACATATCACTTCTAAACCTTCGAATACATGCTTCACTTATGTCGGTGACAACAGCAGTCTGGTCAAGAGTTGGCCTACTCTCCAAGTGACTGATTCTGGTTGTCAACTTCTGAAGTTCCTCTGTTAGACTTGTCAGTGGTTGAGTTACCTCAGATTTCACTGCAGTCTGAACAGAGTTCACCAGTTTTCCTTCCAAACCCTGGACTGCCACTTTAATATTTTCTGAGTTTTTGTTTGTGGCCAGTACCAGGTCGTTTAACTTCTCGAATACCATCTTCTCATTTTCAACAAATAAATTCATTTCAGATGCAAGATTATTTGTTAAAATAGATTTAAAATCAGAAACAACCTGAGAAGATGACTGGAGTGATCTCTCCAGGTCCGCCACTTTACTTAAAAGGCCTTGGACCTCGGTTGAAGATGAAGTGGAGAGACCACCTGGAGGAGTAAGATCAGAAACCAATCTGGTTGTCAAGGGAACTTGTGTCTGGACTACTTCAGTGGAAGTTACGGATGTGACAACAGTCGAGTCCAGGACACGAGGGAAGTCCAATGGTTCTTCAGGTGGTGGTGGTTGAACGGATGCAAGTCGAATGGAAGTAGGTTGAAGATAAGGAGTATCTTGTGGAAATGAAGGAGGTGGTGGTGGTGCATTTGTCGATTCTGGTGGAGGTGGTATTTCAGAATCTGGTGGTGGTACATTTGTTTCTGGTGGTGGAGATGGAATATTTGGAAATTCTGGAGGTGGAGGCATATCTGTTGTTTGCTCCACTTCCATATTTACTTCATCGCCCAAAAAATTTAAATTTGTATCAAAATCATTACCTTCAGACATTGGGGAATCAACCTCATCCCAATCTGGAACCATCCCAACTGTCTGATCACCAGACTGATTACCAACTTCAATATTTAAATCAAGTTGAGCCTCCTGCTCAACATTCTGGACCTGCACATCAACTTGTGCAACATCTTCCTGTTCAACAATGAGAGTGCCATCTGCAGCCATTGTATCACCAGCAACTCTGGTTTCTTCACCAGTTCCTTCTTCAACATTTTCTCTGGAAATATCTCCAGATTCCTGGTGTGAGGATTCTGGAGGAACAGTTTATGTTCTAATGTGACCAATTGCTACACCTACCAGCCTAAGACGTCTGCCACTTCTTGGGCGTCTAGAGGGGTTCTCTGGTACATTTTCATGTTGTTGTTGGTCTGGAGCCACTTGGGTTATTGGTTGCACAATTTCAGCATCTAGGTCTCCAGCGGGCTCTTCATTAACTTGAACCCCACCTGGAGCCTCTTCCAGATCAATTCTTTCCACATCATCCCTCTCCACTACTTCCCTTTGGAAACTTGCGATCATGGCCTGAGGGATATCTACCTCAGTGGGAGAAGATTTGAGATTGGCCAGATCACGCATGTACTCACTTACAGAAAAGTGAGTGGTTTCAAAGTCGTATTGGTTGCCCAGAGCTCTTTTAAAAAGAAGTGAAAGGAAACGAATATAAGGTACAAATGCTTTTCTACCTTTCACTTTAAGACGCTCTACCAGATCATCAAAGAGTATCTTGGCAAAATCCACTCTATAACCAAACCAAAGGCAGTAAGCAATCTGGAGATGAGTTTGGTTGATCTGATCAAGTCCTCCAGAGATGCCTCCTAAACACTCAACTATGTGAGTGAAGAAATATCTCCATGAGTCTGTTAATTTACTCATGTAGATAGTTCCCTTTCTGGATAGCTGGTCATGCTCATCCAAAATATCTGCGTGCCCCATCAGTCTGCACACTTCCCTTGCATTTATGCCAGAGGGAAAATCAACAGGCATCTCATTTTCAGTGAAATAATTTAATTGAAGAACTGTTCGAAGAGTGTCAGCAGTGAAAGAAAAGGATCTGGTCCCTTGCTTTAGAGTATAAGAGATTGAGGAGGTTGTCTCAACATATTCTGCTGTGTACCAAAATTCACATAAATAATCATGGTACATTCTGCCTGGATTTAGGGTTAAGGCACCATAAAGAGGACAATAAAGGAAGAAACTGTTTAATCTTCCGATGATGGATTGGGCCTCATGAACACTGGCAAGGGAGAGTCTGGCCATCCAGTTGTTCATGTTTATACGAATGGCATCTGCATTAAGAGAGATAATTTCCGCCCTTTTAACGGCGGCGACCGGAGCATTGGAGCAGATAAAAGATTTTTCGGTGAGTTTGATTGTCTTGGTGCCATTGTATATATGGTAGATATGAGAAAGAAACTGAAAATATAGGGTTTATGAAGATTTGATGATTTGATGATGATTGGAAATTGAATGTAGAAGAAGTAAATGAAGGAATTTAGGGAGTAAATGATTTTCGAGATGAAAAATGAAAGTGAAAGTAAATGTGAGTATTTATAGGAGAGAGAAGGTGGAGTTTCAAAAATTAAATTTGAATTTTAAAAATTGTAATTTTGATCGGTTTTTGAAATCCGCATTTAATGCTCCCATCACACATAAATGTGTGACGGTTGACAGCCCACTCATGTAACTGTACAACTGTTGATAGCCCACTAAAAATAACCACTTGCACTTTTTATCTTCCCAAGGTAAATTACTATCATTTAGTTTTAAAATATCTTTGCCACGTGGCAGCATCATGACCAAGTATTAAAATATTATGACTGACACACCATCACTCATTTCAGTGCATCTGGAGGGTGACTGAATACTCCAGTATCACTGGTGGATTAGTCCAGTGAGGGTATGCACTGATGGTACACTGGAGGGACACTCCAGTAAAGTACCAATTTTAAAACCATACTGGTGACCTCAAACATGCACATCAACTTGCAGACAAAATGAGAGGGACACATTTACAAGGCGACAGAAGTCACCTCAAACACGCACATCAACTTGTGCAACATCTTCCTGTTCAACAATGAGAGTGCCATCTGCAGCCATTGTATCACCAGCAACTCTGGTTTCTTCACCAGTTCCTTCTTCAACATTTTCTCTGGAAATATCTCCAGATTCCTGGTGTGAGGATTCTGGAGGAACAGTTTATGTTCTAATGTGACCAATTGCTACACCTACCAGCCTAAGACGTCTGCCACTTCTTGGGCGTCTAGAGGGGTTCTCTGACATTTTCATGTTGTTGTTGGTCTGGAGCCACTTGGGTTATTGGTTGCACAATTTCAGCATCTAGGTCTCCAGCGGGCTCTTCATTAACTTGAACCCCACCTGGAGCCTCTTCCAGATCAATTCTTTCCACATCATCCCTCTCCACTACTTCCCTTTGGAAACTTGCGATCATGGCCTGAGGGATATCTACCTCAGTGGGAGAAGATTTGAGATTGGCCAGATCACGCATGTACTCACTTACAGAAAAGTGAGTGGTTTCAAAGTCGTATTGGTTGCCCAGAGCTCTTTTAAAAAGAAGTGAAAGGAAACGAATATAAGGTACAAATGCTTTTCTACCTTTCACTTTAAGACGCTCTACCAGATCATCAAAGAGTATCTTGGCAAAATCCACTCTATAACCAAACCAAAGGCAGTAAGCAATCTGGAGATGAGTTTGGTTGATCTGATCAAGTCCTCCAGAGATGCCTCCTAAACACTCAACTATGTGAGTGAAGAAATATCTCCATGAGTCTGTTAATTTACTCATGTAGATAGTTCCCTTTCTGGATAGCTGGCCATGCTCATCCAAAATATCTGCGTGCCCCATCAGTCTGCACACTTCCCTTGCATTTATGCCAGAGGGAAAATCAACAGGCATCTCATTTTCAGTGAAATAATTTAATTGAAGAACTGTTCGAAGAGTGTCAGCAGTGAAAGAAAAGGATCTGGTCCCTTGCTTTAGAGTATAAGAGATTGAGGAGGTTGTCTCAACATATTCTGCTGTGTACCAAAATTCACATAAATAATCATGGTACATTCTGCCTGGATTTAGGGTTAAGGCACCATAAAGAGGACAATAAAGGAAGAAACTGTTTAATCTTCCGATGATGGATTGGGCCTCATGAACACTGGCAAGGGAGAGTCTGGCCATCCAGTTGTTCATGTTTATACGAATGGCATCTGCATTAAGAGAGATAATTTCCGCCCTTTTAACGGCGGCGACCGGAGCATTGGAGCAGATAAAAGATTTTTCGGTGAGTTTGATTGTCTTGGTGCCATTGTATATATGGTAGATATGAGAAAGAAACTGAAAATATAGGGTTTATGAAGATTTGATGATTTGATGATGATTGGAAATTGAATGTAGAAGAAGTAAATGAAGGAATTTAGGGAGTAAATGATTTTCGAGATGAAAAATGAAAGTGAAAGTAAATGTGAGTATTTATAGGAGAGAGAAGGTGGAGTTTCAAAAATTAAATTTGAATTTTAAAAATTGTAATTTTGATCGGTTTTTGAAATCCGCATTTAATGCTCCCATCACACATAAATGTGTGACGGTTGACAGCCCACTCATGTAACTGTACAACTGTTGACAGCCCACTAAAAATAACCACTTGCACTTTTTATCTTCCCAAGGTAAATTACTATCATTTAGTTTTAAAATATCTTTGCCACGTGGCAGCATCATGACCAAGTATTAAAATATTATGACTGACACACCATCACTCATTTCAGTGCATCTGGAGGGTGACTGAATACTCCAGTATCACTGGTGGATTAGTCCAGTGAGGGTATGCACTGATGGTACACTGGAGGGACACTCCAGTAAAGTACCAATTTTAAAACCATACTGGTGACCTCAAACATGCACATCAACTGGTGCAGACAAAAGAGAGGGACACATTTACAAGGCGACTGAAGTCACCTCAAACACGCACTTCAACCTGTCCAAATACCAGTGAGAGGGACATATCTACAAGGTACCAGAAATATTTTCCATAAAATTTGTCCAGTGAGAAAATAAATTAATAAATTCCCCCTGAAATTAAAAACATTTTAAGGACAAAAATATTTGGTCTGAGTCTTCCCCCTGGAATGTTGATCCATAAATCTAATAAAGTAAAGATAGTACACAAAGGCGTTCAATATCTAAGCTTTTATAAATTTATAAATCTTTAAATCAAGGATCCCTGATAGTACACAAAGGCGTTCAATACCAAGGTTCCAGATTTAAGGGTTTAACATTCCCAACTCACCAACAAGATATTCAAATGTTTTAACATCCAGTGGTTTAGTAAAAATGTCAGCGAGTTGTTTGTCAGTGGGAATAAAATGGAGTTCAATATTTCCTTTCATAATATTATCACGAATGAAATGATACCTGAGATCAATGTGTTTTGTTTTGGAGTGCATGACTGGATTGTTTGAGATAGCAATGGCACTGGTATTATCACAAAAGATTGGGGTCTTTGAATATTTAATACCATAATCAAGCAACTGGTTCTTCATCCAGAGTATCTGAGCACAACAACTGGCTGCAGACACGTATTCAGCTTCAGCAGTGGACAATGAAACTGAAGTTTGCTTCTTACTGGTCCAGCTGACCAGTTTTCCACCAAGAAAATGACATCCACCAGTAGTGGATTTCCTGTCTATCTTACAACCTGCATGATCTGAATCTGAATAACCCATTAAATACATGCCTGAACCTTTGGGATACCAAAGGCCCAGACTGGGGACACCCTTAAGGTACTTCAGTATGCGCTTTACAGCAAGCATATGAGATTCTTTTGGATTAGACTGATATCTGGCACATAGACATGTTGAAAACATAATATCTGGTCTACTGGCCGTTAAATACATCAGTGAACCAATCATGCCTCTATAGACAGTGATGTTCACTGGTTTTCCATCAGGATCTGAGTCTATTGTCAGTGGTGCAGAAATTGGAGTGGGTTTAGATGGTGAAGAGTTCATATCATATTTCTTTAAAAGATCTCGAACATATTTTTCCTGATTAATAAAGATACCATCTTTGTTTTGTTTAATCTGGAGTCCTAGAAAATATGTTAATTCACCCATTAAACTCATTTCATATTCTTTAGACATGATTTTAGAAAATTTCTTGCACATGTTTTCATCAGTAGGCCCAAAAATTATGTCATCAACATAAATTTGTACCAACAGAATATTACCTTTTTCACGAAGAATAAATAAGGTACTGTCAATTGCACCTCTTTTAAAACCATTTTTCAATAAGTGTTTAGTCAGAGTATCATACCAGGCACGTGGAGCTTGTCTGAGACCATAAAGGGCTTTGTCCAGATGATATACCCAGTGGGGATGTTTCTCATCAATGAAACCTGGTGGTTGTTTGACATACACTTCTTCTTCTAATTTTCCATTCAAAAATGCACTCTTTACGTCTATCTGGTAGACCTTGAACTGATGATGAGCAGCAAATGCTAAGAAAATTCTGATCGCTTCAAGTCTAGCCACTGGAGCAAATGATTCATCAAAATCAACATCTGACTGGCAGTACCCTTGTGCTACCAATCTGGCCTTATTTCTGATTACGTGGCCATCTTCATCTACCTTGTTCCTGAAGACCCATCTGGTTCCAATTGGCTCTTTCTTGCCAACTGGAAAAGGGACCAGGTACCAAACCTTGTTCTTTCCAAACTGGTGTAGCTCTTCTTGCATAGCGATCACCCAGCATGGATCTTCCATAGCCTCGTCAATCTTCGTCGGTTCTACCAGTGATAAGAAGCTGACATACAAACATTGTTCACTGGAGGCTCTTCTGGTCTGAACCCCTCTACTGGAGTCACCTATGATCTGATCAATAGGGTGAGCTTTTGTCCATTTAGTGTAATGACCAGGACTATTACTGACAACAATATCAGTGCAAGAGTTTAGTTGAGTCTCTTCTGGAGTAGCTTCAGGAGGAGGATCTGCCCAGATATTTTCAACATCTTCATCTGAATCATTTAAATCACGATTTGCATCATGAAATTCTTCATTTGAAGGCATTTCTTGAAGTACTGGTTCAGATTGAAATTTTTCATGTGAAAAGATTTCTGGTATAACTTCAACTGATACTGATACTGGAGAAGTAGTACGAACATCTGATCCAATAATAAGTTCAGAGGGTAGTTTGAAACTTATTAAAGGATAGAAGGGTGTACTACTGGGGTTTTCTTCTTTTGGACTGGTTCCAAGTCTGAATGACTGGAAACATTTTCAGATGAATCTTTATTGTAGTTGATAGGATCAGATTCACAGAAAATAATAGGATTTTCTGGGGGAGAATCAAGGACTGGCTTTTTATTGATTGCATTGTTTGATTCATCGAATGTGACATGTATTGACTCTTAGACCTTCTCCAGTCTCTTGTTGTAGACTCTGAAGGCTTTGCGAATGGCTGAATATCCTAAGAAATATCCTTCATCAGCTTTGGCATCGAATTTGCCTAACTGACTGGAGTCGTTCAGGATGTAAACTGGACATCCAAAAAAGTGAAAATAACCAATATTTGGTTTTCTATTTCTTAATACTTCATAGGATGTCTTCTTGTGTCTTTTGATATAAACTGACCTGTTCTGGGTGTGGCAAGCAGTATCAATTGCTTCAGCCCAGAAACTGGTAGGAAGACCAGATTCAGCCAGCATACTCCTGGCAGCTTCTATCAGCGTTCGATTCTATCCTTCTACGACTCCATTCTGCTCTGGAGTTCTTGCTGAAGAGAAGTTCTGGGAAATGCCAGTGTCAGTACAGAATGACTCCAGAGTTGCATTCTGTAATTCTGTTCCATTGTCACTTCTTAACTGACACACCTTTCGCTTATGTTTGAGTTCAATCTGCTTGATAAGAGTGATGATTTCAGCAGCAGCTTCATTTTTAGACCTGAGAAAGATCACCCAACAATATCTGGAGAATTCATCTACGATCACCAAGGTGTATCTTTTACCAGCACGAGTCTGAACGTTCACTGGACCAAAGAGATCCATATGGAGCATATGAAGTGGTTCAGTTATGCTGAAATTCTGTTTGGTCTTGAAACTGGCACGTTTCTGCTTACCCATCTCACATCCTGGACATGGCCTTTCCTTTTTGAAGGAAACTGAAGGTATCCCATCTGCCAGTTATTTTCTAGACAACTTATTAATATTTTTGAAATTTAAATGGGATAACCTTTTATGCCATAACCAGTTTGTGTCTTCATCAGCTTGAGTATAGAAACACTGCTCTGAAAGAGAGCTTTCCATATCCATTACATACACATTCCCTTTTCTTGGAGCAATCAATACCACCTTCCAGTCATTGTTAAATACGATGCCATGAACAATATTGAACAAACTTGATAGCCATCATCACACAGTTGACTGACACTGATCAGGTTATATTTCAAACCATTCACATATGCAACTCGTCTGAATTTGACTTGTCTATTGTTCAGAACACCATACCCCTCAGTCTTTCCACAACCATCATTTCCAAAAGTAATGGAGGGTCCATCAGAAATTATGAACTCCTCCAGCAGGGTCTTACGTCCGGTCATTGTCCTGCCAGCTGCGCTGTCAAGATACCAAGTATGTTTCTTTCGATCGCCCTGCACACCCACCAGATTGATTAGTTAGATTTGGGAACCCATCGATTGATGGGTTCACTGGACCCTCCCTTATAGGTCCCTGGAGGTATCTGGTTAAGTTCACTTTCTTCTACTGTTGACTTTTCAGAGAAGACAATTGGAGTTGACAGTTTTGAAACCTTTTTCTTTTTCTCAACTGAAGGAATATTTTTCTCTTTCTTTGAAAAAGGTTTTGTATTTTGTTTATGCCAGAAGAAGTACCCTCAAAATTGTTTAATCTTGCATTACAACTTTGAACTTGACGAGCAGTAGTTGAAACTGACTCTCTATCCTTAACAAAATACTTTCATCAGATGACACCTTAGCCTATCCAGATGACTGGACATTTGGCTTAGGAAGGGAACTGGTCTTTTTCTTTTGAACCTGGGGTTCTTTTGAAGAAGACTAAGGCAAAGGTTTATTTTGCTTGACCTTTTTAACTGGAGCAGTCATCTGGGATGCTCCAGTCTTAACCTCAGAAAGTGGAACTGGTGGAATAATACAAGCTTTGGGGGTCTTTAGTTCATCATAAATGGTACTGGGTTTGACCTCATCTGGTAAACGGTCAATGACTGGAATTAATGCAGCAACATGGGTATTTCCATCCAGATAAGCGCGTTTTTGGGATGGAAATTGATTAATTCCAGCATCATATGGCTTTCTTGTTTCTAGCCATGATTTAATGACCTGTTTTTCTTTTTCCAAAATTATTTCAAGGTGATGTTTTTCCTGTACCAGTTGTTCAGTGACCAAAACTTGTGCTTTAAAAGTCAGTTCAATATCTTGGAGTTCTTTTAATTTAGATTGTAAAATTGATATTTCAGAGAAATCTGTTTCAAAACCTTTTGTCATTTCAGATCTAACAGTTTCAACATAAATTAAATCAGAATTAAGAACTTCAGCAATGTCCAATTTTAGTTCAGGATCGGTCTCAAGATCATATAAACTAACCTTTTTTATTACAATGTCCACCCATCTGCCAGATGTGACATCATCCTTCACCAGATGCTCTTCATCAGCCAGAGCCATAAAACAACAATCTCTTTCCTCTTCTTCATCAACTGATGAATCATCAGAGGGAACCCATGCTTCTTCAGTGGTTGCAATCATGCATTTATTATGATTATTCTCTATTTGTTGAGACGTGAGAGCAATTTGAGCCTTAAGCTTTTTATATTTGGATTTATAGCTATCATCAGGCTTGTTATAAGAAACAGATGGACCAGACTGGGAAACAAACTGACTGGACCTACACTCTTTCATGAAATGACCTTTTCTGCCACACTTAAAGCATGTCAGATTGGTCTTATCAGTAGAAGAACTGGGTGCATTTTGTCCAGTGGGCCTATTTGCTCTTGCTTTAAAATGGTTAAACGTTTTAGCAATCATTGCAACCAGGTCATCACTGTCAGTTTCATCACAGTCTGGAGATATATTATTAGTGACTCCAGAATCTATTAGTTCAAACATCATCTTCTTCATAGAAAATACATTCTCAGAAGATATTAATGCCGCACAATGTAACATCCGTGAATCTTGACCCATTGACTTTTTGTGTAATTTGACTAACAAACTTGTTGAATGAAATAATTGGGCCCATTTGTGATTATATGACTATGTGGTATGTTGGTCAGGTCGTTAATATGTTTATTCGATGTTTAATAGTGTAACGATTGTAACTTGGCTTGAAAAGAGAAACGGGTCGGCCCGTGGGTAGTCTATGACCCACCAGCCCCAAGACCCATTTCCCCCCCCCCCTTATCCCTTTCTCCCCCTCTCATTTTCATTTCTATCTATCTATCTCTTTCTCTCTTTCTCTCAAAAGCAAAGCAAGACCATTTCATTCCTCTTCTCTCTACCATCTACTTAGTGTTGGAAAGGTTATAACGCTAGAATCATCGTCATCTATACAACATTAGCGTCATATCAAAGAATCAGAGGTGGAAGTCTTGCATTTTAGCCATTTTGACCTAATTTGGGTTCTAGCTCAAGGAGAAGTTTGTGTAAGTCTAGTTCAACTCTTTTACTTCCATTTATGCTTGTTTTTATGCTTCTAGTCGTTTTGATGTGATTCCAAGTCTTGTAAATGGTAAAAATGGAAATTAGGGTTAGGGTTAGGGTTTGAAGGATTATGAGTGATTATGATGTTTGGGTCGAATTTGTGGGTTGGGTTATGTGTATTAATGGTTAATGATGTTGGTTATACTTCAAAATGGGCTAAAAGTCCTTACAAGTCGTTTTGGAATGGTTTGGGTCGAATTTGGGGGTTTTGGTTCGTGTTTCCTGCATAAACTGCAGGTGCTGGCTGCAGATTGTGGCCACTGCGGCGCAGTGAGCTCTACCCTTGCTCACTGCGGCGCAGTGCCTTGTTTCTGGTCCTGGTTCATTTTAGCCACTGCGGCGCAGTGAGCATGGTTCTGGCTCACTGCGGCGCAGTGGATAGGTTCTGTGAATATATGCGCGTCAATTTTCCAACGTTAATAACTTTTGATCCGTAAGTCCAAATAAGTCATATGACCTATCGTTGGAATCGTAAGAGAGTCTAGTTTTTTGTAGTAACACTCATTTTGTATGATTCTTAATCCGTTTCTAAAAATTTCGGGTCAAAGTGTTATGTTTCACACTCGGTTATGTTAAAGAAGTAATTGTGGGTTCGTGACTCGACTTAAACTTAAGGAACCAACTTGTTTATGATTATAGAGTTGACCTTGTACTATATGACATGCTTTGATAGGTTGTGGACGCGTGGGGCCCAATACTCGCTATTAATCTTTCATTTACTCGACTTAAGCTTCTTTGCCGATCAAGGTGAGTTTCGTAGCCCCCTACTCAATAGAGAATCGGGCTGAAAAGTGTACATATACGTGTTTGTTGAATTGTTTGGTTGATTTGATTGACTGTCTAGTTAATTTCTGATTAATTGTTGATTGACAGATAGTTTTGATTGACTGTGTGATGATTTACGATTGTGATTGTGTCATTGTAAGGTATTAGGATAGAAGTACATATATGGAGGTCGGTTTTACTTTCAAAAAGTCTTAGATGTGGTGGGAAGGCTGCGGGTGACCCTATACATAAGCATCTAGAACTTGACGAAAGTAAAATCCTCCAAAGTATATGTACGCATTGTTTAGAGAAAGCGATAAATTCAGGAATTATGGTTGGAATGAACATGTACGTTTCGTTATACTTGTTTTGTGTGATACGCACTCAAGCATACCTTTATCGTTGTATTGACGAACTTATGAATTAATGTTTGACGATTGAATGATTGATTGAGCGATGGAATAATGGATTATTGGTTACGTTTAATGGATCTTAGTAAGGGATTGTGATGTATTATTTTATGGTTATTGTTATTATTATTATTACTGCTAGGATAGACGTGCATACATGGAAGTCGGTTATGCCTTCGTTGGGTTCTAGATGTGGTGGGAAGGCTGCGGGTGACCCTATATATAAGCATCTAGGATTCGAAGAAAGTAGAATCTTCCTAAGTGTATGTGCGTATAGTTTACTTTAGTTTGATGTTTGATGATTGATGGACTTGTGATGTATGGATGTTGTGTATCTATCTCACTGAAGAGGATATGACTTATGTTGTGTATCTATCCCACTGAAGAGGATATGACTTATGTTGTGTATCTATCCCACTGAAGAGGATATGACTTATGTTGTGTATCAATCCCACTGAAGAGGATATGATACCTATTTTGAATTGATGTTATGTACGTTACCTGGGTATAATGTTTATTACGCGTTTTATTTGTGGTGTGTAATCTTGTGGTGGATGTTGTTGTGTTGTTCATAGAGGCTCACTGTAAGTCATGTTTTGCCTCTACTCGTATATTATGATTATTGACGAGGGTTTCTTATGGACCATTACTGCGAACTCACCAACCTTGTGTTGACTATGCTTAGTACACTTTTCAGGTATTCAGAGTAATCCGGGGCGTGGATTTTGATTATTAGCTTGCTGTTGAACCCGGACTTGGACTTATATGGATCAAGGATCCATTTGCCTTCTTTTGCATCGTACTTAGAACCGTTAGCCATCTTTTGATGTTCTGTTGTAATCTTTGATGATGACTTGTTCTTTATGTATTTTGATTCTTGTTTAACTTACTGTATGGATTCACTGAATCCTCTATTTGCATTTAGTTCATGTTCTACATTAATTCCACCTTGTGCTATATGATTTCCGTGATATTCTGAGCCTTAGCTTGGGGTGTTACAGAATGGTGGCCCATGCGTGGTCGTAGAGAATTAGGCGGTTTGACCTAGACTACGGCTTAAGTTAAAACTCTTCATATAGCATACATGGTTATGAAATTTGTGTGCAACGTGAATTCTGTGAACCCTAGAAAGTGTATATTGTGAGTTCGTAGTTAAGACCACTTATGTGATGGCTTGAATTCAACGTGATGAATGTGGAATGGGTACAATGTGGTTAATGTGTGCATTGATTGAAATTAATTGTCATTGATATGGATTGTTGTTACTGATTGATGTTTGTTGGATGCGTTAGAGCAAAATGAAGTTATGGTATTAACTTAGTATAATATTGTGACAACCCTAAAAGAACCCGATCAACTCTTTTATGGTCGCCCAACATTATAACAAGTTAATGACATCATGGATTGCGCACGTGTGGCTTAGTGTATAATAGGGAACCGATATGCTTAATGGAAGTTGATTGGGTGGAGGGTTAGCCGTTGGTACACCCTGTATACATACCTGGTCAATAACTAGAAAGCATATCGAATTCGGATTATACTTTGAATCATTCGTGTTAGTTGCTTGCTTAGCTTAATGATATGAAATGAGTATGTGGTATCGGTATGAGAGCATTGACTACTTGTGTGACTAACATGTGAGCATTTGAGACTAACTCTCGGTCAACGTGTCACTTGCTTTATAGAAATGGTGAGACCAAGAAGAGCCGGAACGAACTATAGGGCTGAACCGGAAGAACCTCAACCAGAAGCTCAACCGGAAGTACAAGGAGGTAGAGGTAGGGGCCGTGGTAGGGGCCGTGGTAGAGGTCGTGGTAGAGGCCAAGGAAGGGGTCGTGGTGAGTCCCTGAGCCAAACATGGCTGAAGTGATCGCTCAAACGATCGCCAATATCATGCCAACCATTATTGCTCAAGTCACGGCAAATCTTGGGCAAAACAATGGGCCTCAAAACAACGAAGCCCCAGAAAATATGAATAATGAAAATGCTCAACCTCATGCCGTAGAGGGTGAAGAAGAGGGACCAGTGGAAATTAATATCGGAATGCCCATGAATAATCAATATGGTGGATACCGTCAAGGATGTATATTTAAAGACTTTAAAAGTTGTGGGGCACCGGAGTTTGATGGAAAAGGTGGTCCCACGGAATGTATAAGGTGGTTTGAGGCGATCGAGGCGGTGATTGAAAGGAGTCATTGCACCTATGATGACCGGATTTCTTATGCATCCGGCATGTTTAGACATGACGCTTTGAGTTGGTGGAACCAAGAGATAACGTTGGGGCGGACTTATAACTTGGAGTGGATTGACTTCAAGAACAAAGTGAAGGCAAAGTTTTGTCCTCCCTATGAACTACAAAATTTGACCATCGAATTTGCTAACCTCAACATGGAAGGAGCCGATTACAAGGGCTATGTTAGACGATTTCAAGAGTTGTCTACCCTCATTCCTCACTTGGTGGGTACCGAGCCTCAGGCCATTCAGAAGTTTGTATTGGGCTTGAATCCTCAAGTCCGATCATATGTAAACTCTAACATGCCTACTACTTTGGCCGATGCTGTTAACCAAGCCGGGAGTGTGACTGAAGACTTGTTGAGAGGCGGTGTTTTAAGTAACTCCTCAACAAACAAGAGAAAGGAAGTGGGAGAATCAAGTGGGGTGAAGAAAATGGGAAGGTTTGATCCCAAAGATGCTAATAGGGGTAGAGTGATGGCGGCGACGGGACCGGTGAAGAAAGCTTATGCAGGACCTCACCCATTATGTGAAAGATGCAACAGTCACCACCCACCAACGTTCAATGCAGGGCATGTTTTAATTGCAACCAAGTTGGACACATGTCCAAGAATTGTAGAGCACCGAAAGCGGCGCCATTGAATGTAGTACCCCTTCAAACCATTCATCCTCAAGGCAACTTTCCATAGGGTACGTGCTTTAAATGTGGAAGCCCTGATCACTACCGGAATAATTGTCCACAATGGATTGGCCAACAAGTTGAAGTGGCGGTCCATCCGAATCAACTCCAAATTACCGGGCCGAATCAAAACCGTGGCCAACAAGGCCATCAAGTTCATCCTCGTGGCCGAGCTTTTGTGGCCCGTCGTTTAAAAATATGGGTTTTCAAAACTTTTCACCTAACAGTGTTAAATTGCGGAAGTAAAGACTGTAAAAGTCAAAACCGATAAAAACATTTCGGTTTCTGCATTTATTTGGTGTTACATGCCATATCAAACAATAGTTCAAATGAAAACCCAACGGTTGCCCAACATAAAACAACCGTTCACAAGTCACAACATAAATTCAACATTAATTACGAAATGTAAATAAATGTCTAAGCAAAGAATCGTCTATGGATAACTAAGGCTCCTTCAATGAATCTACCCAAGCTCACACATCCTTCATCTAACTCCATCAAGCTAAACCTGAGGGAACAACCACATTAAAGAAGCAAGTGTTAGCTATAAGAATAGCTAAGTAAGATAACACTAAATTAAAAGCATTTGTCCAATTAAAACAATCTTCATTATTAGACAAGTTTTATTAGGCACAACACACATCACACGTTCACACATATACTACATTTCGACTTCATATTAATTAGGATAATCATCCTAAATGTGCCTATCCTGCATTAGTTCACACATTGTCACACGTATCTTTGTTAACTGCATATAAGTGTGCCCTACATCACACCCGACTGGATGATCAGTCAAAAGACTACTCATCTTACGTCGTTAAGGAGTGGCAAGCCAATCCAAGAGTAATCCGTATGTGGAGGTTGGTCAAACCTCTCGTATTACCCGCCCTGCGTTATAAAGACCATGTTGCGAGGAGCCACCCAAGCAACAACTGCATCAACGCACTCATCCGGCTGAGACAAGTACGGGTTAAGCTTAACACTTTCCCTGCATTAGTTTTATGAGCTCAATTTCACACATATAGATTGGGTCCCTGCATTCCCAAACATTCACACACATATAGTCTAGGTAACACACATTCCTAGACATTCACACACTTTAACTTCATTACGTTTGGATCCTTAAACGTGCAAGTGACATAGTAACCTAGCAAGTCTAGTGAACTAGGCGTACAACTCAAGCATGCATATCACACATCAACTTCATTTCTATATATCATGCATATCAAGATACTTCATTAAACTACATCAACTGCATAGCTACATACTACATTAATCAATACTACATTACACTACAATAGGGACTGCATCTCAGGTCTCATGGTCGACTGCATAACCCATAATACCTCCCAAGTAACCCATATGCCCACATGCAATATAAAGATACCGAATGGAAGTGTTTACGATTTGAAACCAGCTTTTAGTTGATCCCCCAGCGTGTCAAAGTAGTGTATCTTACCTGTAGTAGTGTACGCGCGCAAACAAATAGCTAATAGTGCTTATCAGTAATCCCCGACACCTATCGTACATTAACATATGAAATATAAGTCATTGGGACTCAAACGAACTTAACAAACCTCACGAACTTAGTCTGGAAAATCCTTCTTACGAACTTAGCTACAGTTCTTACGAAGATAGTTTGTTCTTACGAAGATAGTGACTGCGTACGAAAATAGAAGTCTTACGAAGGTTATCTTCGTTCGAAGTGCAGAAACGTGTTTTTCGACCTTTTTCCAGAAAATGACCCCAAAACTCTTTAAGTACCGATCGAATTGACACAAAAACATTAATCTTTGATCATCAAAATATCTCTTATCAATCCAAATCGTTAAAACATCGTTTACAATCGTTTTAGGCCAAATACTTGATTAAAACACATAAATTAACCAAGAACACAATGAAACCCTAATTCCTTTACAAACCCCTTTTCAATCAGATTTGATTCAACACACACGACTCATGATCTGAAAATACGATCAATGAATTGATTATTACCTGCAAATGACAAATAGAATGCAAATACTCTTGACAATGACCACCAATTCACACACAAAACGACTTTTCGGCTTGAGATTTGATGAGAGAAGACTATGGAATGACTTAGGATCAGTTAGGGCTTGTTTAGAAGAAGTGAGATCTGCAAATAACCTCCTAATGACAGCCTCTAAGCTACTAATCCCGTTTTTGACTTTCCACACATGTCAAAACTAGTCCCTAGGCTTCCTAATCCTTCATTATTGGTCACAAACTTCTTTATTGCCCATATACAACATTAACCCTTCATTAAATGTCACTACATAGACATAATTTCTTCATATTTCACACATTTATACTACATTAACATTTAGGTTTTCAAACCTCACACATAACACACATTAACTACGTATATGCATATATTCACACTAGACTTAACGACACACATGAGGTTGACTTAACAGCGTTAGTCAAATCTTAAAGAAAAGTTTGGGATGTTACAATTGGCAATGGAGGCCAAAATGATCCAAACGTTGGTTAAGGTACCTTTCTCTTAACGGTCATTATATTATGGCGCTATTCGATATTGGAACAGAATATGATCTCGTTTATCCTAACGTTACTCCTTTGGGTTACCTTCGTTCGTGTGTTTTGGAATTTTATGTTTAAAATTTTTGGATGTTTAGCGACTCTCTAACTAAATTCGGCCAAATACCCCGTGCATGTATCTTGACTCTAGAAGACGACAAACTCTTCACGTACTTTGTGATCTATGATATCAAGGCTCTTGACGATAAAATGAGCACAAATCTAAATGCCAATGGTTAATATGATTCTTAATTGTGTAGTAGGGTTGCTAATGTAAAATATCTAACGATAGAGTTCTTAAGGTCCCAGGTAAATCTTCAAACTCAAAGGTCCTTAGGGCTACCGTCTCAAGAATCTAAAAACTAACGCCGTCTCTGTTAATCTTGGGTCTCCCGAACGCTTTTCCGGGTGACTTACCGGGCTTGTCCCATCTCGATAGCTTAAATTTCGTATATGCTTAACTTCCTAACATCGCGCGCGTAGTCAAAACCCTTATAGACTTATGAGATGCGAATAAGCTCGTAGTGAAAGACCGGGAGGGAGATTCGAAGGAAAACAAATTGTAATGGATTTCACCATGAAGTCGCCGACGACAAGGAGTGGTCAAGATACGACGAAACCGATAAAATCTGACAACTTGACACATTAGTATGTAGAAGAAATGGTGTAAGTGCACAGAGATTCGATTTCTATCATTTCAGCTAAAGAAAGTCGCTTAACTCCAATTCAGGGAGCCATTCAATGAGCAACGGGTACTCAAACCGACTTGAGACTTGATCACATGTAAAGAGAATGTGCTTATGACCCAGGCAGAAATCTTGTGCAATGACGGTTGTTACGCGAGTATTCGAATGTCACTAACCGAAACATTAAGTAGTAGAGGTGTTACTCCCCACTGGATGAGCCAAGAATCAAAGGAAGCCAATGCAGCGGGCCTAGAATAGTAATTGGAACGACAAGAACAACTTCTCAAACTAAGAAAATGGCAACTAGCTCGCATGCTACGAAGGAAGTGGGTCGATGTGTGATGGAGACCGTTAGAGTTGAGGCCTAAGTACCCACATTTGTCTAACTATTGGTGATTTGCTGAATTTCGGGACGAAATTCTTTTGACGGGGAATAATGTAACATCCGTGAATCTTGACCCATTGACTTTTTGTGTAATTTGACTAACAAACTTGTTGAATGAAATAATTGGGCCCATTTGTGATTATATGACTATGTGGTATGTTGGTCGGGTCGTTAATATGTTTATTCGATGTTTAATAGTGTAACGATTGTAACTTGGCTTGAAAAGAGAAACGGGTCGGCCCGTGGGTAGTCTATGACCCACCAGCCCCAAGACCCATTTCTCCCCCCCTTATCCCTTTCTCCCCCTCTCATTTTCATTTCTATCTATCTATCTATCTCTTTCTCTCTTTCTCTCAAAAGCAAAGCAAGACCATTTCATTCCTCTTCTCTCTACCATCTACTTAGTGTTGGAAAGGTTATAACGCTAGAATCATCGTCATCTATACAACATTAGCGTCATATCAAAGAATCAGAGGTGGAAGTCTTGCATTTTAGCCATTTTGACCTAATTTGGGTTCTAGCTCAAGGAGAAGTTTGTGTAAGTCTAGTTCAACTCTTTTACTTCCATTTATGCTTGTTTTTATGCTTCTAGTCGTTTTGATGTGATTCCAAGTCTTGTAAATGGTAAAAATGGAAATTAGGGTTAGGGTTTGAAGGATTATGAGTGATTATGATGTTTGGGTCGAATTTGTGGGTTGGGTTATGTGTATTAATGGTTAATGATGGTTGGTTATACTTCAAAATGGGCTAAAAGTCCTTACAAGTCGTTTTGGAATGGTTTGGGTCGAATTTGGGGGTTTTGGTTCGTGTTTCCTGCATAAACTGCAGGTGCTGGCTGCAGATTGTGGCCACTGCGGCGCAGTGAGCTCTACCCTTGCTCACTGCGGCGAAGTGCCTTGTTTCTGGTCCTGGTTCATTTTAGCCACTGCGGCGCAGTGAGCATGGTTCTGGCTCACTGCGGCGCAGTGGATAGGTTCTGTGAATATATGCGCGTCAATTTTCCAACGTTAATAACTTTTGATCCGTAAGTCCAAATAAGTCATATGACCTATCGTTGGAATCGTAAGAGAGTCTAGTTTCTTGTAGTAACACTCATTTTGTATGATTCTTAATCCGTTTCTAAAAATTTCGGGTCAAAGTGTTATGTTTCACACTCGGTTATGTTAAAGAAGTAATTGTGGGTTCGTGACTCGACTTAAACTTAAGGAACCAACTTGTTTATGATTATAGAGTTGACCTTGTACTATATGACATGCTTTGATAGGTTGTAGACGCGTGGGGCCCAATACTCGCTATTAATCTTTCATTTACTCGACTTAAGCTTCTTTGCCGATCAAGGTGAGTTTCGTAGCCCCCTACTCAATAGAGAATCGGGCTGAAAAGTGTACATATACGTGTTTGTTGAATTGTTTGGTTGATTTGATTGACTGTCTAGTTAATTTCTGATTAATTGTTGATTGACAGATAGTTTTGATTGACTGTGTGATGATTTACGATTGTGATTGTGTCATTGTAAGGTATTAGGATAGAAGTACATATATGGAGGTCGGTTTTACTTTCAAAAAGTCTTAGATGTGGTGGGAAGGCTGCGGGTGACCCTATACATAAGCATCTAGAACTTGACGAAAGTAAAATCCTCCAAAGTATATGTACGCGTTGTTTAGAGAAAGCGATAAATTCAGGAATTATGGTTGGAATGAACATGTACGTTTCGTTATACTTGTTTTGTGTGATACGCACTCAAGCATACCTTTATCGTTGTATTGACGAACTTATGAATTAATGTTTGACGATTGAATGATTGATTGAGCGATGGAATAATGGATTATTGGTTACGTTTAATGGATCTTAGTAAGGGATTGTGATGTATTATTTTATGGTTATTGTTATTATTATTATTACTGCTAGGATAGACGTGCATACATGGAAGTCGGTTATGCCTTCGTTGGGTTCTAGATGTGGTGGGAAGGCTGCGGGTGACCCTATATATAAGCATCTAGGATTCGAAGAAAGTAGAATCCTCCTAAGTGTATGTGCGTATAGTTTACTTTAGTTTGATGTTTGATGATTGATGGACTTGTGATGTATGGATGTTGTGTATCTATCCCACTGAAGAGGATATGACTTATGTTGTGTATCTATCCCACTGAAGAGGATATGACTTATGTTGTGTATCTATCCCACTGAAGAGGATATGACTTAGGTTGTGTATCAATCCCACTGAAGAGGATATGATACCTGTTTTGAATTGATGTTATGTACGTTACCTGGGTATAATGTTTATTACGCGTTTTATTTGTGGTGTGTAATCTTGTGGTGGATGTTGTTGTGTTGTTCATAGAGGCTCATTGTAAGTCATGTTTTGCCTCTACTCGTATATTATGATTATTGACGAGGGTTTCTTATGGACCATTACTGCGAACTCACCAACCTTGTGTTGACTATGCTTAGTACACTTTTCAGGTATTCAGAGTAATCCGGGGCGTGGATTTTGATTATTAGCTTGCTGTTGAACCCGGACTTGGACTTATATGGATCAAGGATCCATTTGCCTTCTTTTGCATCGTACTTAGAACCGTTAGCCATCTTTTGATGTTCTGTTGTAATCTTTGATGATGACTTGTTCTTTATGTATTTTGATTCTTGTTTAACTTACTGTATGGATTCACTGAATCCTCTATTTGCATTTAGTTCATGTTCTACATTAATTCCACCTTGTGCTATATGATTTCCGTGATATTCTGAGCCTTAGCTTGGGGTGTTACAGCACAAGGTGGTTCAGTAGGACTGACCACTATGGAACTACTGGAAGCATGATTTAAAGCATCTTTTTCTACCTCAATCCTCTGGGCTTGATTTTTTTCAGTGAATCTGAAGGCTCCATACAATGTTGATAAAGTATGGGAGTGCAAGGTTTTACCTTGTCTCAAGACCAGAATCATGTGAGACCATTTAGTTGGAAGAATATCACAAAATTTCTCCAAAAGTATATCCTTGTCTTTCTCTACCCCCAGTCCTCTTAACTGATTGATAATACTCATAAATCTGGTGTAAGTACCAGTTAAAGACTCATTGGGAAGAGCAAAAAATGACTCATACTTTTTGTTTAGGGAGACTTTTCTAGTAACAATAGTATCATCACCTCCTTCATACTGGTTCACCAGTTCATCCCACATGGATTTAGCACTGGGATAAAGAACTAGTGTGGGAATTAGGGTTTCTGGAACAGCCCCGAGGATCATATTTTTTAAAATAGTATCAATATTAACAAGTCTTTTATCCTCTTCAGACCAATGTTCCTCCCTCTTTTCCCTTCCAGATCTAGATCCAGTTGGATCAAGAAGTGGATTGAGAGGAGATCTAGGTATATAAGGACCTTCATTTAAAATTTTTATCATATTCCTCTCAATGCCAGTAACATGAAGTATCATCCTGGCTTTCCACGTTCCAAACTCATCACTATTCCCACTGAATTTGGGAACAGGTGTATTTGAATAATGCACATGCACGTGTGGAGAGGCAGGAGTAGGAGGAGGAGGTGGGGGATTGTTATTAACAGGTGGTGGTTCATTTACTTGTTCAATAATAGGAGGATCATTAAGATTAGTTTCTTGTGTATTTTCTGGGATTGCCATCGTGAAACAGATCTAGGTAAGTATATTAACCTTCTGCTCTGATACCAATTGTAAGTCCCTCACACGATGGTTTAACCCACGAGTGTAAAATACAACAAGTCAAGTATGAACTAGAACAGGACTAGTATTGCTTTAAATGTAAATACAAGAATATAAATAAAGCAATAAAGACTTTAAGCAATAAATAAGTAAACAAGTATATAAATGGTGGAACACAAATGTAGTTTTCAAGTGTATTTTATTTATGATGATAAACAAAATACAAGGTTGTTGCGGAACCTAGATAATACAAATGTAAGTATCTAAACAACCTATGAATTACAAGTGATCTATACTTGCTAAATAATCTCCTTGGATCGATATACTTAAAGGTGTGAAGTATAACTGTTAAGATCGAGTGTATTTTAGCAAGTTCACCAAATTGCAAAAAGTAATTTGAACGAGAGAAATGACTTTGATATTTATAGGCAAAAAGAATTAATATTAATTCTTTTTGCCGTACAAATATGGTTGGGTGCATTTAAAGAACTAAAGTAGTTTCTTTAAATGCATTGAATAAAGTACAAGGATAAAGTCACTTTGATGTGACTTGTCATCCTTTCAACCAACCACCTTTACACACGTATTATATCTTTTACAAGGGACAATTTAGATATCCGGGTAAAAGCGTGTAAAGGCATAAAGTCAATACCTCGTAATCAGTGTTCAGACTTGTAAGGTCTAGAACACTGTCAAGTCTCCAGTCGGGAGATCTGGTAAGACTGTCAGTGGGCTCCACTGCTTGTCAGTCTTCTTTCTTCAAACTTCAGTCTTTGACTTCAGTGAGAATGTCTTTAGTAGAAACGATCTGGACTGGGGTGAAGTCCAGTGAGCCAATCTGGAGGATTCCATATTTCCTGTACAAGTAAATAGCTCACTGGTCTTCACATAATTTCTGGACAAATCTTCAGAGGGCTCCAGTCTTCAAGTCTGGAGCGAGTCCAGTAAATCTGGACCTAACAATTTTGTGATTGTCTTTATTGATGATATTCTGATTTATTCTAAGTCTAAGGAAGAGCACCGTGAGCACTTAAGAGTCGTTCTTGGGGTTCTAAGGGAAAAGAAGTTATATGCAAAGTTCTCAAAGTGTGAACTCTGGCTTCGAGAAGTTCAATTTCTCGGGCATGTCGTATCTTCTGAAGGTATTAAAGTTGATCCCGCAAAGATTGAAGTTGACTCTAAATGGGAACAGCCAAAGACACCTACGGAAATCAAGAGTTTTCTTGGTTTAGCAGGTTACTACCGAAGGTTCATTCAAGATTTCTCTCGTATAGCTAAGCCCATGACTGAATTGACAAAGAAAGGGGTGAAGTTTGTGTGGGCTGAAGCACAAGAAAAAGCTTTTCAAACGTTAAAGACCAAGTTATGTGAAGCCCCAATCTTGCCTTACCCGAAGGTACCGATGATCTTGTTGTTTATAGTGATGCTTCTATTTCAGGTTTGGGTTGTGTTCTTATGCAAAGGGACAAAGTTATTGCTTATGCTTCACGTCAGTTGAAGCCTCATGAAAAGAACTACCCGACCCATGATTTAGAGTTGGCTGTTATGGTGTTTGCTTTGAAGTTATGGAGACATTACTTATATGGCACTAAGTGTACCTTGTACACCGATCATAAAAGTTTGCAATATGTGTTCTCACAAAAGGAAATGAATGTAAGACAAAGGAGATGGATGGAACTTTTGAAGGATTATGATTGTGAGATTAAGTATCATCCCGGTAAAGCTAATGTGGTGGCGGATGCATTGAGTAGAAAAGTGCAGAATTTTTTATGTAGATTGATGAGGGTTGTTCAAGCTAAGTCGGGGTTACTTGATCGTATCAAGGAAGCTCAAGTGAAGGCTTTGATGAAGGATAACATTGACAAGGAAAGTATTGGAAAGAAGAAACGTCTTGCCATGGAAACGAACAGCCGTGGTTTCCGGACATATAAGGGTCGAATTTGGGTACCATTGCTTGATGGTAACCGAGAATTGATCCTAGAAGAAGCTCATAGGTCAAGATATTCAGTTCACCCCGGTGTTACAAAGATGTATGCAGATTTGAAGCCTATTTATTGGTGGCCGAACATTAAGGGAGAAGTTGCACATTTTGTTGAAAGATGCTTAACTTGTGCACGGGTAAAATCTGATCACAAAAAGCCATATGGAATGTTGCACCAATTGGAGATTCCGGAATAGAAATGGAATCATATTACTATGGATTTTGTGACCAAGTTGCCTAGAACTCCTAAGGGAAATGACATGGTATGGGTTATTGTGGATAGGTTGACGAAGAGTGCTCATTTCTTAGCAACACGCCAAGATGTACCATTGACCAAGATGGCGAAGATGTATATAGATGAAATTGTCTCCAAGCATGGTGTTCCTTTGTCTATTGTTTCAGATCGAGACACGAGGTATGTATCTAGCTTTTGGAAGAGTCTTCAGCGAGAGTTAGGTACTAGAGTAAACTTGAGCACCGCCTATCATCCTCAAACGGATGGGCAAAGTGAAAGAACCATTCAAACATTAGAAGATATGTTGAGGGCTTTTGTATTAGAGTATGGTGGAGCATGGGATGATCACTTGAAATTGATTGAATTTTCTTATAATAATAGCTACCATGCAAGTATTGGAATGCCACCATTTGAAATGCTTTATGGAAGAAGGTGTAGGACTCCGAGTTGTTGGATGGAGCCCGGCGAAAAGCAAATTACAGGTCCTGAAATTATAGAAATCTCAGCTGAAAAAGTTTATATTGCAAAGGAAGCACTTCGTTAGAGAACGACAGAAAACCTATGCCGACAAGAAAAGAAGGTCGGTTGAGTTTGAAGTTGGTGATATGGTGATGTTGAAAGTTTTCCCATGGAAAGGAGTTATTCATTTTGGAAAGAAAGGAAAGTTAAGTCCACGATTCATTGGACCATTTAAGGTTCTGAAGCGTATCAAAGATGTGGCGTATCAATTGGAATTGCCTCCAGAATTGGATGGAATTCATAATACATTTCATGTCTCTTATTTGAGGAAGTGTTTGGCGGAGGAATCTAGTGTTATCCCTATTGAAGATGTGAGCATTGATCCGAGGAAAAGAATGATTGAGGAACCGGTAGCAATACTTGGAAGAAAGCAAAAGAAACTACGCTGGAAAATGATTGACCTTGTGTTGATCAAATGGAAGCATAATCATGGTGAAAGCCTCACTTGGGAAACCGAATCAGTGATGAAAGAAAAGTATCCAGAGTTGTTCCTTTCTGATGAGATTCCGGGGACAGAATCCTTTTAAGGGGGAGGTAATTGTAACATCCCAAACTTTTTATTTAACGGTTGACTTGGGTCGTTAAGTCAACATTACGTGTCCGTTAAGCCTATAAATGATTTAATGACTATATGTGTTTAATGTGTTATATATGTAAGGCATTAGTGCCTTAATGATTGATGTGCTAAAGTGTTTAAGATATGTTTTATATGCCTTTTGATGTGCTTGAAGTGTTTAATGTGTTGTAAGTATTCCCCATAGGTGTTTTGAACTAAATATGAGCCATAAGGAAGTCTAGGGACTAGTTTTGATATAGCTGGAAACAAAAAAACGGGTTAAGGGTCTAATAATCTGTCATTAGACTCATAAATCAGAGAATATACATTTCCTTTGAAGCCCTAGTCGTTCCCTTTGTTCCATAGCATCCTATTGTTCGATTTCATCGTTATTCGGTTGATTCGGGAGTGTTTTGATCAACTTTTTGCATCCTCTTTGTAATCTCCAGGTATTCAAGGAATAATAACATTGATCTTGTATCACTTAAATCATATAATCAGATCCATAACTGATTTAGGTCATTAGATGATCAATTGATGTCTTAAACGTTGATTCGTTGACCTAAAATGTTTAATTATGTGATGCAAATCAAGGAAGGATTAATCAATGATTTCATTGCATCATTATGGTCTTAAAATGGTGAATTTTGAGGTACAAAAGTCGTTCATAAGGTTTGGTGAATGTCTTATGATGCATTGAAATGTGATATATGTTGATGACTAATGAAATGTGCATGATTGTATGGCTTGTTCATCTAGTTCACTAGACTCATTAAGTTGCCATGTCGCGTGCACGTTTAAGGGCCCAAACGTAAAAGATGAATATGTGTTATGTTTAGGTAATGTGGATACCTGAACTATATGATATGTAAATCGAGCTCGTATATGATATGAAAGTGTTATGCTTAACCCGTAGTTTCCCTTGCCCAGTGAGTGCGTATATGTAGTTGCTTGGGTGGCTCCTTGCAACGTAATTACGTGGTTTGAGTATCTCCGGGTGGAGTGATTACCCACCAATGTCTTTAAACATACGGACTACTCCTGGATTGGCTTGCCATTCCTTAACGACACTGATGGACCGCTGAAATAATACAAAAAAACAGACTTTCAGAGACTGAAAAATCAGTCTTTGATACACCATAATCAGTTACTAATAGTGTATCAGGGACTGATTTTGATAGTTGCTAGCAAGTTACAACAGCTTAGTCCCAGAAAGTGGGGTTACCAACTGAAAATCAGTCCTTGTTGTATGGAACCAACAAGGAGTAAAGATCAGTCTCCGATATAAAAATAATCAGTCCTTATTCCTATGAGTCGATACCATGTTATTTCAGTCCCTGATGTTTTTATTGGTGACTGAAAGTCAGTTGTAAATACTATTCTAGTTCAATTACTAATATATAGATTTAGGGACTTAAAATTAGTCCATAAACATTGTTTATAGTCTCTGATACCTTTCGTTGTTTTATAAATTATCATATAGTCTCTGATAAAAAGATTTAAAGACTAATTAATAGTCCTAGATCTAGAGGATTTCAGTCTTTATTTTGCTACTTTCAAAGACTGAAAATTAGTTTCAAATCATCACTTAACCAGTCTCTGATAAAAAGCTTTAGAAACTAATAATTAGTCTTCAAAAATAGGCAATTTCAATCCTTAAATTGCTTCTTTTAGAGACTGAAATTTAGTTTCAGATCAGTCTCCGATAAAAGGCTTTAAAGACCAATTTCTAGTCCCAAAATCCAGACGAATTCAGTCCTTATATTGTTACTTTGGAGACTAAAAATTAGTTTCAAATCATCACCAATCAGTCTATGATAAAAGGCTTTAATAACTGATAATTAGTCCTCAAAACTAGGCACTTTCAGTCCTTAATTTGCTTCCTCTAGTGACTGAAATTTAGTTGTTGATTAATCTCTTTAGGCTTCAATGACTGATTAATAATGTCAGAATCCAGATCATTCTAGTCCTTAAATTTGCTACATTTAGAGACTAAAAGTTAGTTTCAAATCATCATCTTATCAGTTTCTAATAAATAGTTATCATGTACATAACATCAACTAATGAAATAAATAAAACTTAATTATAACTCAAAGAAGTGATTTTTGTAACAAAAGCACTAAACATAAATAATTTATAATAGTTTTCATTATAAATCTTCTAACATTTAACAAGAAATTAAAAGAAATAAAATAAACAAGAAGCATAGAGTCTTGGGTCATCATGCTACATGATCTCGCACTATAGACACTTTCAGCTTCAATGACGAGTGAACTGTTGGGATCTTTCGACGTATTGTCACCTGTGTTTTTCTTTCACATAAGGCTCAACTGACCAAGGAAATTGTTATATGAAAAGAAAATTTGTTTCCATTCAGGACCATACCTCTAGTTTCCAGATCTTCCCTACAGGTCTAGCTACATCTGAATCTTCAAACGTAATGATTTCAGGCTCTTCATCAATCAACTCATATTGCAATCAACCAAATAAGATTCATCAAAATGGATACTTCAATAAACAAAACATTTAAAAAGTAAGAGAAAGAAGATGAGCAATATTAACAAGTATCACCATTGTAAGCTATGGTAAAGACGTAAAAACCTGCTGAAGTGCTGATAAGAAATTCCTTTACTTCCATAACCACGTTCCATGCAACCATCATTGATGAGCTTAAAAGCTTCATCACGTGATAACTACCAAAGAAAGTTTAGATGTTATCACCTAACATTTACACAAATGCAGATATGTAGTTCATATTATATGTCTAAAAAAGCCTTAAAAGTATGTAGTTTTAAATTTATACCAAGTCATCAAAAAGAATCATTTTCTGCATGCGAACAACCATTACTTGAGTGAAATGAACGACCAATTAAATGTGAAAACTTAGACAATATCTTATTGCTTGCAACTTACCACTCTAATATATTATCAAAACTCAAAAGCCACAAGTTCATTGTTGCAAAAAATTACGATTTGAGTAAACAAGCAATGAAAAAAATAGAAGTTCTTAATTACTACCAAAGTGTTACATATCTTCATTATTCTATATATTGTACTCTAGAGATTAAAGGAATACAAAGTAGTAACGCAGAAATTCTATATAAGTAGAGCAAACCACATAGAAAAATAAAACAAGAAGAAAAAGGGAGCAGCCATATAGGTTGATATGCAGAGCAGCATATCTTCATGGTGGCCAGACCGCACACCCAAAGGTACATTTTTGGATGCAAAAGGCTTTACTAAAAGAGTAATACAATGAGATGGGGAATGTAGGAGGTTTAGCAAAACGGAGACCAATGTCAAGAAGACATTACAACATAACAACACAAAAATAAGCAAGATCAATTCAACGAACCTTGATCAGATAACCACAACGGTGGACAAACTAGTTATGTTGAAAATGTGGCTTTGAATCATTCTGTTTTATACATTAGCCTTAACAGCTATTGAAATTCTAAACAGAAAAATAGATCTATGATTCTCAAATCACACATAATCTAATCTCAATTAGATTAAGAAACTCACAAAGATTACTCCCGCTATTCGATCGTAATCCACTCAACTTATTGTTGAATGTTCTATTACAATTTTAGAATAATAAAACTACTTATTATTACAGATTTTCTGAACAAACATAAAAACTGAATAGAGAGAATATAAGAGAGGTTTTTTATCTTCAATAATTCGACATTGATATTTAGGGTATGTTGCAGTATATATACCCTAACATCTTTTGAGCTTTGGCAGCCTAAGTCCCTCAACATATAACCGACTTAACTTGAACCCCTTCTTCTTTATCTTCTTCCTTTTGACACAAGCAGCCCTTAAACTCTTCTTTCTTACACTTCTAGTCCTGCAAATAACCTCATCCAATAATAAGAACATAGAATAAGATTATAAATTTAACACCCTCCCTTAATCTTATTCCCTTTTAAAAATATCAACCAACTTCATTTTTCCACAAAGATTATAATGAGAAGATGTATCCAATCCTTTAGTGAAGATGTCTGCAATTTGTTCTGCAGAATCTATCTTGACAGTTTTAATAACCCCAGCTAAAATTTTCTCTCTTACAAAATGTAAGTCAATTTCAAGATGTTTTGTTCTTTCATGAAATACAGGATTGGCAGCTATCTTAATAGCTGATTTATTATCACAAAACATGTTAACAGGAAGAATAGAGATAATGCCTAAATCCTGCAAAATTTTAACAATCCAAATGATTTCACAAGTAACCTCTGCCATTGCTCTATATTCAGATTCTGTTGATGATTTAGATATAGTGTTTTGTTTTTTACTTCTCCAGGATACAAGAGACCCACAAAAAAATACACAAAAACCAGTGACTGATCTTCTATTAGTAATGCATTTGGCCCAATCTGCATCAACAAAGGCTTCAAGAGAGAGAGAATTGGTTTTAGAAATAAGAATTCCTTTACCTGGAGCATTCTTTAGATACCTAAGTACTCTTAAAGCAATAGCAAGATGAGACTTGAGAGGCTTGTGCATAAATTGACTCAAGCAGTGTATAGTATAAGATATATCAGGTCTAGTGTGAGTCAAATATATCAATCTGCCAATTAGTCTCTGGTATTCAGTTATGTTCACCAGAACAGGATCATGCTCAGTTGCAATAGAAGAAATGCACACATTAGGATCCAAAGGAACCTTGACAGGTTTACTAGCAAGAAGACCAAAATCAGTCAAGATATCAAGACAATATTTTCTCTGATTTAAACACAAGCCATTATCAGTCTCAAGTACTTCAATACCCAAAAAATACTTAAGTTTACCAAGATCCTTAATCTGAAATTTGCCTTGCAAATAAGTTTTGAATTTATTAATCTCAAAATCATTGTTACCAGTGATGATTATATCATCCACATACACAAGTAAAGCAATAAATACATCTTTATCAGTTTTAGTAAACAAAGAATAGTCACTTTTGCTTTGTATAAAGCCATGTTCACAAAGTGCAGTAGTAAGCTTGGCATTCCATTGCCTAGGAGCTTGTTTAAGACCATATAAAGATTTATTCAATTTGCATACTCTTTTATCATCTTTGTCAAAGAAACCTTCAGGAAGATCCATATAAACAGTTTCATCTAAATCACCATATAAAAAAGCATTGTTTATATCAAGTTGATATAGAACCCAATCCTTCTGAACAGCTAAAGAAATAAGACATCTAACAGTTACAATTTTCACAACAGGTGAAAAAGTCTCTTCAAAATCAATGCCAGCCCTTTGGCTATAACCTTTTGCTACTAACCTAGCCTTATATCTTTCAATTTCACCATTAGATTTATACTTAATCTTATAAATCCATTTACAGCCTATAGGTTTTCTATCAGAAGGTAATTCAGTAAGTTCCCAAGTATTATTCCTATACAATGCTTCCATTTCACTACTCATAGCATCAATCCAATGTTTATCTTTACAAGCATGCATATAAGACTGAGGTTCAATGCTCTTGTTTAATTCAGAAACAAAACAGAAACAATCAGTTTTTAGACAAGCATAGTTAACATATTTCTCAAGGCCATATTTAACTTTGCTATTAACAACATAGTCATTATACTTGATAGGCATAACAGAAGTTCTATCAGATTTTCTTAAATTCAAATCATTGTGAACAATTTGAGCAGGAGCATTATCATCTTGATTATCTAAAACAATGTCATTATTAATAAAACCTGGAACATTGTCATTTTGGTTTTCAACCAGATTACCACCAACATTATTATTGACTTCCATGTCAATATTACCCTCAGCATTATCATTATTATCATCAAGTGTTGCTGTAGTGTCACTCCCACTAGTAGAATTCATATGAAGACTGCCAGAGTGAGAAGAACTACTGCCATCACTATGCAGGCTCCTATCTCTCTCTTCATCATTGGGTATGTTAGGGTAATCATAGTTGTCAAAAAAGTTTAATTGGTTTATGTCAGTGTTTAAAGAATCAGAGTTTTGAACAAAAGATTTAGAAATTTGTTTTAAAGGAAACTCATTTTCAAAAAACTTGACATCTCTAGAAAAAAATATATTATTATTTTCAATACAAAGAAGCTTATATCCCTTTTTTACATTAGAGTACCCTAACAAGACACATTTTAAAGATCTATGAGAAAATTTATCATTATTATTTAAAATTTTTGAAAAACATAAGCAACCAAAAGCTCTTAAATGAGAGAGATTAGGAGAAAAGCCATATATCATTTCAAAAGGAGATTTTCCATCAAGCACAGAGGAAGGTAATCTGTTGATCAAATAGGTAGCAGTTAATATGCATTCAGTCCACAAATTAAGAGGTATTCCCCCTTGAAATAATAAAGACCTAGCAACATTCAATAAATGTCTGTGCTTTCTTTCTACAATACCATTTTGCTGTGGTGAATAAACTGAAGTAGTTTGGTGTATAATTCCATTTGTAGGTCCTTGTGGACTGATCGTACACGAGAACGCTTATAGTTATGACGAGAGTGCGGAATCCTCTCGTGATAACCTGTTTGGTTAATTAAATTATCGTCTTTCGTTGTTAATACAACCTAAGACCTTAAACGCGCGCGGGTTTGCTTAATTGACAGAGTTTAGTCGTAATCTCTTAATTAATCGTTATTAATTACGTATTAAGTGTGAGTATTTATACTCACTGTTCATAAACGCGTGCTAATTATGGACCGTATACCTTAAAGCCCAAAGCCCATTAGCAAACGCGTGTTTTATATGTAAACACGTGATGACCACGTGTTTAGTCAAACTCGTGTTACTGTAGCACGAGTTTGTACACACTTTCTTTTGTCATCTTTTAAGTATACTTTATTACTTAAAACGTGACTAGTTTATCACTTGTATCTGTATGTTACTTATAATCACATTCATACAAGCCGTAAACATTAAACATACAAAAACTCTGATCAATATGTAATCATTCACATTACTTAAGTCCAATAACAAGTTTAAACATAACATAAGTCTATGATTACATATTACAAAACATAAACATACTGATCAAATCGCTGTTGCTGTTGTCAACAGAATCATGCACTTACAGTCTCCCCCTTGACATCAGCTACACGATTTCTTCAGTCTTGTAAAACATTATCCATCAAATAACAATCTCCTGCTATTCGCATGAATATTAGCATGTAAACAAATACGCAAAATCTTCCTATATCTGCTTTCCTCAGTAGTCCATGAAGGAATAAACAAACATTGAGTGTCGTATAACCTTCGTTGATCATCTCTGGAAAGATTCACTATCTGCATAGGATCATATATGCGCAACAAAGTAACTCTCTTATTTTTATCTCCATACATCAACGCTTCACCAGTATTATTATGAATCTCCCAGTGATCAAGTGTACTCAAAACATCTTGAGGCCATTTCTTTACCGGGACCTTCAATACACGCTTAATCGATCTTTGAACAAATTCAATAGTTCCATCATCCTTCGTAACTTTCTTTAAGGATCTTGGCATTATGAACAAACTGGTTTTATCAAAATCATCATAAAATCTTTTCCTGTAATCATCTTGCAACTTCTTACTCCAGTAAGTTGCATATCCATTTCCACTTGGATTAACCAGCCTTTTCCTTCCTAAATCCATTAAATCGGATTCACTAAGGCTCTTAAAATATCTTTTCATTAGGCTTTAAGTACTGACAACCATCATCTCTTTTAATAATAAACAATTTCAGCTCATCATCGAAAAACCAACTCAAAATAGTAGTGACATACGTATGAGCATCTCTATCACTAACAAAATCCCAAAAGACTAATGGTTTCATACCTTCTCCTACAAATCCTCTTGCCGGTATCTTTCTATCAATTTGATGTAAGTGATCTTCATCCCTACTTGGCACTGGATACTCTGTCACATCAAATTCCTTAGAATCTTCAATATTCCAGCTTAGAGTAATTCCATCTTCATCATCTCCAACTTTGGTAAAAACCGTAAAGTGTAGAGTTCTTGAACTTGGAATAAAAACTCGCTCAGCTTGAATCTCTTGTTGATCATCTGGAACTTGTTGTTGCACAAAATCATCATCTTGAAGAACATTAGCCCAGTCCAAATCAGGAATCATTTCACCTTCCTCCAAACTTTCATCATTTTCAGAATCAACATTTCGAACCTCAGATGTACCTGCATCTATCTTTTGAAGCTTATCTGAAATTTAAAAATTCAAATATTTCAAATATGCAAAGACAAACAGCATTAAGACATAAAAGATAGCATAAATAAAATAAACTATATCATAAATATAATGTAACAATTGAGTACACCAATATTTATCTTATAATTTTTTATCTTATTTACATTTAAAGTACACAAATCATTAATCTCTTAAGGTTCAAAATCAAAATCTGAATCTGAATCCGAATCCGAATCCGAAGATGTACAAGTTAACCCTAACTGCTCTTTTATTTGATCCTTATATGATCCTGGATCATAATAATCATCAGGATCCATAAAATCTGCCATAGCTCTCAAATGAGCTTGTGAATCATATCCCAATCTCCTCTCTAGTCTATGCACTATTAATGGGTGCAACTCTGACTCTGAAGACTTATTGGTAGTAGAATCAGAATTTGAGTTACCTGAATTGGATTCACTATCATCATCATCAAGAACTATATCTGGAGCCACCATCACAGCTTTTCCTGACTCTTTCTGAGTCCCAGATGTACTAGCACCAGCTGTACCAGCAATCTCTGACTCTGTTTGTCTTGGTGTCTCCCCCCTGAGTCGATGCTTCTGCTTGAGCTTCAGTTCTTGGCTCACCATCAGCATTCGCATCCTCATCATCATCTTCATCCTCTTTCCTCTTCAACTCAGTTTCTCTACAACCATCTCCCCCTTGAGCCAATAACTGTCGAAGCTGTTCTCTGAGTTCAGCACTTTGACGCTTTTCATCCTCCAACTCAGCAACTAACTTCCCAACTAACCCTTGCATAGACTTCATTTGAGCTTCCAACGACATAACTCGTGTCTCCAAATGATTCACCTTAAATTGAGTCGTCATGATATGCGCAGGTTCAACTGTTGGTCTGGCTTCAAAAGGTCGAGTAGTAGACTGTGTAGAAACTGGAGGTCGACCAATCATAGGCGGTTGTAGTGGACGTAGAAGAGTAGTAAACACAGTGCTTATAGGAACAACAGGCCTAAACGAAGCACTTTGTGTAGCTTGAGGAACTGATACTTGAACAGATTTCAGATTGAGCAACTGAGACTTGAACAGATTCAGATTGAGTTACAGCAACTGAAGCCTCATCTCGCTCAGGAACTGATCCTTCCGTCACCTCATTCTGCTCAGACTCGTCCTGTTGTCTATAAGTCTCAAATGCTGCAGCCAAATGAGCCGGTAGAACCTTTCCCGATCTAGGCACTTTCCTTCGTCTGATCAAGGGTATCTCCTCTTCCTCTGGTTCACTCTCAACTTCAGTGCGAACTCTCTTCAAACCTTTCTCAACAGAAGAAGAACCACTTGCCCGATCAACATCAGCCCTAACATAGTTCAGTTGATCATCTACATCCTCCAATAAGCGATCCAGCTCCTGATCTCTTTCAGCATTAGATTCTACAAACAACTCCAGATTATCCAACGATTGGAAATTATCCACTTGTGCAATAACATCATCTGGATCCAATGCAGCCTGTACAAAAGCCTCACCAACGTCAGGGTTAGCACCTTCTGCCTGATCTAACAGATCTTCCATCGCTTCATTATGTACCTGAGCATCTTCATCAGCAGCTTGTACTTGCCTAACTTCAGGCTGAGCCTGTGGTGCTACCTGAGGATGAACTCGTGGACGAACCCGTCGTTGAGCTTGTCGTCGACGTGGAATCGCACGGGGAACTTGAACTTGAGGTCGTGGTGGTGGTGGTGGAGGTGGTGCATCATTATTTCCTCCTCCTTCGACCGCATCTTCATCTTCCCATCCAACAG
The DNA here is from genome assembly GCA_034093135.1 of Erigeron breviscapus. Lineage (NCBI taxonomy): Eukaryota > Viridiplantae > Streptophyta > Magnoliopsida > Asterales > Asteraceae > Erigeron > Erigeron breviscapus. Next base: position 19,527,062 of record CM067170.1, read on the forward strand.
CCGGAGCTCTATAGTTTGGATTGATCAAATGTCCAAACAATGGCACATTCTGAGGATTTGGATAATTCTCCTTAATCTTTAACATCATAGACCAAATCCGAGTTGGTGGAGAAACAATGTCATATATATCCTCCAAGACTGGCAGATTCTGTACAAAGTGATTAATGATTGCCATTGTTATCCTTGGCAACATCATAAACCTCTGCGCCCCAGTCTGAGTAATTTGAGTCTTCAAAATATCAAAAAAATAGTTCGAGAATGAATATGACCTATTCAACGTCAAAGCCACCATCTGCGAACCAACTTGTTTATTTAACTGGTCGAACCCTGCATGACGATTACTAATCGCCACAATCAAAACATGCGCCAAAAACCTCCATTGGCCATAAAATCCAGCCTTCGCAATCGGCCACTTAGCTCCTGGTGTAGCATGTCCCATCCTTCCAAAACATCCTCTGACCAAGGTTTCTTCAAACTCTATCGGACCATTCTCTTCCTCAACAGTCCCTAAATGCAAGATCTCTCTCAAATCAGCAGCAGTGAAAGAAAAAGTCTGATTAGCCACAGTTGTCTGAAACCTAACACTCCGAGGGACAGCAGGTCTATCTTGTTGTGCAGGCTGTGCTTGAACCACCCTTACAGAAGCATTATTCCAAAAGTGATGCAGATAACCTTGATATAAGACTGGATTGTGAGTGATCACGAAATGAATACGTGATCGTTCCAAATACTGAAGCAACCCATGAAACTCCACATTTCTGCGATCTCTTGACAAATCAATCAACTGATTGTGAGTGGAGAAAAAATTCCTCGGATTTCCTGCCATTTCTGTAAAGCAAAAACAATAGTGCAATAACAAAAATTTAGCAATAATAAATCTGCACAATAAAACTTAGGAAATTTTTGAATCTGGTTGCAAACACGTGTTAAAGTCTCAAACGCGTGTACCCATTCTTCAAACGCGTGTTACAATGGTAAACGCGTGTGATCAATGGTAAACGCGTGTAGTAGGGTAAACACGTGTAGTATGCCAAAAAGACCTAAACACGTGTACAAATTCTTCAAACGCGTGTTACAATGGTTAGTTAAACATGTTATTTACCAAACGCGTGTTGAAAAGGTTTTGTAAACACGTTATTTGCCAAACGCGTGGAAAGGTAAGAAAACTTGTGTTCTTGATGTACAAATTCCTAAACACGCGTAAGACTCAAACCCGTGACACTGTTCATCTTCTCAAAAGTAGGCTTAATCATGATACTATACATAGCAGCAAATACAAAGAACAATAAGCAATAAGCAATACCTGTATAATAATTCACAAAAAAAAGATCACGAAGGACAAGTTTATCGAGATGAACAGTAACCGATCACAATCAAGACAAATTAATCACGATTTTAAACTAAACGCGTGTAAGAGGTAAAAAGTGAAAAAAATGAAATTGAAAATTGAGAATGAAAAAGAGAGAACGAGTTTGGTCATGGTATTTATATACTCGTGACCCAAACGCGTGGTCAAACCAGGTCAACCACGTGTTTAACTTAAAGCAAACACGTGAACAAAGATCAAACACGTGTAGTCGCCCAAACGCGTGGTCAAAACCAAACTCGTGAAGTAGATTACCACATGATTAAACGCGTGTTACCTGTATAATCAAACACATTTTCAAACAACACTTAGAGAATTTTCATACCCTTTACCATCAAACCTGAATAACCAGCCAATACACACAGGATAGAGATAACCTGTATGAAAACTCAATGATTGAACCCCCTGAAAATCAAGTCATCATTAACAGATAAAATTTTAACAATCAAACCTGATAATCTTGACTGTACGATATACCTGTATCAACTGAAAAACCATTACGTAAACTTTGGTAAACTTACACAACAAGTTAATGTGATGTATAAAACCATAAAGTAACGGACATTTAAAACATCGATACCAGGACTTGATTTGGACTCAATTCAGTCACCGATAATCATTAGCAATCGAAAGCCTGCAAAATCAAACTCCCCCTTAACTAATGATACCAGGTAAGATACTTTTTAACAACTTTGGAAAAACACACAATTCCAATATCGAAAATCCTGCACACTTAAAGAAAACTCATCAATGCATCAATATCAACAGATAACATTATTTTAAGCATGCAAAGAAAACATCGAAATGAAAACCTATGGTCAGTCAAGAATCATTGTCAAGCATATCTTTTCACCAAAAACAACAAATTCTTGAATCGATCGGTCCCCAGGCACTTTCACCAAAAACAAATTGAAATCTCAAAAAATATGGAGGGATCGGAATCCCCAGCACTTTCACCAAAAACAAATTGAAATCTCAAAAATATATCAAACTAATCTTGACTATATTTTGACTTTTCCAAAGCAACAAAATTCAGAAAGATCATTTTCTTAAACTTAAACAAATTAATGTACATATCAGAAAACAATCTTTTAACGTAATACTTCAAGCAATAAAAACTCATATAATCCAGGTAAGGACCATATAGCTGAACAATAGAATCATTAGATGATTATTAACTCTCTCGTGCAATAAGAACTAGTTTTGACACAACTACTTGACACATAAGATTAAAATACAAAAATGAAAATTTAAAAGACAAAATAAACTTTAAATTTAAACCTCATTATTTATTTACAAGAAATTCTAAGTTTCTGCGGATTAGATCAGATTAGCAATTACATAAGCCTGCAGTGAGAAATAGTTCTCTTATTATTAGTTATGAACAGTGACTCGACAACGATTACCGGTATAGTTGTCCTCTTAAACACTCGGTACTTCCAGTTTCCTTTGGTTTGTGACACTTTCGTATTACTTGAGCCAAGGACAGTCACCATGTAACCTAGTAAGTTACTCATGTCACATTATTATTAATGTAAATGTGTATCCCACAGTCAAACATACACTTAAGATCGACAGAGCATTAAAGTCCTTAACCAGATGTGTTTATAAGCGTTACAACTTTGAAGTCACCATGGTTAATGATCTTACAATCAAGGGTCAGAACAAACACATTTGATGTATAGTGCATGATTCGAATTGGCTATTCTTCATTGCTTCTTTGAAATTTACTTCATTGATGTGCAGCAATTTGATACTTCGGAATTTTCGATGATATTTCTTGACTATTCTTCATTATTTCTTTATTCTTCGGTACTTTGTTTTAGCCAATCGAGATCATGATGGTTTTAATAGTTGCTTTAGAAGCTAAAACCCATTTTGTTCTTTTTAGATTGACATACACGAATGCATGCGAATCCCCCCTATGGTTTACAAACACATCCAATCGCAAACCAAATGCTAAATCTTTCTCAAGTTTTAAGGATGGCACAATTCACTTGGAAAGTCCATATTCAAGGCCATATGCTGACGTGTTACCCACAAATACGGTTATTGAACAATTAATATTCAGGGAAAACTTCGGTACTTTGTGTCTACCGATACATCCTTAGAAGTAGTCACTGAACTAAGCAGTTATATTACATTAAGCAAGCTTAAAAGCTAAAATATCCTCACTTCTAATCGTTAGAGCATCAACTTAAAACTCTATTATTTTCTTTTTGTTTTTCTCATTTTTTCTTTTTTTTTTTTTATTTTTTATTTTTGATGACACTAATTATATACAAACTTAAAATAGACATTCTTTTTGTATTTTCATGACTCTAGCTATTTACAGACTTAAACTAGACACATAAAATAAAATATACAAGAAAAATAGTTCTTTGAGAGCTAATAAGAATCAGCATTCTTCATACCATTGAGAAGAATCAGCTTTTCAAAGCGAGTTTTATCAAATGCTTTAGTATACAGATCAGCTAGATTATCATCAGTTATAACTTTTTCCAAATGAATTAACTTCTTTTGGGCACAGTCACGCAAGAAATGATGTCTAATGTCAATATGCTTGGTGACTTTATGCAAGACTGGGTT
>CM067170.1:19532016-19581606 GCA_034093135.1 Erigeron breviscapus
CGGTCGGATTCTCCTCCATCTCAATCTCCTCATCAATCTCATCATCAATAGCTTCTGAATCCTGAACATCTGAAACAACCACATTAGGCATAGAAGGAGGGTCATAAGATTTACCTGTACGAGTTGTAATGGCTTTGGCCTCCTCATGGCGAGCTTGAGGCGGTGTGTACTTCTGCCCCTGATTGGGTCCTTGATTCGGTCCTTGATTTGGTCCCATGCTAAATTGAGGCTTAGGATTCTGTTGAGTAGTGCTAGGTAAAGTACCTTGTGGCCTAGAAAGGGCAGCCATCCTACTCTCAAGATCCTTGAAGTTCACACATTGATTCTTCATGTTTATCTCAACCTTGCCATCAATTCTATCTAACCTCTCATTCAACGCCTTGGTATCATCCCGAATAATTTTTATGCTATTGTTGGTTTCGGCTTGATTACTTACCAATTGCTTCATCATTTCCCTCAACTCGGCATTAGGATCGGCATTAGAGGAAGAAGAACCGGATCCTTGTCCTTGTTGAGGTTGTTGTTGTGGTTGACTTTGGAAATTGTCCCTTTGCCATCGATTTCCTGAAAAACGAGAGTTGTTAGTAGGAAAAGAAGAGTTATAAGTGGGATTACCTGAAGGACGGTTTTGGTAACCGGTATTGCGTTGGTAGCTTCCTTGTTGTTGGTTTTGGATGTAGTTAACATCTTCGGGTCCCCGACTTGGACAATCTTCCGAATAATGCATATTCCCACAATGGTCACATCCATCGGCAACAACCTTCACATCCCTTTCAATGGCCCCAAATCGACTCTCTTGCATGGCAAAGCCCTTTTCCATGCGCTCCGATAGCGCTCTAATCTCTCCTATCATCCCCGAATCATGACTAGCCTCAACTTTCGCAACTCTACCTTGGCTAGTACCCTTCTTCAACCTTCTCTCATTCTTTAAAAACCGATCATCATCCATGTTTGCATTATCCTTGGCCATGGACTCTAAGATTTCGAAACCCTCATTTGGTGTGATCTTGTTGAACCCACCACCAAAAGCATAACCTAGCTCACGTTTGGACTTCTTATCGAGCCCATCAAAGAATAGTTCAACATATTGCTCTCTAGTCATATTATGACCCGGGCAATTTCTCAACATCTCTTTAAATCGGATCCACGCATCAACAACATCTTCATCTTCGTCTTGGGCAAACGACCTTATCAAGTTTTCCAACTTTCTTTGGGTTCTAAGTGAGTAGAACTCACCAATAAAGGCTTGCTTAAGTTGGTCCCAAGTCGTAATGCAATTTTCCGGAAGGTCATTGAACCAATCAAGAGCATCGCCGGTAATAGACATTGGAAATGTCTCGAGTTTTACGGCATTCATTTGATTCTGCCCGTATTGGTATAACCTTGCCAATTTTTCAAATCTTTCTAGATGTTGATACGGATCCCACTTCCTCTTACCATCAAATTGTTGTTCCTCAATGCTCTTAAGATGATTACCCTTTAGGTTGAAGTCATGAGCAATTTGAGGAGGTCTAATAGGACTACCACGGTTTGCAGGAATAGTGCGAACCCTTTCGCCATACCGTATATCATTTGGGTCCCTTTCTTCGTCTGCCATTTCGGTCTCTTCTAACTTAACTTCAAGATCAAAAAATTCGTCCAAATTAAACCCCTCCTCGTCTGAATCAGGAGTGGGTCTAGCAATAGGTGAGAATGGTGTTGGTGTTGTGTTGTTAAACCTACGTCTTGTTGGTGTTCTCAAAGGGCTATTAAGAGGTAAACCAGAAGACCTCAAGTTCATCAACTAAAAAGTAGACCTGCAAAACACAACTAACCAAACACGTCAACTGCACCTGTGATAAGATAAGAAAAGAAAAACTAAACTATTAAAGCAAATAACTTCCTCACGCGTGAGGAAGGATCAAACCACTAAATTAACAACTAAAACAGCGCACAATCCCCGGCAGCGGCGCCAAAAACTTGATGTGCTAAATCGAGTTTAAAATTTATAAACAAGAAATACCTAAAAACTCACTACTACACACTATCGGGCAGTGGACCCGATCATATGTAATATAGTAAAAAGGTAAGTCCAGGTTCGTTCACGGGGATTGGTTTGAATTAATTGTTTAGTAAAGAGGTTTGGAAAAAGGGTGTTACTTTGATTCTCACTCTGACAATAACTTTAAAAGACAAATGCGTATAAGTAAAGGTAAGTCTCAAACAATAATGGTAAATATCATCCACCTTGACTCCGCTAGACTTCAGACATGATTGCTTTCAGTTAAGACCAAATTCGTTAAGAGTTGACACGATAAACGTGAGAGAATGAAATGCTCGCGTGGTACCACCAACCGCTCACAAGTCACCCAAACACCTAACTGCTAGTTTAATTACCCAAGCCGGTACCACCAACCGTTTCTAAACACGTTGACAAAATGACTCCTTTTATTAATTTGACATTCACTATCATACCATGAACTAGTGATAATCGCTCATAGACAAGCGACCGTTAGAAAATCACATATGCATTCGACTAGTACCACTAACGAAGAACACACATGCCACCAATATCAAATTAATACAAATAAAGGAATTAAATCATCAAGATCACGACACAACGATAATTGAAATCAACTCTTTGAATTAAAATATATAGCAATCACATCATTCGTCTAGTTTCATCAAGGTGGACAATAGAAGAATTAGCCACTCATGATTAAATTGAAGTTACAATTAGAGTCAAGGATGAACATAAAGTACCAATTGTTTGAAGAAACGAAATTGCAAGACAATAAGTAGATACGATCTAGATGGGTGCACGTGAATCTTCAATGAATCGAAGACGATTAGATCTTGAATTGACCCTTGAAGAATTCCTTGAAGTGCAGCTCCTAGAAAGAATATTTGATAGATTGGGGATTAGGTTTATTTTTCTATTTATACCTCCCTTTATTTGGTCCAAAAACTGCCCAAAAACCCTTCAGGTTCGACCCCTCACTGCGGCGCAGTGGCGTGTAAGGCCCCCACTGCGTCGCAGTCATAACTCACTGGACAAAAGTGCATGCTGGAAAAGACTCACTGCGGCGCAGTGGTCCATGATTACCCCCACTGCGTCGCAGTGTATTCTCACTGGTCTCGAACTGCTCTTTCCACCCTGATGACTGCGGCGCAGTGGTCCAGTCCACCACCACTGCGTCGCAGTGTATTCTCACTGGTCTCGAACTGCTCTTTCCACCCTGATGACTGCGGCGCAGTGGGCACATGCACCTCCCACTGCGTCGCAGTCCATTCTTACTGGTCACAAGGTCTCCTTGCCATATAGATGACTGCGGCGCAGTGGTCCATGATTACCCCCACTGCGTCGCAGTGTATTCTCACTGGTCTCGAACTACTCTTTCCACCCTGATGACTGCGGCGCAGTGGTCCATGATTACCCCCACTGCGTCGCAGTGTATTCTCACTGGTCTCGAACTGCTCTTTCCACCCTGATGACTGCGGCGCAGTGGCACATGCACCCACTGCGTCGCAGTGTAGATGTACTGGTCTCAAATGGCCACCCGACAACACATGAAGACTTCATATTCTCTATCTCTTTGCACGTATCGAACTCTCCAATCACTTTTATGGCCTCAAAATTACTCGAAGTTGCACCAAATGGATACGTCACCTGTTTAGAACCTGAAACCACTAACAAACCCATAAACGCACCAAATGCCAACAAAATCGACTAAAAACATAAAATAAAGAGGCCAATAACGATGTGGGCAATGGGTATAAGTTGGTCACATCAACTACGTTAACGCACTCGTCCGGCTAAGACCAGTACGGGTTAAGCTTAACACTTTCCCTGCATTATATTTACGAGCTCGGTTTCACACATATGGTTTAGGTAACACACATTTCTAAACCGTCACACACATATAGTCTAGGTAACACACATTCCTAGACCGTCACACACATATAGTCTAGGTAACACACATTTCTAAACCGTCACACACATATAGTCTAGGTAACACACATTCATAGACACTCACACACTTTATCTTCATTATGTTTGGATCCTTAAACGTGCAAGTGACATGGCAACCTAATAACTCTAGTGAGCTAGGTGTACAAGCCATGTAAACATGCATATATCACACATCGACTTCATTTCTACATATCATGCATAATAAGACACTTCGTAATACTACATAAACTGCATAACAATACACTACATTAAGCAATACTTCATTTCACTACATTAGGAACTGCATTTCAGGTCTCATGGTCAACTACATAACCCATAATACCTCCCGTGTAACCCCATATGTCCACATGCAATATAAAGATACCAAAAGGAAGTATTTATGATTGAAACCAGCTTTTCGTTGAATCCCCCAACGTGTCAAAGTAGTGTATCTTACCTCGGCGTAGTCCACAACAATCAACAACTAGTCACTGTGTAAAGCAACTATGCTTGTCTACCTATAATTAGTAAACGATCATTAGACAACTACATACTCACGTCATTAAGGTCAATAGCTAGACCCACACACATTAATGACTCACTTTAGTTTCAGGTCTAATCTACATGTCAAACGACGTTACGGTTCAAAGTATAACGTTTTCTGAAAATAGATGAGTTGCGCCGCAACATAGAGTTGCGCCGCAGCTCAAGCCTTTCGTTGCGCCGCAATGCTTCTCATTGCGCCGCAACTTAACTTTCTGGAAACCAGTTGCGCCGCAACTGGCCCCGATTCTGCACAAGTTTGATCGATTACACCCCAAACCAGGTCCAAACAATTCCAAATCAATTACAAGACTTTCATACATCAAAATCCTTCATATTCAAACCATTACAAAGCATTTCAACCATTAATTACACCATATATGACTTTAATCCATCAAAACCACCATTAATCTTTGTTAAACGATTCTCCCATGATCCAATAATTAATCCTAATGACTCATAATATCAAAAGGACCTGAAAAAATGAAATTATACCTGCTCTACCTGTAGATATCAAAAAGGATGCAAAACTCTTGACAATACACACTCGAATCACACGTAAGGAAGCTTTTCGTCTTGCAATTTGATGAAGGAACTATGTGGGGCGGTTAGGGCTTGTTTAGGAGGAATGAAATCTGCAAATAATGACCTAAAGACACTCCCTAAACTCCTTAACCCGTTTTTGACTTTGCCTCTATGTCAAAACTAGTCCCTAAGCTTCCTAATCCTTCATTATTAGTCACAAACTACTCTATGGACCATATACAACATATATACTTCTTTAGATGCCACTACATAGGCGTTTAACTACATCATATACACACAAATCCTGCATTATACATTTTAGGCTTTTAAACCTCACACACAATCACACTTTAACTACATATATGCATTAAATCTAATATAGACTTAACGGCACACTATGTTGACTTAACGACGTTAGTCAATTGTTAAATAAAAAGTTTGGGATGTTACACACCTTATAACTACCTAAATTCATCCTTAATCCCCATATACATACACATACGCATGTTAGACACACACACACATTGAATTATACATAGATCTCATTATTAATAATTTCCACTTTGTACATATCTTCATGAAGAGGTTTGGTACAATTTTATAAGGATAGGGATCCTCTAAAAATGTATCAACTTTATAGGTGAAGTTAGGCAATCCTTAACCATTAGATTGAAATCAAGGGTTAAGATTCAAAAATCAAATTTAAATCTTAACATTTGATTTTAATTCAATGGTTGGGATCCCCCCAACTTTACCAATAAAGTTAATAAAACTTTAGAGGATCTTTTATCCATTTTATAAACTTAGAAGTTTAATTCTACATTCCATTTATCAACAACAACATATAAATTAAAGGCCAAAGTACTTTTATCTTCCTTGTGATTTTTCGATTTTGCATTTTTCATCCTCGCCGTTAACTTTTAACTAAAATCATCCTCGTAGTTTGCATTTCGTTCCCGCCATTATAACTTTGCCATTAACCCCCTCACATGCAAGTCACGTGAGGGGCATTTTCGTCTTTTCACCCGTTCAAGTGCATAAATTGTCCTTGTGGTTTGTCGTTTTTGCATTTTTCATCCTCGCCGTTAACAAATCCAGGAAAACTTTTCATTTTCAACTTTCAAATAAGAATTGAATCCAAACAAAACAAACTCCAATCAAAAACCTATATATACTTACATTTTAGAATCTAGTCAATCACCTTCATTCAAACATGTACATACAATGTTTTAAATACCAGTATATGCCGGTCGGTATTACCGATAATACCGGTATCGGAAGGTACCCCGGTACCACTATCCCGGTATTTTGTCCGGCATTTTCATTATTCAATACCGACCGGTATTTCCGGTGTTTTCCGTACTTTTCGGTATTACCGGTATTCTCATTTTTTATTTTTAATTTTTTTAAAAATTTTTATAATACTTTAATGTTATTTTATTTTTATTTTTTTTGTAATTTGTGAACTTCAAAACTTATAATTTGTTATAAAGTACCTATTTGGTATTATATTTGAGTAAATTGTAATTATAGTTTGACTATTTTTGTTAAATTGTAGTAAGTTTTATAACATTTTTATAAAAAATAAATAAATTAAATTATTCGTACCGGCCGATATTTTCGATATCGATAATATAGATTTTTGGATTTGAAGGTATTAAATTAGATCCTCATATGTAGGTATATATAGGTTTTTGATTTGAGTTTGTTTTGGTTTTTGATTAAATTTTTGTTTGGAGGTTTGTTAAAGACAAGGATGAAAAATGCAAAAACGACAAACCAGATATTACGAATTATGCATATTTTACATATTTATTTTATGGCTAATATTCATTACTTTAACGTGTATTAGTTCCTTATTATTTGTATAAGAGTTTTGTAGGTTAATCACATTACTTATATGCATTTGGAGCTAAAACGGATAGAAAATTGGATTAAAATGGTGATCAAGTAGTATTATTTGGATGGATTCGAGACAAAGTCGACTTGATAGACACATAAATTATTTGTGGGCTGCTTAATCTCCTAATGAGCCAAGTCACAAGTCCAGATTTATTTATAGAGTGTTGCTCCTGTTGGGCCAAGATTGACAAGCACCTGGACGCATTGCTACATCAAAATGTGGAAATAATTTTGTTGACTAATTTGTTGACTTGAAGACACGGACACAAGGAGGCTGCCACATATTTTTTGCCATCAAGCAGCTCATTTGTTTTTGAAAGTTGACCAGCCAATAGCCAACACCCATTTTCATTTACTAAATTGTTTTGTCTTGAGCGGCTGAGAAAGAGTCCACGTGACCATACCTCTATTATTTTTAGACAACAATTTCGAAAGATGAGGATTGGGGGAGGATATCCGAAATTTGAATCCAAAATTTAAAAAATATTGGCGTTTGATTTTATTTTATTTTAATTTGATAGTCAAAATATGTTTTAAGTTAGAAACAATCTCCCCACCCTAATTTTTTACAATCCATTGTATTCTTTTCTTTTCTTTTCTTTTCTTTCTTTAAAACACAAGAACATAGTGTAACTTTAGATTTGGAAAATCGAACACACCCCACGCTAGACGACGATTGCTTTCTCTCCTACAGCAACCAATCCCAAGGTGCATTAGTTTATTTTAGTTTATTTTTTCTTACTTGAATTAATCAATCAACCCCAATTGATTGCTGGAGGTTTAATTTATTTCAACTATTTTTTCAGAAAACTTTTTGGTTGAATCTAATCTATCAAAATCACAAGGAGGTTATAAGAATCTGATTAGTATTTGTGTATTAACGATTGATTGATTAAAGCAGAACAAAAAAATGTTAGATAGAGCACAGAATAAAAGAAACTCAGAGACTCATGGTGCTGATGATGATTCAACCCCGAAGAAAATCTCTAAAACAGGTGCATCATTATCATTATTATTACTATCATTTTTATTTTTTTATGAAAATTTCATAGAATGTATTATTATTATTATTATTTATTTTTTTAATAAAACATCATTTCCATTAGAAATTAATAGGATTTACAAGAAATATTATTATATCGGTTTAAACTTAATAAATCCCAATTGATGGAGGCTATTTATTTTTAGTATAAAAAACTTGATTAGCAGACACCAAATACTGTTGTTGTTATGAAAAACTTGATTGGTTGATTGTAGCAGAAAACATGGCAGATAAACAAATAGCAGTAGCACCGACTGATTATGATTTTCCATATAAACCAGCCTTGATAAAACGCTTGCAAAAAGGTGCATAATTTTTCTATCTCTTGAATGAATCCCCTTCCAATAATTATCAAATTTATTTTCCCTAATACAACTTGATTGATTGATTGATTTGTAGCAAGAGAAAAGCATCACTGGGATCCTGAATTATTAAAAACTTCAGCGGATGATTTCAAACAACTTCCTTATAAACAAAAGTGAGTTAGTTTACTCTTCTTTTGCTACTTGTTATGGTTACCCCGGCCCCCTTATTCTAATTTAATTACTCATTACTAACTCTAATTGTGTTATCCTAGACGGCAATGGGTGATCGCACATCTCCATTTAAGAAATTGGTGACTATCCTTTCTATTTCTGTTTTATTATCATGTTTCCATCCATGTCTAATTATAATTTTTTCTCTAATTTTTTGTTTCTTGACGAATACATTGTAGTGCCTCCCAATTTAAAGATGAATATGATCGTGAAACTGATGAGGAAGAAGAATTTCTGTTTTCTTAAGTAAAATTTTAATCATGCATTAGGTTGACAATGGGGAGCGCCTCTTGGACCAGAAGAAGTAAACCAGTTGTTTCTGGTATTTTAATTTACTTATCATCATTATATGATTACGTGCCATGCATGGATGTGTTTAGTTCTTTTTCATATTTTTCTTTCTTTCTTATGTAGCGGTATTTGATGAATCTTGTTAAAATAAAATGGTTTGGTGGTATGTGATAAGCGTTTAAGATAGAATGGTTCATGGTGTGTCTCATTTTTATACACGCCTACCTTTGCTTGAGTATCCATTTCTATTCATCTTTTTGTAAAAAGATCTGTACATTATTAAACACTACCATGTTAGAATTTAGGCTTCCTAGTCCCTATATTGTACATTATAGATAATAACCCGAACCTGCTGCACCGTTCTAGTCTTGTTAGTGAATAGACATGCATTTCGTTATTGCCATATGAAGTAGGATGAGGCAACGACTATAAGTCTTCTTAGGACACTTCGTACAGAAATTTGCTTGGGTAGAGGAGTCAAACAAGCAACTATATCCTCCCATCTTGTTGTGATCCAGGCAGAACTTTCACTTCACCTGAAACGAGCTGAGTAAATCTGTCTTGAGTTTTAAGCTCTTGACCCAAAAAAGAGATGGTTATGGGAGTCCTGACCATCACAAAGGGCAACACGTGAGGTTTAGGTTGTATGTGCACCCCCAGCTTCCCATGGCTTCAATCTGTCTTGAGTTTTAAGCTTTTGAAGAAACACCAACCATAAATGAAATGAATATCAACCCATTGAGAGAACCAAACAATATCAACCCAAGGAACTTCAGGTTGTCGTGACCTGATTGATTCCCAAACATTAGAAGAGGGGAACCGTTCTTCTTGGTTATTAAGCCTGTACCATTTAATACTAGTATCCTGCTTGCTGATCATTAGTAACTTGAGGCACATTAAGATTTAAATATCAATACCGGGTAGAGGTCAAGCCATGCAATAATAGGCCACTTCCAAGCACCATTGGTAACTCACTTTTGCATTAAGAGAGAAACCTGTTGTAATAGTGTAGTGATCGTCCGGGGGCTAAGGACAGCATGACCAATCGAATTCCAAGAAGCATGCCAAGCATAGGTCGTCACTCCATTACCAATACAGCTCTTGATATGAGGTCGAACCAATTCTCTTATTCAGACCATGTTACTGTATACGAAGGCCATTTTTGAAACTTTTGAGCCCAGTTAGTCTATGGTTTGTGAGTTGTAACTTTCCAGTTGTCTAAATTAAATTAATTAATAAAAAACACTAAGATGCTTGGTGTAAAGTGGCCAAATACGAGAAAAGCGTGTCTTGACAACCAACATGTGTTTGTACCTTTGCATTTTATACCTTTGGTTTTCTCACACCTGATGCCGTTGAGCTATTTGGAAGGATTTAACAGGTCATGCACATTTGCACAATAATGTTATGACGTTACGATCTATAAATGTAGTTTGTAAACGTCTTAGTTTTGTTATAAAAAAAAAAAGATTAATGGTACAACTTGTTGCTTGTTGCCCGTTTTGCCTTCTATTTCTATGTAAAGTTGAAGGATTGAATCTTAAACTTATTTACTTCGTGTGAAATTCGTTATGAAATTCCTAGTTTAGGTAAATCCAAGGACGGATACACCTTGGGGGCAGTGGGGTCAGCTGCCCCCACTCAAATTTTGATACAATGTAATTTTTTAAAATTTAAATGGTATATTTATAATTTTTTCTAAACATAAGAAAAAAATCAATAGGAAATACATATAAATGTTACCTTCGTTGTCATAAGTTTATCTTTGGACGACATTGGTCATCGAAACATTAATTTTGTAATACATAATAGTGTATATGTCTATGAAAAATTTATTTTCAAATTATTATACATATTTATCAAAAACAACTAATTATAATAATCATAATAGTTATGTAAAAAAGTTATATATACAAACTAATTATTTCATAAAAAATATATTTTCGTGTTTTTTGCATTATGATTAAATATGTTTTCGTTTAACAAGACTTTGTATGTGCTCTTTATTTATCAAAAAAAAACTGTAATTATTAAACATCAGTGTTACATCCGGTGTGGAGAACAAAATTCTTTCGAGGGTCCATTTTTTATTCTCGAGCTAGGGCCTAATTTTTTATTTTTTTTTACATTCTCGGATACTACTCTTATAAGTATGACAAACAAGTTTTAAAATTGCCCCTTCGCAAAAAAAGTTCCTGACTCCGTCTCTGGGTAAATCCGTGCTTTATATAGAGATACATTTGTTTAACCACCACACCTCTTGCCATACCGGATGCAAAAGTTTCTTTAAAAGAAACCCGAGAAGAAAAAAGAAAACCAAATCTATGTTCTATTTTCTATCACCATTTGGAGGTACAAATTTGTGGATTTGCGATCATCCCATGCGTTCTTAAATAATCCCGTGTTTACTTCGAGTGAGAAACAATCTTGAAGCAACGTACACTAAAGAAGAAACTCTTATTTTCACGTGGTGATTTCAATGTCAAGCCTTATTGCCCCCAATCCAAACATGGCATGCTTCAGATTTCAGGTGATAAAAATGAAATCATACAACCTAAACCAAGTGTTTAATTAACAATTTTTATTAAGTATTTGAACATTATCTTTCTCTATTGGTTTCATTGATGATACTCTATTTGAACTAAAGATCATCAACTAATGACCAAGTAGAGAATTTTCCCTGCCATCAAAACAATGAAAAGGAATAACAAATCAAAGAATGCTACTTTTGACATACCTAAACAGACAGTAAGGACATTGAGATTGAAAGATTACAAAGGTTCTTGCTTCCATGTTATAGCTTTCTTTGACATGTACTGTTTCCTCAACATTGTGCCGTAATTGAACCCAGTAGGACGGCATTCACCCTTTAAAGCTACTTCTGACCCAAGTAAGTAAGCCAAAGAACTATCATATTTCATTTATACTAAAAACTTTTTACATAATCTGACTTTCCAAAATCTTGTGGGAAAACTACATCCACAATACAATTCATGTGGGAACTACATCCACGATGATATATTACACAGTCAGAATAATTACTATCTGACGTACGTGGGAAATACCTCCACCAAAAAGATTACAACTCAAATACAGATGTATGAGTTGTCAATTGTTCTAAGGCTTACAATACGTTACTACTACAACTATTAATTACATCCTGAAAAGAACTACAACAAGCAAGGCCACCACCAAGACCACTACAACTGATAGTATCCAGACCATTCTATCAATAGTCTCTCTCCCTTCCCTAGCCACTGTCATAGCCTCAGCCGCCTGCTGATAAGCTCCAGTCAACTCCTGAGCTTGATTTTCCATCCTCTTTCTGGTGCAGATGAGGGAATTGTTCATCCTTGACAGCTGCCGGCGATAATATTCCATCCTATCAGCTGCAGATGCAACTGGCATAACAGCATGTGGATTGTAAACAGGCACTCTTGAGGGACCCGCAGCATACGGATCTCCCTGAAAGAATGAAAGACCAAATCCACAGTTGCCCTGATCTGGTGCAGAAGGACCAGGAGCATAGGGGTCTCTAGGAGCATAAGGCAAATGAGCTCCCTCGGTAGTTCTCCTCTGATATGGAGATACCGGTGTTACAGAAGATTGAACATGGATAGACACATGTTCGCCTCCAGATTCACTGGAAGATGAAACAAGGTTAATAGGGCGTGATTCATTGCCCGATTCCTCCATTGGTTCCTCTTCATAAGAGTCAGGAACATATGGAAAGGAGTTTTCCAAGGCAGGAACTGGAGGTGTACGAGGTACAACAGCATTAGAGCTTACTCCGTCCGACATGACTAGTCTGAAAAGATAGTCAAAATAATCCATAAGTCTACTGGATAAGACAGCACGAATCAAATGAAGGTGACAGTACGCAACATTGAGGTTTAAAGAAATCTTTGTCTAGATTACACACATTCGGTTTGGGTTTCTATTACCAACATATTTAAAATGCTTATATATAGGGTCACCCGCAGCCTTCCCACCACATTTAAATATGTTGTCAATATAATCCAAACTATCACGTATATAAACCTTATGCATACACATACGAGTCGAGTTTCTATTCCTAACATGCCTTAAATGCTTATGTATAGGGTCACCCGCAGCCTTCCCACCACATGTACAGCATGCTGTGAATATAATTCAACTAACACATATATACACAATTTAAGATATTTATTTCGAGCCTTATACTATTTTACATAATCGGGACGTAGTTGATCGGGTTAGGTCTAATTATTGACAAATAGCATAACTCTCGAGATAAGTATCCTAAACCTTAATGACTTAGATTTCCTATATGAAGCGACCATGGCTATAGATTGAGTTATTCACGAGGAATAACTCCGTATTCACTATAACCTTGGCTTTGATACCAATTTTTGTCACACCCCGTTGTAGCGGAAATACAGGGTTAACAAGTAATTGCGTACTAATCAGAAGGTAAATAGAGATTACATCCATTAATCCAAATACAAGTTTATTACAAGTATAATCGTTCGGAAGTGGACCCCAAAACACGGATACAACTATCCTCAATTGGAAATGGGCCCACTAATTACAAATATAACATATGGACAGCTAAGTACAATTAGGACTAAATAAAGCTATAGTCCTCAGAGGTCTGACGCTAATTGTACGTCCAATGTTCAACAGATGGCTTCAAATGCCATATACGCTTCCAAATACTTACTGTTGGTTCCCTGAAAAGCATGAAATTTGAGAGGATCAACTATCGAAATAGTTGGTGAGTTTACAGTATGTTTGACCAAATGTTTATTCGTCATTGATACAACACAATGACCCATATTTATAAAAGACCAGGTAGTTAGAATACAACATCTAACAATACTTTTATTTCAAAACAGTCGGTATATCTAGATCCGACCTTTTATACAAGACTGTCAGTATATCTAGATCTGACAACTCTTATATCACAATTTATAACAAGATAGTCAGTATATCAAATCTGACTCATCTCTTTTATTTCATAACAAGACTGCCAGTATATCTAAATCTGGACACGTCATATATCAAAATTTAAAATAAGATAGTAGGTATATCAAATCCAAACTCATCTTATATCACGTCAATCAGTATATCTAGATCTGATGACAGCATATGACAGTCAATATGCCTCGCACAGGTTTCCGTTCTAAATGGGTGCGGACCGTAGCCAAGACAGTCGAGATATCTAGATCCGACAATACAACCAATAGGGGAAACATTTTAGTTTGTCAAACACAAGAAACCATTTATTCAGCCATCACACGGCAATTCAACGTTATTTCATTCAACATTTAATAAATGACACGTATACACATTTTCGACAGCCCAACATGGCAAATTTAAGTCAAATGATTTAAACATCCATATCACATGGCATACACAAAAACAATCATTTATTTAATAAATAGTGTATACAACAGTACATGTTTTTCAGGCCCAAAGTAAAAGGAAAAGGGCGCCATAAACTCACCTTAGCGATCTAAATGCTAAAAGGTATAATGTAGCTCGAGAAGATCCACAGTCAATTCTCCTGGTTATCCAAAACCTATGATATCATTACCAATAATGAGGATCAAATCTCACGACGACAAGTATCCTACGTACGACTACTTAGCTATAGACCCTAGAATGCCTCGACCAAAGGTGATTTAATGTTCAATAAATACATGACTCAATTTCGTCTTTTATTACTAAATTCGGATGGAAAGTCAAAAGTTACGACCTTTCAAAATAATTCATGTTTTGTTGTACTGGAGAAAAGGTGCGGCGCACTAATGAGGAGGTGCGGCGCACTAAGCCAGGTGCGGCGCACCAAAGGGGAGGTGCGGCGCACAAACTGATCAGGGAACCCAGTCCAGGTTCATGGTGCGGCGCACCAAAGGGGAGGTGCGGCGCACAAACTGATCAGGGAACCCAGTCCAGGTTCATGGTGCGGCGCACCAAAGGGGAGGTGCGGCGCACCTGCGCCCAGATCAGTTCTTAAGTGCATTTTTGACCATTTGTCGTAACCAAAACGTTTTCAACACAATTCCTTTCATTAAAACAAGTTTCCACAAGTGCAATAGACCTGGAAACATTACATTTCGCCAACCATTTCGCCCTTTCAATCATATTGACATCAAAACAAATTTCTAAGCCAAAATATCCATTTATCATCCAAAACCCTAATTTCATATCTAATTTAAAGGCTTCCAATTCCATAATCAAAACTGAAAACAACCCTTAATTGAATTTAAACCAAATCAAAAGATTGAATAAAAGTTAACTTACCAAAAATGGTGTTCTTGAGAAATTTGATGAAGATGATGAAGAGGGTGATAATGATGCAAATACCAAATAATAGCTTTAAAATCCTTAAATCTTTCCTTTGCAAATCTGATTTAGAAGAATGATAGGGAGCTTGAGAGTATTTGGAAATTGTTTGAGTGATTTGTGTTGTGTTTGTGTGGTGTGTGTGTGTGTTTGTCAGGGAGAAATCAAAAGGGGTGATGGGGGTGATGGGTGTTTCCCTCCCAGCCATTCAAGTTACATTTCGGCCCATGTGGCCAAAATAGATAAAATCCTTTCCCCTAATTTGGCAAAATGCTTACGATTAAATACCGTTTGACCTAAAAGTCAAAATGTAAAGTAAGGTATTTTCCCTTGTCTTAATTTAGTTTAGGACAAGACAATAAAATTTAATAAACTAAACTTTTAGAAATCTTAAGTTTAGACAGTCTAATTACTGTGTTCAAATATAACATTTAAATCTTTATTTAACGTTATTTTAAGACTCGGCATTCGTCTAAATAGCTAATAGTCTACGTCATAAGGATACGTCTAATTGAACTATATCAAATGTTCAATTAACTAATAATTTCCACGTCATAATCTCTAAATTAGACGAAATTATAAATAATGATCGAGATTAAGACTAACCCGTTGTTAATAAATTACGAGTTGTCACAATATTACTCTTTTTAGTATAAGAAAACTTGATTAGTACACGCCTCCGTGCTGGGATTGAATGCTGTTGTTGTTGAAGTATAAAAAACTTGATTGGTTAATTGATTGATTGATTTGTAGCAGAAAACATGGCAGATAAACAAAAAGTAGCACCGACTGATTATGATTTTCCATATAAGACCAGCCTTGATAAAACGCTTGCAAAAAGGTGCATAATTTTTCTATCTCTTGAATGAATCCCCTTCCAATAATTATCAAATTTATTTTCCCTAATACAACTTGATTGATTGATTGATTTGTAGCAAGAGAAAAGCATCACTGGGATCCTGAATTATTAAAAACTTCAGCGGATAATTTCAAACGACTTCCTTATAAACAAAAGTGAGTTAGTTTACTCTTCTTTTGCTACTTGTTATGGTTACCCCGGCCCCCTTATTCTAATTTAAATTACATTACTTATAAACCCTAATTGTGTTATCCTAGACGGCAATGGGTGATCGCACATTTCCATTTAAGAAATCGGTGACTATCCTCTCTATCTGTTTTTTATTATTACTGTATTATGTTACCAACTATGTGATTATAATTTTTTCTCTAATTTTTTGTTTCTTGACGAACACATTGTAGTGCCTCCCAATTTAAAGATGAATATGATCGTGAAACTGATGAGGAAGAAGAATTTCTGTTTTCTTAAGTAAAATTTTAATCATGCATTAGGTTGACAATGGGGAGCGCCTCTTGGACCAGAAGAAGTAAACCAGTTGTTTCTGGTATTTTAATTTACTTATCATCATTATATGATTACGTGCCATGCATGGATGTGTTTAGTTCTTTTTCATATTTTTCTTTCTTTCTTATGTAGCGGTATTTGATGAATCTTGTTAAAATAAAATGGTTTGGTGGTATGTGATAAGCGTTTAAGATAGAATGGTTTCATGGTGTCTCTCTTTTTTATACACGCCTACCTTTGCTTGAGTATCCATTTCTTTTCATCTTTTTGCTTGAGCAGCCATTCTTGAAGCAAGCTTTTAGCTGCTTCTCATGCATAGACCTTCCCAACACAAACCACTTATCATCACATGCCAAACATCAGGTTGAAAACCTCTATCAGCTCCTGGAAAAGAGCCCTTGTAACATCAGGCTTCCTATATTTGCATGCACCTCTATAAGGATATTAAACACTACCATTTTAGAATTTAGGTTTCATTACCAATCTAATTGAACAAATAGATTGTACAATACAGAATTTAGGCTTCCTAGTCCCTATATTGTACATTATAGATAATAAGATCCCGAACCTGCTGCATCGTTCTAGTCTTGTTAGTGAATAGACATGCATTCCGTTATTGCCATATGAAATAGGATGAGGCAACGACTATAAGTCTTCTTAGGACACTTCGTACAGAAATTTGCTTGGGTAGAGGAGTCAAACAAGCAACTATATCCTCCCATCTTGTTGTGATCCAGGCAGAACTTTCACTTCACCTGAAACGAGCTGAGTAAATCTGTCTTGAGTTTTAAGCTTTTGACCCAAAAAAGAGATGGTTATGGGAGTCCTGACCATCACAAAGGGCAACACGTGAGGTTTAGGTTGTATGTGCACCCCCAGCTTCCCATGGCTTCAATCTGTCTTGAGTTTTAAGCTTTTGAAGAAACACCAACCATAAATGAAATGAATATCAACCCATTGAGAGAACCAAACATCAAAAAGATCTGTACATTATTAAACACTACCATGTTAGAATTTAGGCTTCCTAGTCCCTATATTGTACATTATAGATAATAACCCGAACCTGCTGCACGTTCTAGTCTTGTTAGTGAATAGACATGCATTTCGTTATTGCCATATGAAATAGGATGAGGCAACGACTATAAGTCTTCTTAGGACACTTCGTACAGAAATTTGCTTGGGTAGAGGAGTCAAACAAGCAACTATATCCTCCCATCTTGTTGTGATCCAGGCAGAACTTTCACTTCACCTGAAACGAGCTGAGTAAATCTGTCTTGAGTTTTAAGCTTTTGACCCAAAAAAGAGATGGTTATGGGAGTCCTGACCATCACAAAGGGCAACACGTGAGGTTTAGGTTGTATGTGCACCCCCAGCTTCCCATGGCTTCAATCTGTCTTGAGTTTTAAGCTTTTGAAGAAACACCAACCATAAATGAAATGAATATCAACCCATTGAGAGAACCAAACAATATCAACCCAAGGAACTTCAGGTTGTCATGACCTGATTGATTCCCAAACATTAGAAGAGGGGAACCGTTCTTCTTGGTCATTAAGCCTGTACCATTTAATACTAGTATCCTGCCTGCTGATCATTAGTAACTTGAGGCACATTAAGATTTATCAATACCAGGTAGAGGTCAAGCCATGCAATAATAGGCCACTTTCAAGCACCACTGGTAACTCACTTTTGCATTTAGAGAGAAACCTGCTGTAATAGTGTAGTGATTGTCCAGGGGCTAAGGACAGCATGACCAATCGAATTCCAAGAAGCATGCCAAGCATAGGTCGTCACTCCATTACCAATACAGCTCTTGATATGAGGTCGAACCAATTCTCTTATTCAGACCATGTTACTGTATACGAAGGCCATTTTTGAAACTTTTGAGCCCAGTTAGTCTATGGTTTGTAAGTTGTAACTGTCCAGTTGTCTAAATTAAATTAATTAATTAAAACACTAAGCTGCTTGGTGTAAAGTGGCCAAACACGAGAAAAGCGTGTCTTGACAACCAACATGTGTTTATACCTTTAGTTTTCTCACACCTGAGGCCGTTGAGCTATTTGGAAGGATCTAAGAGGTCATGCACAATAATGTTATGACGTCACGATCTATGAATGTAGTTTGTAAACGTCTTAGTTTTGCTACAAAAAGGATTAATGGTACAGCTTGTTGCTTGTTGCCCGTTTTGCCTTCTATTTCTATGTAAAATTGAAGGATTGAATCTTAAACTTATTTACTTCGTGTGAAATTCCTAGTTTAGGTAAATCCAAGGACGGATACACCTTGGGGGCAGTGGGGTCAGCTGCCCCCACTCAAATTTTGATACAATGTAATTTTTTAAAATTTAAATGGTATATTTATAATTTTTTCTAAACATAAGAAAAAAATCAATAGGAAATACATATAAATGTTACCTTCGTTGTCATAAGTTTATCTTTGGACGACATTGGTCATCGAAACATTAATTTCTAAGCCAAAATATCCATTTATCATCCAAAACCCTAATTTCATATCTAATTTAAAGGCTTCCAATTCCATAATCAAAACTGAAAACAACCCTAAATTGAATTTAAACCAAATCAAAAGATTGAATAAAAGTTAACTTACCAAAAATGGTGTTCTTGAGAAATTTGATGAAGATGATGAAGAGGGTGATAATGATGCAAATACCAAATAATAGCTTTAAAATCCTTAAATCTTTCCTTTGCAAATCTGATTTAGAAGAATGATAGGGAGCTTGAGAGTATTTGGAAATTGTTTGAGTGATTTGTGTTGTGTTTGTGTGGTGTGTGTGTGTGTTTGTCAGGGAGAAATCAAAAGGGGTGATGGGGGTGATGGGTGTTTCCCTCCCAGCCATTCAAGTTACATTTCGGCCCATGTGGCCAAAATAGATAAAATCCTTTCCCCTAATTTGGCAAAATGCTTACGATTAAATACCGTTTGACCTAAAAGTCAAAATGTAAAGTAAGGTATTTTCCCTTGTCTTAATTTAGTTTAGGACAAGACAATAAAATTTAATAAACTAAACTTTTAGAAATCTTAAGTTTAGACAGTCTAATTACTGTGTTCAAATATAACATTTAAATCTTTATTTAACGTTATTTTAAGACTCGGCATTCGTCTAAATAGCTAATAGTCTACGTCATAAGGATACGTCTAATTGAACTATATCAAAATGTTCAATTAACTAATAATTTCCACGTCATAATCTCTAAATTAGACGAAATTATAATAATGATCGAGATTAGGACTAACCCGTTGTTAATAAATTACGAGTTGTCACAGATATTTATATTTTAGTATAAAAAACTTGATTAGCAGTCCGTGCTAGGACTGAATACTGTTGTTGTTTGAAGTATAAAAAACTTGATTGGTTGATTGATTAATTTGATTGTAGCAGAAAACATGGCAGATAAACAAAAAGTAGCACCGACTGATTATGATTTTCCATATAGACCAGCCTTGATTAAACGCTTGCAAAAAGGTGCATAATTTTTCTATCTCTTGAATGAATCCCTTCCAATAATAATAAATAAATATATTTTTCTAATACAACTTGATTGATTGATTGATTTGTAGCAAGAGAAAAGCATCACTGGGATCCTGAATTATTAAAAACTTCAGCGGATGATTTCAAACGACTTCCTTATAAACAAAAGTGAGTTAGTTTACTCTTCTTTTGCTACTTGTTATGGTTACCCCGGCCCCCTTATTCTAATTTAAATTACATTACTTATAAACCCTAATTGTGTTATCCTAGACGGCAATGGGTGATCGCACATTTCCATTTAAGAAATCGGTGACTATCCTCTCTATCTGTTTTTTATTATTACTGTATTATGTTACCAACTATGTGATTATAATTTTTTCTCTAATTTTTTGTTTCTTGACGAACACATTGTAGTGCCTCCCAATTTAAAGATGAATATGATCGTGAAACTGATGAGGAAGAAGAATTTCTGTTTTCTTAAGTAAAATTTTAATCATGCATTAGGTTGACAATGGGGAGCGCCTCTTGGACCAGAAGAAGTAAACCAGTTGTTTCTGGTATTTTAATTTACTTATCATCATTATATGATTACGTGCCATGCATGGATGTGTTTAGTTCTTTTTCATATTTTTCTTTCTTTCTTATGTAGCGGTATTTGATGAATCTTGTTAAAATAAAATGGTTTGGTGGTATGTGATAAGCGTTTAAGATAGAATGGTTCATGGTGTGTCTCATTTTTATACACGCCTACCTTTGCTTGAGTATCCATTTCTATTCATCTTTTTGTAAAAAGATCTGTACATTATTAAACACTACCATGTTAGAATTTAGGCTTCCTAGTCCCTATATTGTACATTATAGATAATAACCCGAACCTGCTGCACCGTTCTAGTCTTGTTAGTGAATAGACATGCATTTCGTTATTGCCATATGAAGTAGGATGAGGCAACGACTATAAGTCTTCTTAGGACACTTCGTACAGAAATTTGCTTGGGTAGAGGAGTCAAACAAGCAACTATATCCTCCCATCTTGTTGTGATCCAGGCAGAACTTTCACTTCACCTGAAACGAGCTGAGTAAATCTGTCTTGAGTTTTAAGCTTTTGACCCAAAAAAGAGATGGTTATGGGAGTCCTGACCATCACAAAGGGCAACACGTGAGGTTTAGGTTGTATGTGCACCCCCAGCTTCCCATGGCTTCAATCTGTCTTGAGTTTTAAGCTTTTGAAGAAACACCAACCATAAATGAAATGAATATCAACCCATTGAGAGAACCAAACAATATCAACCCAAGGAACTTCAGGTTGTCGTGACCTGATTGATTCCCAAACATTAGAAGAGGGGAACCGTTCTTCTTGGTTATTAAGCCTGTACCATTTAATACTAGTATCCTGCTTGCTGATCATTAGTAACTTGAGGCACATTAAGATTTAAATATCAATACCGGGTAGAGGTCAAGCCATGCAATAATAGGCCACTTCCAAGCACCATTGGTAACTCACTTTTGCATTAAGAGAGAAACCTGTTGTAATAGTGTAGTGATCGTCCGGGGGCTAAGGACAGCATGACCAATCGAATTCCAAGAAGCATGCCAAGCATAGGTCGTCACTCCATTACCAATACAGCTCTTGATATGAGGTCGAACCAATTCTCTTATTCAGACCATGTTACTGTATACTAAGGCCATTTTTGAAACTTTTGAGCCCAGTTAGTCTATGGTTTGTAAGTTGTAACTGTCCAGTTGTCTAAATTAAATTAATTAATTAAAACACTAAGATGCTTGGTGTAAAGTGGCCAAATACGAGAAAAGCGTGTCTTGACAACCAACATGTGTTTGTACCTTTGCATTTTATACCTTTGGTTTTCTCACACCTGATGCCGTTGAGCTATTTGGAAGGATTTAACAGGTCATGCACATTTGCACAATAATGTTATGACGTTACGATCTATAAATGTAGTTTGTAAACGTCTTAGTTTTGTTATAAAAAAAAAAAGATTAATGGTACAACTTGTTGCTTGTTGCCCGTTTTGCCTTCTATTTCTATGTAAAGTTGAAGGATTGAATCTTAAACTTATTTACTTCGTGTGAAATTCCTAGTTTAGGTAAATCCAAGGACGGATACACCTTGGGGGCAGTGGGGTCAGCTGCCCCCACTCAAATTTTGATACAATGTAATTTTTTAAAATTTAAATGGTATATTTATAATTTTTTCTAAACATAAGAAAAAAATCAATAGGAAATACATATAAATGTTACCTTCGTTGTCATAAGTTTATCTTTGGACGACATTGGTCATCGAAACATTAATTTTGTAATACATAATAGTGTATATGTCTATGAAAAATTTATTTTCAAATTATTATACATATTTATCAAAAACAACTAATTATAATAATCATAATAGTTATGTAAAAAAGTTATATATACAAACTAATTATTTCATAAAAAATATATTTTCGTGTTTTTTGCATTATGATTAAATATGTTTTCGTTTAACAAGACTTTGTATGTGCTCTTTATTTATCAAAAAAAAACTGTAATTATTAAACATCAGTGTTACATCCGGTGTGGAGAACAAAATTCTTTCGAGGGTCCATTTTTTATTCTCGAGCTAGGGCCTAATTTTTTATTTTTTTTTACATTCTCGGATACTACTCTTATAAGTATGACAAACAAGTTTTAAAATTGCCCCTTCGCAAAAAAAGTTCCTGACTCCGTCTCTGGGTAAATCCGTGCTTTATATAGAGATACATTTGTTTAACCACCACACCTCTTGCCATACCGGATGCAAAAGTTTCTTTAAAAGAAACCCGAGAAGAAAAAAGAAAACCAAATCTATGTTCTATTTTCTATCACCATTTGGAGGTACAAATTTGTGGATTTGCGATCATCCCATGCGTTCTTAAATAATCCCGTGTTTACTTCGAGTGAGAAACAATCTTGAAGCAACGTACACTAAAGAAGAAACTCTTATTTTCACGTGGTGATTTCAATGTCAAGCCTTATTGCCCCCAATCCAAACATGGCATGCTTCAGATTTCAGGTGATAAAAATGAAATCATACAACCTAAACCAAGTGTTTAATTAACAATTTTTATTAAGTATTTGAACATTATCTTTCTCTATTGGTTTCATTGATGATACTCTATTTGAACTAAAGATCATCAACTAATGACCAAGTAGAGAATTTTCCCTGCCATCAAAACAATGAAAAGGAATAACAAATCAAAGAATGCTACTTTTGACATACCTAAACAGACAGTAAGGACATTGAGATTGAAAGATTACAAAGGTTCTTGCTTCCATGTTATAGCTTTCTTTGACATGTACTGTTTCCTCAACATTGTGCCGTAATTGAACCCAGTAGGACGGCATTCACCCTTTGAGCAAGTGACGTAGTTTTGAACAAGTAAGTAAGCCGAAGAACTATCATATTTCATTCATACTAAAACTTTTTACATAATCTGACTTTCCAAAATCTTGTGGGAAAACTACATCCACAATACAATTCATGTGGGAACTACATCCACGATGATATATTACACAGTCAGAATAATTACTATCTGACGTACGTGGGAAATACATCCACCAAAAAGATTACAACTCAAATACAGATGTATGAGTTGTCAATTGTTCTAAGGCTTACAATACTTTACTACTACAACTATTAATTACATTCTGAAAAGAACTACAACAAGCAAGGCCACCACCAAGACCACTACAACTGATAGTATCCAGACCATTCTATCAATAGTCTCTCTCCCTTCCCTAGCCACTGTCATAGCCTCAGCCGCCTGCTGATAAGCTCCAGTCAACTCCTGAGCTTGATTTTCCATCCTCTTTCTGGTGCAGATGAGGGAATTGTTCATCCTCGACAGCTGCCTGCGATAATATTCCATCCTATCAGCTGCAGATGCAACTGGCATAACAGCAGGTGGATTGTAAACAGGCACTCTTGAGGGACCCGCAGCATACGGATCTCCCTGAAAGAATGAAAGACCAAATCCACAGTTGCCTGATCTGGTGCAGAAGGACCAGGAGCATAGGGGTCTCTAGGAGCATAAGGCAAATGAGCTCCCTCGGTAGTTCTCCTCTGATATGGAGATACCGGTGTTACAGAAGATTGAACCTGGATAGACACATGTTCGCCTCCAGATTCACTGGAAGATGAAACAAGGTTGATAGGGCGTGATTCATTGCCCGATTCCTCCATTGGTTCCTCTTCATAAGATTCAGGAACATAAGGAATGGAGTTTGCCAAGACAGGAACTGGAGGTGTACAAGGTACAACAGCATTTGAGCTAACTCCATTCGACATGACTAGTCTGAAAAGATAGTCAAATAATCCATATAAGTCTACTGGATAAGACAGCACGAATCAAATGAAGGTGACAGTACGCAACATTGAGGTTTAAAGAAATCTTTGTCTAGATTACACCCATTCGGTTTGGGTTTCTATTACCAACATATTTAAAATGCTTATATATAGGGTCACCCGCAGCCTTCCCACCACATTTAAATATGTTGTCAATATAATCCAAACTATCACGTATATAAACCTTATGCATACACATACGAGTCGAGTTTCTATTCCTAACATGCCTTAAATGCTTATGTATAGGGTCACCCGCAGCCTTCCCACCACATGTACAGCATGCTGTGAATATAATTCAACTAACACGTATATACAAAATTTTAGATATTTATTTCGAGCCTTATACTATTTTACATAATCGGGACGTAGTTGATCGGGTTAGGTCTAATTATTGACAAATAGCATAACTCTCGAGATAAGTATCCTAAACCTTAATGACTTAGATTTCCTATATGAAGCGACCATGGCTATAGATTGAGTTATTCACGAGGAATAACTCCGTATTCACTATAACCTTGTCTTTGATACCAATTTTTGTCACACCCCGTTGTAGCGGAAATACAGGGTTAACAAGTAATTGCGTACTAATCAGAAGGTAAATAAGAGATTACATCCATTAATCCAAATACAAGTTATTACAAGTATAATCGTTCGAAAGTGGGACCCAAAACACGGATACAAACTATCCTCAATTGGAAATGGGCCCACTAATTACAAATATAACATATGGACAGCTAAGTACAATTAGGACTAAATAAAGCTATAGTCCCAGAGGTCTGACGCTAATTGTACGTCCAATGTTCAAAAGATGGCTTCAAATGCCATATACGCTTCCAAATACTTACTGTTGGTTCCCTGAAAAGCATGAAATTTGAGAGGATCAACTATCGAAATAGTTGGTGAGTTTACAGTATGTTTGACCAAATGTTTATTCGTCATTGATACAACACAATGACCCATATTTATAAAAGACCAGGTAGTTAGAATACAACATCTAACAATACTTTTATTCCAAAACAGTCGGTATATCTAGATCCGACCTTTTATACAAGACTGTCAGTATATCTAGATCTGACAACTCTTATATCACAATTTATAACAAGATAGTCAGTATATCAAATCTGACTCATCTTATATCACGTCAATCAGTACATCTAATCTGGACACGTCATATATCAAAATTTAAAATAAGATAGTAGGTATATCAAATCCAAACTCATCTTATATCACGTCAATCAGTATATCTAGATCTGATGACAGCATATGACAGTCAATATGCCTCGCACATGTTTCCGTTCTAAATGGGTGCGGACCGTAGCCAAGACAGTCGAGATATCTAGATCCGACAATACAACCAATAGGGGAAACATTTTAGTTTGTCAAACACAAGAACCATTTAATCAGCCATCACACGGCAATTCAACGTCATTTCATTCAACATTTAATAAATGACACGTATACACATTTTCGACCCAACATGGCAAATTTAAGTCAAATGATTTAAGCATCCATATCACATGGCATACACAAAAACAATCATTTATTTAATAAATAGTGTATACAACAGTACATGTTTTTCAGGCCCAAAGTAAAAGGAAAAGGGCGCCATAAACTCACCTTAGCGATCTAAATGCTAAAAGGTATAATGTAGCTCGAGAAGATCCACAGTCAATTCTCCTGGTTATCCAAAACCTATGATATCATTACCAATAATGAGGATCAAATCCCTACGACGAATATCCTACGTACCACTACTTAGCTATAACCCTAGAATGCCATCACCAAGTGTGATTCAATGTTCAATGTATACATGACTCAATTTCGTCTTTTATTACTAAATTCGGATGGAAAGTCAAAAGTTACGACCTTTCAAAATAATTCATGTTTTGTTGTACTGGAGAAAAGGTGCGGCGCACTAATGAGGAGGTGCGGCGCACTAAGCCAGGTGCGGCGCACCAAGGAGGAGGTGCGGCGCACAAATTGATCAGGGAACCAGTCCAGGTTCATGGTGCGGCGCACCAAAGGGGAGGTGCGGCGCACAAACTGATCAGGGAACCCAGTCCAGGTTCATGGTGCGGCGCACCAAAGGGGAGGTGCGGCGCACCTGCGCCCAGATCAGTTCTTAAGTGCATTTTTGACCATTTGTCGTAACCAAAACGTTTTCGACTAAATTCCTTTCATTATAACAAGTTTCAACAAGTGCAATAGACCTGGAAACATTACATTTCGCCAACCATTTCGCCATTTCAATCATATTGACATCAAAACCAAATTTCTAAGCCAAAATATCCATTTATCATCAAAACCCTAATTTCATATCTATTTAAAGGCTCTAATTCCATATCAAAACTGAAAACAACCCTTAATTGAATTTAAACCAAATCAAAAGATTGAATAAAAGTTAACTTACCAAAAATGGTGTTCTTGAGAAATTTGATGAAGATGATGAAGATTATGATGCAAATACCAAATAATAGCTTTAAAATCCTTAAATCTTTCCTTTGCAAATCTGATTTAGAAGAATGATAGGGAGCTTGAGAGTATTTGGAAATTGTTTGAGTGATTTGTGTTGTGTTTGTGTGGTGTGTGTGTGTGTTTGTCAGGGAGAAATCAAAAGGGGTGATGGGGGTGATGGGTGTTTCCCTCCCAGCCATTCAAGTTACATTTCGGCCCATGTGGCCAAAATAGATAAAATCCTTTCCCCTAATTTGGCAAAATGCTTACGATTAAATACCGTTTGACCTAAAAGTCAAAATGTAAAGTAAGGTATTTTCCCTTGTCTTAATTTAGTTTAGGACAAGACAATAAAATTTAATAAACTAAACTTTTAGAAATCTTAAGTTTAGACAGTCTAATTACTGTGTTCAAATTATAACATTTAAATCTTTATTTAACGTTATTTTAAGACTCGGCATTCGTCTAAATAGCTAATAGTCCACGTCATAAGGATACGTCTAATTGAACTATATCAAATGTTCAATTAACTAATAATTTCCACGTCATAATCTCTAAATTAGACGAAATTATAATAATGATCGAGATTAAGACTAACCCGTTGTTAATAAATTACGAGTTGTCACAGCATATTTCTTTGTATAAAAAACTTGATTAGCAGTCCGTGCTAGGACTGAATACTGTTGTTGTTTGAAGTATAAAAAACTTGATTGGTTGATTGATTAATTTGATTGTAGCAGAAAACATGGCAGATAAGTGAATAGTACCACCGACTGATTATGATTTTCCATATAAACCAGCCTTGATAAAACGCTTGCAAAAAGGTGCATAATTTTTCTATCTCTTGAATGAATCCCCTTCCAATAATTATCAAATATATTATTATAATAATACAACTTGATTGATTGATTGATTTGTAGCAAGAGAAAAGCAACACTGGGATCCTGAATTATTAAAAACTTCAGCGGATAATTTCAAACGACTTCCATATGAACAAAAGTGAGTTAGTTTACTCTTCTTTTGCTACTTGTTATGGTTACCCCGGCCCCCTTATTCTAATTTAAATTACATTACTTATAAACCCTAATTGTGTTATCCTAGACGGCAATGGGTGATCGCACATTTCCATTTAAGAAATCGGTGACTATCCTCTCTATCTGTTTTTTATTATTACTGTATTATGTTACCAACTATGTGATTATAATTTTTTCTCTAATTTTTTGTTTCTTGACGAACACATTGTAGTGCCTCCCAATTTAAAGATGAATATGATCGTGAAACTGATGAGGAAGAAGAATTTCTGTTTTCTTAAGTAAAATTTTAATCATGCATTAGGTTGACAATGGGGAGCGCCTCTTGGACCAGAAGAAGTAAACCAGTTGTTTCTGGTATTTTAATTTACTTATCATCATTATATGATTACGTGCCATGCATGGATGTGTTTAGTTCTTTTTCATATTTTTCTTTCTTTCTTATGTAGCGGTATTTGATGAATCTTGTTAAAATAAAATGGTTTGGTGGTATGTGATAAGCGTTTAAGATAGAATGGTTTCATGGTGTCTCTCTTTTTTATACACGCCTACCTTTGCTTGAGTATCCATTTCTTTTCATCTTTTTGCTTGAGCAGCCATTCTTGAAGCAAGCTTTTAGCTGCTTCTCATGCATAGACCTTCCCAACACAAACCACTTATCATCACATGCCAAACATCAGGTTGAAAACCTCTATCAGCTCCTGGAAAAGAGCCCTTGTAACATCAGGCTTCCTATATTTGCATGCACCTCTATAAGGATATTAAACACTACCATTTTAGAATTTAGGTTTCATTACCAATCTAATTGAACAAATAGATTGTACAATACAGAATTTAGGCTTCCTAGTCCCTATATTGTACATTATAGATAATAAGATCCCGAACCTGCTGCATCGTTCTAGTCTTGTTAGTGAATAGACATGCATTCCGTTATTGCCATATGAAATAGGATGAGGCAACGACTATAAGTCTTCTTAGGACACTTCGTACAGAAATTTGCTTGGGTAGAGGAGTCAAACAAGCAACTATATCCTCCCATCTTGTTGTGATCCAGGCAGAACTTTCACTTCACCTGAAACGAGCTGAGTAAATCTGTCTTGAGTTTTAAGCTTTTGACCCAAAAAAGAGATGGTTATGGGAGTCCTGACCATCACAAAGGGCAACACGTGAGGTTTAGGTTGTATGTGCACCCCCAGCTTCCCATGGCTTCAATCTGTCTTGAGTTTTAAGCTTTTGAAGAAACACCAACCATAAATGAAATGAATATCAACCCATTGAGAGATTTCTATTCATCTTTTTGTAAAAAGATCTGTACATTATTAAACACTACCATGTTAGAATTTAGGCTTCCTAGTCCCTATATTGTACATTATAGATAATAACCCGAACCTGCTGCACCGTTCTAGTCTTGTTAGTGAATAGACATGCATTCCGTTATTGCCATATGAAATAGGATGAGGCAACGACTATAAGTCTTCTTAGGACACTTCGTACAGAAATTTGCTTGGGTAGAGGAGTCAAACAAGCAACTATATCCTCCCATCTTGTTGTGATCCAGGCAGAACTTTCACTTCACCTGAAACGAGCTGAGTAAATCTGTCTTGAGTTTTAAGCTTTTGACCCAAAAAAGAGATGGTTATGGGAGTCCTGACCATCACAAAGGGCAACACGTGAGGTTTAGGTTGTATGTGCACCCCCAGCTTCCCATGGCTTCAATCTGTCTTGAGTTTTAAGCTTTTGAAGAAACACTAGCCATAAATGAAATGAATACCGGGGAACACATTGAGAGAACCAAACAATATCAACCCAAGGAACTTCAGGTTGTCATGACCTGATTGATTCCCAAACATTAGAAGAGGGGAACCGTTCTTCTTGGTCATTAAGCCTGTACCATTTAATACTAGTATCCTGCCTGCTGATCATTAGTAACTTGAGGCACATTAAGATTTAAATATCAATACCGGGTAGAGGTCAAGCCATGCAATAATAGGCCACTTCCAAGCACCATTGGTAACTCACTTTTGCATTTAGAGAGAAACCTGCTGTAATAGTGTAGTGATTGTCCAGGGGCTAAGGACAGCATGACCAATCGAATTCCAAGAAGCATGCCAAGCATAGGTCGTCACTCCATTACCAATACAGCTCTTGATATGAGGTCGAACCAATTCTCTTATTCAGACCATGTTACTGTATACGAAGGCCATTTTTGAAACTTTTGAGCCCAGTTAGTCTATGGTTTGTAAGTTGTAACTGTCCAGTTGTCTAAATTAAATTAATTAATTAAAACACTAAGCTGCTTGGTGTAAAGTGGCCAAACACGAGAAAAGCGTGTCTTGACAACCAACATGTGTTTATACCTTTAGTTTTCTCACACCTGAGGCCGTTGAGCTATTTGGAAGGATTTAACAGGTCATGCACATTTGCACAATAATGTTATGACGTTACGATCTATAAATGTAGTTTGTAAACGTCTTAGTTTTGCTACAAAAAGGATTAATGGTACAGCTTGTTGCTTGTTGCCCGTTTTGCCTTCTATTTCTATGTAAAATTGAAGGATTGAATCTTAAACTTATTTACTTCGTGTGAAATTCCTAGTTTAGGTAAATCCAAGGACGGATACACCTTGGGGGCAGTGGGGTCAGCTGCCCCCCTCCAATTTTGTACAATGTAATTTTTTAAATTTAAATGGTATATTTGTAATTTTTTCTAAAAATAAGAAAAAAATAATAGGAAATACATACAAATGTTACCTTCGTTGTCATAAGTTTATCTTTGGACATCAAAACCAAATTCTAAGCCAAAATATCCATTTATCATCCAAAACCCTAATTTCATATCTAATTTAAAGGCTTCCAATTCCATAATCAAAACTGAAAACAACCCTTAATTGAATTTAAACCAAATCAAAAGATTGAGAAAGTTACTTACCAAAAATGGTGTTCTTGAGAAATTTGATGAATGATGAAGATGGTGAAGATGGTGATAATGATGCAAATACCAAATAATAGCTTTAAAATCCTTAAATCTTTCCTTTGCAAATCTGATTTAGAAGAATGATAGGGAGCTTGAGAGTATTTGGAAATTGTTTGAGTGATTTGTGTTGTGTTTGTGTGGTGTGTGTGTGTGTTTGTCAGGGAGAAATCAAAAGGGGTGATGGGGGTGATGGGTGTTTCCCTCCCAGCCATTCAAGTTACATTTCGGCCCATGTGGCCAAATAGATAAAATCCTTTCCCTTAATTCGGTAAAATGCTTACGATTAAATACCGTATGACCTAAAAGTCAAAATGTAAAGTAAAGGTATTTTCCCTTGTCTTATTTTAGTTATGACAAGTAAATAAAATTAAATAAACTAAACTTTTAGAAATATTTAGTTTAGACAGTCTATTTACTGTGTTCAATTATAACATTTAAATCTTTATTTAACGTTATTTTAAGACTTGGCATTCGTCTAAATAGCTAATAGTCTACGTCATAAGGATACGTCTAATTGAACTATATCAAATGTTCAATTAACTAATAATTTCCACGTCATAATCTCTAAATTAGACGAAATTATAATAATGATCGAGATTAAGACTAACCCGTTGCTAATAAATTACGAGTTGTCACACAGATTTATTTTTAGTATAAGAAAACTTGATTAGTACACGCCTCCGTGCTGGGATTGAATGCTGTTGTTGTTGAAGTATAAAAAACTTGATTGGTTAATTGATTGATTGATTTGTAGCAGAAAACATGGCAGATAAACAAAAAGTAGCACCGACTGATTATGATTTTCCATATAGACCAGCCTTGATTAAACGCTTGCAAAAAGGTGCATAATTTTTCTATCTCTTGAATGAATCCCCTTCCAATAATTAATCAAATATATATTTTCTAATACAACTTGATTGATTGATTGATTTGTAGCAAGAGAAAAGCATCACTGGGATCCTGAATTATTAAAAACTTCAGCGGATAATTTCAAACGACTTCCTTATAAACAAAAGTGAGTTAGTTTACTCTTCTTTTGCTACTTGTTATGGTTACCCCGGCCCCCTTATTCTAATTTAAATTACATTACTAAATATAAACCCTAATTGTGTTATCCTAGACGGCAATGGGTGATCGCACATTTCCATTTAAGAAATCGGTGACTATCCTCTCTATCTGTTTTTTATTATTACTGTATTATGTTACCAACTATGTGATTATAATTTTTTCTCTAATTTTTTGTTTCTTGACGAACACATTGTAGTGCCTCCCAATTTAAAGATGAATATGATCGTGAAACTGATGAGGAAGAAGAATTTCTGTTTTCTTAAGTAAAATTTTAATCATGCATTAGGTTGACAATGGGGAGCGCCTCTTGGACCAGAAGAAGTAAACCAGTTGTTTCTGGTATTTTAATTTACTTATCATCATTATATGATTACGTGCCATGCATGGATGTGTTTAGTTCTTTTTCATATTTTTCTTTCTTTCTTATGTAGCGGTATTTGATGAATCTTGTTAAAATAAAATGGTTTGGTGGTATGTGATAAGCGTTTAAGATAGAATGGTTTCATGGTGTCTCTCTTTTTTATACACGCCTACCTTTGCTTGAGTATCCATTTCTTTTCATCTTTTTGCTTGAGCAGCCATTCTTGAAGCAAGCTTTTAGCTGCTTCTCATGCATAGACCTTCCCAACACAAACCACTTATCATCACATGCCAAACATCAGGTTGAAAACCTCTATCAGCTCCTGGAAAAGAGCCCTTGTAACATCAGGCTTCCTATATTTGCATGCACCTCTATAAGGATATTAAACACTACCATTTTAGAATTTAGGTTTCATTACCAATCTAATTGAACAAATAGATTGTACAATACAGAATTTAGGCTTCCTAGTCCCTATATTGTACATTATAGATAATAAGATCCCGAACCTGCTGCATCGTTCTAGTCTTGTTAGTGAATAGACATGCATTCCGTTATTGCCATATGAAATAGGATGAGGCAACGACTATAAGTCTTCTTAGGACACTTCGTACAGAAATTTGCTTGGGTAGAGGAGTCAAACAAGCAACTATATCCTCCCATCTTGTTGTGATCCAGGCAGAACTTTCACTTCACCTGAAACGAGCTGAGTAAATCTGTCTTGAGTTTTAAGCTCTTGACCCAAAAAAGAGATGGTTATGGGAGTCCTGACCATCACAAAGGGCAACACTGAGGTTTAAGGTTTGTATGTGCACCCCCAGCTTCCCATGGCTTCAATCTGTCTTGAGTTTTAAGCTTTTGAAGAAACACCAACCATAAATGAAATGAATATCAACCCATTGAGAGAACCAAAAAGATCTGTACATTATTAAACACTACCATGTTAGAATTTAGGCTTCCTAGTCCCTATATTGTACATTATAGATAATAACCCGAACCTGCTGCACCGTTCTAGTCTTGTTAGTGAATAGACATGCATTTCGTTATTGCCATATGAAGTAGGATGAGGCAACGACTATAAGTCTTCTTAGGACACTTCGTACAGAAATTTGCTTGGGTAGAGGAGTCAAACAAGCAACTATATCCTCCCATCTTGTTGTGATCCAGGCAGAACTTTCACTTCACCTGAAACGAGCTGAGTAAATCTGTCTTGAGTTTTAAGCTTTTGACCCAAAAAAGAGATGGTTATGGGAGTCCTGACCATCACAAAGGGCAACACGTGAGGTTTAGGTTGTATGTGCACCCCCAGCTTCCCATGGCTTCAATCTGTCTTGAGTTTTAAGCTTTTGAAGAAACACTAGCCATAAATGAAATGAATACCGGGGAACACATTGAGAGAACCAAACAATATCAACCCAAGGAACTTCAGGTTGTCATGACCTGATTGATTCCCAAACATTAGAAGAGGGGAACCGTTCTTCTTGGTCATTAAGCCTGTACCATTTAATACTAGTATCCTGCCTGCTGATCATTAGTAACTTGAGGCACATTAAGATTTATCAATACCAGGTAGAGGTCAAGCCATGCAATAATAGGCCACTTTCAAGCACCACTGGTAACTCACTTTTGCATTTAGAGAGAAACCTGCTGTAATAGTGTAGTGATTGTCCAGGGGCTAAGGACAGCATGACCAATCGAATTCCAAGAAGCATGCCAAGCATAGGTCGTCACTCCATTACCAATACAGCTCTTGATATGAGGTCGAACCAATTCTCTTATTCAGACCATGTTACTGTATACTAAGGCCATTTTTGAAACTTTTGAGCCCAGTTAGTCTATGGTTTGTAAGTTGTAACTGTCCAGTTGTCTAAATTAAATTAATTAATTAAAACACTAAGCTGCTTGGTGTAAAGTGGCCAAACACGAGAAAAGCGTGTCTTGACAACCAACATGTGTTTATACCTTTAGTTTTCTCACACCTGAGGCCGTTGAGCTATTTGGAAGGATCTAAGAGGTCATGCACAATAATGTTATGACGTCACGATCTATGAATGTAGTTTGTAAACGTCTTAGTTTTGCTACAAAAAGGATTAATGGTACAGCTTGTTGCTTGTTGCCCGTTTTGCCTTCTATTTCTATGTAAAATTGAAGGATTGAATCTTAAACTTATTTACTTCGTGTGAAATTCCTAGTTTAGGTAAATCCAAGGACGGATACACCTTGGGGGCAGTGGGGTCAGCTGCCCCCACTCAAATTTTGATACAATGTAATTTTTTAAAATTTAAATGGTATATTTATAATTTTTTCTAAACATAAGAAAAAAATCAATAGGAAATACATATAAATGTTACCTTCGTTGTCATAAGTTTATCTTTGGACGACATTGGTCATCGAAACATTAATTTTGTAATACATAATAGTGTATATGTCTATGAAAAATTTATTTTCAAATTATTATACATATTTATCAAAAACAACTAATTATAATAATCATAATAGTTATGTAAAAAAGTTATATATACAAACTAATTATTTCATAAAAAATATATTTTCGTGTTTTTTGCATTATGATTAAATATGTTTTCGTTTAACAAGACTTTGTATGTGCTCTTTATTTATCAAAAAAAAACTGTAATTATTAAACATCAGTGTTACATCCGGTGTGGAGAACAAAATTCTTTCGAGGGTCCATTTTTTATTCTCGAGCTAGGGCCTAATTTTTTATTTTTTTTTACATTCTCGGATACTACTCTTATAAGTATGACAAACAAGTTTTAAAATTGCCCCTTCGCAAAAAAAGTTCCTGACTCCGTCTCTGGGTAAATCCGTGCTTTATATAGAGATACATTTGTTTAACCACCACACCTCTTGCCATACCGGATGCAAAAGTTTCTTTAAAAGAAACCCGAGAAGAAAAAAGAAAACCAAATCTATGTTCTATTTTCTATCACCATTTGGAGGTACAAATTTGTGGATTTGCGATCATCCCATGCGTTCTTAAATAATCCCGTGTTTACTTCGAGTGAGAAACAATCTTGAAGCAACGTACACTAAAGAAGAAACTCTTATTTTCACGTGGTGATTTCAATGTCAAGCCTTATTGCCCCCAATCCAAACATGGCATGCTTCAGATTTCAGGTGATAAAAATGAAATCATACAACCTAAACCAAGTGTTTAATTAACAATTTTTATTAAGTATTTGAACATTATCTTTCTCTATTGGTTTCATTGATGATACTCTATTTGAACTAAAGATCATCAACTAATGACCAAGTAGAGAATTTTCCCTGCCATCAAAACAATGAAAAGGAATAACAAATCAAAGAATGCTACTTTTGACATACCTAAACAGACAGTAAGGACATTGAGATTGAAAGATTACAAAGGTTCTTGCTTCCATGTTATAGCTTTCTTTGACATGTACTGTTTCCTCAACATTGTGCCGTAATTGAACCCAGTAGGACGGCATTCACCCTTTAAAGCTACTTCTGACCCAAGTAATTCATCTATGTTTTTCAGGCAATGCTTGCTAGAAGTGGAGAACTCTACTCGAGTTCATGTTTTATCTCGTATGGGTCAAAAGGGCCAGAGTTGCCCAAGTGTCTTTCAAATGCATAAATCTTGTTATATCATTTTATACACAGTATTACATTACACATAGGCCAATCTGCTTAATTCACCCAGTTCGTCACCTCTATGTCTTTATAATGGTGAACAGAGCCCGTACCCCTTCATCTTCATTTGAAAACTCAATGTCTTGAGCAGTGTCTGAACTTCCATCATCTCACTTTGAATAAGATTCCCTGCTGTGAACATATGCACCCTTTTATTCAATTCAATCCAGCTCTGACCCGGGGCTTTGGTTAAACCTCGTACCCTAGCCGACACCCTGACTTTTGCAGAGTCCTCCCACTGCCCACTTTGAGCATATATATTTGACAGTAACATATAATTGCCAGTTGCAGAACTAGTACCAAGTATCGTAGAAACCGACCTTTCATCCCAATCTGTATTCTTGTGCATTCTACTCGAGTTTAAAAGGGCACCCCACACACATACATTGGGTTCTATCGGCATTTGTCTAGCAACTTCACTTGCTTCATGAAAAAGCCCAGCCCTCCCAAGAAGGTCAACCACACAAGCATAGTGCTCCATCTCAGGTTCAATTCCAAACTTAGTTTTCATCTGATTAAATAGCTTCCGGCCCTCTGTAACAAGCCCTGTATGACTACATGCAGAAAGTAATGAAACAAAAGTAACTCCATCGGGTTTATATCCGTTACTTATCATTTGTTCAAAGATTTTTAAGGAACTCTCACCATGTCCATGCATCCCGTATCCTTTGATCATGGTATTCCATGTGCATATTTCTTTGACCTTTATGTTCTTGAATACTATATGCCCCCCCTTAAGGTTACCACATTTAGCATACATATTTATTAATCCATTGCTAACCAACAGATTATCATCCATTAAGTTTCTAATGATATAACCATGAATTTCCTTGCCAAAAATAACAGCAGATAAATCTGCAGCAGCTGATAAGAGACTAGATATGGTTACAACATTGGGACACACTTTTGATGGCAACATTTTCCTAAAGAGATTCAAAGATTCATTCGATCTTCCACTCGAAGCAAATCCACTAATAACAGCACTCCAACTTATCACGTTGGGCTTCAGACCATTTCCTGACTCCTCCAACTTTATGAACGCGGAGTATGCCTCATCACACAGACCAACTTGAGCATACGATGAAATCAAACCATTCCAAGTGACCAAACTTTTCATTTTAATCTCCGAAAAAAGCTTTTCAGCAGCTTCAAAAACTCCATGCTTCCCATACATACACAAAAGCGAGTTTTTAGCAAACGAATAGTCATCAAAACCAGCTGTTACAACATACCCATGTACTTCTTTCCCCTTATCAAACACATCAGAATCATTACAGACAGATGCAACCACAGAGAGCGATTCACCACTAGCGCTAACCCCTCTACCTCTCATCACATTATACAGCCTCAACGTTTCCAGATATTGACCACATCTAGCATGACTAGATAACAAAGACGTCCATGTCACATCATTCGGCTCCCATCCCTCCCTTTCCATCCTTTTAACCATCTCAATAGCCCCCTCACAATCATAAGTAGACGCAAAACCCGAAACCATAGTATTCCAAGAAACATGATTCCTCGCACACATTTCATCAAACACTTTCCGTGCAACCCCCATACTTCCAAGATTTCCATACGACACCAACAATTCATTCGCAACGTAAACATCACCACCAAAACCCATCACCAAAACATGACAATGCACTAAAGCACACAACTTTAGACAACCCATCATAGCACAAGCTCTAATAACCAAAGGAAAACTAAACCCATCAACAAAAACCCCAATTTTTCGCATTCGGACATAATCTTGAACCGTTTCTCGACACGCCCCATGCGTTACATTGGCTCGTAATATCGAATTCCAAACAATGGTATGAGAAAGACAAGTACTTGGTAAAGATTG
Organism: Erigeron breviscapus; assembly: GCA_034093135.1. NCBI lineage: Eukaryota > Viridiplantae > Streptophyta > Magnoliopsida > Asterales > Asteraceae > Erigeron > Erigeron breviscapus. The sequence continues at coordinate 19,569,750 of CM067170.1, forward strand.
AAAGACTTTTTGTGCATCACAAAGATTGTGAAACTTGCTGTACATAGATATAAGTCTAGTGGGTAAAAATATAGTTGATAAGGCATCAAGATGTTGTATGATTTGTGAATGTATTTGTTTTATTTGTTTTAAGTTTGTGCAGTTTTGTAAAAGATGATCAAAGTGATCAAATGTTGTTGTGTAGGACCTGTATATCGAATGGCGGGAAAGTAATGTGGGTGAGATTTTAAGGAGAAAACGAGATTTTGAATAAATATTAAACATTACGAGTATTAAGGTTGTGTTTTTTGGGGGGAATAGAGTATATAAAATACTTTAGGGATCACCAAAATGATACTCCGTCTGGTGATTCGACGGGAAGGACATGACGACGTGTTTTGACAGATAAAAATTGTTATAATGATAAATATCCATAAAGAAACTTTTTTAATGTTTCCTATAAAGATAGAATTTTTTTATAGCACTCATATGGGCTTATATTATGCCTATACAAACAATGTTATCATAAAGTGTTTATAGGAAACGTTTTTAAGCATTTTTAATTTTTTCCTTTCGTGAATTGTTGTTGAAAGGGCTAGAAACCTACACAATCTTCTTTGCGGGTGCCCTATCGGCTCGTGCTAATATGGCAAAAAAATCAAGGCAGGCATGGAGATTCACGGGCTTTGGGTAAGAACCGTATTTCATAACCATCTCCTTGTTCAAACTTGGTGTTGGATCATTATGGGGTATGCAATGTGTTGTAAACTTGACAGACGACACTGATCAGTCTATTTGAAGCCATGAAAAATGATGATCATTATCAATATCAATCTATTTTAGTCATCTTTTGAGATCGTAGCTGCCCAGGCAGACATAAGAACCACCCACTTCCCATATCCCCAAAGAATGATGCAGAAACAAAAAGGACCATTTATCTATATCAATTTTTGTCTCCATTCTTCGTTCCCCCCTCTATCTCGCCACATCAAATGGTACGCCACGATCACGGATTCCCTCATACACCACACATATGAGACCAGGAACCCAAAATGATTACTTCCACAAACAAACATTGGTAGAACATTTAAATAAATTCATGCTTTATATAGAGATACATTTGTTTTGACTACCGCATTTCTTGCCATACTGGATGCAAATTTTTTTACAAAAGAAATCCTAATAAAAAGAAAACTAAATCTGTGTTCTTAGTCTATCGTTCCAATTTCAGCTAAAAGCATTTGAACGAGTTGAACCAACTATATATAACAAAGAGATTCTAAGTCCAAATTCTTGGACAAATCGGATTACAGATCAGACTTTGTAAGTTCTTCAACAGAATTTCTGTACTTCGCAACTAGGTCCCTGTGATTGTATAAAACATAAATCCATAACTTGTAGCACACAATAGCAAATTATAAACATTGCAGACTCGCTTACCTTCTTTGATTTAGCATTTGTTCAGCTTCTTCAACTTTGTGTTTTTGTCCCTCCACCGTCTATAAATAATCCCAAAGATGGTAATTGATAATCATGTCAAAAACTATGATCCACCACAACATGTACTCGCAAAATAGAAGAACATCTTGCACATGGTTACAACTGTTTTCAATTCGCATACATACTATATAAAGATTTTTTTGGCCCATCTTGATACGAAGGAAATGTGAAGGCTACAAAGACTGTAAATTCTAAATCATAGTGTAGCTGCTTAGGCTCATGCTAGTGAGTTCTTCATGCTAATAAAGAATGCTCCTATGTATTTCTAAGGCATTGGTCGATTCATATGTAGCAAGCAAGAAGAAAGTATAAACACGTCAACTTTAAATGAGCATAACTTTTAACCGTACAAAATTACAAGACCTGGAACTGGTCAAAGATTTCACCAACTTGCACTCCATGCCGCATGACCCAAATTCCAACATTTTGGTCTCAATTTACAACTTTTCATTTATTCATTCAAAATATTTACGATTTAGCTAAACATAGCCCTTAGGGCTTTGTTTAATATGTTCAGACACGCTTAAGAATATTGTACATAAAGAAAATAACCACCCCCTAAAAAAGACAATGATTCAGGTAAAACACTTATAGAGAACAAAACTTAGGTAGCCAAAGACCTGAATGAATCCACATTTTAACCATGTTTTGGTTTCCGCAAAACAGCCAACAAAATTGCAGACTATATATGCTGCAATTTGGCCCAAATATACAGGTTTAACCAAATCACATGTCAAATATTGCGATTTGGTTGATTATTTAGTGAAAGCCGAAAAATGTTGCCTATAATGTGATTGATTCATGTTTTCCGCTACCTAGGTTTAGTTTTTTCTTTTTTCCTCGTACTTTTGTGAGCATGTAAAATATAGTCCACATAGGCCTAAGTTGTATGTTTAGCAAAGTCCCAAAACGAATATGATGCTTAAAATACGATTATCTTTCGGATGACAACACAAAATTATCACTTGAAGTTGCTGGTGGCATATAAAAATGATTCATAACATATTTATACTTTTTCATCAAGGCAAGAATATTTCACGATAAATTTAGGATGAAACATGCAAACAAACGAACATACCGCAGCTTTGGAGGCAATAGAACCGGAAATAGTATTCAATAGCTGCTGACATTTCTCAAAGTGGTTGCCCAATTCAGTTACCTTCCAAACAATTAAATTTCATTAGTTAAAAGTCGGAAAATTCATTCAAAAAAAGAAGTACATTGAAAGAGAGAGAAAGAGACTAACGAGGGTATCGAAATGCTGATCACGAGTTCCGTTGTCAATGGCATCAGCTAAATTCTCCACCAACTATATCAAAAACACATACACACACACACATATATATATATATATATATGTGTGTGTGTTATAAATAAGTAATAAAATATGATTAATTGAATGATTTAGGGATAAAAAAAAAGAGAGAAGGAATGGGGACGGGTAAATACGTTTTGGAGGTGGAAGTGTGAAGCAAGTGATTGTGAAGTCTGTTGTTGTGAAATCGGATAACGTTGTAGCTGCTGCTGTTGTGGTTGTTGGAGTTGGAATTGTTGATGAAATTGTTGTTGAAGATAGAGGGGGGGATGATGGTCTTGTTGATTGGAAGTAGAAGATGTTGATGGCGGTGGGGGTGTCGTGGGATTGCTGCTGCTGCTGATTGTTGTTGGAATCATGTTCCAGCTTCCTCCCCCAAATTGATCCATTCCTTTCTTTCTCTCTTTTCTTTGTTAATTATTATTCCTATTCCAATTTCCCCCAATTTATGACCTTTTTAGGGTTTGTAACTAGAACCCCCCACACACACACCAGATAACAATTCTTTCAAAAAGATATGTTGTACACTACGAGAATTCAAAGTGTCTAACACAACTACAATAATTTCTTTCTTTCTTTCTTTTTTTTTAAACTTTACGATAATTTCTACTTTACACTGTTATAAGTAAATATCTTTTACTAATATATTTTATTGTTACATCCGGTGATGTTTTAATGTTTTATTATGATGGCTCAAATTCCACTCCTTTCCATGTATACGAGTAGATTATTAAAAAAAAAAAAAATCAGAAGTTTTAAATTCGTATAGACGTATAGTTTATAAAGGATAGATTGCGTTTAGAAAAGAAAAGAAAAATTACTAAAAGTTAGACAATATTAATCTTGTATATCAATTATTCTTCTTTAATTAATTGTCTGGTATTTTGATTTTGGAAAACTATTCTTTCAAACAGACATCGGTGTTTCTACTTATAATATACTTTAACCAAATGGACACATAAGAACACGCACGCAGTTCTTGGTCGAGATAACAAGAGGTTTACGTAATAATAACAGCAGAGAATTTCATGGTCTCATTACATTTACTCTGAAAGATCACGCATACAGGCCACAGACAATAAGACAGTTATATCTGTTTCAATTACAAGACATGGTCCAAGCCATACACCACCAATGACCAGCAAATGGTTTTAGTAACGGTACTTGGTTGAGTAGTCCTTTGGTGCAATGACCAAACCACGACCCTTCCTCGCCCCACGGTACACTGTCTCAACAATGTCAATGAACTCCTGTTTGTCCTTCATTGCCCAATTGATCTTGTTGTTGTTACCAGTACCAAGATCAATCATGATGTGTTTGTTCCTGAAGAAGAACATCACAGTCGATGGATCATAAAGCTCGTACATCGTATTGAAATCTGGCACTTCAGTGATATCAACCAAGTATATCACAGCAAAGTTCTTCAACGTATCAGCAACTGAAGAAAGCACTTCATCCATCTGTAATGCCAAAACCATGTAACCTTGTGAGATTTCAGAAAAATACTGTAGAACATAGCATAAGAAAAAGCTCATATGGTCCGAGGCAATTTTGAAGATCAAAATTAACAAGCGACAATTTTGACCCAATTACTGGATCGAACAGGTTATGTTTGATATACAACAGGTCAAATAAATAAAATAAGTATATTTCAAAAACAAACATGCTAGATGGGCCAAAAGTCACCCAAGGTATAGATTTGATGCATAAAACCATTCTAGATCATTTTATTTTGGAAAATTAGATTATTAGAGAAAAACTATACATAAAACCCTTTTTGACTCAAACCACTGTTGACCTGTTACCAACCCATTATTCCACCACCAAGGTTGTAAATAACGGTCCCTTCGCGGTCGACCACCTTTAAGGTTAAATTTCATTTCGCGGAGTTATAACGGCGTTATAACGGAGACTATAAAATATAAAGGAATTTATAAAAAATATATATTAGTAAAATTTTAACAAAATTAGTTAATAACCATAAAATCTACAATGATAATATATCTGAATTGAAACAAAAACTAGATCTGAATAAAACAAATGAATAACCAGAAAAATTAAAAAGTTTAACATGATATTGTACAATATCCCGCATTACATATTATTAGTGGTTATAAAAGCCTTTCAAAAAAAAATAATAAAGCCTTTAAAAAAAATAAGTGGTCATAAAAGAAAAGTACATCTGTTACATGCTTACAGCTGTAAACCTCAAGTGCTCATTACTATTACTATTAAAATATTAAATAAATTATAGTACACCCATCAAGGAGACAAGGACTATCAATATACAACATTTTCTATTGGTTTCTTCCTCCTCCTCCTGCATTTTCAACTCAATATCACATCGGTAATATCACCACCAACGGATCTACTAACCTGATTTTTCAACTTGTAATTTTACCACCATTGGATGTAAAGGTTTTTTCTCTTCTACTCTCTCTCCTCTCTCTGTTCTCTCTTCTCATCGGAGGTGGGATGGTCGGAGGTGGAATAGTGGAGTCTCTGGCAGCCGTCTTGTTTTAATGTGTTGAAAATAATGTTGAAAATTAAAAAATAAACCCAAACCGTCCTTTTTCTTTTTAAAAAGTCAATTTTTGTTTGACCATTAAGCTCCGTTAAGTCCGTTATTTGACCGTTATTGACCCAAACCTTTAAATCTACCCTACAACCCCTTTAACGTAACGGCAGACCTCCGTTACCGTTATAACGGCCGTTAAACCCGTTATTTACAACACTGTCCACCACTATGTGAGATGCTAACTTTAGTTGTTACCTGATACCGTTTCTGAGCTGATACACACTTTATGAAGTAAATCTACATATACTTGTTCTGACAAGTAAATTAACTAACCTAAGTCGAAATCACACTTAAACAGTGTGATCATGAAATTTGTTTTCACCAAGTAGTTTCTAATGAGGTAAGATTAAACCCAAATCCACAGTAGATATTATGATAAAAATGAGGGTTTAGTATCCCGGAGTGTAAGTAACTTTGCAACTTTTTCTATTGTATGTAAGTATCAAAATTTTTGTACATTGTATGTAAGTATCTCGCTAAATTGAACACTTAATGTAAAATTTTTACGTTGACCAATCAAAAACTTCTACGTGGGCAGCTCATATGGTTGCCACGTATACATTTTTACATTAAGCGTTCAATTTAGCGAGATACTTACATACAATGTTCAAAATTTTTGATGCATACACACAATAGGAAAAGTTGCAAAGTTACTTACACTCCGGAATACTTAACCCTAAAAATGAAATGTATCTAAAACAGCCAAAGACAGATTCTCGGTGTAATTCATGTTGGTTAGGCAAACAACAAAATAACAGAAGATGGGAGCTATATCTTTCACAGTAAAGCATTATTACTACACTGGTGCAACACTTATAAATTGCAATCTCCAATCCCATAGTCCCTAGAAAGCGGTTAGGCAAATTGTCTACATTTTCATCATATCACCATATCACAAGATGAGACTTCTACAAGGAAAACCACCTGGTCTGAAGCTGATCCAAGGGATATTTTTATTTACTTTCACACCTTCCTAGCACAGCCACTAATTTAAGTTCATATTTGTGTGGAGGTGGTATAACTGCTTACTGATTTACATTTACTAATATTTAGAACCCAACTGCGGATGTTCCCGTTTATATACCTACTTTTCTAATATCAATTAGCAGTGTTCTAAAGTATGCATTTCCCAATCCATTAGAGCATACTTAATGGTAGCACAGTATATATGTATTTCATATCACACAGTATAATAAGAGATATTTCATACTTGTAACATTCACTTTCAACAGGATTTCATTGTCATCCAACAGAAAAACTATCCAATAATCTATTTATAACATGCATATCAAGAGAATACCATCACCAACAAAACTGATAAACAATTAATAAGCAATCTCCTTCAGTTCTATTCATTCCACTTAACAAAAAATCCATCTCAAGAATCCCAATTAATCCAAATAAATAGTTGCCCTTGGTTCTGAAAAGCAAGCATGAGGCGCACAATGTTCCCTGCCTTCGCTTTTTAACTTCTAAGGCGAAGCACATTCATATTCATGAAGCGCAGCGAAGTGTTTCCCGTTGCATTGGTTGTAAGGCCCTTAAGGGCTCAGGTGCACCTAATGAACATCAGAAATTTTGACCTTTTCGTCTTCTTTTGGCCTTCAAATCTTTCTTCTATCTTTTTTTTTTTTAAGCCTAGCCATCAGACATGACTGGAATAGAAAGACCTAGCATAGAAACCAAGTGGCGATCGCTTCAAGTCACCAACATTTATCAGTTTGTACTTTTTCCTAATATTCTTCTTTCTTCAATTAAACCGTATTCTTCTTATCCTGCTAACTTACTATTCTAATTCAACTATTCAACCAATCTTCTTCTTTTTGTGGAATATGCTACATATAAGGTTATCTTATGTACGTTAGTTACTTATTACGTAAACAACTTATGCACGTATTTTGCTTACGTTTCTGTTACTGTCAACCTTTCTAAACACTATAGCTACTAAACTAGTATCAAATATAGATACAACTACAATATTTTAACATTAATCTAGTACATACTTACATTAGTATCTATCTAATTTCATATGCAGCTTATATATGCTATTATCCACAATCCAGAATATACAGAGCTTATATATGCTACTTTTTCAATAAAATCAACAACTTCAAGTTCCAGAAAGAGAACTAGTATTATTGAGGTAAACTAGACGTAGCTGCGTACCGCAAATTCAAAGTTCCGGACAGAGGACTAAAAATTACTTTACTTACACATATAGACATAAACCTAAACCTAATGTTTATCTTATACCTTAAATTCATATATATATATATATATATATATATATATATATATATATATATAATAACAGAATTGGTGAATAATCAAATCAATTATACTAACACTACAGTAACAATAAAAACAAATGATTAGGGCTTCAAAAACTTAATAAATAAAAATTAGGGTTTTTTTGGGTGTACCTGCATACAAGTTTCGTCCCAATCGTGACCGAAACGGATGACAACGAGACGTTCTTCCTCGGCGAGGATCGCCTGATCCACGGCCCATCCTGAGTGCAAGTGCGGTAGCAAATACGACATCGTTTCACTTTGGAAGGAAAAAGGAATGGCAGGATTGCTTTGGTTTTAAGCTTCTGTCTATAGTTCTATTTTTATATATCTAATACTATCTTATCTTATAGAGGAGCATTTTGCCATTTTTTTATAACGAAAAGATGATTCTACCAAAAATACCCCTATTCTTTATTCACTAATTTAAACATCTCTACCTAATATACCTATAATAACCTTAAATCTCAACCACTCATTTTTTTTCTCTCCTCAAATCTCAACCACTCATTTTTTTCTCTCTCATCCATAAATCATTTTATTCCTTTAATTCATTCAAAATCTTTTATCTCAAAAACCGTATATCGATAAATTATAAAAATTGTATGGGTGTTCTTAAAATTTCATGCTCTTTCATTAGAGATGTCATTCGATATACTTTCGACGAATTTTTAAATCCGATGACGGAACCCGTACGGCTAAGGCATTTGGCTATCATACTCTATGACTTAACCTATCACCCCCACCATCTCACCGCCGAATCGCACGGGCACTGTCTCTCGTATGTAACAAAGTTTTACTTACTTTATTTTGGTCCAACCCTTATTTAATTTCCACCGAGTTTTCTCATTTGAAAGCATATCCGGGTTAAAAAACATATGTATGTTAGAGTCGTTAGACCCTTTCGTTAGTTATAAGTAATTCATAACTTTCAACAAAAAATTATTTTACTTCTGGACACCAAAAGTTTTTTTTCTATACTTACAACACTATAGTTAGTAGGTTTTAATGTATTACACCATGATTATTTTTTAGTTTTTAAAATATTTATAATTTATAGTTTATACATCTATTATTTTGAAATATGTGAATTGTGAATGATGGGAGATGTAATATACGTTGCCTTAATCAGATTCGTGTTTGAAAAACCCCTATCGCTTAGGGAATTGGAGGACAAAACTTACTCATGCTTATCATAAGTGAAAACTTAAATTAGGACTCAAACCCAAAACTTGTAAAAAATAGACCTACTTGTCGCTAAATTATTTGATCATAGTTTACAACGAGTTGGAAGATCATTGTGAGATGGTGCAATACAACCCATTCGGTCAAAACGAACGCAACGCGAAAAATTAATCCCCAAAGTATGGATGAGCAAAATTCCAAAAATACCAATACCAAACCTGTATCGTTTGGTATTCACTATTCAGTACGGTATTTGATTTCTACTTTGATGATAATTGATTTTGGTACCAACCAGTTCGATATCAGTACCTTAGCAGTAATATCAGTCCAAATACCGATGAGTTGTAGTATAAGGCCTCTCCCTAAGGAGGCCGTCGATGGCTCTTCGATGGGTCTTCGACCACGAAGACATAAGGAGCGGCTCGTCGATGGGCTCATCCATCAACTCGTTTCCATCCAACGATGAGGGTAGACGAGAAGCGAGAGGAGGATGAGTGGGCCAGCAGGTTTGTTTTTCTTTTCTTAGTTATTTTCAGCAAGTTTTTTTTTTTTTTCTTTTCTGGGGCTGATTGATTCGATATATACATACATATATGTATATAAATATAGAGTTGCAAGGGAAGAAGACACCATAATTTTCAAAAGGAGAATGATAATTTTAGTATATATTCATTTTAGCCCCTAAATATTTAATAGTTTACAAAATAAGAATGATAGTTTAGAATACTTTTAATTTTTAAACCTTAAATATATATTTTTGTTTTAATTTATATAATGTTTTAAATTTATATAATACTTTTTGTTTAAAAGTAATGGTTTTATTTATTTTTAGGTAATAAAATAAAATAAATAAAAGTTGTGGAAGAGGTGTGGAAGAGGGGTTATAGGGAGTGATTGTGGAAGAGGTGGATGAAGAGAGAGAAAAGCTGATGTGGCAGTGTGGAAGAGGTGTGGAAGAGGGGTGGGGTGTTCTAGCTTAGGGAGAGGCCTAATAGGTTTTTTTTAGGCTCGTGCTTCTCTCTTACCTATAACTAAGGTAAATCAAATTATTTATGGAAAAAACCTTATCTCTTAGTAGCGACAATCAAAACCTGAAACAAATAAGCAATAAAAAACTCATGGATTCACCATCAACATCAAACATGTACACAACGTAGCTTACTTTTTCTACATCTTTAGTGGTATTAGAAATTCTGTATATTAAGTTACATTGCCCAATTATTGATAAAACATGATTAATTAAGATTGAACATGCTAACTACTGCTATTGATATGAGTATCAGTTGATCCCCACAAACTATCAAACAAATAGGTGTCGATTATTTATATTTAAAGACTTAAAGTTGATCAAAACTTCTATAAAATAAATTTATAAATTCAAATATACAGTAAATGAAAGGCAGAAGTTTATAAGCTGCATTGAGTTTAATAGATATAAATAATATTAAAAACGAGATAATGATGCTTAGCTTACCTTTGTTTTTGTTGACACCAAAAAAATCACGGTATGAGACTGATAACAAAAATATAACATCGGCGCGCTAAAAATCGGTTCCAATATCAACCGTTTCAGTATAATAATGTATGGTTGCTTCTCTTTTCTTTACGTCTGGGAAGCTCAAAACCATATACACGAATTCAATTGAATAGAAGAGGTGATAGCCACATTTCATCTTGTGATTGGATAAAAGAATTAATTCCGTGGATCTTTACCCTTTAGTGGTGGACCATCGAGCATTTAAAATAACAAATCAAAGAGGCATAAACTATTTACTCACAAATGAAAGCAACAAAAGGATGACCCATACACTACTAAAGGTCAATCGGTCAATCCGAAGGTTACTTCAATGGGCAAGGGTATGCAAATTTGGCTTGCTGATGACACATGCCAATCCATGCCAAATAGCTGGCGGTGTTACTACATACCTATTTTCGGTGCCAAGCAAAAATGCTGCCAACCCCCTTCACCCTACTTGCACAATCATAGCATGCAAGACATCCAATATAATGGTAAACCAGTTTCTGAAACATGCCGGGGAAGATGAGACTAAACATACATACGACAAGTCATGATGGTAACCTAAAAATTTAAACTTGACATTAATATAACTCCAACACAGATCAAACAAAAAAAATAGATGAAGATAACAATCCTAAACAATAGGCCAAAATTCTCCAACCATAACTTCCAAACCCTCAAACAACGACAATCAAATTCAGTCAATGCACACATTAACCACATTGTACTCATTCCACATTCATCACGTTGAATTTAAGCCATCACATAAGTGGTCTTAACTACGAACTCACAATATACACTTTCTAGGGTTCACAGAATTCACGTTGCACACAAATTTCCTAACCATGCATGCTATATGAAGAGTTTTAACTTAAGCCGTAGTCTAGGTCAAACCGCCTAATTCTCTACGACCTGCATGGGCCACCATTCTGTAACACCCCAAGCCAAGGCTCGAAATATCACGGAAATCATATAGCACAAGGTGGAATTAATGTAGAACATGAACTAAATGCAAATAAAGGATTCAGTGAATCCTTACAGAACGATAAACAAGTATCAAGATACATAAAGAGCAAGCATCATTAAATATTACAACAGAGCATCAAAAGATGGCTAACGGTACTAAGTACATTGCAAAAGAAGCCAAATGGATCCTTGATCCATATAAGTCCAAGTCCGGGTTCAACAGCAAGCAAACAATCAAACTCCATGCCCTGAAATAACCTGGCTACCTGAAAAGTGTACTAAGCATAGTCAACACAAGGTTGGTGAGTTCGCAGTAATGGTCCATTAGAAACCATCGTCAATAATCATAATGTACTAGTAGAGGCGAAATATGACTTACAGTGAGCCTCTAAGTAACACAATAACGTCCAACAACAAGATCACACAAAACAAGTAAGCGTGTAATGAGAGTGCACAAATGATGTAAATACCAATACATGTGCCAAAAGCATAAACAGTCATAATGCATATCATATCGTATATCA